>CM064493.1:17449871-18049871 GCA_032716605.1 Paralithodes platypus | reverse complement strand
GTGTTTGCATGTTGGAGCAGTGTTAGGGCAGGACTTTATTGTTCTATAATCCAATTTGCCTAATATACAGTAGAGTCTTGTTATGGTGCTGTCTTTTTGTAACACTGTTAAGGCTGGTGTGGTTGCAGATACTGCAGCTACAAGTGCTGCAGGGAGACTCTGTTGAGTCTTGCTGAGGCACGGTTATCACTATACCAAAATCAGTCACAGTGATGACTTAGTGGGGCAGTGCTGTAGCAGGACTTTATTGTACTACAGTACACTCCAACTACTGAAAGGCAACCCCGTCTGAGCCATTACAATGCATGTAATGGAAAAATGACGCTAAACCATTGTATGTATCGTCAAAGAGGGATGGTAATGGCAAAAACTGCCTCCAGGCTCCCAGACATGCCCCGACTGACCCACTCCACCGTGTCATTTCCACTAAGTGGATTATGACCATGAGCACTGAAGGAGCATACATACAAACATACATAAAATTTTAAGACTGAGCGTTACACACATACGTGCAGTTTCAGTCTCTTGTCCTAATGGCGGCGTTCCAGGCAACCCTGTTAAGGGCTGCTTCACTTGTCAAGTTCTTGGATTTGACATCGGTGCGTATAGTCCGATCCCAGGTCTTCCTCGGTCCACCCCTAGGTGCAGCTCCCTCCACAATCACAGACCTGCATTTTTTCACCCAATTTTGTTCATCCATTCTCTCCACATGTCCATACCATCCCAGTCTACTTGTACGCATCACCTCGGCTAATACTCTTTATACCTAAACGTCTCCTCAGCTCAACATTTGTTATTCTAACCTGTAGCCTGGCCCCACACATCCATCTCACCATTCTCATCTCATTACGCTCCATTCTGTTGACATCCTCTACTTTAACGGCCCATGTTTCTGAGGCATACAACGTTGCACAACTAACACATGAGGCATACACCTTTCCCTTCAGGGGGAGAGGCATTCTTTGCATGGTCAGGATTGGCAGCAGTTCTCTGAACTTCCCCCAGCCACACCTAATTCTAGCAACAGTGGCAGCCTCGGCCCCACCACCGGCAGAGATGGTATCTCCCAGGTAACAAAACTTGTTCACCAGCTCCAATGACTCATTTCCAAAAATTCACAGCCACAGGATCATCACTTAACACAAGCTCGCCTTTGCACACTACGCACTCAAATTTCTCTATTTCTGACTTATCCTTCGGCAGGGGTCCCTTTATTCTACTACAGCGCTTACTCCCATGGTGTACCCAACATCGACAGATGCTACATTGAATTGAGTTAACGCCCACTCCCTTTCCACACACTGCACATGGGTATGCACAGCTCTTTTCCACATTGCCTTGTCTCAATCGACAATGCACAACCTTGGTTTTGTTAATATTGACTCTTAAACCCTTGCTCACCATGCCCTCTCTCCAGTCTCTGAATTTGGCCTCAGCATCTTGCATACTGTCAGCTATTAGGACTAAATCGTCTGCATAAAACAGTTCCAACGGGAGTCCGCCTCTAAAAACTCTAGACAGTGCCTCCAAGACCATAATAAAGAGGAGGGGCTTAACACTGAACCTGATGGACTCCAACACGGACTGCGAACTCATCACTCAGTACACCCTTCACCCTCACCGCACTTCGCGAATCCTCATACATCTTCATTATCACACGCACCAGCCACTCTTCCACACCAAGTTTCCTCATAGCCCACTGCACAACATCTCTCGGCACCCTATCAAAGGCCTTCTCCAGGTCTACAAATACAAAGTAAAGATCCCTGCCTTTTAGTAAGTATTTTTCCTGTATCTGCCTGACTATGAAGATAGCATCAGTTGTACCCCGTCCTGGCATAAAACCAAACTGCATATCATCAATAGAGATGCTTTGCCTGATCAAAGCCTCAAGGACTCTCTCACAGACCTTCATGATTTGGTCAAGCATTTTCAGGCCCCTATAATTTCCTCTATCTAGCGCATCCCCTTTTCCTTTGTATATATTTACTATTACACTTTTGAGCCAATCCTCTGGGATTTTCTCATCTTTAATAATGGTGTTTATCAACTCAGTGACTAAGTTTACACCAGTCTCCCCTGAGGCTTTTATCATCTCAGCGACAATGTCAGAGCAACCTGGAGCTTTACCGTCCTTCATTTTATTAATTGCGTCGCTCACTACAGCTGGTGCTATCAAAGGAGGGGGCCCAGATATTGATTTTTCGATACTAAGCTGTTCCTTATCCCATTCAAACTCTACATTTAGCAATCGTTCATAGTGTGCCTTCCATGCTTCTCTGATTTAATTTTCTGCATATACAATCTTCCCCTTATCGTTTCTAACACACTGTTCACCTATAATATCCCTACTGTCATTTTTAACTCGTCTAGCTAGGTTGAAGATCCCATTGGGACCAGGTCCTTAATGCAATTTTTAGCATTGTAAATAACTCTTTTGGCAGTTCGTTTAGCTGCTTGGTATTCCTCCTTTCTTCCATGCTTCGAAGCATCTCCTTTTCTCTTTCACAGCATGTTCTACCTCATCGTTCCACCACCAGGAGGTCTTACTCCTGGGGTGACCCTTTGTTTTCCCACAGACTTTGTCAGTGGCAGCGATAAGGCTATGCTTAAGAAAGTTCCACTGACTATTTACATCGCAGACCCAGAGGTGTCCCTCACCCGGATGGCATTTCCACCACTGTTTTGCTATTTGACTTACCCCAGTGGGGCTCTGGCTGGAAGCATACCAAGCACAGGAATTTTCTGAAGATAGGAACCAGTGGTCCACTGCTCCAGAAGCTAATTGCACCACCAAAGTTGCAGGCGGTGGGTCGCCTCATTCATACGCCAGCTATGGATTATGTCAGCTCATTTAAGTATTGGGCAGTGTGTTGAGTAAGGATGGAAGTATGAATGAAGAAGTGCATAAGAGGGTGCAACAGGGGAAGAGGGTTGTAGGAATGCTGAAAACAGTAACAAGAAATAGGGTGGTTTGCATGGAAGTAAAGAAGTCCTTGCAAGACAGTGTGGTAATCACGACATTGACTTACAGGAGCGAAGCATGGGCATTGTTGGAGAGACACAAACCAAGAGTGAGAGGGGAGGAAATGAGTTACTTGAGAAGTGCGTGCGTAGTTACATGGAGGGATAGACAGACTAATGAGGAAGTACGAGAGCGGTGTGGTGTGGATGTAGATGTGCTGGAAAGTATGAAAAGGAAGAGCTTGAGATGGCTCGGCCATTTGGAACGTATGGGAAGCGAGAGAATAGCTAAGAGAGTGTGCAAGAGTGAGGTGGAATGACAGAGAGGCAGAGGTAGACCGAGAGAGAGGTGGAAGGATGGAATAAGTATATGCGTGAAAGCGGTACTGGATGGGAGGAGGGGCGTCGACTGACTGGGGACAGAGGTGCATGGGGGCGTTTCGTTCATGGCCACCCCTTCGGGGATCAGTGTCTGGTATAATAAATATAGATAGTGTGTGAGAGTGAGATAGACTTTACCTGTAAGAGACTGTAGCAGCAGTGTTGTCGAGGTGATCATCGTACCGTACGGCTGACACACAGGAGAGGGAAGAGGGAGAATTGTCCTCAAACACCGGTAGGCGGGGTGGTGGCATCAGATTCTTCTCTCCCCCAGATCTGAGGAGTCATCCATTGGTGATACACCAAAATATGCCACTTTATGGTAATTGTAGTCCTTAACTATACAGTAAACCCTCGCTATTTCGGACTAATTGGGGGGACACCCTGTCCGAAATGTCCGAAAATCCGAGATGTCCGAGGTCCGATTGTGTCCGATCTAAAAGAGGACAAAAAAAACGACCACTCACCAGGTGCTTGTAATCAACTGCCGTGCGCCGACGATCCCCGGTCCGACATGACCGTGACGTCACGCCGGCGGTCCCCGGTCCGACATGACAGTGACGTCATGAAGTCATGGCGCACCATGACTTCACTCGCTCCACACATCAACACTCTCGTCCTTCTCTTCTTAGTTGACAACACTTCCGTCCTTCTTGTCTTCTTCCCAGTTCTTGTGAAGGACCTCGAATATGTATCCAAAAATACATAGTTTCATCTTCCCAGTTTTTGTGAAGGACCTCGAATATGTATCCCCCTGGACAGGTATTCTAGTTCCGGCCGACTGCAGCGCACAGTCGCTCGGTTCTCTTGGTGAGGCAATCAGCTAGTTGTCCCAACTTATCCACCCAAGCCACTTCGGTAACCTCTCCACGCTCCAACATATCACATAACACAGCAATGTCAATCCGCAGTCTCCTATCTTCCACACTCCTACACAAGTGGAGAGCGTCTACCAGGCTCTTGTTATCGGTGAAACACCTTATCTTACGAATCCCACAGTCGGAGATTTCATGTAGAAGCTTAGCCAGATACACTGCTGTCTCAGCACACTCCAACAGCGCCAGGGCATCAGCGGACAGGGTGGATTTAACAAATATCTTGATTTTCCTTGACTGCCAGTAAACGGGACATCTCTTTCCACCATCGTCCCGTAAGAATATAGCAAAACCTCCTTGTGAACCATTACCCGCTAAGTTGGCAAACGAGGCATCCGAAAAGCACTCCAAGTAGCAATCACCCAGTTCCTCCATCTTTGGCATATATAACTTCACCATATCTGTCTTCACTCTTGCTATCACCTTGTTAAGCCGCAGAAGATCAGCCACGATCTCGTTACCCTGCAAATAGGCATCTTTCACATCTAGGGAGTGACAGTTCCAACCGGTGGAAGCAGCAATTGCTAGTGCCAAACGCACCGCTTCCTTAGAACATGTAGGCGAATCTTTCCGAATGTCACCTCTTCGAATCCCCTCGCGACCAAACGTGCCTTCACCACCGTCTGCCCTCCTTTGACTTTTTCCGTCACAACCCACCGCACCGAGAATGCCACCTGTCCAACATCCTCCACCTCCTCATATATATCATTTTCCTGCCAGTTTATAATCTCTTTCTCCTTGGCACACAACACTTCCTCTGAGTTGAAAAGTACCATCATCTCTGCAGTATCATCGATCACCTCCCACGTGGCGAAGCCCCTTTTCAGATCTGCCCAGGAAATGCTTCCATCCAAATCCCACCGAAAATTATAAGTCCTTATATTTTCCCGTGGCCTTACCAGCTCTACCCACCACACGGCCAGACACCAATTCACCGCTCTCAGCTCGTATACCCTGTATCCGTTGACCGGAGGTGTCTTGTAGGCTGATTTGGATCTGACTCAAGCCCTGGGTCACTCGACTCGCCTGAATCATCAACGACCTCAGGTTCACCCGGTGCATCTCCACTCTCCGACTCCTCATCAGGTAGATACTCCTTCGATGATGGCCCTGTTTCCTTGTCCTCTCCCTGCACATTCTGAATATTGTCAATATCTCTTCCAGCTGTCGAGGTCCTACCTGGAGCACGCACCAACCGACACTCATGAACCCTTACATAGACACCCCCATGTCTCACCAAAATCTGCTTCCCATCCTTGCCAATTACAATGCCAGGGCCGTGCCACTCCCTACTGTTGTTTCTTTTGTAGAACACCTCATCTCCATTCTGCACATCATCAATGTCGCTTGAACGTATGTTATGTCGCAAGGCCCTCGCCACGCGTTCACCGGATTCAATTTTAACAAATTCTTGTCTTGCCAAATGAAGAGCATTTAAATTGTTTCTCACAATGTCTGATGCCGAAGCAGATTCCAAAGCTGGAGGGTCATTCGTAAACACATTAGGCAATCCACGGTTGTGACCAAAAACCAGCTGACTAGGGGAAAAGCCCGTAAAGTTGGTTAGGGCATTTATCGCTGACACTGCCCAGGCCAAGGCCACACCCAATTCACACTTGCTGTCTGCCATAATTTTCCTTACGATATCACCGATCACTGCATTCAACCGATCACTGCATTCAACCGTTCGCACACACCGTTGCTCCAGGGACTCTCCGCTGCAGTTGTCATAATCTTAATGTTGAATGCCTCTCCAAATGTCCTCATATCTTCATTGTTGAACTCATAACCATTGTCCGTTAAGATCTTTCCCAGGGGCGCCGAATGTAACAATCCAGCTCTGAAACACAGTCTTCGACTGACCACCGACTGAGCACACGCACCTCCTCTCTCTCGTCAGAAGGTCGAATCTATCACAGCTTACATCGAAATATTTACCAGTGAACAACATGGATACGGCTGGGATACAGTTACTGTTGGACAGTCAGCGCAGTTGTTATAATGATTCAGTGGATAGACTTGAGAGACGGTTTATTGATTATATTAAATCAAATTAACAGAAACTCGCCGAAGTGATATCCAGCCTGGAATTTACTCAGAATGAACTATCCGAATCTAAAGAGAAACTGAAGCAGCACAACACTGGACTATCAATCCACATGGAACAGCTCTCCAAGCTTCACCATGAAAATCAAGAATTAAAAGCACAACTAAATAAAGCAACACGACGACTGGACCTTCTACTGTAGATGACCTAGGCAGGAAGGTTAATCTACGATTCTGTGGTGTTCTGGAGCAGCCGCGAGAAACCAAGGAACAAGCACAACATAAAATATCTTGTATTCTACGTGATAAACTGAAACTTACGCCGGAACTAGAACAGGTATATTGCATGGGCAAACCCTCCAACAAACCAAATTATTTAATGATTAAATTCTCCAAGATATCTGACCGAGAAGCCGTCTTTCGCAACCGCCGATTTATGAAAGGAACAGACATATTCATTAATGAGGATCTATGTCCGGGAACTGTGGAAGTGCGACTTCAGCAATTGCCCGCCTACAACGATGCGGTGAAGTGTGGTAAACAAGTTTTCTTCAATTACCGCACGTTGGTGGTGAGGGACCGGTGCCGCAACCCACCCACGGAGCCCCGGCAGGACCTACAACCATCACTTACCACTCAGGCTCCTCAACACAGAGAATAGTACCAGCCCAACCGGACTCCCGCCCATCCAATGATGTAGCACCACCTACCGAACCTCAGAACGACCCCCGCCCACCCAGTGATCAACTTATGCCCTCCCAACTTCAATCTTCCCCCTACCCTTCCGGTAACGAACAGCCTGTCGACCAACCATCCCAAGAACCCTCCCTGCTCCCCACTCAGCCCTCGCAGGACCACTCCTCGCACAGCTCACCTAATACATCTACGAACGATTCAGCCCTCCAACAACAAGCTACCTCAACCCGCGGAAATGGACCAAATGTAAATAATATTATTTATATTAATCTCACCACCACACCCCCAATGAAATTAATTAAAGTATATATGATCCACCGGGATTCGAACCCGGGTTATCACACACATATTTTTGCCACCTTAACCATTACACCACCAGGACGGTTAAAGGTTTATGCACACGCCTACGACTTATTATCCATTCTCAAATACTGGATATTAATCTAATCATGTTCATATTCCCAACCGCACTATGGAAGCCTACTGTTTAAGTGAGAGGAAACAATATTCATGGGGCACAGATCATATAGACCGGCCTCTCGAAGAAATATCCCTAAACCTACTAATAATATTATTTATATTAATCTCACCACCACACCCCCAATGAAATTAATTAAAGTATATATGATCCACCGGGATTCGAACCCGGGTTATCACACACATATTTTTGCCACCTTAACCATTACACCACCAGGACGGTTAAAGGTTTATGCACACGCCTACGACTTATTATCCATTCTCGAATACTGGATATTAATCTAATCATGTTCATATTCCCAACCGCACTATGGTAGCCTACTGTTTAAGTGAGAGGAAAGAATATTCATGGGGCACAGATCATATAGACCGGCCTCTCGAAGAAATATCCCTAAACCTACTAATAATATTATTTTTATTAATCTCACCACCACACCCCCAATGAAATTAATTAAAGTATATATGATCCACCGGGATTCGAACCCGGGTTATCACACACATATTTTTGCCACCTTAACCATTACACCACCAGGACGGTTAAAGGTTTATGCACACGCCTACGACTTATTATCCATTCTCGAATACTGGATATTAATCTAAACCAGAAAATATGAAGAAAAAAGGTAACAAGACTCAAGATGTGGAAGTTGACGGAAGAAGGGCGCTCAGAAATGGACAAAAACAGCCCAGTAATGAATGTATGTAAATACATGTAATGGGTAACATTTCGCGAATAATATACATCATTTGTGTTTGTTTCAATTTCCCTATCATGGAATTACCATTCTTTAACTTAAATTACTCTGACTTACTTAATATTTTAAATGTTAATAATTCAACATTGCAAGAGGCACCTGTTACCGATTTACTTAGATTAAATAGATTTAATCAATTTTCAACCTCTGATCACCTAGCGGATAACGATCCAGACAACTTTATGCAAAACACTCATAAAATTACTAACCCTTTATGCAGTTATTATTTTCCCGAAGAAATAAATAATGTATTCAATGATTTCAATGGTGACTTTTTTAATCATATTATGTGTTTTAACATAAATAGTATTCCTCTTAAATATGATCGCTTTACGGAAATATGTGAACCTTTTCTTATGAACAAGTTTGATGTACTCGGGTTTTGTGAAACCAAACTTTGCAATAGTATTCAACATTTGTATGAAATACCATCTTATAGTATGTATGCCAATAATGTTTCACGAAAATCTGGTGGAGTTGCTTTATATGTTCGCTCTGTATATAATGTCCAAACCAGACCAGATCTTACTTGGCAAACTTCTCACCTTGAAACATTGTTTATTGAGATAATGGGGCGGCAGCGAAATGTGATGGTTGGGATAATCTATCGAAGGCCTAATACCAGAATTGATAATTTTTTCGAGTCACTAAAAGAACTACTTCTACTCATTCAGCAACAAAATAAAACAATTTATTTAATGGGTGACTTCAATCTTGATCTTCATTCTGATCGTTCTGTACCTGTGTCTGATATAACATCACTTTTCCACAGTACTGTAATTTTCTTTTTTGTACTACAACTTGCGCTACCAGAGTAACTAACAATACAGCAACATTAATTGACCACATATGGACAAACGACTTGCATGCTAACATATTAAACGGAATTGTCCAATGTGAAATATCTGACCATTTTCCCATTTTTTCTAGCTTTAAATCTAATAATCCAACAAGATTAACCAGTAAAACAATAAGAATATCATACCGAGACCATAAAAGTGATAACGTAGATAATTTTCATATGGACGTGAGCAATGATAACTGGAATAGGTTTTATGAGTCAAATGATCCATCCACGTGTTTCGCACTGCTTCATGACAAATTGACTTCGTTACGATAAGCATTTTCCGATAAAGACTAAAACCATAAAAGAACAACACGAAGCAAAGCCATACATTACAAATGAAATTAAATCGCTCATCAAGGAGAGAAATAAACTACAACGAAAATGCTATAAACAACCAATAACTTACGGCGAGGAATACAGACGCTTACGAAATAAAGTAACTCAGCTGATAAAAAATGCTAAATGCAAATATTATAAATATAAATTGAATGAATCATCTGGCAATGTTAAACAAACTTGGAAAGTCATAAACTCCATATTAAAAAGAAAAATTAATAATTCCCATAAACCTATTATAATTCACTCCAACACTAATGAAACGACAGCTAATCTATTTAATGAATATTTTGCAAATATCGGGCAAACACTATCAAATCAAGTAAAACCTAGCCTTGCCCCCTACACCTCATATTTACCGAATCTAATAATGCCAATATCCTACAACATGCTCCAGTCACGTCACATGAAATAAGAAGTATAATACACACATTACGTGACAGTGCTGGTGGCCACGATAATTTCCCTATGTTCCTAATAAAACGTTGTGTAACAGTGCTCGCTCCCCTTATTGCCCATATGTGTAATATTTCCCTTACATCCCGTATATTTCCCGAACCACTAAAAATTGCAAAATTACTCCTATTCACAAATCAGGTCCGTATGATGATGTAAGTAATTTTCGACCGATCTCTGTCCTCCCATCACTGAGCAAAATATTAGAAAAACCATGTACCAAAGGTTATTGAATTTTGTCACTAATAATAATATATTAACAAATAGTCAGTTTGGATTCAGACCCAAAAGATCAACCGAAACTGCCTTGCTTCGCTTCACTGATCACATTTTGAATGCTTTCGATAAAAATAATTTCACACTTGGTATCTTTCTTGACCTGTCAAAAGCATTTGATACAGTTGACCACAATATATTATTGGATAAGTTGTATCATTACGGAATCGGGGGAGTTGCACATGGGTGGTTCACTAGTTACTTATCAGGTCGCCAACAATATGTTAAATACATACATACATACATAAAATTTGAAGACTGAGTGTTCCACTCATAAGTGCAGTTTCAGTCTCTTGTCCTAATGGCGGCGTTCCAGGCAACCCTGTTAAGGGCTGCTTCACTTGTCAAGTTCTTGGATTTGACATCGGCGCGTATAGTCCGATCCCAGGTCTTCCTCGGTCCACCCCTTGGTGCAGCTCCCTCCACAATCACAGACCTGCATTTTTTCACCCAATTTTGTTCATCCATTCTCTCCACATGTCCATACCATCCCAGTGTACTTGTACGCATCACCTCGTTAATACTCTTTATACCTAAACGTCACCTCAGCTCAACATTTGTTATTCTATCCGGTAGCCTGGCCCCACACATCCATCTCACCATTCTCATCTCATTACGCTCCATTCTGTTGACATCCTCTACTTTAACGGCCCATGTTTCTGAGGCATACGTCATTGCACTTCTAACACATGAGGCATACACCTTTCCCTTCAGGAGGAGAGGAATTCTTTTCATGGTCAGGATTGGCATCAGTTCTCTGAACTTCCCCCAGCCACACCTAATTCTAGCAATAGTGGCAGCCTCGGCCCCACCACCGGCAGAGATGGTATTTCCTAGACCTTAACAAAACTTGTTCAACAGCTCCAAAGACTCATTTCCAAAATTCACAGCCACAGGATCATCGCTTAACACAAGCTCGCCTTTGCACACTACGCACTCAAATTTCTCTATTTCTGACTTATCCATCGGCAGGGGTCCCTTTATTCTACTACAGTGCTTACTTCCATGGTGTACCCAACATCGACAGATGCTACATTGAATCGAGTTAGCACCCACTCCCTTTCCACACACTGCACATGGGTATGCACCGCTCTTTTCCACATTGCCTCGTCTCAATCTACAATGCATAACCTTGGTTTTGTTAATATTGACTCTTAAACCCTTGCTCGCCATGCCATCTCTCCACTCTCTGAATTTGGCCTCAGCATCTTGCATACTGTCAGCTATTAGGACTAAATCGTCTGCATAAAACAGTTCCAACGGGAGTCCGCCTCTAAAAACTCTAGACAGTGCCTCCAAGACCATAATAATCCTCTCCGACATATGACGCGATTTTGAGCCGATTAGGGATACTTTAAAGCCTTTGTTACCTTCAGGGGTATTTAGAAACCTTTAGTTTAGTTACTTCAACCTCTGCAGTTGTCTTTGAGTTAGCTGTGGGCAGAAAACTAATTTTGGTGAGGTAATTAAGAGTGAGAGAACTCTATTTCTTATTGCTAATCTGGCAACCTCTGCGTCATATGAGTCTGAAGGGGTTAAAGAGGAGGGGGCTTAACACTAAACCCTGATGGACTCCAACACGGACTGCAAACTCATCACTCAGTACACCCTTCACCCTACTTCGCGAATCCTCATACATCTTCATTATCGTACACACCAGCCACTCTTCCACACCAAGTTTCCTCATAGCCCACTGCACAACATCTCTAGGCACCCTATCAAAGGCCTTCTCCAGGTCTACAAACACAAAGTAAAGATCCCTGCCTTTTAGTAAGTATCTTTCCTGTATCTGCCTGACTATGAAGATAGCATCAGTTGTACCCCGTCCCGGCATAAAACCAATATCATCAATAGAGATGCTTTGCCTGACCAAACCCTCAAGGACTCTCTCACAGACCTTCATGATTTGGTCAAGCATTTTCAGGCCCCTATAATTTCCTCTATCTAGCGCATCCCTTTTCCTGCGTATATATTTACATTTACACTTTTGAGCCAATCCTCTGGGATTTTCTCATCTTTAATAATGGTGTTTATCAACTCAGTGACTAAGTTTACACCAGTCTCCCCTGAGGCTTTTATCATCTCAGCGACAATGTCAGAGCAACCTGGAGCTTTACCGTCCTTCATTTTATTGATTGCGTCGCTCACTACAGCTGGTGCTATCAAAGGAGGGGGCCCAGATATTGGTTTTTCGATACTAAGCTGTTCCTTATCCCATTCAAACTCTACATTTAGCAATCGTTCATAGGGTACCTTCCATGCTTCTCTGATTTAATTTTCTGCATACACAAGTTAATGATGAATGTTCAAATAAATTATTTATCACATGTGGTGTGCCCCAAGGCTCAATTCTAGGCCCCCTTCTATTTTTAAACTACATTAATGACATAATCAACTCCAGTAAAATCTTACAATATATTATATTCGCAGATGATAGTACTCTTTATCTTAGTCACTCGAATATTAACACTTTAATTCATACAGTGAACACAGAACTGAATCTTATCAGTGATTGGATATCAGCAAATAAGCTAACCCTAAACATTAAAAAAACTAATTATATGATTTTCCATAGGCACAAACGAATAATATATCCCTTATCTCCACTGAAATTAAATAACAGTGTTCTAACCGAAGTTCACACAACAAAATTTCTGAGTGTAACAATGCAACAACATTTAAACTGGCATGACCACATTAACGCAGTTAAAGGCAAGATCGCTAAAATAGGTGGGATTTTTTATCTAACACGCGATTCTCTTGATCAAAATGCCCTTATTTTAATTTACTACTGCCTAATATATAGCAACATACTTTATTGTAACACTGTGTGGGGAGGCACTAACAAGTCAGCGCTTAGTCCAATAGTTCTATCTATCTATCTATTGCCGGATGCCTTACTCCCCTTACGAGGGTGGCCATACACAGAATGCCCCCAAGCGGACCTATTCCCTGTGAGGGGGACAACCCGAGCCAGTTTAGTGAAGGACTTACAGGATTGACCACTCAATTTAGGATCTGTCCGACTCCGAGGCCCTCTGTGTATCTTGTTAGCACTATTTTTCTACAGTGGTGTTCGGCTAAATCCATCCACTAACCTGCCTTACCCTTAGGTAAGCAGTACGGATTTGTATCAGGTTTACTCGCCTAGACAGGTTGCCAACCAAGGCTGACGAGTCCCATCCACCCGGATATGTATAAGGTTGTCTCCCCTAGAGGAGTTGCCTACCAAGGCTAACGAGTACCATCCACCCGATAATAGTTAACGTTAAAAAATGGGCCGTACGAACTATGGCGGGATTGAGAAGGCGAGACCATACTAATGAATCTTTCCAAAACATGAAAATACTTAAATATTATGATATAAATAAAGTACAAAGTGCCACATTTGTATATAAATGCTTGAATAACTTGATTGATAATGGTGACTTTTTTAAACTTAATGTTAATGACAGATATTCTCTAAGATATCAGAATAATATCCACATACCCCTAATGGTCTCGACACAGTCCCAAAGTAACATTCGGTACCATGGTGTCAAAATATATAACAGTTTGCCCGATGAAATTAAAACAAAAAACAGTATTGAGAACTTTAAATCCAGTTTAAAAAAATATTTACTTTCGTTTCATTCCATAACATGAACATTTGAAGGAATTGTAGAGTATAATTCCTTGCATTGTTGTCTACAGTATATTCAATACACACAATATGTGATTACTGCTGCTGTATGTGTTCAATGGCCGTGTAGTGGTGTATCATGGCTGTGTCATGTTACAGATAATTGATAATCTTGTAAAACAAATTGTATAAACATTGTACATTGGATATGAAGGTTCTTTAAGATGAAAATGTTCATCAAAGAACCTGGTCTTAATATATATATAAATTGTAATTATGTAAAACCTGTAATCTTTGCAGACCAAATAAAAAAAAATCAGTTTCAGTTTCAGTTTCAGTTTCAGTTGATAATGGTGGCCGCACGTTTATCTCCAATCACGGTTGCCGTACAGTATCTAGTTGCCAAATCAACAATAACCATATTGCCCCAGGCCTTTAGGTCCATAGCAATGACCTCATTCAATTTAGACGCCATAGGCATGCTAACTATGGGACGTGGTTTAGCCTTCCTAAACTTAAAGCAGACCTCACACTCCTCGGTTACCTTTTGGACAGCCTGTTCCAGTTCCGAATTCTCAATCCCTGCATTATTAATAAGTTTGATAAGCTTTGCTGATGTAGGGTGGCCAAACTGCCTGTGAAGTTTCAAAGCTGTCCTCGTCACATCCCTCCCCTTCACAGCAGCCAAAGAAATCATTCCCCCTAACTCCCGTCCTAGTCACGCTGATATCGGCAATAGATAATGACCCGACACTGACGTCTGTAGATCGATCACTCTTCCACGAATCTTGACCTGGTCTGTAGCAAAATTAATTAACATCTCTGCCTTTTTCATCGAACGCCTGCTCAACAGTAATGGAATATTACAATCTACCACATCCATCACAATTCTTGCACTCATATATCCAATAGAACAAGGCAGTGTGACTCGCTTAATGGAAGGAACAGTGACACCATCAGCAAAGGTAAACATATAATGCCTCTTCCTCTTTCGCCACACCCTCACACTGACCCTTTATCTCTTCCCCCATAAAGACTGGCTCACTTTTCACACTACAAACAGGCCCGGCTGGTACAGATTCAAACTGTGCACTGATCTCCCCAGAGAATATGCGGTTCAATGTATCTTTCATGTTGCTATATGACACCTCCGTGATGGCAGACATCACTAATTGTTGCTCACTATCCCTATGACAAGAAGCAAGCAACATGAAAGCCATAACAGGATCTGGGAGAGTCATACCTTGTTTGGTGAACTTAAAATAGGTGTGTTCAAACACTGACACAAACTTCCTGATTTCCATATCATCACTCCTCCGAAAATTATATAACTCCTGGAATGCCGCAAATTGTCGGCGGCCTTTGTCCACAAAAAACAAACCATCGAGTTTCACCAGTAACATCTCCACCCCAGTATCCTTTTTCAGATCCACCAAGTCATTTCAGACGACGCCTGTCTTGCCCGCCCATCCAAAGACAAATGAATTGCCAGTGCCTGTTTCTCCTTCTTCAAATCCGTTAGTTCACACCATATCTCAATGTCCTTCCTCCAATTTTCGTACTCCGACTCGTCAACGAACTTCGGTGGCCACTGGGTCAATGCCATAATGCAGGAACTACGCTCTGCTACCAGTGTTAATGCTCACTCACCAGGTGCTTGTAATCAACTGCCGTGCGCCGACGATCCCCGGTCCGACATGACCGTGACGTCACGCCGGCGATCCCCGGTCCGACATGACAGTGACGTCATGAAGTCATGGCGCACCATGACTTCACTCGCTCCACACATCAACACTCTCGCTCCACACATTAACATGAAAGAAAAAAATCAGACGAAAAAAACAAAAAAGTGAAACGAGAACAAACTTCACCGTTGATTAAATAGGGAAACGGGAACGAACTTCATGCAGTGAATAAATGCGACCTCAGAAGGAGGGAAACGTGAACGAACTTCATGCAACCATGACAACTAATAGGCCTAGGCTAGGCTAGGCTAATTTTGGCTAGGCTACCCTATTCGTACTTTAGGTTAATATACTGTACTGTACAGTAATAGCACATATAGTACTGGATATGAAACAATAAGTTCAGTTCATGGTCGAAAAATAAGAATCATCACTCACCGCTTCATTGAAACAGGTCCACCCCTTCATTTAACTTCACCTCTCTCCACTTCTCCACCTCACTCTCCTTGACCACCTCACTTCCCTTCTCCATCTCAAGTTATATCGAGGTCACCTTACGCTTTGGGAGGCATGATAACACGGGAATATATGCGGAGGAGATAAAAATCACACAAGATGGCTACCCATTCAAACATACTGACGCCCGTGACGTCACTTCTCGTCCAAGCGGGTGAGTCAGAGCCCAAGCCTGTGTATCGGCGCTCCGACGGATCCCCGTTTTGACGGACAGTCACCGGGGATGAGGGGGGCGTCATCCGACACTGTTAGAGACTGTCGGAACGATGACGGAAATGTCCGAAATACGGAAATACGTGTCCGGGAGGTGACAGCGATCAGGCTAGTAAGGGTTTCCGACAATTAGAGGTCCGAAATGGCGAGGGGTTACTGTACTCTCTATATCTTAAACCTCTTGCTCTCTCTAAAACTTAAGCGTAAGTATGAACACCTGGTTGTTTGGTCAGGCAGCCTACGGAACGACTATTACTACTCCCCCCCCCCCCCCCCCCCCAGGACAACTTTCGCTTAGTGAGAGGCAATGTGAGTCCCAGTACCAGTACCAGGAAGGCGGGTGCCCAACCCCGAAAGAGGTTGAAATAGGGGAGCTATCCCCCCGCCAAAGTTGGCTTTCTAGGGCCTTTCCTAGCTGATGCTAAGAGGACTGGGTTCTAGTCATGTGGTGATGGGCTGGTCTATCAGAGTGAGAACTGAGCGATCTCTGCCATACCCATAGCTTACTCTGACTGTTCCTTTTACTTATATATTTTCTAGATCTCAAGTGACGGCGTCTCGTCCGTGGATTGACCTCCCAATCTACCAAGATTGGAAGGCAAAGCGTCACATTTTTCCTTTGCCCCTCAACTTTCTCTTCATAATTGCTGAGGGGCACAGGGCCCTGGGTGGGGATTTGGTTTCCCAGGCATTTCCGCACCCTCCTCAGCTCCCCGCCATGGAGTGGCTTCGGTCACCCAGGCTTTATTGTGGTCGGCAGGGAGGGTTCTGTGGGGGCACTCGGTTATGGCCTTGGCCTTGGCCTTGCTCGGGGCCTTGGGGCTGTTCGGCCAGGCAGCTTGGGGAACAGCAACAACAACAACAACCAGGAAGATTATTCCCATAACATGCCAAAACCGCTTCAGGATTCTTGCTACTAACGAGGAAGAGGAAACAGAAGAAGTTCGGCTTGTGGGTGACTCCATGGTCCGTGGCTAACTAGCTGAGTTTTGCACCAGGGCACCCAGAACCAGAGAGCGTTTCTGAATCCCGGGTGGCGGCATGGACAACGCTGTCACAGCCGTGGACGAGGTGTCCAGGCTCGCCCCAAAAAACACCACGTACGTCATCCACGTGGGATCTAACTATGTCCAACGGACGCGGTCAGAGGAACTACAGTACTATGCAAGTACTGTACCGGCAACTGATCAGATCCTACTAGGAAAAGTCTAATAAAATCATGATTTCAGGAATTGTTCTCCGGATTGATGTAGAAAACCAATTCTACAACACGGCCACCAGTACAAATCGCAGACTTGCCAACCTCTGCAGGGAGGAGGACATCAGTTTTGTCGACACGTGAGATAATTTTTACCATGATAAATCTTTGTTTTTAGGAGACGGCGTTCATCTCAACGAAAACATTCAATAAAATTTCTAAGCAGTCCATTCCATAATTTTACCATTCGATTGAAATAGAAATGCTTTGCCTTGTGTGAATCAAAAGGCTTTCCAACGATCTTACAACCATTTCCTCTAGTGTAATTTGATTGGTCAATTGTGAAAACAAACTTGTTGACATCCATATTGTTAAGACCATTAATAATTTTAAATAAGCTTCATGAAATAAGTCCATTTTCAGCCTGCACTTTGTCAAACTAAAAAGATTCAACTCTTCTAGACGTTGTTAGTATGGCTTACTTCTAAGTCTAGGAATAATTTTACTTACTCTCATCCATATTCTCTCCAGTTTATCTTTTATCTATGTCCTTTTGATAATATGAACAGCAAAATTGTACGCAGCATTCTAGATGAGGGCGAGCCAATGAGTTGCATAAGGTCAGAATAATGTCTTCGGATTTGTATTTGAATGATCTACCAATGAAATCATTAATTTTATATGCTTTCTTAATTACTGTACGTTGGTACATTGTTGGCTGAGTTATAAATTATTTGATATTGTTACCCCTAAGTCTTCTTCTTTATCAGTGCTTTTGAGATGATGGTATTGCAACTCTCCACCACTTCTACTACTACCATTACCCCTTCTGTACCGGCGACGTCTTATTAACTTTATTTTACCTATATTTAGACAATTTTGTGCAGCTTAACCCGCTGAGCCCCAGCTAGTTATTAATAAATGTACCACCAGGGCCCAGCAGGTTTAAAAAAAAAAAAAAAAAATCCAGAAACAATAGCGAATGGGTTAGGAATGAAGGAAAAACCACACAAAAAAACGACCAAAAAGCTCAAAAAATGGTCCTACAGAGCCCCCGAAAACGGATTTTACAAGAGTAAAAAATTGAAGGCAATTTCCCAAAAAAAAACATGTTTTTGCGCGCGCACGCGGTTGGACTTTGAAAGTTTTCAACCATCGGCATGGTTGCGTGGGATACTTACACAGTTCCCATACAAATCTGAGCCCTCTAGGTGCCATAGGACCGAAGTAATTGGGACCGACGCAACTGTTGCGTCGCTGGGTTCTGGTGATCGAACATTGCCAACACAACACGTGCGACGCTGGGATCCAGCGGGTTAAGAAGGATATGTGGTAGGAAAAATGGTTAAGAGAGATAGTTCCAAGCCTGGTAATTGCTGGAGGCCCTTTTTAAACTGAATAAAATCGTCCAATTGTACCCAGATTAAAGTTAGAAAGACGTCGCCGGTACAGAAGGGGATAATACTACAACACCACAAGGGTATTAGTTTGGGTGTGGAGATGATTGTATTGCAACTTTCCACCACTATTACTACTACATTACAACTACTATTACTACTAACCTCCAAGATGGTGTATCCAAGGTATTATTGAGCGAGGGTATAAGTTTTTGTCGGGCTGGTGGTCTATGGCCGGGGGTTGAGATGGTAGTGTTGTGCCCGGGCTTAACTCCACTGTTATTATCATTACTGGTGCTGGCCATTCTTCTTTTTTTCAGAGTCCCAGGAGTGGCTGTAATATCTGGCCCGCGTCCACGTTTCACAGCTGACTTCTGCGGGATTTTAAAACTTTATAGCACAATGACAGGACAAAAGGATCAGAAGTCAGTCAAACAGAACTCAGCCTCTAGGAGTAGGCTTCTACTGGTAAAAGAGTTAGGTTAGGCTAGGTTCTCCTTGAGGGCGAGTTTGTGATTGGTCAACTTCTAACGGCCAACTATTTAGCTACAGTATTTGGTTGACTACTCAAGTTTGATGCAGTTTTTAACCATTTCACTGCGTGAACCGTGCAGGTACATCATGGCAATTTCTTGGAAATGGCAGTGCACTTGTGGACGTATGTGTCGGGAGGAGGCTGTTGATAGCCAACACCTTTTACCAACACAGATGGGCTGGTCTATCAGAGTGAGACCTGAGCGATCTCTGCCATACCCATAGCTTACTCTGACTGTTCCTTTTACTTATATATTTTCTAGATCTCAAGTGACGGCGTCTCTTCCGTGGATTGACCTCCCAATCTACCAAGATTGGAAGCTAAAGCGTCACATTATTCCTTTGCCCCTCAACTTTCTCTTCATAATTGCTGAGGGGCACAGGGCCCTGGGTGGGGCTTTGGTTTCCCGGGCGTTTACGCACCCTCTCAGCTCCCCGCCATGGAGTGGCTTCGGTCACCCAGGCTTTATTGTGGTCGGCAGGGAGGGTTCTGTGGGGGCGCTCGTTTATGGCCTTGGCCTTACTCGGGGCCTTGGGGCTGTTCGGCCAGGCAGCTTGGGGCACAACAACAACAACAACAACAACCAACACAGAATGATACACAAGTTCACATGGAAAGTGGAGTGGAGGAGGGAGAGAGAGACAATGAAACGAAAGGTACTGATTGATTATATATATATATATATATACAGTATAGATAAACGAATGACAAATTTTGTGTTAGATGCTAGGGCATATTGGGGTATTGGGAGGGGGGGGGGGTTGTCTGACCATTATGTAGTAGTAGTACTGTAGTTAAAATTAGGATACCGGTACAAAAGAAGTGGGTGACGAGAGCTAGAGTAGGGCGGGAGGGAGGTGGAGTGGTGAAGAGAGTGGAAAGGTTACAGAAGGAGGAGTTCAGGGAAGAGTTCAAGGGAGCAGTAGAAAGACGATTAGGTAGGTTTGACTTGGAGGGTATGGAGGAAGTGGAAGAGGTGAGCAGTGTTTAAGGAAGAGATGTGTGCAGCATGTGAGGAGATATATGGAGTTAGGAGAAAAGGGAGAGGAGTGAAAGGAACAGCATGGTGGACTGAAGAGGTGAAACTAGCAATTTGTTAGTAGTCTTGGAAAATCCAATGTCAAAGCTATTAACCTAATTGCAGTGGCGACTAGTAATCAAGTGACCCCAAAGTCGTCACCCCAACTGTGGTTAAATAAGAAAATGTCTAGAGTCTACTCCTTAACTTACTCTAGGAGACATTGTACACTAACCAAGACCACCACCGAAGGTGAAAAGAGCCTAGAAAAGAAGAAAATGGGAATTTACCTTAGTTGCGGCTACTGCCCAATGGGCAGACCATCTTCTGTTATGATTGTTGACAACTGGTCGAACCTGAGCGCATGCGCCCCTTTTCTGTCATCATTTTCACTTGTACCGCCATATGATTCAGACGTTTTGCTTTGTGTTCTTCAATCCACCCTGTCGCTGGTACGTTTCGGCTTCTCTGGCCTTCTTTATGTTAGACAGATAATACATGGTTTAGAGCACACATGAAATGGGCTCCAGGATGTGTAATATGGAGGTCCCGTATGGAAATAGGTACCGAAGGTGTCACGGGGTGAGCCTCGCTCTCCCCCCTGATTTTTTAGTTTTCTTTCTCTTTTCATATTTTCTTTTCTGTTAGTTCTGGGCATGGTTTTAGCTTATTAGTAGCCTAGTTAGTTTTCTCATATAGGTCTGGGCTATGCCCCGATGAGTTTTTCATATTTTTCATAGCCTAGGTTGCTGAGGTTGTAAATGGTTTGTTGGGTCGGAAGAACATGGCTCCCTGTCCTGCCTCCGTGACAAGTGCTCGATTGGCCTCTGATTTTTCTTCATTTTTCACGACTAAGATAACACTCATTAGAAATGAGTTAGATAATACATTGATCAACAATGAGTTTTCATTGGATTTCCAACCTCCACATGTAATTAATCGTATCCTTTCATCATTCTATCCAGTGGACAAAAGCAAAATTATTAGTTATGTCAGAGACATGAATAAAACTTTCTGCAAGCTTGATCCTATTAATGTAAGCAAGATGTCATTTGTCTATCTGCATGTCGCAGATTTCATCTGTAAAATTGTAAACAGATGCTTCATGGAGGGTAACTTTGTTTAATCTGAGAAACAAGCTTTATTGGTGCCTGTTCTAAAGAAACCTGGACTTGATGCTGAGGATATGTCAAATTACCGACTTGTTTCAAACTTGTCATTTCTTTCAAAAATAATTGAGCAGGCCATACTTGATCAATTGTTACCATTGCTTAAACAGAACAAAGCTGTTCCTCTTGCTCAGTCTGCATATAGGAAATACCATTCAACTGAGACCTCTTTATAGAAGATTCAGAATAACTTGGTGGAGAACACATGCAACGGGAAGGCGTCTCTCTTGGTTTTGTTGGATCTTTCTGCGGCCTTCGATACAGTGGACCATGACCTACTGTTAAAAGATCTGCACTCTTACGGTGTTCATGAAAGAGCACTCTTGCTCCTCAAATCATATTTATCAGATAGATTTCAGCGTGTGGTGATTGACCATACCATCTCTGACCAAGCCCCCCTGTTGTTTGGAGTTCCTCAGGGATCGGTTCTGGGACCGATCCTCTTTATAGTTTACACTAGCAGCTTGGCATCCTTGCTAGATGCTCATGGTGTTGCCTATCACTTTAATGCTGATGACACTCAGTTGTATGTGAAAATAGAAAACATTAATGATACTAAGACCAAAATGGAATCTTTATTGTCTGACATTAAGATCTGGATGGCAAAGCGGAAACTCAAACTGAATGAGAGCAAAACAGAGATCATTATCATTCATGGAAATAGAAGGGGAAATGATCCTGAAAATGTAGTGACTCTGGATATGGGAGGTTCTCAACTTCACCCAGTAAGCTCAGTGCGAAACCTTGGAGTATACTTTAACTCTAAATTGAACTATGAGAATCACATCAATCAGGTCATCAAAATTTGTAATCTCCAACTCAGAAACTTGTATTCAGTGAGACGGTTTCTCAACAAGCGCTGTCTTCTAACATTGGTTCACTCAATTGTCCTATCACGTGTGGACTATTGTAATGCCTTATTGGTTGACCTTCCTAATTACTTGCTACAAAAAGTTCAGTCCATACTAAATAGAACAGCGAGGCTCATATTTGAATTACCTCCAAGAACCCCCACTTCTTCATATTTGATAGAGCTGCACTGGTTGCCAGTTAAACCTAGGATAGAGTTTAAGTTGTGTCTTATGACTTTTAAGGCACTTAGGTTTGGCGAACCTAAGTATCTTGCTGACCTCTTGAGATGCCCTTCTGGTGCGATCCTGAGAAGCAGTGATGATGTGCTGAGTCTTGATGAACCGGTAGTTATCCAGCAGTCCTCTTTCTCTGATTGGTCCTTTTCTTTCGTGGCTCCTAGGTTATATAATGAATTGCCTTTATCAATTAGACAGCTGAACTCCATACTCTTTCAAAAAACAGTTGAAAACCTTTCTCTTCTGTAGGTGTTATGATCTTGCAAGTGGCACAGTGACAGGTCGTTACAGACTCTTAACCCGGGAACTGCGGGGAGACTCTTAAGAGTTCCCCCGGCGGACTGCGGGGAGACTCTTAAGAGTCAGAGAAAAAAATAAATCAACTTTTGACATCGAAAAAAAAAAAAAAAAAAAAAAAAAAAAAAAAAAAAAAAAAAAATTTGTTGGCCCCTGGGCCATGCAAATTCTCAGTCCTCTACCTCCCCTCCTTCCCCACTTTCCTCCTCTCCTTCAGTTATCACCTATTTTCCCTGTTATTCCCTTATTCTGAGGTATATTTTCGTGCTAACATTAGAAATCCGGTTGCAGGGTGTGGTCATCACTGATAGCAAGCGAATGCAAGAGAGAGAGAGAGTATCGATCGACTGTGTCTCAGTGGCCTTGGGGGAAATTGGCGGGAAAGCAGCTTGCCTCACCCATACATTATACAACTCGCGGGCTATATCTCCGATTTTGACCATCCAAACGCTGTTTTCACTCGTT
This sequence comes from Paralithodes platypus, assembly GCA_032716605.1. Classification (NCBI taxonomy): domain Eukaryota; kingdom Metazoa; phylum Arthropoda; class Malacostraca; order Decapoda; family Lithodidae; genus Paralithodes; species Paralithodes platypus. The sequence goes on along the minus strand of CM064493.1, from coordinate 18,026,559 downwards.
TTATTGTTGTTTCAGGTTAATACCTTTATAATCAACCCATAATAGGCGCATATGGATAAGTATTAATGCTATTAATGGTACAATGCATATTTTAGTGACGGAAACACCTCAAATACGTGCGCACAGGGAGAGGTGTCTAATTACCCCCATGCGCACTTCAGAGGTTAAGGGTAGGGCACACCTTGACACCCCCAATCTTTCAAAAATCCTAAAACCCCCTTAATTTTATGTTTTTTAAATATGTTTGTTATTACAGTAAAAGTCCTTTAATCCGATGACCGATGATTCGAATCTCCCAATAGTCTGAATTTTTCAATTTGAGGCCAAATCCGAATTCACCCGATGGTCCGAATTTCAAGAAGTCCCAAAGTCCCCTTTTTGAGGCATTAGTCCACTCAAATGACACATAATGGAGCACACACATATCATATGTTCGAATTAACTTTAAAAGTTTACCATTGTCATTGTAGCCTATTACCTACTTCAAAACATTCAGATTAATGGTCAAAGGAAGCTACTGATATAAACTTAAACACCACATCGTCTGCTAGAGAGTTTGTTTTGCTCTTGAACGCATCCTTGGGACGCTCCGATGCGCTACTGGCTTGCACCGCATTTTCTGCAAGCGCATTCAGTCTTGAGCTTGAAAACGCACCTTTGGACGTTCCGATACGCTACTATTTATAGTTCAGTGATCGGAGCGTCCCATGGGTGCTTTCAAGACAACAAGACAAGGGTGCTTTCAATACAATATAATATAACAGAGCACGTCACAAAAGGAAAATCACAAAAGGAAAATTACAAGAACCTCTCAGGGAAGTGCCGTTGTTAAGGCATTACTTCCCGAACCACATCTGATCTGATCTTCAAGAGCAAGACAAACTCGCTAGTAGACGGAAGAAGAAGAAGACGATGCGGACATATGGTGTTTACGTTTATATCAGCAGATTCCTTTGACCATTAACCCTCTCACCACGGAAGGGCTCTTGAACGCCCATAAAAAAGCATATAACAGGTACCCGGATGGTCTCTTGAACGCCCAGTGGTTGAAAGCCTGTGAGCTTCGTGTGCGAGGCGTCGGTCCGACGCATGTAAACAACAGCCGGCTGGACCGTCGCCCCGCATCTCCGGCCACAAGAAGGAGAGCGTCGCTTGTTCGTGTGTGCCTGTATGTTGTTGTTAAGTATCGAAAAGTGGTGTAAAGTGGCTGTTTTGGCCATAAAGTTATCTCCAATGAAATCATCATCACAGCTCAACCAGTTGACTTAGAGAGCTCTACTTAATGCCATTCTACAGGTAAATAACACAGCTACGCTTGGGGATGCGCGGGAATGCGGGAAGCAGTCTGATTAACGAATATACGGTAGCCTAGCCTAGACGTTTTTCGGCCAAAACACCCGGGTTTCGAGGAATATATATATAATACATAGCCGGGGCTGGAGGGTTAATCTGAATGTTTTGAAGTAGGTAATAGGCTACAATGGTAAACTTTTGAAGTGATTTCATGAACATATGATATGTGTGTGTGCACCATTGTGTCATTTGGGTGGCCTAATGCCTCAATGTTTTCGTCAGGCCATTAATACACAGGTTCATAGGGGAAAAGTCCAATAATCCGAAAAATCCACTAATCCGAACGAGGGCCGGTCCGCTGCCCTTCGGATTAATGGAAGTTTACTGTATATTAGTTAGTAGTACTATCCTCTATATGTTCACCAAAATTGGTTGCTTTTCTATGTTTTTTTTATTTTGTATTTTAATGTTGTTTTTCCATTAAAAACACCAATTTCATCTTAAAACCTTATAGCTATATTTTTTGCATTATTATTTATTTATTTATTTATTTATTTTTGTTTGGCCTTTACCGACGATTTTTCGTCTCACCCCTGGGGGTCCTATGCAGCTGAATCATCGGAAAGGGGTTTTGTTTTACCAGGGATGGGCACAAGGTCACTAGTTGTGTTGAACATCCAGCTGGTAGGCCTATTTATGGCTGCTGCTGGTGGTGGTGGTGGTGGTGGTGGTGGTGGTGGTGGTGGTGGTGGTGGTGGTGGTGGTGGTGGGGCATGGGGGGGGGGGGGGGGTGTAGATGCATTTTTGCACACTAAATATGGTTCCACATGTTCTTCTTGACCAAAGGAACATTTTAAGAAAAGAAAAAAATCGAAATTCCATTGAAAATTTTGGGCTCAAGGTGTGCCCTACCCTTAACTGCTGCCATGTTAAATAGTTGTTGTTGCTTGAACTACAGGTGAACTGCACCACACTTCTCTTGATTGTGGTGCAATGTGTTACGAGCACTAGTGAATTCCTCTGGAAGAACTGGCGCTTGCGAGAAATAAAAGACCAGATTACAGTATTATTATTATTATTATTATTATTATTAGTTGTTACGTTTTGGGATAAAATTCAGATATCGCCTTTGGCGGCATTGCTTGCGTTGTGGTGCTTGTGTCGGTCTGTTTACCATCTAGCATTTTTTTTTCCCTAGTCGCCCCTTTGATCCTCAAGAGTGGTTCTGGGGCCTGGCACCGTGTGATTCGCTCACACAAGGGTTTTTTCGCCGCCGACATTTTCACTCCAAATGGTTTTGTGCCCCCTTTTTCTCGCTGGTGGTCAATTACTGGTTTGTTTTTACCCTATTACTTTTCACAACTATGTCCTTTCGCCCACCATGATCTCGCGCTCTTACAACGCTCCTATCGTCGGTTTGGCTGTACTCTTCACCTTCACTCCGCCTTGGACTTGGTTTGGCTGCTGACGAGAGGGGGCAGCGTCACCCGCAGTGTTGTCCAAGTGTCTCCGCTAGGTGGCGGATACTTGCTCAATGTTAGGGCCTCTATCTCGCCGTTAGCAGAGTTGCTGTGCATGATCTTGGTGGGTTGTCATCCGCTTTTCCCCCTATTTTGAGGGACGCCTCCCAGGTGTCCCTGTAGTGCAGTCACCTTACCTGCAACTTTGTCTCTTTCTGAGCTATACCCGCGCTCTTTGCGGGGTGGGTGGGTCCTGGGGGGATGACCCTGCTCTTCCCTGGTGTGTCTTCCTTGCTGCCCAACTGCCTAGGCCCGGGTTCAGTTGGGTATTGTGTCTTGGAAGACACTGCATCAGTTTGTGGGCCCCCGAACCAGCTTTGCCACACCCGTTACTTACGAGCTGACTCAGTGCCTCAGACGCTCGATTCGGCTCCGCTGTTCACGGACCTCGAGCGAAGTCCCGCTGATAGCGGGATGATTCGGTGTCGCCACAGACACGCTCGATTCGGCTCTGCTGTTAGCGGACTTGGCTCACTATCTGCTAGCCACTGCTGCCATGTATCCGCTATTTGCGGTCTTCTTCACGGCGCCCCCTGTTGTCTTCTCTTCACTGAATTACTGTGATATAGCCCCTGCATAATAGATGTAGAGTTTGGCGTCTCAACCTTTCTCCATCTTGATATTCACTGAATTTATGTGATATAGATCTTGCATTATGGATGTAGAGTTTGGTGGCCACTTTCTCCATCTTTACAGGTTCAGCTCGTTGTGTTTTGGCCTGCCCTCCACCGTTCCTGCCCTTCTGTGCTACCGGTCTTGGTGAGTACAGACTCAGAGTTTGCCAAAGTTTGCATGCCGTCTTGTCCTTCTACATGCTTACTTACTAATATAATTGGGCATTTTCTGCGATTTCTCTGTCTACGTGATGCTTCTGATGTCTCTTCCTCCGCTTGCAGCTGGGATGTCGAACTGCTTTTTCCGCGACTGTGGCTCTCCATGCTTGGGAAATCACAATACCTGTGCGCGGCATGCTCATTGCGTCTCCTCATACGCCTGCCCTCTGCGGGGACTACATGGCGCTGGTGGATGTGGTGGACCAACGGCCGGCAACCCAGGCTGCGGAGGTGGCCAACTCGGGCCTGAGGGCTGCGAGGGCGGAGGTCTCAAGCTACATCAAGGATGTAGGGCACCGTTCGCCAGCCTTCTGGGATGACAGGGTCCATCGCCTCCTGGGTCTCCACGCCCCGTCGGCCGCCCATACACCTAGGCGAGCCCCTCCCCGAGCCTTGTTACCTGTGGCTCGGGCTAGAGATACGCGGTGCAGGGGGGATCGCCAGGATCGTCGTCGCTCCCGCACTCCACACCGACCAGCTACCTCCAGAGAAGACGCCTTCACCGCCCGCCCTCGCCATACTCTTCGTCCTGGTGCCTCTGGAGATGGTACCACCACCTTCCACCCTCTCAACGTTCCTAGGCTGGGTCTTTCTGGTAGGGGCACCACCACCTTCCGCCCTCTCTACCCTCCGAGGTCTTGGTCCCCCTGCAGGGCAGGCCCTCCTTGGCGCTTGTCCCCTCGTTGCTAGCCTGCTGCTCGTCGCTCCTCTCGCCTGGATGCTCCTCGTTATCCTCCACCACCCTCCGCACCCTCTTCTCGTCTGGAGGCCACCGCTGAAAAGGACGTCCTGGCTGGTCCCACATAGACGAGGGGGGTTCTTCCTCTGTCTTTGTCGACGGTCTGGATAGCAACTTTTGGTCCTGGATCTGCGCCCCCAAGCTCGAGATCAGCGCTGTCTCTAATCCATTATTCACTCTCCCTGATAAGGCGGCGGTCGACAAGGATTTTTCCTTGCGACAGCGGGTGGTGAATTTGATGACCTGTGTCGTTGGCCAGCTGCAGGCGTCAGTTCACCACTTCCGCCTAATCGAGGCGACGGCCCCAGGAGACCTTCGCTAGGGTATGGACCACGTGAGGCTAATCCGCCTTCAACTTGCTGTGTCCATGGTCCCCGAGCTGAAGGCGGTGCTATTCGAGGCTGCTCAATATCGCCACACAGTTTGGTACACGTTCTGTAGCAAAGCCCCGTTGGACATACTGTACACTAGGGTCTGCTGTACTCTGAGCTGTATACGGCGGGGTTGTTTGCTCAGGGCGCCTGGGAGCAGTACGCCACCCAGTTGGCGGACTCTGCTTACGATGCACAACGTTGTGCCGCGTCGCAGGCAGGGTCTTCGCAGTCCAACCGCTCTGACGGGCCTCGTCGCGGTGCTTCTGGAGGTGGGGTTGGTAGGAAGAGCCGCAGGTAGGGGAAGGATAAGGCCCAAGCCTGAGCTCCGCCTCGCCTTTCCCGTCCTTCGCCTTCTCGCCCCCACCAGGGAGGGACCAGTCAGCCCTCAACCTCAGGACGCACTTCGTCGGGGTTGGACTCTCGCCGGACAGGTGGTTGGGTGATACAGCCATTTCATCGAGGTAAGGGAAGTAGGGGAGGTGCTCGTGGCGCTCAGGACCGCCAGGGCCATTCTGGAGGGGCCTGCATGTCAAAAAACCTGTAGGCTCTTCATGTTTGTCTCCTCCTCTCTCTCCTTTTCGCCTCGCCGACAGGGTCGCTTACCTCATAGAGGGAGCTCCCACTGGATGTTTTCGCCCTTGCGCCCATCGCTGGCCGCGAGGGACATGGGGGCGAAAGGTTGCCAGGAGGGGTCTAGCCAGGAGATTGAAGTCCAGGCCTTCACTCAGGTCTTGTACCCGTCGCGGGCCAGGTGGCCACCGTGATCGTGTCAATGCACGAGCAGGGGATAGTTACGGAAGTGAAACCCGACCACAGGGTTTTCCTCTCTCGTGTATTCTTGGTACCGTAAAGTGGGGTAACTTCGGAAATTTTTCGAGGTTTTTTATTAACAATTTCTCCTGTCTGTAAACACATTATAGAGATTTAACTAGGTCAAGTGATGTGTGGTGATAGTGCGCTGTAATCCAGGAAGCCTCCTAAAATTATCCCCCATAATAAGAGAGCTATCCTTATCCTAAGTGATGTCCGAAGTATTCTTGAAAAGTTGATAACTTCAAACTTGTATGGGTAACTTCGGACATACAGTACTGTACAGTGATTTCTTATGGAAAATGATTGCCAAGAAAGCTGGGATAAGTCCAGACAAACGGAGGAGAACTTCGGACGTACGTTCGTTGATTATTTCATTCATTTTTCGGCTCCTACTATTTTATATGAATATTTTATTATTGCTGCTTATTCCTGTCCAATGTTTTAGTGGAAAATGCACAATCCATACTTTTAGGCCTGTATAATCAGTATAGGAGGGGGTTATATACGATGTGTAACAGATATTCTTTTTGGATCTATTCTCGTTAGGCATTGAACTCGCTCTTAGAAAATATTGAGCAGGAAAAATAACCAATGCTGTCAAATCAATAACTCGAAAATTAACTAGACCTAGTGAAAATATATAGGTACGTATACTCTATCACTGCATATACATTTTTATGAATTTGAGAATTTTTATAGGTACAGGTATAACATGCAGTCAGTCCCCCTAATACACGTATCCTCAGTCCGCGTTTACCCTATTCCGCGCCGAGGGGTCAAAAAGGTACTCCCTAAAACACGTATTGACCCCACAATACACGAATCACGGTTGAAGAGTCGTTTAAAAATGCTGTTTTTTGTACAGTATTTCGCGCCAGCCCCCCTCCCTACTCCGTGCGCACACCCCTCGGCACCGGGAAGACGGTGACGTTACGAGGCCATTGTGGGGAGACGCTTCCTTCTCAGTCCTGATATCCTAAGTGTCCGTGCGATGAGACTTGACCCATTTATTGTGTAACATCCGCCTTCCTACACCCTTCAATAACTTCAAAATGCCTAGGAAGAATAAACTGGTGAAGGCGCTATTGCGATCGGGAAATCCATGGGTTTATCCGGGGTCGGGGACGGGGCCAGTGACAGTGACGGGGCCGGGGAAGCCTAGGCCTAGGCTATCTGAACTCGCGGGGGTCTGCCTCGGAGCCCCCACTCTTCTCACCTACTTATAGCATTTAATTTTAATGTAAGGAATTACTTTTGTTTATGTTTCTATTATTGTGTATGCTTGGTTGTCCAATTAGTATTGATTTTGATAAAAAATTACAATCAAATGTGTTTGGAAATGCGGGCTGCCGCCCATATGTATTTTTCTCCATAAGAAATTTTATCCTTAATGCGCGAATTCCCAATACAGTACACGTCGTGTAATGCCGCCCATATAGGCGCGGATTGGGGGGACTGACTGTATGTGTTGGTGTTTCTTTCAGCAGATAAAGACATTTTTTTGGGGGCAAGATATATGCCTCTCCTAATTTATATACTGTACAGTATATTATATATCCAGAATTATCCGAAATACATAAATCGGTTAGCATATTATCATATTTTTATAGGGTTTTGGACTCGGAGAATGATTATTTGATCTTTAACCACCATTTTAATGATGGAAAAGTATTACAAATTATTTTCATAGGGCAAATAATAACAAACGATTGTTTTGTTCCATGTCCGAAGTTTAAATTTTTTGTTTTGAAAACACAATAGGTTAAATGATAGTGTTCTAGCTAGAGCGTTATACAAGTGTAACAAATTTCCTTTGGTGGATGTCTCTGGTAATTTGACTACAAAATTATATGCGTCACAATATAATTCTTACAAATAAATGTCTTCAGGGTGATAGAAGTTTGGCAGGGTAGTGAAAAATGTTTGTCATATATATATTTTTTTGTATACATATACTCATGTCAGTTCCCTAGGGCTTTTACATGCTCTTCCTTTGCCATTTCTCTAAACGGACCCCACAAAAAAAATAAAAAATAAAAAGCGTTTCCATTATATAATGGCAATGGCCAATTACCGTACTTATTATCGCTGATGTCCGAAGTTATGACCGCAGTCCGAAGTTACCCCAGTTTACGGTACCGGAGAAGGACTGCAACGCGATGCGGTCGGTGATAGATCTGTCGGCCCTCAAACAGTACATGTAAACACGCGGTTTCAGATGCCTACGGTACACCAGGTTTGACTGGCGCTGCGGCCTTTGTCATGGATGGTGTTGCTGGATCTAAAGGATGCATATTGGCGCGTTCCAATCCATCCTCGGTTCCAGCGCTTCTTGGCCGTTTAGTCGTCCGAGCGCGTGTTCATGTTCAACACTTCCCTTCGGTCTCAACATCGCGCCGCAGGTCTTCACGAAACTGGTGAAACCGGCTCTGGATCCTCTCCTGCAAGACGGTATCCAGATCCTGTTTTACCTGGACGATTGGCAGATAATCTCCGACACCCAAGCACAGTGCGCACAGGACACACTCACAGTCGTACAACACATTACACAACTGGGGTTCAAGAACAACAACAGACTCTACTCCTTCACGTAAACAACAAGCAAACACTCTCATCAATCACTTCTCTCATGTCAGTCACCTAAAACCCCACAAAAACGACCGACGTGTCATCCGACGCAAAAGACAATTCCCCACAGACCCTGACTATACACCCTTCACCAACAACCAGACAAAGCATATCATCAACAATCTCAAGCTCTCACCCGCCTGTGGCCTAGACAACATAAGCAACATTCACCTCAGACACCTGGGACCACAAGGCATACAAGCACTCACTAACATATCAAACTACAGCTACTCACACAACACAATACCAGACATCTGGAAGCATGGTATCATCATCACATTCCCCAAACCTAACAAAGACCCCACGCTACCCTCCTCACACCGCCCTATCACACTCCTTTGCACCCCCTCCAAAGTCATAGAGCGCCTTGTACTACAACTGATGACACCTGACTTACCCCTTTCTCCAACACAACACGGCTTCAGGGCATTGCACTCCACAAACACTCTTCTTACAGACCTTACACAAAGAGCTTTTGACGGCATCAACTCAGCTAGACCACCACACAGATCAGTACTTGCCACACTTGACATTAGTAAAGCCTTTGATGCCATCCCCCGCCACAACCTAACAAACAAAATCTACAACACAAACATGCACAACAACACAAAAAGATGGCTGGCCAACTTCTTAGCAGGCAGATGTGCACACGTATCTTTTGCCGGTCAGTCATCTAGCATTAGAAATTTCCCAAACGGAGTCCCGCAAGGATCCGTCCTGTCGCTCGCACTCTTCAATCTGTACATGCATGATATAAATACACCAAATTCACCCCAAATAACCATAGCCTCCTACGCAGACGACATAACACTCACAAGCACGCACCAAAACCCAGACACAAAGACGAAAAGAAGTTTTTCTGGAGAGTGTGGGAGGGAAAACTCAAGAAATGGTATATAAAGCGAAGGGACGAAGTAGGGAGGGAAAAGGAGATGGTGCGGGTGACGGGGGAGAAGGCAGAGAGAGGGGAGGTGGAGATAGAGAGAGAAACAGTCCAAGTGGAGGCAGAGGGAGGGGAGGTGGAAACGGAGCGAGAAACAGTCCAAGTGGGGACAAGAGAAGAGGAGACAAGCTAGGAAATAAATTGGGAGGGGTACGTACAAAAAAGAAAGGGACGGGCAGGGACGAGAAAAATAGGGAAAATACTGGAAACGCTAAGTTCATGTATACAAATATTGATGGGTTAATTTCCAAAAAGATTGAGTTTGACGAATATGCAAAGAGAGAGAGGCCCGGGGTAGTATGTTTGACTGAAACTAAGCTTAACCAGGAGGTAGACACGAATATAATTAGTTGTGCAGGATACAGTACATGGAGAAGAGACAGGTTAGGAAAGCTAGGAGGAGGAGTGTTGATCATGGTAGATAATAAAATTACTGCTAAAGAATTAAAACTTGGTGATAGCATTGCTGAAGTGGTAGCAGTTGAAATTGAGATTAATGATAGGTCACAATTGGACATTGTATCAATTTATTTACCTCCTAAGACTAAATCTTGGAGCAACGATGAATATAATGAATTAATTTTGGAAACCTTGCGTATGTTAGAAATTATTTGTAAAAGGAAAAATAGGCTTATTCTTGCAGGGGACTTTAATTGCGGGGAGGTGGATTGGGAATGTTTGGATGCGGGTTCAAATGAAAATACTTGGGGTAGCAAATTTCTTGAACTAACAATGGGGTATCTATTAACATAACACGTTATGGAAAATACAAGATTTAGAGGAGGTGATGAACCATCAAGACTCGACTTATTATTCACCAAAGACCCCCAAGAAATAAAGAACCTAACATATTTGAGTCCCATGGGAAAAAGCGATCATGCTGTGATTGAATTTGAATTGACAGTGGAATTTCTGGAAGGCAGAGAGGAGGAACATAGGGAATATAGACTAAATTATAGTAAGGCGGATTATGAATCATTACGAGGATACTTTGCAAATATAGATTGGTCATTTATTGAGCAAGAACAGAATATTCAGGTAAAATACACCATGTTACTAGACATTTACAGGGAGGGGGTAGATAAATATGTACCAACATTTAAGGATAGAAAGCTGGCTAAGGAGAAAGAGTGGTTTAACATGCGATGTCACATTGCCCAGAACAAAAAGGACTCTGCATGGAATAAAGTGAGAAGGAGACACACTGAGGAAAAATGGAATGAGTATAAGAATGCTAGAAACAACTATGTCAAGACTATAAGAGAGGAGAAAAAGAACTTTGAAAAAGATATAGTAAACAAATGTAATAAAGAACCCAAACTGTTCTATAGTTATATCAACGGCAAAACAAAAATAAAGGACAAAATAACAAAGCTTAGGGTAGAGGGTCAATTATATGAAGACACAGTGGGTATGTGTGAAATCATGAATGATACATTAACATCCGTGTTTGTGGAGGAGGATGACTATGTAGAACCTGTGGTGGAATTGAACGAGATACAGGGACTAGAGTCGATAGAAGTCAACAAGGATGAACTAAAATCATTGTTGGAAGAATTGGACGTGAGAAAATCTATGGGCCCAGATAACATTGCTGGATGGGTATTAAGAGAATGTTCTGAACAACTAGTGAGACCTATTTTTAATATTGTTCAACACTCATTAAACAAGGGGGAACTTCCCTTAGAATGGAAACAAGCAAATATAACTCCAATATATAAAAGTGGAAATAAAGAAGACCCGCTAAATTATCGACCGGTATCCTTAACGAGTGTTATATGCAAGCTTTGTGAAAAGATTATTAGAAAAAGATGGGTGGGTATGTTGGAGGAGAGGGAAATAATTTCAAGCAAGCAGTTCGGGTTCAGAAAAGGTAATTCGTGTATCACAAATTTGTTGAGTTACTATGATATGGTAATTGACATTGTACAAGGGAGGGAGGGGTGGGTAGATTGTATTTACTTAGATTTCAAGAAGGCATTTGATAAGGTGCCTCATAAGAGATTGTTGTGGAAGCTCAGGACTGTGGGGCGGGTTGAGGGAGTATTATTAAAGTGGATGGAAAACTATTTAATTGGGAGGGAAATGCGAACAGTAATAAAAGGAAAGTTCTCCTCGTGGAAAAGGGTAAAAAGCGGAGTGCCTCAAGGATCGGTGTTGGCCCCAATCATGTTTTTGGTTTTCATCAACGACCTTCAAATGGGAATAGGCTCATATATATCTATGTTTGCTGATGATGCAAAATTAATGAAGCATATTACAAGTAGGAGTAGTTGTGAAGAATTACAGAGAGACCTAGATAAGTTATATGAGTGGAGTCAAACTTGGAAAATGGAATTCAACACAAGTAAGTGTCAGGTTCTTGAGATGGGAAAAAGTAAATATAGACCTTCTTGGGGATATAAAATAGGAGATGAAATAATTAGTAAAGCTGTGAAAGCAAAAGACCTAGGGGTAGTTGTGGCAGACAGCTTGTCACCTGAACAGCATATAAATAAAATAACTGGTGAAACCTATGCAGTGTTGACTAACATGAGAATAGCTCTGAATTATTTAGATGAAGAGATGTTAGCAAAAATAATAGGGACAATAATACGACCAAGACTGGAGTATGCAGCAGTGGTGTGGTCTCCACACCTTATAAAACATAATAAAAAACTGGAAAGAGTTCAGAGAGTTGCCACTAAGATGATAGCTAGCCTTAGAGACCTGCCTTATGAGGAGAGATTGGAGAGGCTAAAGCTGCCAACGCTGAGGGAGAGGAGAGAGAGAGGTGACATGATCATGATGTTTAAGTGTGTGAAAGGTTTTGAGAAGATCGACAAGGGAGATTTTGTGGTGAGGGACGAGGGAAGAACCAGGGGTCATGATTGTAAGTTGAGGAAAGTTATATGTAAGTCTGATGTAAGAAAGTTCAGCTTCCCGTATAGAAGCATTGAGTGTTGGAATAAGTTGGATGGGGAGGTGGTGGGAGCAAGAAATATCCAAACTTTTAAAGCAAAATTGGATAAATGTAGAGAGAGAGACAGGACAACACGAGCTTAGGCTCAAATCCTGTATACTACAATTAGGTGAGTACAGCTACAAGACTCCTTCAAGACTATCTCGACACATTACATGAATGGTGCACTACAAACAGACTCAATTTAGCCCCAGCTAAATCCACTGCAACCCTCCTCACAAGCTGGACAGGAGAGCACGATTACGTCCCGGGACTCAACATAAACAACACACCCCTAACACACACACACACACACACAAAATCCTAGGAGTAACATACGACACCCAAATTACATTCAAACAGCACACCACAAACACGAAAAAGAAACTGACACCCAGACTTAACGCCCTCAGATCACTTGCCCACACGAAATTTGGACACAACAAAGAAACCACCACCACAGTCTACAAACAATACATAAGATCAGTTATGGAATACGCAAGCCCGGCCTGGGCTTCTAACCTAGCTGAAACACATCATAAGACCTTACAGACTATTCAAAATAAAGCCCTTAAAATCATCACAGGATGCACAGCTACTACACCCACAGATCACCTACATCAAGAAACCAAAGTCCTAAAAGTCAAAGATCATCTAAACATGAGAGGCACTCAATTCCTGGCAGCAGCCTCCACGAATCAACACCACCCACTACACTACATGGCAACACACCCACAGACACCAAGAAATATCAAAACAACACCCAGCACACGCTATCACACACAAATACTATCTTCTCTCCCTCCCTGCCCACCCCAAACCAATTTCCGGAAGCACATCCATACTCATATCACTCGCCGTTCCATCCACTCACTCATAGACAACACGCAGCTGCAAGCACGACCTCCCGAAATCCATCCTTCTGAATCCTCCCTTCCTCGCGAGGACAGAGTCCACCTGGTCAGGCTGAGATGCGGACACCATCCAGCTCTTCTGAGCTATCAGAAGAGACTGGATGACTCCGTCGTCGACACCTGCCCGGGTTGTAACACAGCACCCCATACCATAAAACACATCATAGAAGACTGCATTTCACACAACCACTTACGCCAACAACACAATTTACACTATTTGAGAGCTCTGTGGGAGAGCCCGACTGTGGCCATGGCCTTCCTTAACCCTCTCACCACGGATGGGCTCTTAAACACCCATAAAAAAGCATATACCAGGTACCCGGAAGGACTCTTGAACACCCCTGTAGTTGAAAGCCTGTGAGCTCCGTGTGCGAGGCGTCGGTCCGACGCATGTAAACAACAGCCGGCTGGACCGACGCCCCGCATCTCCGGCCACAAGAAGGAGAGCGTCGCTGCTTGTTCGTGTGTGCCTGTATGTTGTTGTTAAGTATCGAAAAGTGGTGTAAAGTGGCTGTTTTGGCCATAAAGTTATCTCCAATGAAATCATCATCACAGCTCAACCAGTTGACTTAGAGAGCTCTACTTAATGCCATTCTACAGGTAAATAACACAGCTACGCTTGGGGATGCGCGGGAATGCGGGAATAAGTCTGATTAACGAATATACGGTAGCCTAGCCTAGACGTTTTTCGGCCAAAACACCCGGGTTTCGAGGAATATATATATAATACATAGCCGGTGCTGGAGGGTTAAGGACTCGGGGCTGTTCGGCCAGGCAGCTTAGGGAACAACAACAACTGGGGTTCAAGATCAATGTTCCCAAGTCGCGTTTGACTCCGTCACGCGTAGGGACGCGGGTAGGCCTCGACTGGGACTTGACCAGAGCTACTGTGACCCAGAGTCAGGTCAATGCTGCTCTTCTGGGAATCATTGGTGGGTTCATTGAATTAGGCCGCACTGACCGTTCCCATAGGGAGGCTCAGGCTACGCCGCCTAATTCTGCTGGGCAACAAGGCTTTTCCCTTGTCCCCCCCTCCGGATCGGATATGGCCGGTCCCACGCGCAATACATCGACACTTGGGACACTGGGTCGCTCGGGGCATGCTCTCAGGAAAGTGCCCTGGACTGCCCCACCGCCGACGATCGGGGTGGACACAGATGTGTCGAGCGAGGCATGGGGCATCAACGTCAGGGCACACACACCTACACATCAATGCTCTCGAGCTATTGGTTCCGTTGTTCTTCCTGGCTTTTAAGATGGACAATCAGACAGCAGTTCATTGTATCCACAAGCAGGGGTCCTCCAGGTCACAGACTCTGTTGGGGATCACAGAAAAGTTGTTCTTCCTAGCGGAACAACATAGCAACTCCCTGCACGCTTCCTACCTGCCCGGGACTGCCAATCTCTGGGCGGACGCTCTGTCAAGAGGACAGACCGTTCTGGTAGAGTGGAAACTGAAAAAATTTATTCGACGACCTGGCGGCTTCTTGGGGTATTCCAGAGGTCCACTTGTTCGCCTCCACATACATACATACATAAAATTTTAAGACCGAGTGTTCCACACATACGTGCAGTTTCAGTCTCTTGTCCTAATGGCGGCATTCCAGGCAACCCTGTAAAGGGCTGCTTCACTTGTCAAGTTCTTGGATTTGAGATCGGCACGTATAGTCCGATCCCAGGTCTTCCTCGGTCCACCCCTTGGTGCAGCTCCCTCCACAATCATAGACCTGCATTTTTTCACCCAATTTTGTTCATCCATTCTCTCCACATGTCCATACCATCCCAGTCTACTTGTACGCATCACCTCGCTAATACTCTTTATACCTAAACGTCTCCTCAGCTCAACATTTGTTATTCTATCCTGTAGCCTGGCCCTACACATCTATCTCACCATTCTCATCCCATTACGTTCCATTCTGTCGACAACTATCTATCTATTGCCTGACGCCGTGATCCCCGAAGGGGTGGCCAAGAACGAACCGCCCCCATGCACCTCTGTCCCCAGTCAGTCGATGCCCCTCCCCCCAACCAGCACCGCCTTCGTTCATGTACTTCCTCACTCCATCCTTCCACCTCTCATTCGGTCTACCTCTCCCTCTCTGTCCCTCCACCTCGCTCTCGTACACCCTCTTGGTCATTCTCTCGCTTTCCATACGTTCCATATGGCCGAACCATCTCAAGTTGTTCCTTTTCACACTTTCCAGCACATCTACCTCCACACCACACCTCCTTCTTACTTCCTCATTAGTCTGTCTACCCCTCCATGTAACTCCGCACGCACTCCTTAAGTAATTCATTTCCACTGCTCTCACTCTTGGTCTGAGTCTCTCAACCAACGTCCATGCTTCGCTTCTGTCGACATCCTCTACTTTAACGGCCCATGTTTCTGAGGCATACGTCATTGCACAACTAACACATGAGGCATACACCTTTCCCTTCAGGGGAAAAGGCATTCTTTTCATGGTCAGGATTGGCATCAGTTCTCTGAACTTCCCCCAGCCACACCTAATTCTAGCAACAGTGGCAGCCTCGGCCCCACCACCGGCAGAAATGGTATCTCCTAGGTAACAATCTCCAAAATTCACAGCCATAGGATTATCACTTAACACAAGCTCACCTTTGCACATTACACAATTTGTTAGTAGTCTTGGAAAATCCAACGTCAAGGCTATTAACCTAATTGCAATGACGACTTGTCTATTTTAACTGCTATGTCGTCATTCCAACCGCGGTTAAAAAGAAAACTTCTAGAGTCTACTCCTTATCTTGCTCTAGGAGACGTTGTACATTAACCAAAACTACCACCGAAGGTGAAAAAAGCATAGAAGAGAAGAAAAAGGGGTTTACCTTAGTTACCGCTTAAGGCCCATCCCGTGTTCCGTCATGTGCAGATCCCTGTCGAACGTGCGCATGAGCGACCCTCTCTTGTCATCATTTTTTCACGCGTCTCCATGTTGAGTCCGCTTTTGTTGTGCTCCTTCAATTCACCCTGTTTTAGGTTCGTTTCTGCTTATCTGGCCATCTTTTTTGTTAGACAGATGTTACGTGATCTAGGGCACACGTAAATGGGCTCCTAAGTGTGTATAATGGAGACGCGTGTGGAAATAGCCTACCGAAGGTACGGGGGCGCCTGGCGTTCCTCGTATATGTTTTTCATTCTTTCTCTTTTCATATTCTTTTTTCCTGTTAGTCTGGGCATAGTTTAGCTTTTAGCTTAATTTAGCCTAGCTCGTTTTCTCATTCAGGAATTGCTATGCCCCTATGAGTTTTAATTTTTCATAAGGTGTACCGTTGGTAAACAATCTGAGATTTCGTTGGTGGCGGTGCTGTTGTTGTTGTTGTTGTTGTTGTTCCCTAAGCTGCCTGGCCGAACAGCCCCGAGTCCCTGAGAAAGGCCATGGCCGATGGGCTTTCCCACAGAGCTCTCATTGAGTGTAGATTGTGTTGTTGGCGTAAGTGGTTGTGTGAAATGCAGTCTTCTATGATGTGTTTAATGGTATGGGGTGCTGTGTTACATCCCGGGCAGGCGTCGACAACGGAGTCATCCAGTCTCTTCTGATAGCTCAGGAGAGCTGGATGGTGTCCGCATCTCAGCCTGGCCAGGTGGACTCTGTCCTCGCGAGGAAGGGAGGATTCGGAAGGATGGATTTCGGGAGGTCGTGCATGCAGCTGTGTGTTGTCTGTGAGTGAGTGGATGGATCGGTGAGAGATATGAGTATGGATGTGCTTCTGGAAGTTGGTTCGGGGTGGGCAGGGAGGGAGAGAGGACAATAATTGTGTGTGATACCGTGTGCTGGGTGTTGTTTTGATATTTCTTGGTGTCTGTGGGTGTGTTGCCATGTAGTTTAGTGGGTGGTCTTGGTTCGTGGAGGCTGCTGCTGCCAGGAATTGAGTGCCTCTCATGTCCAGATGGTCTTTGACTTTGAGGATTTTGGTTTCTTGATGTAGGTGATCTGTGGGTGCAGTAGCTGTGCAGCCTGTAATGATCTTCAGGGCTTTGTTTTGAATAGTCTGTAAGGTCTTATGATGTGTTTCAGCTAGGTTAGAAGCCCAGGCTGGGCTTGCGTATTCCATCACTGATCTTATGTATTGTTTATATACTGTGGTGGTAGTTTCTTTGTTGTGTCCAAATTTTGTGTGAGCAAGTGACCTGAGGGCGTTAAGTCTGGGTGTCAGTTTCTTTTTAATGTTTGTGGTGTGCTGTTTGAATGTCATATGAGTATCATATGTTACTCCTAGGATTTTGGGTGTGTGTGTATGTGTTAGGGGTGTGTTGTTTATGGTGAGTTGAGGGATGTATTCGTGTTCTCCTGTCCAACTTGTGAGCAGGGTTGCGGTGGATTTGGCTGGGGCTAGATTAAGTCTGTTTGTAGTGCACCAGCCATGTAGTGTGTTGAGATAGGGTTGAAGGAGATCTGTTGCTCTTTTTGGGTCATGGTGTGTGCATGTGAGTGTTATGTCATCTGCATAGGAGGCTAAGTTTATTTGGGGCGTATTGGGTGTAGTTATATCGTGCATGTACAGATTAAAGAGTGCGGGCGATAGGACGGATCCTTGTGGGACTCCGTTTGGAAAGTTTCTGATTTTAGATGACTGACCGGCAAAAGATACGTGTGCACATCTGCCTGCTAGGAAGTTGGCCAGCCACCGTTTTGTGTTGTTGTGCATGTTTGTGTTGTAGATTTTGTTTGTTAGGTTGTGGCGGGGGATGGCATCGAAGGCTTTACTAATGTCGAGTGTGGCTAATAGTGATCTCTGTGGCGGTGCTGTTTGTAGTGTTTGTGTCGGCCGCATTATTAGCGTTATTCCCGAGTCCCCCCTTTCGAGCCTTCACTGTGTCTCAAGGGCCTGGGCGACAGGTGGTTCGTGATAATCCAGGGGTACCCCACGGGGGCCCCTCCTTCACACCACAGGGTTTTTCGCCCCTGACACATTCTCTGCTCTCGGCTAGGCCACCCTTTTTCTCACCAGTTTCATTTACTGGTTTTTGTTTTCTCTTCCTGTTTCACCTCCATCCTTTCATAGTCTTTTTTGCCCAATCCAGGGTTACCCCACGGGGGCCCCTGTTTGTGCGAAACCACCCTCCCTGCCACTTCTCCTCATGGGCTTTGCTCTATCTCTGTGGGTTGGGTGGTTCCTGGTGGATGTGCCTCCTCTCCCCTGGTGTGTCTTCCTTGCCTCTCCCTTTACCGGTTGAGTTAGGATATTTTCAAGGAAGACACTGCTCGGGTCCAATGAACAGAATGTTTTATTGAGTTCTCTTAGGTATGTCAAGGCATTTAGGGAGTTAATCGGCTGAAAATGTGTGAAGGCAGAGTCTACGGCCAACAGCCGAGAAGGGACCACAGAGTATTCTCCAAGAGCAGGGGTATTGTCAAACTCATTTCTGATCATCATCATCATCATCATCTCCGACGCCTTGCTTCCCCCTGGGAAACCCCCACTAGAGGATGGCCATGACAGAAACGTCTCCAAGCTACTTTGTCAAGACATGCCTCCTTTGCCCGTGCCACAATGCCCCTTCCACTACGTGGAAGTTTTTCTTCAATATATTTTTCCACTTTCTTTTCCCATACCATAGGTGGTCTTCCACTACTAGCGGTTCCACTCACCTGACTCCCATATATCTTTCTTGGCATTCTGTCTTCATCCATTCTCTGAACATGACCATACCACCTCAAAGTACTTCTCTTTATCCACTCAACCACACCACAATCAATGCCCAAAGCCTGCTCTTCCATTCCAAAGGACTCGTACACTTCCCTATTACTTGGCCCATCTAGCCTATTCATGCCAGCTGCCATTCTGAAAAAGCTCATCTCCACAGCTCTTAGTTTGAAGAGGTCCTCGTGACTTGCCGTCCATGTCTCGCTTCCATACGAGAGTGTTGGGAGCAGCACACGGTTTCTCAGTGACTTTTTGACTTCCTGGCTAACCATTCTTTCATTTCTGATTTGAGCAATATTGTCTGCAAAGAAAGCTGAAAAATTTGATGCAAGATCAGAAGCCGAGACAGATGATGGGAGAACCTGAAAAGAACGCTGGCCTGTTAAGTTGTTAAGAATTGAAAAAGTAGTTTCTGGTCACCTCTGCAGGAATCGATTCGACCAGTATAATACTCGATCTTGCTTTGTGTAATTTTGACGGTGATAGCTCTATGAGCAGCGACATAATCTAACCGAGAGGATTCAGTTCTGTGCCGGCGCCACAGACGCTCTGCCCGTCTCCTCCTCTTGCGCAAAGCCACTACACTTGTAAGTTAAAGGGGAATTAGTTTGCTTAGCATATCCAGAAAGGTATACACAAGAGTAGTAACACAGAGACTGAAAAAGATAACGGATGACAAAATAGGCGAAGAGCAGGGAGGTTTCAGAAAGGGCAGGGGCTACATTGACCAGAGCCTCAATGCGATTGTTGGTACTGTAGAGAAGTATTTGGCCAAGAACAGAAAACTCTATGCAACATTCATGGATTTGGAAAAAGCCTACGACAACGTATATTAGGAGGCCCTGTGGGATGTGTTAACAGTATATGGTGTGGGAGGGAAGTTGCTAATGGCAGTAAAATATTTTTGTAGGAATGCAATGGCAAATGTGAAGGTAGGAGATAAGTTGAGTGAGAGTTTTGAGGTAAATGTAGGAATAAGACAGGGATGTTATGTCACCATGGTTGTTTAATATATACAGTACATGGATAGAGTGATTAGAAAATGTAGGGCGGGATCAATGGGTATAGGATCTAGGCTGGAATCAGAGGGAAGAGAGTGGAAGATTTTAACATGCCTATATGCGGACGATGCAGTCCTGTTGGCGGAAATGTGGAAGAACTTCAGAGAGTGGTCACAGACTTTGACGGGGTATACGAATAGTAGAAGATAGCCCCTTCTGTACCAGCGACGGCATACAGCCGTCAGTAAAAAAGTGACTCCCCAATACCAGTGACGGCTCTCAGCCGTTCTGCTAGTTCTGATAATAATTAGCTGGAGCTGCTAACATGACTTGGAGGCAATGCTGTGAGTAGTTGGCAACACTTCTCATGGTCCCTCTGAGCTACTGTGGGCTGGCTGGCTCACTTACTCACTAACTCTTGAGCTGAGAGGATGTTGTCTCATTGATTATGGCAACAAGTCAGGTACTGGAGGGTAATAATCTTCGGGTTACTTATATAGCGCCCGTATCTCCTACTTCGAGGATTCACAAGCGCTTGACTTTCTTTAGTCTACCAGAGACCATTACCCATCCCCCTTGCTCATGGGGAGATGGTAACCGCCGGCTGTATCCCAGAAAAACTTTTCAATCTGAGCGGGGATTGAACGCGAGACCTTCAAGATGGGAATCAGGCACGCTATCAACTGAGCCAACCGGACGGCTGGCACAGTAGGGGTTAAAGGTCAATGTAGGGAAATGCAAGGTAATGGTTTATGAGAGAAGAATGCATGAAACCATATATTTTAAAGTAAAATATAGAAGTAAGAAAGGAACATGAGAAAAGTAGTTAAATAAAATTGAGAAATAAAGTAGTGGAAATGGTTGGAAGTTTAAAGTATTTGGGAGCTGTACTGTGCAAATATGGTAAAATGGAGAGCGAGATAAAAGAATAGTAAAAATGTTGCGTCTGCTACCGCCGCCGCCAACACCGTGAACGACTGCAGCAGTGCAAGTACTGGTATTGAGCTGGATACACAGGCCTAGTTTGCCTTTTTCCAGAGGATCTACTGTAAGAAACTGTAAGAATAAAAAAGAGAAAAATACTGGGGAGAAAGGTAATTGGAGAACGTGATTATATTCTGAAAGGAAGAATGGTTAGTCAAGAAGTGAAAAAGTCACTGAGAAACGGTGTACTGCTCCCAACACACTCAAGGGAGTTCAAAGGAGTACAAAGGAAATCAAGCAACAACATATCTAGTGACCCTTCTAGGTTGCTTGTCCTCCAAAACACTGAGGATCAAGTGTCCAAACAGTGGTTCAGAGTGGGTAAGGGAACATTGGAAAGGGAATTACTGCCCCGGAACTAATGTCCGTGGCAGGATTTGGAAGTTAGTAGAGGACAGATGGGTTAGTAACTGAGGGGGGGATAAAATAAAGTTATTCATTTACAAACGCAGTCAGTCGCGGGTTTGATGCGAGATATTTGTCTAAGCGGAGTTTAAATGAATCAACGGTGATGCAGTCTATAACGTTTCGGGGAAGCCCATTCCACAAGTTGACAACTCGATTGAAGAAGAAATTCTTAGATTCGTGCGAGTTAAAAGATTTACCAATAATTTTGCAACCGTTTCCCCGCGTGTAATTAGATTGGTCGATAGTGAAGTACTTACTACAGTTCATATTGTCGATGCCTTTGATGATTTTGAACACTTGAATTAAGTCACCTCTTAATCTGCGCTGGGTTAAAGGAAATAGATTTAATTCTCTAAGATGCTCTTCGTATGGTTTGTTCTTTAGGCTAGGTATCATTTTGGTAACTCTACGTTGAACTCGTTCTAGCTTGTTTATATCTTTTTGGTAATAAGGGCACCAGGATTGAACGCAGTATTCCAGAAGAGGGCGGACTAAGGAATTGTAAAGGGTTAGGATAACTTCTTTGGATTTATGCTCAAATGACCTGCCTATAAAGCCAATTATTTTGTTTGCCTTCTTAACAACTTCTGAACATTGTTGACTCGGTTTTAGGTTACTCGATATTGTTACTCCCAGATCGGTTTCTCTGTTTACATTCTTAAGCTGAGTGCCATTCATCGAATAGCTTGCTTTCTCATTTAGGTATCCGATATGTAGTACAATCTGCATTGAAACTCATTTGCCAAATTTGGGCCCAACATGACAATTTATCTAGATTGTGTTGCATATCGTCAACTTGTTCTTTTGAGAGTACGCTATTTGCAATTTTTGTATCGTCAGCAAATTTTGAGATTGTACAGGTGAGACCCTCATCTATGTCGTTGATGTAAATTAGGAAGAGAATTGGTCCTAGTACCGATCCCTGGGGTACCCCGCTACTTACATTGGTCCATTTAGATGCCTTACCGTTTATAACTACTCTTTGCTTTCTGTTGCTGAGCCAATCTTCTATCCATTTCAACACACCGTCTTGTATTCCATGCGCTTTTAGTTTTAGCAGTAAACGTTTGTGGGGAACTTTGTCAAAGGCCTTTTGAAAATCAAGGTATATAATATCTACAGCTTTACTCTCATCGTAGAGGTTGAGGATATCGTGGAAGAAAGTCTAAGAGGTTTGTTAAACAGGAACGTTTTTTACGAAAGCCGTGTTGAGTATCTTTAAGTATGTTATTTTCCTCTAAGTGATTTACGAGTCTGTCTCGTATGACCGTTTCTAGCATTTTACATACAACATTTCACTCGCATGAAAGTGAGACATGGACAGCAAGTGACGAGGACCTCTCCAAAATTGAGAGCTGTGGAGATGAGCATTTTAAGAATGGCAGTTGCCGTGAATAGGCTAGATGGGCCAATTAATTGGGAAATGTATGTCTTTTGAAATGGAAGAGCAAGCTTTGGGCATTGAATGTGGAGTGGTAATGTGGATAAAGAGAAGTACTTTGAGATGGTATGGTCATGTACAGAGAACAGATGAAGACAGAATGCCAAGAATGATACATGGGAGTCAGGTGAGTGAAGCAGCTAGTAGTGGAAGATCACCTATGGTATGGAAAAGAAAGCAGAAAAATATATTGAGGAAAACTTATAAGGGGCATTGTAGCACAGGCAAAGGAAGCATGTCATGACAAAGTAGCCTGGAGGAGTTTCTGTCGTGGCCATCCTGTAGCTGGGGTTTCTCAGGGGGAAACAAGGCGTCGGAGATGATGATGACGATAACACACAAACAAAATTATACACGCAAAAGAATGTGCGTAATTCAAAGAATTTAAATCTCATGAAAATTTGCATCTTTCTGGCATACACAAATGTAAGCATATAATGTCCAAGTGCATGCAGGCAATTAGGCTACAGTACACACAAACACACATAAACTAACCTTGACAGTGGAGGGTGGGATGGCCCTCTGCTTTATGTGGGTCGCTTGCTGAGCATATCTGAAGGAACAACAAACTTAACTTAACACTTTCAATCTGATGACACCCATATTTAATTGTTTTTACATAGCTACTTTCAGTTAATATTATTCAACTTGAGAGGAGACTGTTAGAGTTGGAGGATAAATTAACCCATTTGGTCTGAGTGGGGTCTTTTTGAGCCTCCCCTAATTTGCTGCGTTTCTTTGGAGATTATAGGATGTTTTGCCCAATTAGTTAAGCAATAATAAAATGCTTCACCACATTCAGGTGTTGGTATTTTTCTAGGCTAGCGATAGCAAGCCTGTAACTTACAAGAAATTGGCCTTCGGCCAAGACTTTATAATATAAAACTTGCAAAATAAATCAACCAAAACAGGAATAACACAATATAAAGGCAAAAGAACTTATCAAAATCGCAATGTGGAAATAATGTTTTAGTAAAATAAAATGTTGCAATAAAAGAACACAAAACCACCACATAGGGTGTACATCATTACATGAGCAAGTTAATCTGTTTCCCAAGCAAAGTACCGGTAATCGCACACATAACAACGCACTCTCGTCATGTTCAAGGAATTAGTCAATTTGGGAAGTTCAGGAAGTTCTGGTAAATTCTACTAAATTCTGTATGAATAAAGAAACTACAGTTTATCGTTCCACCTCTCCCTCTGTCCTTCCACCTCGCTCTTGTACGCCCTCTTAGTCATTCTCTCGCTTCCCATACGTTCCACATGGCCGAACCATCTCAAGGTGTTCCTTTTCACACTTTCCAGCACATCTACCTCCACACCACACCTCCTTCTTACTTCCTCATTCGTCTGTCTATGCTTCCATGTAACTCCGCACGCACTTCTCAAGTAACTAATTTCTACCCCTCTCACTCTTGGTCTGAGTTTCTCCACCAACGTCCATGCTTCGCTTCCGTAAGTCAGTGTCGGGATTACCACTCTGCCATGCAAGGACTTCTTCACTTTGTTATGTATTGCCTTAATTAAACTAATTGCTGGTGGGATAGAGTTAACTTATTATTAGCGGGTATATGTGACTATTTATTTGTACATAGGAAGGCCTTTAGGAAGTAAGCTAACTTCGGGGAACATATTTTTTGTTCAGAGTGTACTGTAACCTACTAGCCAGACATCTTTTGCCGCAGGCCATAAACGCCGGCAGATTGTGGCGCCAAGCGCGCACGTCCCCCCCCCCCCCCCCCCTTCATACCTTGTTTAAGCATCTCTCTGGCAGACGTATGATTAGTCCTTATATAATTTGTGATTTAATGTTTTACTCTTCATTTATATATTTTAATGAAGTATTCTATATAATTATTAGTTGAGTTAAGTTGTTTGATTGGAGAGAGAGTAGTTGTATTTTAGTCCAGTACGATAACTTTACTGACCATGCAAGGACTCTATAGAATATAGGATTTGAGAAACGTCAGTTCTCCTCACGCCTCTGCTTCGCCTAGACCTCACCATGGGTCATCCTGAGAGTTTGTCCTGCCTTGTATAACTATCTCTCTATAGATAAGTATTATTATGTTGTATTGTATGATTATGTTGTATTGTGTGAATGCCAGGATAGATGTATAAAGTGTAATTTATATGTAAATAATATCCATACTTTTAAATTATCTTTTCATCCATACCTACCTTATTTATTTTCATGTACTATCTTTCACTTTCAAATTAACTTAAAGATTTAAATACTTTAGATATTTTTGTGGTTCTAAGAGAAAGTAAACGGTAACTAATTATTTTTGTACAGTAAACTAAAGTGGATACTTGAATACCTTACATATAAATCCTAAAGGATTTACGAAAGCATAAATGATTCTACTGACATTTAAAGTAAACTTAATAATATAAATTATATGATTCTGATCGACTTGCTGTTTAGCAATAGGGTAATATAATTATTATGTTCTCTCCACCAACCAACTTTACTCCTAAACTCGATTAATGAAATTAACAAACACATGTGGCAGTCCGGGGATTCGAACCTAGGATGCTCACATCGAAAATCAACACACTTATGCATTGCACCACGAAGAATAGGGTTTCGCTGGAGGATAATTTAAAATGTAAAACTTGCAAACTAAACAAACCAAAATTGGGACAAGGACAATATAAAGTCAAATTAAATTATAAAAATCACTATATGGAAACAACGCTTACTAAAATGAAAATTATTAAATAAAAGAACACAATCCACCACATAGGGTGTACATTACTACATGAGCAAGTTAATCTGTTTCCCAAGCAAACTAATCGCACATATAACAACGCACTATCGTCACGTTAAAGGAAGTAGTCAAGTTTGGGAAGTCCGGGACGTTCTGGCAAATTTTACTAAACTCTGCATGAATAAAGAAACATCATGTTAAATGTCAAAATATTATTTAAAATCAAATTTGCAACATGACAAGACATTAACAATAGTACAAAATACAAATATTGATAAGATATCTATACTATTACAAAATAATATATAAAATACAGTACAGCACTCACTAACGATAGTGCTATCGGGTAGGTACCTGTAAGCATAGCATGCCTCAAGTGACCCCTATCAATAACTACCCTACAAATAACCTACATTTATAGCACAAATAAACTAAGGAAATCGCAAAAGTAAGCAATTGATACTATCGACAATGAATACATATAATATAGACAAATAATTGCAAAATATGAAGTAACAACAGATTTAAACAAAGAGTACTCTTTTAACGAGAACAATAAATTAAAAAAATCATCAATATTAATATTAATAGAAAAAGAAAAAGATAAACAATAAATACAGACAAAAACCAATAAATACAGACAAAAAGTAAGCAGAGGTTATACAAGAAACTTCAAGTTAAAAATGCTTGATTAAAATTATTGATGTCAAATTTTAGAATACAGTCACAATAATTGACCCTAAAAAGATTAAATTTATGGAACAATTTACTTGCCTCAAAACCTCTGTCCACTAAGAGTCTGTATAGTAACCTAGCTCTAGCCCAAAAGTCATCTACTTTAGTGCAGATTTTACAAAATCTTATTAATTGGGAATAAAAACAATTATGTTATTTTACTATCGATATTACTACTAGGGAAAGGAAAGTTTATTACGTTAAAATTAAAATCATCAACTTTGTGATATACTTTAAGTATGCACTGTTCATTAACAATCTCTATAATTATATCAAGAACATTTTCAACTTTATAATTTACGTTACATTGTGTGAGGGGAATAGAATTAGGGTTGTTGTTGTTGTTGTTCCCCAAGCTGCCTGGCCGAACAGCCCCAAGGCCCCGAGTAAGGCCAAGGCCATAAACGAGCGACCCCACAGAACCCTCCCTGCTGACCACAATAAAGCCTGGGTGACCGAAGCCACTCCATGGCGGGGGGCTGAGAGGGTCTGTAAACGCCCGGGAAACCAAAGCCCCACCCAGGGCCCTGTGCCCCTCAGCAATTATGAAGAGAAAGTTGAGGGGCAAAGGAATAATGTGACGCTTTAGCTTCCAATCTTGGTAGATTGGGAGGTCAATCCACGGAAGAGACGCCATCACTCGAGATCTAGAAAATATATAAGTAAAAGGAACAGTCAGAGTAAGCTATGGGTATGGCAGAGATCGCTCAGGTCTCACTCTGATAGACCAGCCCATCACCAGTGATAGACCAGCCCATCACCAGATAGAATTAGGGTAAATAAGTTTAGCAACTTGATTAAAATTTAACAAATTGCAAACAAGAATATCATCAATATATCTACTGTACTATTATTACTTAACAGTTTAGAAAGTGCTAATTTTTCTGGGATTTTATTTTTCTTGCTACTGTCAACTAAGTCTTTTATATATTTAAATTCTAAAGCAAGCAAGAATAAGTCTGCAATTAAAGGGCTAGCATTTCCACCCATAAGAATTCCTAATATTTGTTTGAAAATGTACGGCCCAAATCTAACATAAGTATTGAAAAGGAGGAATTTAAGGGCATCTTTATGTTTAGTTCTATCAAAATATACAGAACTAGTGGGAGTAGAGCTAAGTGATGCATTATTAAAATATGTATAAACATTTATGAAATAATTACCATTCCTAACGAACCTGTCAAAGTGCAAATCTATAATAAAGCAAAGCTCTGAATATACTAAATCTAAAGGCAAATTGGTATACAAAGTTGAAAAGTCGAAGCTATGTACCGAGGTAACTTTCGGCATGGTATTTATTTTATCAATAACTTCTAACGAATTGTCAACACTCCAATAATAGTTAATGCCAGTTCTTCTCATGATGGTATTACAATATCTTTTATGAGTACTTTTAATGTATTTTAAGCAATTTACGACTTGTTCTGATAGAGTTTTAGTGGTAGCAAATTTTGCTCCGGCAATAAAGCGATATTTATAAGGTCTTTTATGAAATTTAGGTAACATGTATAATTTTGCAATGCACTTGTTCTTATCAGAAAGTTTAATATCAAATGTTATATTTTTCTTGGTATGTTCATCGATTAAGTTATCAATATTCAGATTATTTTGAATTTCATAAACAGAATTAATATTAACCTTGCAGTCTAGTTTTGGGTGGTTAACTTCCATTCTTATTATCTTATAATACCACGGTGATAAGTTGTGTTGCCTTCTCATTGGAGTTAATCATTTATTCATGGTGTTGTGGGTTTGAACCCTAGTCCGTAACAACTTCCATACTGACCACCCTAATTCTTGTTACTGCTTTCAGCGTTCCTACAACCCTCTTCCCCTGTTGAACCCTCTCCCGCACGTCTTCATCCAGAGTCCCATCTTTACTCAGCACACTGCCCAGATACCTGTACTTAAATGAGCTGACAATCTCCATAGCCTGACTGTCCAACTTCATCTCACACTCTCTGGCTTCACCCCTTTCGAAGACCATAACCTTGCTCTTCCCCGCATTTACCTTCAGATTCCGTTTTCCGCACATTGTTCCAAACATATTCACCAGACCCTGCAACTCCCATTCATTATCGCTCATCAGAACTGTATCATCAGCAAACAGCAGTACAGGTAGCTTCCACTCGTTTCCCTCCCTTATAAGCGATACATCAACATCCACTGCTCTTCCTTGTATTTCTTTCAAGACTCCATCCATATAGTGTACCTGTATACAGTAAACAACCACGGGGACATCACACACCCGTTTCAACTCAACATTCAGATCAAAGAACTCGCTCAGCTCATTCTCCACACGTACTGCCGCCTTTGCACCCTCATACATGCTCTTCATTGCTTTCAGCAACTTCCCATCTACTCCGTATATTCATTGCTTTCAGCAACTTCCCATCTACTCCGTATATTCTAAGTACTTTCCACATACCTTCTCTATCTACTCTATCATAGGATAGTGATGGGCTGGTCTATCAGAGTGAGAACTGAGCGATCTCTGCCATACCCATAGCTTACTCTGACTGTTCCTTTTACTTATATATTTTCTAGATACATACATACATACATAAAATTTTAAGACTGAGTGTTCCACACATAAGTGCAGTTTCAGTCTCTTGTCCTAATGGCGGCGTTCCAGGCAACCCTGTTAAGGGCTGCTTCACTTGTCAAGTTCTTGGATTTGAGATCGGCGCGTATAGTCCGATCTCAGGTCTTCCTCAGTCCACCCCTCGAGTAACGGCGTCTCTTCCGTGGATTGACCTCCCAATCTACCAAGATTGGAAGCCAAAGTGTCACATTTTTCCTTTGCCCCTCAACTTTCTCTTCATAATTGCTGAGGGGCACAGGGCCCAGGGTGGGGCTTTGGTTTCCCGGACGTTTCCACACCCTCCTCAGCTCCCCGCCATTGAGTGGCTTCGGTCACCCAGGCTTTGTTGTGGTCGGCAGGGAGGGTTCTGTGGGGGCACCCGGTTATGGCCTTGGCCTTGCTCGGGGCCTTGGGGCTGTTCGGCCAGGTGTTACGACCGGCACTACGAAATAAACAAGGGCACTCAATATTGGACTAGATGATAGGCTATATCTGCAACAACGGTATGCTAATTCCAAACCCTCGAACTATTACGCCGGTGAACAAAACACTTAAAACCCTCCAGAGTTAATCTACTGGATAACGGGGTATCAATTAACTGGGTTTTAGTGCACTTCTACAAAGGCTTACCGATGACGGCAAAGCCTACTCACAACAGGAGTACTTTACGTTAATAAAATGCTCTTAAGTAATAACAATGCTTGAATAAACTATGATAAGATTTAATAAAGGAGTATATGCTTACGTTAACTTTAGTGTGAGTCTGTACTCAACACTAAACTCTACAATGCTCTATGAAAACACTGGAAGTCTAGTCCTACAACAATCAGACAAAGAATCTTCTGAAAACGTCTGATGCTCTAAGATGCTCGTTAATATAGAACAGAAATAATGCAGGGGCAGGACACCAAAGCGTGTATCTTAAATACACCAATAAGTAGGATACATATATATATAACAAGGGAGTGCAACAACTCTGTGACAGCAATAATAATCGCCACTCAAAACAGTACTTCCTTAGCCAACTTAACCCCTTCAGACTCATATGACGCAGAGGTTGCCAGATTAGCAATAAGAAATAGAGTTCTCTCACTCTTATAATACCCTCTCCAAAATTAGTTTTCTGCCCACAGCTAACTCAAAGACAACTGCAGAGGTTGAAGTAACTAAACTAAAGGTTTGTAAATACCCCTGATGGTAATAAAGGCTTTAAAGTATCCCTAATTGGCTCAAAATTGCGTCATATGTCGGAGAGGGTTAACAGCCAAACTGGGTTATGCACTATGCATCAACCTAGGCTAAAATAAGGCGTGAATAATTCCTAAAGCATACACAATTAAAGTTACTAAACACAATGCTGTCTTTCTCACTAATAAAGTCTAGCAGTGGCATAAAAGGTACTAAGAAACTAGGCAGAGCGCAAGCATGCTCGTAGCCTACTGCCTCCCCTTGAACAGATTTCCCTTATGTTACGTTAAGTGACTTGGAGGCTCTCTTGGTAAGTCCAGATCTCTAGTATCTGTTCTTGCCCTGGCGTTCCACAAAGGTCAACAAAATGAGGTAGCAATCATACAGGTACGAGTAGGCAAAAGCCCTTTACCGGTATACTGCTACACTCGCAAAGGAAAATATGCACAAGGGTTACAGGCTAGCTAGCTTCGTCGATGTTGTACAGGCTCTGACTTGCCACATACATAACGCAGACAACGACCAAAGATACCTTCCACTGTCTAGCATTAAATAATAAGAGAGAACAGAATATAATAGTCAAAACAGAACAGAATCAATAATTAGAAGCACCCCAACACTATGGTACCATTTGACTATGATTCTAATAATCCCTAAAACTAGTGCAAACATATATGGAGAGCTGGTGCTGGTAATACGACTGGCCGACTATGGAAGTCGTATGCAGAACCAGAAGGGATAAGTAATTGAATAGAGAGAGAAGTATGAAACCGAAGAAGTTCAGAGAGAGAGATAGTAGTATAGAGGGTTATATGGGAGACAGAATTGCAAGGGACATGTAGGACCTAGCACACCAAGCCTAGCTCTGCAGGAAACACAAGGATAGGAGCCCGCACCACCGTCCCAGGACCGCGGCCGCCAATCACAGACGACTACGTCATGAAGAGCAAGCATTCTATGACGTCGACAGGGCCGCCGGCCAATCACGGGCGTGGGAAACTCCTCGGAGCGCGGGAGGCAAACGCACACACACACGCACAAACCACTACCACGCTGCCTACCCCGCTCTCTCTCTCCTTAACCTCACACCACGCATCCCACATTCTAGCAATGATACAAAATACTTCCAAGTGTCACAGACAAGAATAAAGATCACTACTGATCTGTCTGTGACAACATGTACTCTATGAAAGGAAGAACATCGTTCTACGATTATTGTAGCCCATATCACTGCCCTGGCGAGCGCTAGCGAGTCATGAGCGCATTCTGGCAAGCTGGCCAGCGTAACACAGGCAGCTTGGGGAACAACAACAACAACTCTATCATAGGTCTTCACCAAGTCCATATAGGCAACATACAGCTTTTGTTGCTTCTCCAGATATTTCTTCACAACACATTTCAGGGTAAACATCTGATCTAAACATCCTCTTCCCTTCCTAAAACCGCCTGCTCGTCACCTATCCATTTCTCTGTTCTCGCTCTCTCTCTCTCTCAATCACTACCCTACTGTAGACCTTCCCTACTACGCTTAGAAGACATATTCCCCGGTGGTTACCACACACTCCTCTTTCCCCTTTACCCTTATATAGGGGGTCTATTATGCCTGTCTTCCAGTCATGAGGTGCACTCCCCTTCTCCCATGCTAGTTTGCACATTTTCCATACCCATTCGATCACTATCTCACCACCATACCTCAACATTTTCCCACACACTCCATCTATTCCTGGTGCTTTCCCCAACTTCACTCTTTTATCTGAGGATAAATACATAAATATAAATGCAATGGTTTAACATCATTTTCCAATACATTATAATGGCTCAGATGAGGTTGCCTTTCAGAAGTTTGTGTAGTACAATAAAGTCCTACCATAACACTACCCCATCATGTGTTATCACTGTGTTGAGGGAAAAATCACATGTGTTATACCAGCTTTAAGGGGGTCACCGTTTTTTTTTTATCTTTCTCTCCTTTTCTCTCCGGCGAAGCCAGATTTCTCCATACAATGCAGGAAGAATTCAACACCTGAATGGGGATAAACGTCTTAAAACAGTTGGCTGAATGGGGCCGAATGGATACAAGCCAGGGAAAGAGAGAAAAGGAGAGAAAGATTAACCCCTCCAACCCGGAAGGGCTCTTGAACGCCCATAACAAACTCGGCCCGCGCAACCCGGAAGGGCTCTTGAACGCCCATTGCTTGCGTGAGTGCTTTCGAATGCCGCACGTAAATATTTGGTATCGTGGGAGGGTAGGTGGCGCCACCAGGCATAAACTACGTCACAGCAACAGTATCTACCCCGACACCATCATGGACAGTACGCCAAATAGTGATTCCGCTGTGTCCGATACCGTGCTTCCTACGACGCCCGTGCTAGTTCGTCGCGCCTTACCCCGACGCCATCGCCTAAATGTGTTATCTCCCGGAGGTATTGAGACGACATTGAGACTACAGTATATGAGCGTGCTGATGCCAAGTATATTGTTGATGATCTAGTCAGTGACGACTCCAGTCATTATAAGTCGAGTGATTATGGCCATGAGAGTGACAAAGAAGAGCCATTCCTGGGATTTGCGAGAGAACATGACAGTGATGAGAGTGATGAAGGTGATGTACCAGTTGTTGAGGAAGCTGGTTTACCTAAAGACAGTGAACTTGAGAGTGAGTGAGTGGGAGAGTTCAAGGTCACTCACCAAATTTCGCATAAGTGACACGACGCCAAGCCCTTCCCCAGGTAAATCGCCTTTCAAGCTACACTTATATAAGCAGAAAATACTTGAGAAGGCGGCCGCGGCAGCTAGGGAACAAGCCAAAATACTTGGTGAGGATGAGGCTGTGAGTGAGGGTGAGCGTGGTGACCCTTCTCGCCTGCCATTGTCTCCCTTATCTACCCACGCCACCCAAGATGACCCGGATGCCCCGCATTCTTCCCCACCACTGCCAAGGGTTGAGGACCCCCCACTTTCGGCCTATTTGCCTCCTAGGTCCCCCGACAGGACACATACTGCTGCCGAAAAGGGGAAAGGCAAGAAATATACCAAAAAAAATAAGAAAAGTAAGAGAGTTTTGTTCGAGGCTCCCGCGGCGTCCACCCCTGCCGGCCCCAGCCATACGCCCCCGCAACTTTCCCCACCTCTCCCGCCTTCAACATGTCTTCCTGAAGAAGTCTTTGAGCTCTACCTGGGCCTAGTGACCGTGAAGCATTGCTTTCTGTCACGCGTCGCAGGCCAAGGAGCCCAGGACCTCGGGGGGACACAGCCTCACCTGCCACTCCTTCCCCACCTCGCCCACCCGCACGCCGCCCACGCATCACTCGTTCCCCGCCAGATTATGTGGGGGCCACTGATGATGAAGGGCACCTCTCTGAAGACTCTGGCCATGATTACATAGGTCCACCGTCAGGGCAAGATGACCACTCTGACGATGACTATATGGACATCGACAGCCCTAGACCCATCCGCTTGGCCCGGCGTCGTGCTGCCCGTCGTGCTGGCCGACGCCCTGACCGACGCCCTCGCCGCCCTAGGGCGCGGGCCTCCCAAGTTGGCCGTGGGCGTGCTGGGCCACCAGCTGGAGCTCCTCGTCAGCGTAGACAAGACCCATTCTACGTTTTTCAGTGGAAAGACATAGTTGATGGGGATGGATACAACCCTGATGTGCCAGCTTTTGATGAGGTACTGGAGGGTTCAGGCATTACCCCCAATTTTCCTGCAGGCCCCAATGCTCCACCACACAAACTATTTGAGGCCTTCTTTGATGAGGAGGTGGTAGGCTATGTTGTCAAAGAGACAAATAAGCAGCACCAATTCCAGGTCCACTTTTTGGGCAAGGTGACCAAGGGCCACATGAGGCAGTGGACCCCAGTGACTCATAAAGAGTTCATGGTGTTCCTGGCACTCACCATGCTAATGCCTCATGTCAAGAAGCATAGGTTGCCTGACTATTGGATCACCAATGATCTGATATCCACCCCTGCCTTCGGGAAATATATGTCTCGCAACCGGTACCTTGATATCCTCGCAGCGCTCCATCTTGTCACCAACACCGACGTCCACCTCGGTGACAAGCTGTGGAAGATTAGGACGTTGTACGAGATGATGCGAGAATGCTTCACCTCCTACTTCAAGCCCTTCCGCAAGGTCGTCATTGACGAGTCTCTTGTGCTGTTCCGGGGAAAACTCAGCTTCCGGCAGTACATCCCCTCAAAAAGACATCGCTTTGGCATAAAATTCTTTGTGCTGTGCGACTGCCAAACTGGCTATGTCCTGGACTTCCTGGTCTAACAGCGGGAAGGAAGGGGACTTGCTTGTGGACCCCCTCATTGGCTTTGGCGGAGCAGTGGTGCAAGCCATGATGGACCGCTACTTTCATAAGAATCACGTCCTCTACACGGACAATTATTACACGTCCCCCACTCTCTCACAGTACCTGCATGAGCGCAAGACGGGGACTGTAGGCACAGTACGAGGGAAAAGGAAGGGCATGCCACTTTTCCCACCAAAGACCAAAAAAGGTGATGTGTTCAAGAAGAAGTCGGGGCCCATTCTGGCTATCCACTGGCACGACCAGCGGAAGGTTAACCTCCTGAGCACCATCCACAAGGGGGAAATGGTGGAGACTGGCAAGGTGGATCGCCGCACCCAGGCCAGGGTGACCAAGCCCGATGCTGTCCTGGACTACAACATCAACATGAGGCTGGTGGACAAGTCCGACATGCAGATAGGCTTCATTGACTGCCTGCGTACCTCGTGCAGATGGTACAAAAAGTTCTTTCTGCATATGGTGGACATGTCAGTTCTGAATGCCTACAATATATACAAGCTTCGGAATGTGAACACACCCATGAAGTTCAATAGCCTGCGGAGGTTCCAAAAGCAGGTGTTGACGGAGCTCCTGGAGAAGTATGCTACGCCACAGAGGGCAGTGGCACATCCTGGGCCCGCCGTTATTGACCGCTTGCAGTGTGCTCAATACTTGATTAGGCACAGGCTTGGTTCCCTGCCTCAGAATGAATCAGGAAGAACGCAGCAGAAGCGGTGCCATGTCTGCTACAACAGCAGGGTGAGGCCGAGGTCAGGTAAAAAGTCAACCATGGAGTGTGTGGAGTGCAAGGTGGCACTCTGTGCTTTAGAGTGCTTCTTTGATTACCACTCCAAGCTGGAGTTCTAATAATCATACTGAAAGTGCCAAATAAAATGACAATATGTACACTATATATATAGGCAAAAAGTGGAAGAAAACCAATTTATTGTTATACAAAAGTCATGTATTATCAGAAAATTTATACAAATATAATTACACCATAATAATATGTGAAAGTGACACATATGTATATACCAAGTGACATTCATATGATTAGAACCTATAGAAATATATAAATCAGTGAAAAAAGACACAATAAATTGTATATAAAACGTTTACAAATCATATAACTAAGTGAAAGTGACAAGACCTAATATTTGATGGCCAAAGTATAATAAACACCTGTGATAACGAATAATCAGTGCCTAATACAACAATAACCTACCTCAATTACTAATAAAATGTACGGTATCGAGTGAAAATGAGCATTATCAGTGACAGTGACACTCTCTAAAGCATATTTGTCAAAGTGAAAGTGACACAAGACCTAATATTTGATGGCCAAAGTATAATAAACACCTGTGATAACGAATAATCAGTGCCTAATACAACAATAACCTACCTCAATTACTAATAATATGTACGGTATCGAGTGAAAATGAGCATTATCAGTGACAGTGACACTCTCTAAAGCATTTTTGTCAAAGTGAAAGTGACACAAGACCTAATATTTGATGGCCAAAGTATAATAAACACCTGTGATAACGAATAAACAGTACCTAATACAACAATAACCTACCTCAATTACTAATAAAATGTACGGTATCGAGTGAAAATTAGCATTATCAGTGACAGTGACACTCTCTAAAGCATATTTGTCAAAGTGAAAGTGACACGACCTAATATTTGATGGCCAAAGTATAATAAACACCTGTGATAACGAATAATCAGTGCCTAATACAACAATAACCTACCTCAATTACTAATAAAATGTACGGTATCGAGTGAAAATGAGCATTATCAGTGACAGTGACACTCTCTAAAGCATATTTATCAAAGTGAAAGTGACACAAGACACAATACTTGATGGCCAAAGTATAATAAACCTGTAATAACAAATAATCAGTGCCTAATATAACAATAACCTACCTCAATTACTAATAAAATGTACGGTATCGAGTGAAAATTAGCAATATCAGTGACAGTGATACCCTAATAAACATACTTTATATCTGTTGTTACTTCATATTTTGCAATTATTTCTCTTTATATTATATGTATTCATTGTCGATAGTATCAATTGCTTACTTTTGCGATTTCCTTAGTTTATTTGTGCTATAAATGTAGGTTATTTGTAGGGTAGTTATTGATAGGGGTCACTTGAGGCATGCTATGCTTACAGGTACCTACCCGATAGCACTATCGTTAGTGAGTGCTGTACTGTATTTTATATATTATTTTGTAATAGTATAGATATCTTATCAATATTTGTATTTTGTACTATTGTTAATGTCTTGTCATGTTGCAAATTTGATTTTAAATAATATTTTGACATTTAACATGTAGTTTCTTTATTCATGCAGAGTTTAGTAAAATTTGCCAGAACGTCCCGGACTTCCCAAACTTGACTACTTCCTTTAACGTGACGATAGTGCGTTGTTATATGTGCGATTGGTTTGCTTGGGAAACAGATTAACTTGCTCATGTAGTGATGTACACCCTATGTGGTGGATTGTGTTCTTTTATTTAATAATTTTCATTTTAGTAAGCGTTGTTTCCACATAGCGATTTTGATAATTTAATTTGACTTTATATTGTCCTTGTCCCAATTTTGGTTTGTTTAGTTTGCAAGTTTTACATTTTAATTTATATAATTGGCCTCAAAATAACTATAAAAATATCAAATAAACATCACATTCTCAATATCAAACACTAAAATCGTCTAAGGGAGATAAATACTTTGGCGCGACGAGCGGCTAGGTGCGTCGTAGCCATGGCCGGGGCGACGCGCCCGAACGCGGGAAGAATTTGCCGCCGAAAAGCACTCGTCTTCCCGCGCTCACCATTATGCAACCAGAGGGGCTAGAGACCTCTACTCAACGCCATTCGACAGAGGAAGGTTTGTGGAACATTATTCTTTTTTATTCATAACATTACATGCCATATTCATTGAATTATAGAGGAGTTAACATAGCCCAAAGATCGTCAAAACACCCGGTACCACAGCACAGTCGCGAGCTATAGCCCCCGGGGCTGGAGGGTTAAACAAAAAAAGTTACGCCCCTTAACCCTCCCGCATTTTTACGACGCGATCGAGTCATGACGCCACCCCTCCAAGAGTGCTCGTATGACGCAATCGCGTCATAATGCCACCTGTAAGTTAGAAATATTCGCCAAAAATAAGTTTATGACTCGATTTTGACGCAATTTGGACTGGTAAGTTAGGTATTAGTAAGTTACAAAAGGAAGTATCTAGCAACCCCATAGCGTCCCTCCCTGAGGAGCCCGGTCCTTTGTTAAGTCAGTAGTTTCCCGGCCCCCAGACTGTGAGGCAGGGTCCCGGCCCTTTAAAATCTGAGCTCCCTCCATCTGGCCCACCATGCCTAGCTATAGGCAGGCAATTATGGATTATTTCATCTACCCAGTGAAAGTGTTTAGTGAATAATTTGAACTATATATGTATATAAGATGGTACTTGTGACTTTTGGTGACTGAGGGGAGTGAATCTTGGTTAACCCCTTGAGTATTGATGCAGTTTTGTCTAGGTATCATTGATGACTTTACACTATTTTTTGCTTGAAAGACAAATATATTTATCAATAAATACTGCCTACGAAATAAATACATTATAATCACGAAGATGTCACAGGAATGCTTACAGGAAGTATGGTAAGTGCTCTATGGAATTTTAGTTATATTACAGTATATATTATATACCCGGTATATATATTATATATAATTATATAGAGTATATAACAGCCCCAAGGTCCTGAGCAAGCCAAGGCCCATAATCGAGTATTTATATTATTATTATATTTTGTATTTTATTTAAATATTTATTTATTTGATTTATTATTGTTTTTATTTATTTTATTTTATTTATTTCATTTTATTTATGTTTATTTTATATATTTTATATATATATACAGTATATATACCGTATATATTTTTTTGTTATTCCTATTCCCCAGGGTGTCTAGCAGATCAGCCCCAAGGCCCATAATCGAGTATTTATATTATTTTGATATTTTTTTTTTTATTTTTTTTATATATATATATACAGTATATATATGTATATATATATTTTTTTTTTATTCCTGTTCTTCAGGGTGTCTAGCGGATCAGCCCCAAGGTCCCGAGCAAGCCCAAGGCCCATAATAGAGAATTTATATTATAATTATATTTTTTATTTTATTTATTTTATTTATTTTATTTATATATACCAGTATATATATAATATATAATATATATATATATACCGGTATATATTTATTTTTTTGTATTCCTGTTGCCCAGGGTATCTAGCGGATCAGCCCCAAGGTCCCGAGCAAGCCCAAGGCCCATAATCGAGTATTTATATTATTATAATATTTTTATTTTATTTATATATTTATTTATTTGATTTATTACTGTTGTTATTTATTTCATTTTATTTATATTTTTATTTTATTTATTTTATATATACAGTATATATACAGTATACCACATAAATAATGTATATATATATATTTATGACACCTTGTATGTATACTGTATATATATTTATATATATATATATTTATAAGTATATATAGATACCCACACACACATACACATATTTTTGTTACCATTCATTATATTTTGTTTGACACCTTGTATATAAATATATATATATATACGGTATATATATATATATATATATATATATATATATATATATATATATATATATATATTTATATATATATATTTATATAAAAGTGTTGTACATTGTGGCAAAGATATACAACTGTATAAACATTCTCATATATTTACATAACAATAACAATGCATGGAAACAATTGCGCATAGCTCGCGAACCAATTACGCTATATTATTTTGGTTTTCACCATTAGAGTTAGTTAGTTATGTAGAGCAGATTAACCAGACCACTGAGCTCCATACGGAACTCTCATAGGTCTGGCACCATTAGAAAGAGCACAATTTTCCGATTCCGGTGATATATATACAGTTATATACGTATCCAAGCAAATAACGCAACGACGAGGTGGGGAACAGCTCGGAACCCGGGTAGCGTCGGCGGAACAGAGACGGGTGAAGCGTAAATATTCGCATTTTGGCTCTTCATTTCAAATATTCATAGCGCAAAAAGTATTTGTCGTAGGAACTTCTAGTTTTTTTTTATACTCGTCAGCATTATTTGCCGTATTCATACAGCCTAAATTTAAGACCATACACTTCGTAACAACGAAATAAATCGAAAATGTTATAAACCATATCAATCAAAATCATATATTTTGTTTTTTCGGTCACTGCTTGAGAACTATTGAAGATAAACAATTTCTGTTTTCAGATTTGGAAAGAGGAGAAAAAATACTATTATTTGAGAAAAAAATATATGGTCATCACTCACAATTTAGAGATAGGACGGTGTGAAGACAATTGCATGGGAAATAATTGTATTCCGGACTCATTTACACTTTCATATTTCGATTTATTTACATTTTGTTTTGTTTTATCATGTACTATAAATATTCCTCTTTCCATTGACATATGATACATCACAATAAACAGCATTCTGGTGGATGAAAATACAGAAAAACACAATGCTTCGAAAACTCACCCAGCCTGGTATTTCATGGCAAATTTAGAGGTCTTACCATAAGTTACATATTTAAGTTACCGAATGCGGGAGGGTTAATCACCTCTGTACTGATGGTGAAAACCCTTGAGAGATAACCTACCTGAGAGTGGTGAGTGTCTGAGGTAGTGACGATGCCGCCGGGGTGACACACGCCACCATAACAGTCTGTGCGGCACCACCCACACAGTCCTTCAACAGTCGGGTCAACACACACTCCCTGGGGGTAACATGAGGGTTATTATCACTTTAAGTGAGGATGGTTCACTTTTTGGGCCTTTTTTGCATGTATTCATTATTTTTCTAGTTTCCTCCATAGACCTCTATCAAATTTAAAAAAAACATCCATTAGATCCCCCTTCTAGATTAATTTGTACATTTTTCGGTAGAAAAACATTACAGGCTCACTCATTCGCCAGGGAAAATATTGACACCTAAATAACACGAAAGGTCTAAATATTGACGAAGAAATGGGGCGAAAGGTCTTAAAATCGACTAACTAATGGGGCAAACATCTTAACATCTGAAAACTAATGGAGCTAAACATGAGGGGGAAAGTGGTGCAGAAAACCGGCCCATCCCCCTTAACCCCTTCTTTACCGGCGACGTCTGCTTTACTGGATTTCAGCTACATTTACACGTTTTTATTAAGCTTAGGATGGATATATGGTAGCTAAAAGGATTAATTGAGATAGTCTGTAGCATTTTAATGAGTAGATGTCCTTCATAAGCTGTACAAGATTGTCTAATAGTTGCCAGAATATAATGAAAAGTACATGACCGGCATAGAAGGGGTTAACCTGTTGAAGTCAAAAGGGCCACACATCCCAACAGCCAGTCTCCTAACATATTCTGACCTAAACAGCCTTCACAAACTGGTACCAAATAAAGGGGGCATAGGCCGGTTTTCTGGACCACTTTCTCCCTCATGTTTACCCCCCCAATAGTTTTCCGATTTTAAGACGTTCT
Organism: Paralithodes platypus; assembly: GCA_032716605.1. Classification (NCBI taxonomy): domain Eukaryota; kingdom Metazoa; phylum Arthropoda; class Malacostraca; order Decapoda; family Lithodidae; genus Paralithodes; species Paralithodes platypus. The sequence goes on along the minus strand of CM064493.1, from coordinate 17,985,949 downwards.
GCCCATTAGTTTGGCGATTTTAATACCTTTTGCCCTATTTCGTTGTCAATTTTAAGAACTTTCGTGCCATTTAGGTTTAGATTTTTTCATGGCGAGCGATAGCGCGCCTGTAATTTTAAGAGTAACCGGCCTTCGGCCGGGACATTTTTCTACCGAAAAATTTACAAATTAATCTAGAAAGGGGATCTGATGGATGTTTTTTTAAATTTGAGGGAGGTCTAGGGAGGAAACTAAAAAAAATAAAAAATAAATAAATGAAAAATCTAACAAAAGTGAACCTATCTATCTATCTATTGCCGGACACCTTACTCCCCTTACGAGGGTGGCCATACACAGAATCCCCCCAAGCAGACCTATTCCCTGTGAGAGGGACAACCCAAGCCAGTTTAGTGTAGGACTTATAGGATTGACCACTCAATTTAGGATCCGTCCGACTCCCGAGGCCCTCTGTGTATCTTGTTAGCACTATTTTTCTACAGTGGTGTTCGGCTAATCCATCCACTAACCTGCCTTACCCTTAGGTAAGAAGTACGGATTTGTATCAGGTTTACTCCCCTAGACAGGTTGCCAACCAAGGCTGACGAGTCCCATCCACCCGGATTTGTATAAGGTTGTCTCCCCTAGATGAGTTGCCGACCAAGGCTAACGAGTCCCATCCACCCAAAGTGAACCACCCCCCCTTAAAAACATAACCAAACATAACTTAACCTATCACGACCAAACCAAACCTAATACAGTATAACCACACCTAGACTGCTTAAGCCTAGTAGTGACCATTTTGACTTGCTTCCATATAATCGGCCATTTTTCACACATTGCTTCACTATAATAGTAAAGTCAAAACCTCTCAGTTAGCGATCATAGTAGTCTGGCCAAAACATCGCTATCTGTGGGGCAAACTTCTTACCTAAATACATCAAATTAGTCTGCCACTTTTTCAACTAACTCATTATTTTCTGTTTTAAACCCCATATAACATATAAACAAGAGCAGAATGGTGATTCACCCTCACGTGTTGTTGCTCATCATCATCTCCGACGCCTTGTTTCCCCCCTGGGAAACCCCCGCTAAAAGATGGCCATGACAGAAACGTCTCCAGGCTACTTTGTCAAGACATGCTCCCTTTGCCCGTGCCACAATGCCCCTTCTACTATGTGGAAGTTTTTCTTCCTCAATGTATTTTTCCACTTTTTTTACCTATATCATAGGTGGTCTTCCACTAATAGCTGCTCCACTCACCTGACTCCCATATATCTTTATTGGCATTCTGTCTTCATCCATTCTCTCTGAACATGGCCATACCACCTCAAAGTACTTCTCTTTATCCACTCAATCACTCCACATTCAATGGCCAAAGCTTGCTCTTCCATTCAAATTTCAAAAGGACTCATACACTTCCCTAATAATTGGCCCATTTGGCCTATTCACACCAGCTGCCATTCTGAAGAAGCTCTCTCCACAGCTCTGAGTTTGGAGAGGTCCTCGTCACTTGCTGTCCGTGTCTCACTTTCATACGAGTGTTGGGAGCAGCACAGTTTCCCAGTGACTTTTCACTTCTTGACTAACCATTCTTCCTTTCAGAAGTTCTCCAATTACCTTTCTCCTTTGCATTTTTCTCTCATTTATCTCACTCTCCATTTTACCATATTTGCTTAGTACAGCTCCCAAGTACTTGAAACTTTCAACCTCTTCCATTTCTCATTAATAGTTTACAACTTTTCTCATGTTCTTTCTTAATTCTATATTTTTCCTTAAAATCTATGGTTTCATGCATTCTTCTCTCAATTAATTCCTTTCCTTCTCTTATTGTCAGTTTAGGAAGCATTTGTAGAGGTTAAAAGGCTAATTGAAATAGTTCATGCCCTATTTGATTCCTATGTTGCTCTCACACTGAATAAAACCAACTGATTTTACCAACCTGTAAGGAATGTAACCATTCGCTGAAGTGGAGAGGGCAGCCAGGACCTTCCCGAGTGTAAGGAGGGATTTGTTGATGTTTATACCCTCGTTGAAAGTAGATGATGACCCCCCCATCCTGCCGGCACTCTCGCTACCGGCCAGGTCCACTAAGCGTAGCCACCCCTTCTTTGACCCACTCTGAAAGAAAATATATATAATAATTAGAAGAAAAATATGAGTAAGCTATAATAATATGAGTAAGCTATAATAATATGAGAAAAGTTAGATACACAACTTACAGAATAGCGAGATAGACGAGGTGTGCATGTACAAATCCACTACACACTATTTAATACATTTTCAAGCACTCCTGGCTCCACAACACTATCCCAAAGCCCAACCATTTAGAAGCATGCCACAATCCATCCCCATCCTCAAACCAGGTAAACCTTCCAGCCAGCCATCCTCCAATAGACCTATTTCCCTTCTACCCACCATCTATCTCCAAAGTACTAGAAAGACTCATCCTCCATAGAATCAACCCAGACATCCCCCTCTCAACTTCCCAACACGGCTTTCGACCTAAACACCACTACAACACTTCACAACACATACTATACTCCATTCAATCGACCCGTGCATCTGGCTCCTAACTAGTGTTTGCATCGAGGCTCTTGATTGGCTATCATATCAGTACCCGAGCTCACTGGCCAAAATGGGCGGCAGAGCTGATAATTTCTTATCTTTATTATTCCTTATTTATTCATTAAACTATAAACGTTTAAGTAATTTTAATGATTAAATAATAAATTATAGTCCTATCCAAATCTAAAGAGCTATTAAATATCACATGAAACCCAATAATAACTTATATATCATAAAATAAACACAAGCGAAACAATAAAATTATGAACGGGAGAGTAAGCGAGAGACGAGACTGACTGACGGGCTAACGCAGATTAGCCAATCACAGGCCATGATTTACTTACCGGTATCACACATTTAAAATAGCCAGGGACGGAATATCTTCCCTTGCTTGTAATTACTTTATTATATCTACCCCCAAGAAAATAAAAAATAAAAAATAAAAAATGGAGTAATATAGAAAATAAAAATAAAAATAGGAAAAGTGGGGATTGGGCCTGAGCATATACATACATACATACATACATACAATTGTATGTGTTCCATGTGGTATTTTATAGCTCTTAACACTCAAAGAGCGGGTGGTGGAGTATATTTAACTGTACCGCCCAGCGGGTGGTTATACCGTAAACGAGCTTGTTTCCGTGCTCGTTTTCATGCATAAACAAGAGCCAGAGCGTAATACAAGTATGTATCCCTGAAAGGGCGTTAAATGAGCTTTCCAATGACACCAGAACCATCCTTCTACGATCACTGGTTGTCTTGCAACGATCGTGCAACCAAAGGGCAAAATCGGTAAAATACGGTCATTTCCTTACATTATTACGTGTGAAACGAGTGAGGGAGGGTGGAGTAGGGCGGAGTACATCTCAGTAGCTCCACGGCCACCGTGGCGAGCGGTCATGAGGTAACCTACGCTCCGCTCTCTCTCAGAGCACATTACGTGCTCAAAATTGCATGCGACTATAGCCGGGCCCCGCCACATAGTCCTTGGTTCTCTTGCCCGGCTATAGCCAGGCGCCGCCAAAGAAGGGTTAAGGTTCTGTTATCACTTATCACATTATCATTACCATTACTAAAATTGATCTAGTTTATCACTTGAAGCATGCTATGTTTACAGGTACCTACCCGATAGCACTATCGTTAGTGAGTGATTGTTTTTTGTACTTTTGTTGATATCTTGTCTATCTATCTGTCTATCTATCTATCTATCTATCTATTGCCTGATGCCGTGATCCCCGAAGGGGTGGCCACGAACGAACCGCCCCCATGCACCTCTGTCCCCAGTCAGTCGACGCCCCTCCCCCCAACCTCTACCTCTCCCTCTCTGTCCCTCCACCTCGCTCTCGTACACCCTTAGTCATTCTCTCGCTTTCCATACGTTCCATATGGCCGAACCATCTCAAGTTATTCCTTTTCACACTTTCCAGCACATCTACCTCCACACCACACCACACCTCCTTCTTACTTCCTCATTAGTCTGTCTATCCCTCCATGTAACTCCGCACGCACTCCTTAAGTAATTCATTTCCACTGCTCTCACTCTTGGTCTGAGTCTCTCAACCAACGTCCATGCTTCGCTTCCGTAAGTCAGTGTCGGGATTACCACACTGTCATGCAAGGACTTCTTCACTTCCATACTGACCACCCTATTTCTTGTTACTGCTTTCAGCGTTCCTACAACCCTCTTCCCCTGTTGTACCCTCTCCTGCACTTCTTCATCCATAGTCCCATCTTTACTCAACACTTACTTAAAAGAGTTGACGATCTCCATAGCCTGACCATTCAGCTTCACCTCACACTCTGTGACTTCACCCCTTTCAAAGACCATAACCTTGCTCTTCCCCGCATTTACCTTCAAATTCCGTTTTTCGCACACTGTTCCAAACTCATTTACCAGACACTGCAACTCCCATTCATTATCACTCATCAGAACTGTATCATCCGCAAACAGCAGTATAGGTAGCTTCCACTCAATTCCCTCCCTTTTCAGCGATACACCAACATCCACTGCTCTTGATAGTATTTCTTTCATGACTCCATCCATATATACAGTAAACAACCACGGGGACATCACACACCCGTTTTAAACCAACATTCAGGTCAAAGAACTCGCTCTGCTCACTCTCCACACGTACTGCCGCCTTTGCACCCTCATACATGCTCTTCACTGCTTTCAGCAACTTGTCAAATATCTTGTCAAATTGCAAATTTAGCTTAATATAAAATTTGATATAAATTGTAGTTTCTTTATTCATACAGAATTTAGTAAAATTTACCATAATGTCCCGGACTTCCCAAATTGACTAATTCCTTGAACATGACGAGGTGCATGGTTATGTGTGCGATCAGTTTACTTGGGAAACAAATTGACTTGCTCATGTAGTTGTGTACACCCTACTGTATGTGGTGGATTGTGTTCTTTTATTTCAAAATTGTATTTTATGAAGCGTTGTTTCCACATAGCGATTTTGATCAGTTCTTTTGCATTTATCTTGTGTCATCCCAGTTTTAGTTTGTTTATTTTGCAAGTTTTACATTATAATATACTGTACTGTATATGGAATAATAAAGAGCTGTATATGGAATAATAAAGAGCAGTATATTTCATTCATTCGATAATGTAATAATCTACAGTGATATTCGAACCTTAAGAACTATAAAATACCACATGGAACACATACAATTGTAGATATAATAAAGTAAACACAAGCAGGGGAAGATATTCCGTCCCTGCCTATTTTAAATGTGTGATACCGGTAAGTAAATCATGGCCTGTGATTGGCTAATCTGCGTTAGCCCGTCAGTCAGTCTCGTCTCTCGCTTACTCTCCTGTTTTGCTTGTGTTTACTTTATGATATATAAGATATTATTGGGTTTCATGTGATATTTAATAGCTCTTTAGATTTGGATAAGACTATAATTTATTAATTAATCATTAAAATTACTTAAACGTATATAGTTTAATGAATAAATAAGGAATAATAAAGATAATAAGAAGATATTATCAGCTCTGCCGCTCATTTTGGCCAGTGAGCTCGGGTACTGATATGATAGCCAATCAAGAGCCTCGATGCAAACACTAGTTAGGAGCCAGATGCACGGGTCGATTGAATGGAGTATAGACGGCTTCAACCAAGCTCACCCACCCTTCCCCACAGTAATCACCAGACAAAGCATATCATCAACAATCTCAAGCACTCACCCGCCTGTGGCCTAGACAACATAAGCAACATACACCTCAGACACCTGGGACCACAAGGCATACAAGCACTCACTAACATATCAAACTACAGCTATTCACACAACACAATACCAGACATTTGGAAGCATGGTATCATCATCACATTCCCCAAACCCAACAAAGACCCCACGCTACCCTCCTCGCACCGCCCCATCACACTCCTTTGCTCCCCCTCCAAAGTCATGGAACGCCTAGTATTACAACTAATTACACCTGACCTACCCTAGCTCCAACACAACATGGCTTTAGGCCACTGCACTCCACAAACACTCTTCTCACAGACCTTACACAAAGAGCTTTCGACGGCATCAACTCAGCTAGACCACCACACAGATCACTATTAGCCACACTCGACATTAGTAAAGCCTTCGATGCCATCCCCCGCCACAACCTAACAAACAAAATCTATAACACAAACATGCACAACAACACAAAAAGGTGGCTGGCCAACTTCCTAGCAGGCAGATGTGCACACGTATCTTTTGCCGGTCAGTCATCTAAAATCAGAAACTTTCCAAACGGAGTCCCACAAGGATCCGTCCTATCGCCCGCACTCTTCAATCTGTACATGCACGATATAACTACACCCAATACGCCCCAAATAAACTTAGCCTCCTATGCAGATGACATAACACTCACATGCACACACCATGACCCAAAAAGAGCAACAGATCTCCTTCAACCCTATCTTAACAGACTACATGGCTGGTGCACTACAAACAGACTTAATCTAGCCCCAGCCAAATCCACCGCAACCCTGCTCACAAGTTGGACAGGAGAACACGAATATATCCCTCAACTCACCATAAACAACACACCCCTAACACATACACACACACCCAAAATCCTAGCCTGAGTAACATATGATACTCATATGACATTCAAACAGCACACCACAAACATTAAAAAGAAACTGACACCCAGACTTAACGCCCTCAGGTCACTTGCTCACACAAAATTTGGACACAACAAAGAAACTACCACCACAGTATATAAACAATACATAAGATCAGTGATGGAATACGCAAGCCCAGCCTGGGCTTCTAACCTAGCTGAAACACATCGTAAGACCTTACAGACTATTCAAAACAAAGCCCTGAAGATCATTACAGGCTGCACAGCTACTTCACCCACAGATCACCTACATCAAGAAACCAAAATCCTCAAAGTCAAAGACCATCTGGACATGAGAGGCACTCAATTCCTGGCAGCAGCCTCCACGAACCAAGACCACCCACTAAACTACATGGCAACACACCCACAGACACCAAGAAATATCAAAACAACACCCAGCACACGGTATCACACACAATTATTGTCCTCTCTCCCTCCCTGCCCACCCCGAACCAACTTCCAAAAGCACATCCATACTCATATCTCTCACCGATCCATCCACTCACTCACAGACAACACGCAGCTGCATGCACGACCTCCCGAAATCCATCCTTCCGAATCCTCCCTTCCTCGCGAGGACAGAGTCCACCTGGCCAGGCTGAGATGCGGACACCATCCAGCTCTCCTGAGCTATCAGAAGAGACTGGATGGCTCCGTTGTCGACGCCTGCCCGGGATGTAACACACCCCATACCATTAAACACATCATAGAAGACTGCATTTCACACAACCACTTACGCCAACAACACAATCTACACTCAATGAGAGCTCTGTGGGAAAGCCCGATCGTGGCCATGGCCTTTCTCAGGGACTCGGGGCTGTTCGGCCAGGCAGCTTAGGGAACAACAACAACAACAACAGTAATGGCAGCCATAGACATCAGCAAGGCTTTCGATACTGTACCCCAACATACACTCACAAAAAAATACTAAACACCACATTACACAATAATGACAAGAAATGGCTCACAAACTTCATCTGTAGCAGACATGGACACATCATTTACAACAACCACACATCCAAAACACATACATTACCCAACGGCATCCCTCAAGGAGCAGTTGCTTCACCAACACTTTTTAACCTTTTCCTCCATGATCTCCCACAACTGAACCCAGAACATGAAACACACATCCCCTTATATGCAGACGACCTCACCATCACCTGGAGGAAAATAACATACTTAAAGATACTCAACACGGCTTTCGTAAAAAACGTTCCTGTTTAACAAACCTCTTAGACTTCTTCCACGATATCCTCAACCTCTACGATGAGAGTAAAGCTGTAGATATTATATATACCTTGATTTTCAAAAGGCCTTTGACAAAGTTCCCCACAAACGTTTACTGCTAAAACTAAAAGCGCATGGAATACAAGACGGTGTGTTGAAATGGATAGAAAATTGGCTCAGCGACAGAAAGCAAAGAGTAGTCATAAACGGTAAGGCACCAAAATGGACCAATGTAAGTAGCGGGGTACCCCAGGGATCGGTACTAGGACCAATTCTCTTTCTAATTTACATCAACGACATAGATGAGGTCTCACCTGTACAATCTCAAAATTTGCTGACTATACAAAAATTGCAAATAGCGTACTCTCAAAAGAAACAAAGTTGACGATATGCAACACAATCTAGATAAATTGTCATGTTGGGCCCCAAATTTTGGCAAATGAGTTCCAATGCGGATAAATGTAAAGTACTACATATCGGATACCTAAATGAGAAAGCAAACTATTCGATGAATGGCACTCAGCTTAAGAATGTAACAGAGAAACCGATCTGGGAGTAACAATATCGAGTAACCTAAACCGAGTCAACAATGTTCAGAAGTTGTTAAGAAGGCAAACAAAATAATTGGATTTATAGGCAGGTCATTTTGAGCATAAATCCAAAGAAGTTATCCTAACCCTTTACAATTTCCTTAGTCCCGCCCTCTTCTGGAATACTGCTTCAATCCTGGTGCCCTTATTACCAAAAGATATAAACAAGCTAGAACGAGTTCAACGTAGAGTTACCAAAATGATACCTAGCCTAAAGAACAAACCATAAACGAAGAGCGTCTTAGAGATTAAATCTATTTCCTTTAACCCAGCGCAGATTAAGAGGTGACTTAATTCAAGTGTTCAAAATCATCAAAGGCATCGACAATATGAAACTGTAGTAAGTACTTCACTATCGACCAATCTAATTACACGCGGGGAAACGGTTTGCAAAATTATTGGTAAATCTCTTTTAACTCACACGAATCGAAGAATTTCTTCTTCAATCGAGTTGTCAACTTGTGGAATGGGCTTCCCCGAAACGTTATAGACTGCATCACCGTTGATTCATTTAAACTCCGCCTAGACAAATATCTCGCATCAAACCCACGACTGACTGCGTTTGTAAATGAATAACTTTATTTTATCCCCCCCTCAGTTACTAACCCATCTGTCCCCTACTAACTTCCTAATCCTGCCACGGACATTAGTTCCAGGGCAGTAATTCCCTTTCCAATGTTCCCTTACCCACTCTAAACCACTGTTTGGACACTTGATCCTCAGTGTTTTGGAGGACAAGCAACCTAGAAGGGTCACTAGATCTGTTGTTGCTTGATGTCCTTGATGTCCTTTGTACCTCACAACACCCCAAAATTGAACAAGCAACAGGTCACCTACATAACAATACCTCCAACAACTGGAACAATGGGTCCTACATAACCGCATGACAGTCTCACCCCAAAAATCCTCCATCACTTTGCTTACCCCAGACAGACATGAATCACGCTTTCACCCACGTGTCCCACTACTCAATGAACCAATTCCCCTCAACCGAACCCCTAAAATACTCGGCATAACTTATGACACACACACAACATTTACCCCACATATAGAGAACACAAACACCAGAGCCCTACAAAAACTAAACACCCTCAGAACCCTCACAGGCAAGGACTTTGGCCTGTTTAATTTTAACAAAATTAAACAATGTCCATACCTTACAAACAGTACATCCGCACAACCATGCACTATGCTTCCCAAGCCTGGTCACCCTGCACCTCGACCACAAACATGAAGAAACTACAAAACACTCGGAATAAAGCCCTTAAAATCATAACAGGATGCACACTAATCACAAACAAAAATCACATACATGCAGAAACACAGATCCTCCCCCTGAAGACCCATTTAGACATGATAGGAACACAGTTTTGAAAGGATTGCTAAACTTTTTGTTTTCAAACCCACGACAATTTCTTTATTTCATGCAAGCTACCATCAGACGATTTTATTCAGCTTGGTATAAACCTCTCGTGATGAAGAAGTTGACGTCATCTGGTTGATGTTGCAACATTTATGCTCGTGACTGTACATGCACCATTTTTAAATAGGCAAAATAGAAATGTCTGTGTTTTTATGGTAGAGAGGCAGAAAGATAAATCACTAAGTAGAATAGGTGGTGGACTGATTGATATACAACATGGTGCTGCAATAAGGTGGCATAGAAAGGGTGTATAGATACGGTACAAACATTAAGGGGAGGCAGTTGGTTTTTAGTCTTCCTCCTCCCTCATGTTTAGCCCTATTAGTTTTCGCCCCATTAGTTTGGCGATTTTCAGACCTTTTGCCCCATTTATTTGCCAATATTAAGACCTTTCGTGCCATTTAGGTGTCGACTTTTTCCTGGCGAGCAATAGCGAGCCTGTAATTGTAGGAGCAATCGGCCTTAGGCCGGGACATATTTCTACCGAAAAAGGGGGGGGGGGGGTTTATCTAAGCTTGATGGAGGTCTAGGGAGGAAACTAAAAAATATATGAATAAATGAATTAACCCAGCAACGGCGAGAAAGCTCATAAGAAGTTTTACTGGGGGAGGGCGGCAAAGCTCTTAACCTAAGACGTGCGCATGGGGGGTATGAGACACCACACGCCTGTGCGCACGTATTTGAGCTGTTCCCAATCGTTATTTTACCATAAATAGCATTAATACTTATCCATATGCGCCTATTTTACGTTGACTATAAAGGTATTAACCTGTTAAAGCAATAAAACAAGTGGAAACAGCGTTTGGATGGTCAAAATCGGCGATACAGGCCGGGAGTTACATAAGTTATGGCTGAGGCAACCTCCCTCCCCTCCACTCCTCCCCACGTCTGGAGAGATTGTTGATCGATACTCTCTCTCTCTCTCTCTTGCACTCGCTTGGTAACAGTGATGACAACACCCTGCTAGCAACTCGCTAATGTTAGCACGAAAATAGACCACAGAATCAGGGAATAACAGGGAAAATAGGTGATAATTGAAGGGGGGGGGGGGGGGGGGATGTGGAGGAGTGATATTTGGCATGGCCCAGAGGCAAAAAAAAAAAAAAAAGATCAAGTTTTTTTGGGGTGTTTTAAATGGATTTTTTTAGGCCCAGGATCTTAAGAGTCTTCCCGCAGTCGCCCGGGGAAACTCTTAAGAGTCTTCCGGCACTTGCCGGGTTAAGAGGGAAGGCCTAAAAAAAACATTTTAAACGGTCCCAGTAGCACTAAACATATCATATATATATAAACATATCATATCTATACCTCATATCACTCCTCCACATCCTCTCCTTCCCCCTCCCTTTCAATTATCACCTATTTTCCCTGTTGTTCCCTAATTCGTTGGTATATTTTTCTGCTAACATTAGCTAAATGTGTGGAGAATGTGCTCATGTGCCTAGCGGGTGTGTTACATAAGCGAGTGTGTATGAGTAGGCTCAGTGTGGCTTGAGGCCTCGTGGAGGGAGGGGTTGCCTCAATTTGCTCCATAATGCATGAATGGGCTGCTCCATGTATATTCGCGATTTTGACCAGAAAAATTATATTTCCACTTGTTTTATTGTTGTTACAGGTTACTATCTTCATAGTGAAGGTAAAATAGGCGCATATGAATAAGTAGTAACGATATTTATCGTAAAATGACGATTATAGGCATGAATGGAGCCTAATATGCTCGTCCAGGGGCACCGAGTTCAATACCCCCTGCTCGCCATTTATAGGTTAATAGATCAAACAAACAGCCACAGTCCCCATAAGACAGCACTTACAGTATACAGTACTGTATGTACAAAGGAGTACAAAGGAAATCAAGCAACAACAGTTCTAGTGACCCTTCTAGGCTGCTTGTCCTCCAAAACACTGAGGATCAAGTGTCCAAACAGTGGTTTAGAGTGGGTAAGGGAACATTGGAAAGGGAACTACTGCCCTGGAACTAATGTCCGTGGCAGGATTAGGAAGTTAGTAGGGGACAGATGGGTTAGTAACTGAGGGGGGGATAAAATAAAGTTATTCATTTACAAACGCAGTCAGTCGCGGGTTTGATGCGAGATATTTGTCTACGCGGAGTTTAAATGAATCAACGGTGCTGCAGTCTATAACGTCTCGGGGAAGCCCATTCCACAAGTTGACAACTCGATTGAAGAAGAAATTCTTAGATTCGTGTGAGTCAAAAGATTTACCAATAATTTTGCAACCGTTTCCCCGCGTGTAATTAGATTGGTCGACAGTGAAGTACTTACTACAGTTCATATTATCGATGCCTTTGATGATTTTGAACACTTGAATTAAGTCACCTCTTAATCTGCGCTGGGTTAAAGGAATAGATTTAATTCTCTAAGACGCTCTTCGTATGGTTTGTTCTTTAGGCTAGGTATCATTTTGGTAACTCTACATTGAACTCGTTCTAGCTTGTTTATATCTTTTTGGTAATAAGGGCACCAGGATTGAACGCAGTATTCCAGAAGAGGGCGGACTAAGGAATTGTAAAGGGTTAGGATAACTTCTTTGGATTTATGCTCAAATGACCTGCCTATAAAGCCAATTATTTTGTTTGCTTATTCCAGAAGAGGGCGGACTAAGGAATTGTAAAGGGTTAGGATAACTTCTTTGGATTTATGCTCAAATGACCTGGCTATAAAGCCAATTATTTTGTTTGCCTTCTTAACAACTTCTGAACATTGTTGACTCGGTTTTAGGTTACTCGATATTGTTACTCCCAGATCGGTTTCTCTGTTTACATTCTTAAGCTGAGTGGCATTCATCAAATAGTTTGCTTTCTCATTTAGGTATCCGATATGTAGTACTGTACTTTACATTTATCCGCATTGAAACTCATATGCCAAATTTGGGCCCAACATAACAATTTATCTAGATTGTGTTGCATATCGTCAACTTGTTCTTTTGAGAGTACGCTATTTGCAATTTTTGTATCTTCAGCAAATTTTGAGATTGTACAGGTGAGACCCTCATCTATGTCGTTGATGTAAATTAGAAAGAGAATTGGTCCTAGTACCGATCCCTGGGGTACCCCGCTACTTACATTGGTCCATTTAGATGCCTTACCGTTTATGACTACTCTTTGCTTTCTGTCGCTGAGCCAATTTTCTATCCATTTCAACACACCATCTTGTATTCCATGCGCTTTTAGTTTTAGCAGTAAACGTTTGTGGGAAACTTTGTCAAAGGCCTTTTGAAAATCAAAGTATATAATATCTACAGCTTTACTCTCATCGTAGAGGTTGAGGATATCGTGGAAGAAGTCCAAGAGGTTTGTTAAACAGGAAAGTTTTTTACGAAAGCCGTGTTGATTATCTTTAAGTAAGTTATTTTCCTCTAAGTGATTTACGAGTCTGTCTCGTATGACCGTTTCTAGCATTTTACATACAATTGAGGTTTAGCTAATTGGACGATAGTTACTGGGTAGGGATTTGCTGCCTTTTTTTAATATTGGTGTTATGTTGGCTAGCTTCCACTGATCAGGCATAGTCCCAGACTGCAAGGATTCATTGAATATCAATGTCAGTGGTTTGGAGAGCTCATCCTTAGCTTCCTTTAGAACTCTAGGCGAGATTGTATTAGGTCCAGGCGTTTTATTTACCTTGAGTTTATCTAAACAATTCAATACTTCTCTCTCTGTAACGGTGATATTGCTTAGAACATCTGAATTATCAATCTGAATCGGCGATGGTGTAGGATATCACTGAGGTCTTCGGTTGTAAAAACTGATGCAAAGAAGGTATTGAGGGCATTACTCATTTGTACTTCGTCTTTGGTGTATTCTCCATTTTCATCGACTAACGATCCAACAGTTGAAGTAACTACTTTTTTCTTTCTGATATAACTATAGAATTCTTTCGGGTTTGTTTTACTTTGATTCGCAACATGTAACTCCAGGGTCTTTTTACTTTGCTTAATTAACTTTTTGGCTTTGCGTCGTAGCTCTACAAATTTCACCCGTTCTTCGTCATTTTGTGAGGATTTTAATCTATCATTAGCAAATTTTTTAGCAAGCAGACAGTCTGAAATAAATTTATTCCACCATTTGGGCTTATCATTATGGCCTGGACGCCGTATTTTCAATGGTATGCAGTCTTGCACTGCCTTAAGGTAAGTGGTTGTGAAACACTCCCAAGATTTATTTATGTCGTTATTGTTAGTCAGAAAGCTCCAGTCAGTTTCTTTAAAATTTGATTTAAGTTTATGAAACTTTGCTTTCTTGAAATTAGGGACTTTCTCAATGCTGCTATTTGATTTGTTACTAGTAAACTTTAAAGTGAAAGTTATCGTACGATGGTCGCTGTTACTGAGCGAGAGGAGTGGTTGTTGATGGAGAGGCAGGCAGATAAATCACTTGGTAGAATAGGTGGTTAACTGATTGATATACAGTACAACATGGTGCTGCAATAAGGTGCATAGATATAAACATTAAGGGAGCCCACCTCGCTTTTTTTCTCTCTTTTTCCCTCTCTCTCTGGCTTGTATCCATTCAGCCAATTGTTTTAAGACGTTTATCCCCAGCCAGGTGTCGATTTTTTCATGGCAAGCGATAGCGAGCCATCATTGTTTGGAGAAATCCGGCTTTGCCGGAGAAATTTTTCTATCGAAAAATTTACAAATTTAGCTTGCTGTAAAAAATATATATATATATGCTGGCTCGCTACCACTCGCCAGGAAAATATTGACACCTGGATGGGAGTAAATGTCTTAAAACAGTAGGCTGAATGGGGCCGAATGGATACAAGTCAGAGAAATAGATAGATAAGACAGCACTTACCGTATATGTGAGATATATGAGAGCATGGGAGCGAGAGGAGTGGTTGTTGGCGGTGGTGGTGGTGGTGGAACGAGCGGCTGATCCTCTCTCCAACACCGTCATTCCTTCCTCCACGCTCTCCACCTCCTTCTCCACGTAACCCACCACATTCAGACCTAAGGGGGGGGGGGGGGATAATATGTACATTTTTTGATCAATTGGTATGCTGATAGTGATATTATTATGTAAAACTTGCCAAAAAAACAAAAATAGGAAAAGTGGGGATTGGGCCTGAGTAAATAGATAGAAAACTTGCAAAATAAACAAACCAAAACTGGGACAACACAAGATAAACGCAAAAGAACTACGGTAATCAAAATCGTTAAGTGGAAACAACGGCTGATAAAATATAACCTTTCTATACTTTCTATTCTTATAATAAACGGATGAATTAATGCCATTAATATACTTGATTGAAACGGGTACAGGTCTCCCTCGATTTACGATTGGGTTACATTCCTGAAAACCTGATCTTAAATAGAAAAATTGTATAGTGAATCCTAAAATTAATGGGGTAAATGGAGATACATTCTGGGACCAGCCAAAAACCCAAACACAAATGCCTAAAAACCTATGATAATATCGTAAATTGGGGCATCGGATAGCGAGGGAAACCTGTACCTTTCTATTCTTATAATAAACGGATTAATGAATGCCATTGATATACTTGATTGAAAAGGGTATGATTATGGACACCATATAGACCCTTTTCACTCCCATGCACCTCGCTTTTGTTCTCTTTCTCTCCCGCTCTCTTTGGCTTGTATCTTTTCGGCCCCATTCATCCTTCTGTTTTAAGACCCATCCAGGTGTCAATATTTTCCTGGCGAGCGGTAGCAAGCTAAATTTGTACATTTTTCAATAGAAAAATTTATCCGGCGAAGCCGTTGTACACTTTAATCATAGATATGGCCAGGCACTTCGCTCTATATATATATATATATTTCTTACTTTCTAGATTTCTCAGTATATGTCTGACTCTCCCTCTCATTGCATATCTTTCTACAATATGCCTTATCTCTTGATTTTGTTTTTCTTTAATCAGGACAGTAGCATCCATCCCTCCCTCCCTCCCTCCTCTCTCTCTCTCTCTTACCTCCACCAACAGTACTTTTGGTGTTTAGAGACTTCCTGGTGGGCGTCAACAAATCGTACACTGTTTCATTGTACACCTCCAGCATAGATATTGCCACACGCCTCTCCACCACACTCTCGAGCGGATCCTTTTTCTTCAAGCTCTCTGTGATATCTGATGCGGTTGGATCCACTGCCACCGGATCGCTCTGCTTCAGCAGTGCTCGTATGGATCGCTGTAGAATCCCCTCTTCTTCCTGTTGTCGGTATAGATAGGAGACATGAGTTGATCTCTTTGATTACAAAGACACCTCTATATATTATTCTGTTTAACAGAATATTTTATTCAAAGAAAGATGCCTCATAGTCTAGGGGATTTAAAACTATTATTCATCATATAGTAGTTCATAAAGATGAGGCTATAAACCCCAAACACTAACCTCTCAAAACCAAAAAAGGACTTGAACATATCTTTAAGCTGACATTTCTACTGTTTTAATAGTGTGGAGATATACATTCCATTTGCTCCAGCACTCCCTAGGTTAAAAGATGCTCGGAGTTACCATTTCTACTCGTAATAATAAATAGACTAACACCTTCAGGACAATGCTACCTTGTTTTCATTATTTCTAACATTGTTCTTAACACCAATAACACCCCAAATGAAAGTAATGAAAGCATGCGATTCTCCCAGGATTCGAACCTAGAAGTTACACGCTCTAACCATTACACCATCAAGACAGCTATAAGTACAGTTAGTTAGTTAGTTATGTAGAGCAGATTAACCAGACCACTGAGCTCCATACGGAACTCTCATAGGTCTGGCCCGAAGGATTGAATCAGATTACTGAAAGGAGCTTAAGGCGACGTAAAAAACGGACGATAGGGGGGAAGGAAAATGACGGAGAATCGGATAAAAGGTCAGTGAATGATTTAGTACCAAAACAAACCGTACGCAGACGGGCAGTATCTGGGCAGTCAAAGACATGGCGAACAGTTAGAGGGGAATGACAGGAGGAGCAGGTAGGGGGCGGAGTGCGGGGAGTGGACATCAAATAACCGTGAGTCAGCCGGGAATGGCCTATCCTAAGTATAGTTAGTAAAACTTCCTCACACCTGTGAGACCTGGAAGACGAGGGCCAAGGACGGACAGAAGGTTTGATTGCACAGAGTTTAGTATTGCAGATTGAGATTGCCACGTGCAAAGAATAGAAGGCTTGAGTAAGGACAGCCAATCACCTAACGGAAGGTGGGGCTGGCGAGGGATCATTAAAATAGCATTCTTAGCAGCAGCATCGGCGTCTTCATTGCCACGGACACCGATGTGAGCAGGAATCCAACATAACTGGACCTGGAATTCACGTAGGCTCATCTCGTGGAGAGCGTGTTTTATGGCTAAAACTATTACGTGGGAGGACGAATAAGCACGGAGCGTTTCGAGGGCACTACGAGAGTCACTGTAAATTATAAAGGGCTGTTGAGGGGTGTCACGTATACAGTAATGTCAATAGCAGATTGGATAGCTAAAAGTTCAGCAGTAAAGATAGAGGCTTGGGGCGGGAGAGAAAACTGAAGGAGCTTAGTAGAGGACACAGCAGCGAGGCCCACCCCAGAGTCAGTCTTAGACCCGTCAGTGAAGATGGCAAAATGGGGGCCTTTACGACGTATGTGTTCGAGTGCGTGTTGGCAGTGATGGCTAGGGACAAAAGGATATCTCTTAGAGAGGAAGGAGAGGTGAGTGCAAACATTGGGGAGAGAGATAACCCATGGGGGGGAAGGGGAGACAACAGGCGGCGAAACAGCAATGTGAAAGTCAAGAGAGTTGAGGAGAATTGTAGCACAAATCGGAAAGGAGGGGGAAGATGGACACGGATCGGGAATGAAGATATCACTGAAAAGGGAATTAGTGGGAGAGTCACTATGTTTAATTTTTAACGCACAGCGCATAGTAACTAAATCGCGATGGAGGGAGAGCGGGGGCTCGCCACTCTCAGCTAAGACGGAGGTATTTGGGGAGGAACGGAAAGCTCCAGTACAGAGACGCATACCCTGCGTATGAACAGGGTCCAACATCTTCAAAACGGAAGCAGAGGCAGACCCATAAATGGGGCAGCCGTAGTCGAGGATGGAAAGAACCACCGCCTTGTAGAGCATCAACATAGTGGTACGTCTGGCACCCCAAGTGGTATGGGATAGTTTTCTGAGGAGGTTGAGAGCACGAAGGCCTTTACCTTTAGTATACTGAACATGGTCTCTCCAGTTGAGATGTTGGTCAAAGATTACGCCTAAGAATTTAACACTGGGATAGAAAGAAATCTGAGAGGGTCCCATTCGAAGCGATATTGACTGGCCACGGAGCCAGCGTTTGTCTCGATAAAAGACTATTGCCTTAGTTTTCTCAGCCGAAAACTGAAAGCCAACTGAAGATGCCCAGGCGATCACCCGTTGGATGGAGATGTTGAGTATACGTTGAGCATGTCTGAGGGTACGGGCAGTGCAATAGATGGTAAAATCATCAACGTACAGGCTGCCATGGACTTCCGGCAGCAATTGTTGAATGACTTTATTTATGGCCGCGCAAAAAGTTTGCTGCTGAGAACGCTGCCCTGGGGAACACCATTGACGAGTGGAAAGACATTAGAAAGAATTCTCTCCACTCGAGTCTGGAATGTTCGATCAGAAAGAAAGTTGGAAATAAAAAAAGGTAGATGGCCACAGGCACCACTATCATGAAGTAGTTGCAGGATGGGACGCCGCCACGTGGTACCATATGCCTTCTAGATGTCAAAGAAAACGGCGACGGTGATGGACTTACTTTCAAAGCCACGCTTGATATGAGATTCTAATAATGTAAGCGAGTCCAGAGTAGATCGATCTTTCTGAGAGCCAAATTGGGTCGGAGTGAGAATAGTGTTTTGACGGAGGAACCAAGTGAGTCTAGTATTGACCAATTTCTCCATTAATTTACAAAGACAACTGGTGAGGGATATTGGTCTATAACTCGAGGGCAAGCTCGGGTCTTTTCCAGGTTTTGCAATTGGGACGACAATAGCATGTTTCCATGAGGTAGGAAATTGATGACGGATCCACACCTGATTATAAAATTGCAAGAGGTAGGATTTAGCAAGGGGGGCTAAGTTAGTGAGTAAGGCAAAACTTATGTTATCTTGGCCAGGAGCGGAGTTAGGACAATTGGAAAGTGCATGTTCAAATTCATCCATAGTAAAGCATGCATTATAATCAAAGGTGTCTGGTGAAGAGAAGTTGAGGGGGATCGACTCCATTTCAAGTTTATGGCGGCGGAAATTATCGTCTAACCTCTCATTACTGCTGACATGGGCAAGATGTTGACCCAAGAGGTTCGATATCTCAAGGGGATCGTGAACAGTACGGCCACCGTGTACTAAAGCATGGCGCGGAGGGGCAATGTGAAGGCTGTTAATATTCCTGAATTTATGCCAAACGCATGATATCGGGGTAGACGGGGAAATGGTGGAGACATAAGTTTTCCAGGATTCGGATCTACTACGGATGACTTCTCGACGGAATTTAGCTGATAGTTGATTGTAGTGAGGTTTGATTGCACATATATCCATCAATAACGAGATGGAATGGCATAGAAGATCATCACGTAAAGGTAAGCGTGAACATAAAGAATTGTAACGTTTATTGAGACTATCGAGGCGGCGGCCTAATTCATGTTTACTTTTAGCAAGAGTGGATAAGGTGTTGTCCCACCAGGGGACTCGATGACGTAGGGGGGAAGAAGTCGTCTGGGGTATAGACTTAGTAGCTGCATTAGTAAAAAATTAACGAGGAATGAATGCGTTTCATCAGGATCCCTTAAGGGATTAAAAGGTGGGATTTGTCTGGTGTGGAGGACATATGCGTTCCAGTCAGCTTTGTGGAAGTTATAGCGAGGGAGCGAAGGACATGGACGGAATTGCAAGTAAGACAGGATGACAGGAAAGTGATCGCTTGAGAACGTATCAACACAGACCCGCCACTCGAACTTATCAACAATTGCTGTGGAGCACAGGGTGACATCAACAGAGGAATAAGTATGATGGGAAGCAGAAAAGTAAGTGTGTGAGTCGGCCTCATTAAGGCAGCAAAGGTCACGGTTCAGAAGCAAATGTTCAATCTGCGAACCGGCTGTATCAGGATTGGAGGAAGTAGGGTCCCATATAGGGCTATGGGCATTAAAGTCACCCAACAGTAAGATGGGAGAGGGTAGTGTAGAGAAAAACTGAGAAAGCAAGGAAAAGTCATAATTGTAAGCAGGTTGGTTATAGATATTGCAAATGGTAACAGAGTCACCATCGGTGATATGAAGAGTAAGGATAGAGTGCTGTAGGAAACTTGTATGAATGGGAAACAAGTCAAAAGTTACAAGATGATGGACATAAATTGCTGTGCCATATTCTCCATCAGGGGATAGAGAACAGCACGCAAGGTGGTAGCTGGTGATGGATTTATCATAATTTCCAATGTGTTGTAAACAAATACACATTGGATTATAGACACGGAGTAAACGCTGGATCTCACCTAGATGGACTCTAGATGAGAGACCATTACAATTCAGTACAGCACATGACCACAATTGATATTCATATATTGACTACTGCATATTAATCCAATAATGTACTGTACCCAACTGCACTATGAATAGCTTAATGTAAAATGGCTAATGAAAGACAAGTACAGTACAATAAGCTAGGAAAAGTTCTCTTGTTGTACATACATACACACGGTACCGTAGGTAAATGCATTGGTTTAACATCCTTTTCCTTGGTGATGGGCTGGTCTATCAGAGTGAGAGCTGAGTGATCTCTGCCATACCCATAGCTTACTCTGACTGTTCCTTTTACTTATATATTTTCTAGATCTCAAGTGACGGCGTCTCTTCCGTGGATTGACCTCCCTACTGCCAACCTAGAGGTTGGAAGATTGGGAGCCAAAGCGTCACATTTTTCCTTTGCCCCTCAACTTTTCCTTCATAATTGCTGAGGGGCACAGGGCCTTGGGTGAGGCTTCGGTTTCCCGGGCGTTTCCACACCCTCAGCTCCCCGCCTTGGAGTGTCTTCGGTCACCTGGGCTTTATTAGTGGTAAGCAGGGAGGGATTTGTGGGGCCGCTCAGTTATGGCCTTGGCCTTGCTCTGGACCTTGGGGCTGCTCGGCCAGACAGCCTGGGGAACATCAACAACAACAATATCCTTTTCCACCCAAGGGGTAAGGGAGCCTTCATCTAATGGTGGAGGAAAAAAAGAATATGCCTCATGCATCCTACTGCGTGTCGTACAAGGCGACTAATAGGGGGGGATGGCGATAGACTTTTGGACCAACAGCCATTACTAGACAATAAAGTCTTTATCTTAGCACTGTCTTGGTATAGCACTGCCGAGGCTGGTGGGGTGCAGATAGGTGCCACAGGGGACTGAGTCTTACCTGGGCGCCGTTTGGCACCACACCTGTGTCGGCAACAGTGTTTGCATGTTGGAGCAGTGTTGGGGCAGGACTTTATTGTTCTATAGTCCAATTGCCTAATATACAGTAGAGTCTTGTTATGGTGCTGTCTTTTTGTAACACTGTTAAGGCTGGTGTGGTTGCAGATACTGCAGGTGCATTGGTGCAAGTGCTGCAGGGGGACTCTTTTGAGTCTTGCTGAGGCACGGTTAGCACTATACCAACATCAGCCACAGTGATGACTTGATGGGGCAGTGCTGTGGCAGGACTTTATTGTACTACAGTACACTCCAACTACTGAAAGGCAACCCCGTCTGAGCCGTTACAATGCATGTAATGGAAAATGACGTTAAACCAATGTATGTATGTAATGGCTCAGAGAAGGTTGCCTATCAGCAGATGGAGTATGGTAACCTCAGTGTTCCTCAGGGTTCTGTTCTATCTCCAGTTCAATTTATAATATTCATTAATGATCTTCTAAATTGCATCTCTTGTCCTATTCACTCATATGCTGATGACTCTACCTTACACTATTCAACTAGTTTTCTACAACGTCCCACCATGCAATCACTCCAAAACTCACGTGATGAGGCCATTAGCATGCCTATATTCTGATCTATCAATGGCGCTCCAGGCAGCCATGTTCAGAACTGCCTCGCTTGTCAAGTTTTTGCATTCAAGATCAGACCGAATGGTTAAATACCACATCTTTCTTAGTCTACTCCTTGTTGCAGCTACCTCTGGGTAACAGACTTGCATCTTTTCACCCGCCTTAGTTCATCCAGTCTCTCAACATGCCCAAACCATTCTTCAAGTCTGCTTGTACGCATCTCATCGCTGATACCTAACCGTTTCCTCAGCTCTTCACTAGATATCCTATCTTGCAGTTTGGCCCCACACATCTAATTATGTGAGTGTGTGGATGTGTGCCCTTGTTGTGATTCTTGCTGGAGACCGCCTAACCACAGACCAAGACGGTACATTGATGTGCCGTTGATGACCCGATTCCCAATTAACCTCACCACAGTTGAAACCTCCCACCAAGATCAATCTATTCTTTCTTAAAAGCAATCTTCTCAACGACTGAATCATATCCTCGACCATCTCCTAAAACTCTAACTCCCTCCATGCTCTGGTCTTTGGTGGCATGTAAACTACTGCTATGTCTAGCTTTTTTCCTTCTATATCATTGAGTTCAACTGCCATTATTTCAGCCTTGTCATTATTTAACTCCACTTGGTTTGCTGTCATAGGGTTCTTAACTAATACTGCCACTCCACCTCCCCTTTTTCCCTTTCTATCATATCTCCATATAGTATATCCTTCACTAAACAGTATACTGTATTGCTGTCAAAGTCCTGGTTCAGCTTTGTCTCCGTCAAACAGACGGAGGTCTGTGCGGGGGTAAAATTTACTAAGCACCTAATAGTCCTCACGGACTGGTATGGAGGACTCAAGATTCGAACGGAAATAAAGTGAACAAAATCTATTTTGTAATAAATGATAGCGAAAAATATCTAATTGGAGAACCCTAGTATAAGACTTGTGGAACTCCGGCAGAGAAGGCAATGTTATAAACATCTAAGAGGTCCCCTCTCTCAGCGTACTCTGCTAAAACTCGGACTCAGAGAGAATGTGGGGATCTCCTAGTGATCGGAGATATGTAAAAGAGCCCCAGACCAAGACACTCGCCGACCCAAAGTGGGACCGGAGGGAGGTTCAATTAATCATTGACCAACTCGAGAGTTGGTCCGGAGCCTAAAATATAAAATGTTTATTGCCGAGTTGAGTAGTCAAGTGTTCGCCTTGAATGATACTGATTATACCATAGTATCCTTATTGAAGGAGTGATAACCTGGGAATCTTTGTGAATCAAAATTATTGATTTACTATTAGTAGTTATACTTGAATGACAATATCATAGTATCCTTGCTGAAGGAGTGATAATTTGGGATTCTTTGTAAATCAAAATTATTGATCTACTAATAGTAGGTAAAACAGTAAAATCTGGGTAAAACGAATGGATGAGAACCAACCGGTTAATTATGTCCATGTATATACTTGGTCTAAGGAAAGATAGATAATATCTCTTGATTTTGTCCCGCCTTTGGTTGGGAATAAAAGTTAATCCAGTTGGTCCTCCGGTAACGCGTGTTTTGGAAACGCGGATTTGGTGGCACGCGGTACACCCCAAATATCCAACATTTTGCTAGCACGGTCAATACTTACACTGACGCGGGGTCCAGCTGGGCAGTTTTCTCTCTCCTGGGCCAGGCGAGGCTGTTCCGTCTCCCTCCCTGGTCCAGTGACGTCACTTGCGGCTCGTCCGGGTATGTCATTCCCTCCCCAGCGTCCTTCTCCAGTTCCACCATTGTTCGCCTCGCGTACCGACCCTCTCCCACCGTGTGTGTTGTAACACAGACCGTGGTTCTCAAAGTTACTTTTTTTCTGGATTTACCTGATGAGCCAGTCAGGCTTGAGGCAGTGGTGGAGAGAGCAGTCGAGGTTGCCAGACGTGTGCCTGGGATGGGTGAAGTGGGGCCAGAAGATATTCAAGGTTTGATTCAGCCACCACAGGAGCCTGATGCCGAGGACCTAATGCAGGATTTGGAAGAGGATGAGCAGGCAGAGGAAGAACATCGAGAAGAAGACGAACCCCAGGAAGAGCCGAACACTCCTGGTCTACGGGAATTTGTAAAATTGTCACAACGCCTCAGCCATCACATGAACAACTTTGATCCCAAACATGATCGTTCAGCACAGATAATAGCAAGCTTCACTGCTTCCATCAAGCCGTACTTCGACATGTTTCACGACAGGATTAATGCACGCCAGTAGACACGAATAACAGATTTCTTTCGCCAACGAGCACAGCAACAGGAACAAGTGGCGTCGAGTGACTCAGACTCCGACTCCGACCCTCAGCCACCAGATGATTTACTGTCGGGTGTATCAGATGCCGACTACAGTGGCTTCGAGGACTCTGATGCTGAAGCTGGGGAGGGACCTCGCCTTATCAACGAATGGCTGGCGGCGAGAGCTAACAGACCATCAACTTCATCGCAGTGACGGCGATGGATCTGGGGGGGGATGCAACACTTCATTTATTCAGAGGTAAGAGTTGCAATGGGCAAATCAACCCAATGCACATGTAAAATAACCTTTATAATTGAATTTATTATTATAACATAGGCTTATATGGAGAAAAAGTGGACTTTGTGGAAATCCCCAGAACGCCAAGGTACCTTTAACATGTAAACATATGGGTTCGGTAACGCGGATTTTGCTAACACGGGCGGTAACCAGAACACATTGGCCGCATTACTGGAGGTCCAACTGTACTGTAATAATAATAACAATAATAATCGTCAGGTTACTTATATACTGTAGAACCCATTCTCCTCCTTCGAGGGTTCACAAGCGCTTGGCTTTCTTTAGTCTACCATTGACCATTACCCATCCCCCTTGCTCGTGGGGAGATGGTAACCGCCGGCTATATCCCTGAAAACTTTTCAATCTGAGAGGGGATTGAACGCGAGACTTGCAAGATGGGTATCAGGCACGCTATCAACTAAGCCAGCCGGACGGCTAAATTATTAATCCTCCTAACCTATATGGCTATGCATGAATGAACAGGTTAACCATGGTATTGAAATACTGTTCTAATAAAAGGTAGAAATAATCCTACAACATTGTGCCATAATGTAGGATTGGAAAGTGTAGTGCACCTTTTGTCCCACTCTGAATGAGTATAAACATTATCAGTAATACTGAGTGAATGAAGTTTTACTCGGGACTTTGTTAAAATTGAGTTATCTCTAGTACTATGCTAAGCATATACAAGTATTGTAAAAAGTTCTTGAAGTTGATTCTATTAATTACCAATTTGAACTTCGTCATCTAGGACTGTCTACTTGAATAATAATTGAATAGGCCTACCCGGAGTGTGTTAGTAGAACTCGGTAGGCCTATTGGTATAACTCGGTGTCTGGAACCGGAAATAAGTTAATATTGTTTGAATTGTTGGTTGATAGAACTCGGTGTCTGGGAACCGGGGTTATACATACATACATAACATTTTAAGACTGAGTGTTCCACACATAAGTGCAGTTTCAGTCTCTTGTCCTAATGGCGGCGTTCCAGGCAACCCTGTTAAGGGCTGCTTCACTTGTCAAGTTCTTGGATTTGAGATCGGCGCGTATAGTCCGATCCCAGGTCTTCCTCGGTCCACCCCTTGGTGCAGCTCCCTCCACAATCACAGACCTGCATTTTGTCACCCAATTTTGTTCATCCATTCTCTCCACATGTCCATACCATCCCAGTCTACTTGTACGCATCACCTCGCTAATACTCTTTATACCTAAACGTCTCCTCAGCTCAACATTTGTTATTCTATCCTGTAGCCTGGCCCCACACATCCATCTCACCATTCTCATCTCATTACGCTCCATTCTGTTGACATCCTCTACTTTAACGGCCCATGTTTCTGAGGCATACGTCATTGCACTTCTAACACATGAGGCATACACCTTTCCCTTCAGGGGAGAGGCATTCTTTTCATGGTCAGGATTGGCATCAATTCTCTGAACTTCCCCCAGCCACACCTAATTCTAGCAACAGTGGCAGCCTCGGCCCCACCACCGGCAGAGATGGTATCTCCTAGGTAACAAAACTTGTTCACCAGCTCCAAAGACTCATTTCCAAAATTCACAGCCACAGGATCATCACTTAACACAAGCTCGCCTTTGCACACTACGCACTCAAATTTCTCTATTTCTGACTTATCCTTCGGCAGGGGCCCCTTTATTCTACTACAGCGCTTACTCCCATGGTGTACCCAACATCGACAGATGCTACATTGAATTGAGTTAACGCCCACTCCCTTTCCACACACTGCACATGGGTATGCACCGCTCTTTTCCACATTGCCTCGTCTCAAACTACAATGCATAACCTTGGTTTTGTTAATATTGACTCTTAAACCCTTGCTCGCCATGCCCTCTCTCCACTTTCTGAATTTGGCCTCAGCATCCTGCATACTGTCAGCTATTAGGACTAAATCGTCTGCATAAAACAGTTCCAACGGGAGTCCGCCTCTAAAAACTCTAGACAGCGCCTCCAAGACCATAATAAAGAGGAGGGGGCTTAACACTGAACCCTGATGGACTCCAACACGGACTGCGAATTCATCACTCCGTACACCTTTCACCCTCACCGAACTTCGCGAATCCTCATACATCTTCATTATCACACGCACCAGCCACTCTTCCACACCAAGTTTCCTCATAGCCCACTGTACAACATCTCTAGGTACCCTATCAAAGGCCTTCTCCAGGTCCACAAACACAAAGTAAAGATCCCTGCCTTTTAGTAGGTATCTTTCCTGTATCTGCCTGACTATGAAGATAGCATCGGTTGTACCACGTCCTGGCATAAAACCAAACTGCATATCATCAATAGAGATGCTTTGCCTGATCAAACCCTCAAGGACTCTCTCACAGACCTTCATGATTTGGTCAAGCATTTTCAGGCCCCTATAATTTCCTCTATCTAGCGCATCCCCTTTTCCTTTGTATATATTTACTATTACACTTTTGAGCCAATCCTCTGGGATTTTCTCATCTTTAATAATGGTGTTTATCAACTCAGTGACTAAGTTTACACCAATCTCCCCTGAGGCTTTTATCATCTCAGCGACAATGTCGGAGCAACCTGGAGCTTTACCGTCCTTCATTTTATTGATTGCGTCGCTCACTACAGCTGGTGCTATCAAAGGAGGGGGCCCAGATATTGGTTTTTCGATACTAAGCTGTTCCTTATCCCATTGAAACTCTACATTTAGCAATCGTTCATAGTGTACCTTCCATGCTTCTCTGATTTCATTTTCTGCATACACAATCTTCCCATTATCATCTCTAACACACTGTTCACCTATAATATCCCTACTGTCATGTTTAACTCGCCTAGCTAGGTTGAAGATCCCATTGGGATTGTCAGTGTTACACACTTGTTCGAGGACCAGGTCCTTAATGCGATTTTTAGCATTGTAAATAACTCTTTTGGCAGTTCGTTTAGCTGCCTGGTATTCCTCCCTGCTGCCTCCTTTCTTCCATGCTTTGAAGCATCTCCTTTTCTCTTTCACAGCATGTTCTACCTCATCGTTCCACCACCAAGAGGTCTTATTCCTGGGGTGACCCTTTGTTTTCCCACAGACTTTGTCAGTGGCAGCGACAATATTAGACTACTCGGAGTTTTACTGGTAGAACTCAGTGTCTGGGACCCGGAGTGAAGTCACTATTGTTGAATACCCAGAGTTAGAAGGGTAGAACTCGGTATATAGGAACCGGAGATATGTTCTCGCTAAGGGATACCCGGAGATTTATTGGTGGCTCCTTACGTCAATGACGTAAGAGCCTATGATAATATGGCCTCGTTCCGGGCTCCTCAGAGCCCGGGTTAACCTCAATTACGACGGTCGAGAACCAAGATCATCTTAGGGGGTACCCCTTAATCATTCCTAAGGTACGTCATTGAGACGGAGCCACTGAAAAGTAGGAAATAAAAAAGAAAAGAATTAACACAGTTTGAACACCGCGCCTCAGCGCATTCCGATCTTCCTCTGTTTCCCATGAGCATGACTCATACCTCTTCCTGCCCAGGAGCGACCTCTAAAGTATATCAAGTTGGGCATGTGAATGGGAAGGGGATGGTGGGAGGGCACTTGTCGTTATTGACTTCAGGAGCCACCAATAAATATTAGTTTTTCCTTCCTTCCCTACGGGTTGTCAAAACCGTAATTTATTGGTGGCTCCTTACGTCAATGACGTAAGAGCCGAGAATATCACGACCGGTGGAGGGACCTTCATATGCTCATCAAGCTAAAAAACAAGAATCAATTAGGAAGACCAAAAAGACGAAAAACTGTGACATGTGTTTAAATATAAGAGTATAGCAGTAAGAAAAAGATGTACAAGGCGGGTACCATTAAAGAAGCCTTATCTCAGAAAAATAGAACTACTGAGGTGTGAATACTGGTAATCGTATATCACAAAAATAAAATTAACAATAAAGTTACACATTGCAATAATGTATAGGTATTGCTATGTAACAGATCTAGTGCAGTAATAGCACACCTGCTATCCATTCGGATTGTGTGTCCTGCCAACTTGTCATGGAACTTAACACGCCCCCTCCTTTTTCATTTAAGGTGGATGGTAGGACACAACTTCTATATGTTGGTAGAACTCGGTGTTTGGGAACCGGAGTTAAGACACTTTTGTTGACTACCCGGAGTTAGAGTGGTATAACTCGGTATATGGAAACCGGAGTATGTATTCTCCTTAAGGGTTAGAGTACCCGGAGATACTGTATGGGTAGAAGTTCCTAAGATATGTCCTCGTTGACTGTGGGGACCCGGAGTCAAAGAGATGACCCAGCCATACTAATGGAAGATAACTCCATGTTGAATAAAAGGTGCAGGGGGAAAGATTTAAGAAGCACCGAATAGTCCGTGCGGACCTGTGTAGAGGACTCAAGTGTCGATCGGAATTGACTGAATAAAAGTTATTCCGTAAAAATGGTAGATAAAAATATCTACTCGGAGAATCCAGTATATGAAAATGGTACTCCGGCGAAGTAGGCAATGAATAGATATCTAAGAGGCCCCCTTCCTCAGCCTACTCGCTTCAACCCGGACTCAGAGAGAATGCGGGAATCTCCCAGTGACCGGAGATGTAAATAAGAGTCCCGGACGAATCACTAGCCGACCCAAAGAGGGACCGGAGTGAGGCTAAAAAAATAATTGACCAAGCTGATGGCAGGTTCGGAGCCTAACATAACAGAATTATTTGGTGCGGGGGGAATGGTTTAAAAGGCACCATAAGTTATACTGTAAAAAGTGGTAGATAAAAACATCCACTCGGAGAATCCTATAATACAAATACAGTATGGAACTCCAGTGAAGTAGGCAAATGAATAGATATTTAAGAGGCCCCTTTTCTCAGCCTACTCCGCATCAACCCGGACTCAGAGAGAACGCGGGGATCTCCTAGTAATCGGAGATGTAAAATAAGAGCTCCGGACTAAGCCCTAGCCTACCCAAAGTGAGACCGGAGTGAGGCTCTATAAATCATAATTACTCTGAAAAGTGTCTACGGTGGCTCGTATCATGAAAACAATAACGAGGGGCGTCGCGCTCCTTGGTGCCGCTAGAGGAGCAGCGAACACATCCAAAGGTATCCAAAGGTAAGGTAGACAAAAACATCATAATAGAATATAATATCACCAAATCTGCGACAAAGACAGAAAACCTGAAAGGTATTGTGACTAAGAAATAATAAGAAATAATAAGAAATGCTACAAAATAATAATAACAATAACATGTCATAAATGTTAAAATAAAAACTCTTAGTAAGAGAACGTATGAACAATACATAAGAAAAACGCTCAAAGGAGCCAAGATATAAAAAATAACGAATTTCGAAACATCTAGAATGTTGGAGTGAAACATAAAAATATCGCGAGACAATCAAGTCGGCATTAAAATTAGGACTGAAAGTGTGATGTCAATGGAAAGTAGTTCAGTTATCAGACAAAATGTGTAGTGATAAGAAAGAATTATCGTTAAAGACGTAAAGTCGAATTCAACGATAAACAGAATGTTGAAAAGGAGAAATAGTTAATTATAATACTCAAATTTTAAGAGTAGGCTATGGAAAATCGGCGATGGTGAATAGGCCTAGGCCTATTCACGAAGTCTGGCGACCGCCAGATAAAAGCTAAAGGAGCCTAGAAAATGAAAGATAGGCTTCTAACTAATATAGCCTAATCGATATAACATAATAATTTCTTGATAAGAAGAAATAGTTGGAGTTAAATAAAAGAATATCGCGATAGCATAAAGTCCGCATTAAAAATTGGATCGAAAAAGCGATGTCATTGTAAAATAGTTAGGCTATCAGCAAAAATGCGTAGAAACAAACAGGAAAACTCGTAATGGCACAATAGAGAATTTCAATGATTAACGGTAATGTGATAAGTAGGAATAGTTAGAATGATAAAACTCTTATCTAGTATTGGAAAAATTCATGATAAATAGGCCTAGGCCTATTCATGAATCTGGTGACCGCTAGACAAAAGCTAACGGAGTCTAGAATAACTGAAATAGGAGGCATTCTAACTAACATAGCCTAATTAATATCACGGAATAATATAAGAAAGAAAAAGGTAGGAATAAACAATAACAAAATATATAATAATAATGGTTATGGCATGTGGCGCGTCCCGCGGGAGAATCTCGGCTCTCTCTGAAAAATGCATATCTATGACGCCTCCTTACTATAAAGTAACATATACTTCCCAGAAGAGGCAGCAGGAAACGTCCGTAGATGAAAAGTCGCACATCCAGAGAGCACAAAACTAGCACAACCTCCCATGCGGGACGCGACCACACGAAGGACGAATGAACCCAGCGTGGTCAGCTGGAGGACGCGTGCAAGGGAAGGACTGTATAACGGCGCGCTAGTTAATTTAGTAATGCAACATTCATAGTTTCTAATCTTCTATCTATCTATCTATTGCCGGACGCCTTACTCCCCTTACGAGGGTGGCCATACACAGAATGCCCCCAAGCGGACCTATTCCCTGTGAGAGGGACAACCCGAGCCAGTTTAGTGAAGGACTTACAGGATTGACCACTCAATTTAGGATCCGTCCGACTCTGAGGCCCTCTGTGTATCTTGTTAGCACTATTTTTCTACAGTGGTGTTTGGCTAATCCATCCACTAACCTGCCTTACCCTTAGGTAAGCAGTACGGATTTGTATCAGGTTTACTCCCCTAGACAGGTTGCCAACCAAGGCTGACGAGTCCTTTTTTAATGACGTTCCCTAGGAACTAAGTAAAGGGTTTCACCCTAGGATGTACTTTTTATATATTTGGGTCGCGTTATGCTTTCTCCGGGACCCTCACGGGGGTCTCCGGGGAGCCCTTATATATATAAGGCTCTCACGTCATTGACGGAGAGAACCATTACTAAATAAGCCAGCTCTGCAAGATGACTGAGGCACACGAGCTTGCTCATTTCACCTTCCTTCTGTCGCAGCTGCGTCTTATGTTCAAACCTCCTGATGGTCGCCGATTTGATACCGATACTATGATTTTCGCAATGCAGCTTCACAACATATCACCCAGTGCATACAAAATAATTCGTCGATCCGGCTTAATCATTCTACCATCAACAGAAAAGGTAAAACAGATGCTTTCTAGTAGTCTGCAGGACTCCAACCTCAAAACGTTGTTCGAACAGCTTAAGCCGCAGCAGCGTTTGGTCAATTTAATGTTTGAAGAGGTAAAGCTGGTCGAGACATTGCGATTTTCTGGAGGGCATGTTCTAGGATACGCTCAAAATGCTGCAGCGGGTGGTGCCATGAAATGCCTGCTTCACATGCTATGGTTGTTGAAGTTGCCTGCCATTTTGGTGGTCCACGCGTTATTCTACGCGTTTTGCCCTGCAAAAAACTAACTGCCGATCAGCTGAAGGAACTCCTTATCGAAGCTACCTCAGCTGTAATTGGTGCTGGCGGTACTGTGATTTCTTTGATATGTGACAATTGCAATACCAACCGCAGTGTTTATTCAAAACTTGGAGGACCTGGAAGTTGTCAAGTGCTATCGATTCAAGAGCAATCTATGTTCTTAGTGTACTACTACCTGCACATCTTCAAAAATGTTCGCAACAACTGGATTACTGTTGATGGCCAGACACTCTCATTTGTCGTAGATGGCAATGAGTACAAAGCTTACTGGAGTGATATTCGGAAGCTTTATGAGATCGACCGAGCTACTCCTATTCGCTTAACCAAGCTGACGCACACCGCTGTTTTCCCCAAGCCCCTTCAACGCCAGAGCGTACCATTGGTATGTCAGGTGTTCAATGACAAGACTGTCGCTGCCTTAACCCTTCCTACCCGGGCTGCCTTAGGTAATGACAGCACGAAAGAAGGGCCAATACCCGGTATGCCTTATCTAAGGCATGAGCTTAACCCTCCAGCCCCGGCTATGTATTATATATATATTCCTCGAAACCCGGGTGTTTTGGCCGAAAAACGTCTAGGCTAGGCTACCGTATATTCGTTAATCAGACTGCTTCCCGCATTCCCGCGCATCCCCAAGCGTAGCTGTGTTATTTACCTGTAGAATGGCATTAAGTAGAGCTCTCTAAGTCAACTGGTTGAGCTGTGATGATGATTTCATTGGAGATAACTTTATGGCCAAAACAGCCACTTTACACCACTTTTCGATACTTAACAACAACATACAGGCACACACGAACAAGCGACGCTCTCCTTCTTGTGGCCGGAGATGCGGGGCGACGGTCCAGCCGGCTGTTGTTTACATGCGTCGGACCGACGCCTCGCACACGAAGCTCACAGGCTTTCAACCACTGGGCGTTCAAGAGACCATCCGGGTACCTGTTATATGCTTTTTTATGGGCGTTCAAGAGCCCTTCCGTGGTGAGAGGGTTAATAGCCTAATTAAGCTTGGTCCGAACGCCGTGCGTACGACGTATGTCAACAAACCCAAGCGTTCGTCACCGCACCTCCGAAAACAAGAAGACTCCTCAATGTTATTGTTATGACGTCATGACGAAATTAGTGTCTGAAAAGCCCCCATATTGGCAACATCTCTGCAATATTGGCTCCACTGAAATCGTCATCACAACTGAACCAGTTGACTTACAGAGCTCTACTCAATGCCAAAATACAGATTGAAAACCGCACTACGATTATAGATGAGTGGGAAAGTTCTAGCAGTGAAAATAAACATAAATACGGTAGCCTAGGCCTAGACGTTTTTCGGCCATATCGCCCGGGTAGGGGCGACCGTCATTGGCTGAGACAGCCCGGGTAGGAAGGGTTAAAGACCTTCAAGGATTCACTGGGCATCAGCGAAGGCACCATCATTCTCACCCAGGCAATGAGTGAGTGGTTCAAGATGATGAATGTGAAAGACCGTTTCTCAGCTATCCATCTGCGCGACGAATCCAGACAGCCTTGGACAGCAGACTGTACAAGTTTCACTAGGCTGGAGGAGGCCTGCCAAATTATATCTACCTGCGCATGGCAAGGAGGTGGTGGTCGTAAGCTGAAGCTAACTCAGCAAACTGCTGAAGCCTTCAGTGTCCACACGTAATAATGTGGATGCTGCCAAATTACTTCTGGCAGAGAAAGACTTTGAGTACGTTCTTCCTGCTATATTCGCGGATGAAGCCTTGGAAAAGTTTTTCGGCAAAGAAGCGGTGGAAACTTCTACATTGACGTAGTTGACATTATGGCTGCAGCTAAAATTGCAAATTTGCAGACACTCATTAAGCATGACATTATGCCAGAATCTAGTTCTCGTGTGCTTGATTGCGACAAGAATTGTACTACGGTACTTCCATAAATCCAGATGAGCGAAGTGAACTCATTGACGAAATCACTCCTCAAGGCACTCAGGAACTCATGAGGTCTGATGATACCCTTAAGCATAAAGTTGTTTATTTGGCCGGATTCCTTGTTCATAAATATGGTGATAGCACTAGTATGGAGGAGATCATTGATGATGATGGTAACGAGGTGTCATCTGAGTTCCTAGATAATTTGAATAGAGGTGGACTGAGTGTGCCGACTATGTCAACCGTCTTTTTTGTACATAATGTCTATATTTATTAGCGGCCCCTCCATCATTGACGATTATGCCTATTACATTAGGCTACCTCTTCAAACGCCCATAAGCGCAGTTTGAAACTACCGCCGCAGAGCTCAGAGGAACCTTCATCATAAGCACACGCTAAATCACTCATGGTTCGTCTTTATGATTGGGTTCTCACTACGAAAAAACTTCGTAACAAATAAAAAACAAAAATAAAATAAGAATAACTATTCATAAGCTTTCCATATTCCGTGGATGTACTTCTGTGGATTCTTGGACCAGACGCTGACGAACGCATTATTCCACCTTCCTTGCTCTGCGTTCACCCCACCCGGACGTGTCCCCCACAGTGCTCCGCTTTGATTCCGCATTCTTGCGTCCCTAGTGAGTTTTTTCTCATTTGTTTACTCTGGGATGTCTTGAGTAAGGTTAGGATTAGCTTAGCAGGGGTGTCATGGGTGGTTTTCTCGCAGAACAAGTGTATTTTGGGTCGTTTCTGTTGGGGCGTCTATTTCGGACGGACCCTCGTGGCCAAGTTGAGGACGCTCTGAAACTGTTTTTCGTGTTTAGACATCTTTAGTCCTAGCTTGTTAGGAGGCTTTAACTACGCGATGTCGGGCCTCTAGCTATCTTTCAGATGGAGTAGCCTATGTTATTTTATACTGACGTTCCTGGTGTTTTTTCTTCACGTAGTGGAGTTCTTTCTGGGTCCCGAGTCAGTGTTACCCTTACCCGGGTTTTTTCTACGATGTTGGTGTGGCAGCTGTTGCAGTTTTGGTGGGATGAAGTGCTTTTCGATTGTGTTTCGACGTCATTAAGTGTTTTTTCCGTTTTCACCAGGCCTTGCCAGCCACTTGTAGTTTTTCACATATGCAAGTGTTTTCATTGTTTATTATTATAAAAATGTATTCATGTGTCATGTGTGTCCTGGATTAGTTGTGATTGGCTGATCCAGGAGCTTCGGACTGTGTCTGATTATGTTTATCATATTGCGTTCTGATTGGTGTGGGTTGCCTTTCCGGCGGTTTTTCTCGATTGCTCCGAGAAAGCCGTTTTGTTTACCGGGTTTTAATCAAGTTGGTTAAAATCGGTAGTTACCCCGGCGAGTTGGGTAGCTTGAGGGCTCATCAGAAACTGCGTTCTCTGTGGTCGAGCCTGTGATCAGGCTTCCTGTGTTTTTTCCCGGCGAGGTGGGCCCCACACATTTATCTAGGTGATCATGCTGACACCTGTTGGATATGGTTTTCTCGGCTTTTCAAAGCCATTGAAACAATGCTGTTTGTTTGTTTGGTCTTTCCCTCCCGGCGACCTTTTTACAAAGAGGTCTGGGGCAGGTACAATTGGTTTGACATTTAATATGAAACCCGGCGGTTGTTGTTGTTGTTGTTGTTCCCTAAGCTGCCTGGCCGAACAGCCCCGAGTCCCTGAGGAAGGCCATGGCCACGATCGGGCTTTCCCACAGAGCTCTCATTGAGTGTAGATTGTGTTGTTGGCGTAAGTGGTTGTGTGAAATGCAGTCTTCTATAATGTGTTTAATGGTATGGGGTGCTGTGTTACATCCCGGGCAGGCGTCGACAACGGAGTCATCCAGTCTCTTCTGATAGCTCAGGAGAGTTGGATGGTGTCCGCATCTCAGCCTGGCCAGGTGGACTCTGTCCTCGCGAGGGAGGGAGGATTCGGAAGGATGGATTTCGGGAGGTCGTGCATGCAGCTGTGTGTTGTCTGTGAGTGAGTGGATGGATTAGCGAGAGATATGAGTATGGATGTGCTTCTGGAAGTTGGTTCGGGGTGGGCAGGGAGGGAGAGAGGACAATAATTGTGTGTGATACCGTGTGCTGGGTGTTGTTTTGATATTTCTTGGTGTCTGTGGGTGTGTTGCCATGTAGTTTAGTGGGTGGTCTTGGTTCGTGGAGGCTGCTGCCAGGAATTGAGTGCCTCTCATGTCCAGATGGTCTTTGACTTTCAGGATTTGGGTTTCTTGATGTAGGTGATCTGTGGGTGCAGTAGCTGTGCAGCCTGTAATGATCTTCAGGGCTTTGTTTTGAATAGTCTGTAAGGTCTTATGATGTGTTGCAGCTAGGTTAGAAGCCCAGGCTGGGCTTGCGTATTCCATCACTGATCTTATGTATTGTTTATATACTGTGGTGGTAGTTTCTTTGTTGTGTCCAAATTTTGTGTGAGCAAGTGACCTGAGGGCGTTAAGTCTGGGTGTCAGTTTCTTTTTAATGTTTGTGGTGTGCTGTTTGAATGTCATATGAGTATCATATGTTACTCCTAGGATTTTGGGTGTGTGTGTATGTGTTAGGGGTGTGTTGTTTATGGTGAGTTGAGGGATGCATTCGTGTTCACCTGTCCAGCTTGTGAGCAGGGTTGCGGTGGATTTGGCTGGGGCTAGATTAAGTCTGTTTGTAGTGCACCAGCCATGTAGTGTGTTGAGATAGGGTTGAAGGAGATCTGTTGCTCTTCTTGGGTCATGGTATGTGCATGTGAGTGTTATGTCATCTGCATAGGAGGCTAAGTTTATTTGGAGCGTATTGGGTGTAGTTATATCGTGCATGTACAGATTGAAGAGTGCGGGCGATAGGACGGATCCTTGTGGGACTCCGTTTGGAAAGTTTCTGATTTTAGATGACTGACCGGCAAAAGATACGTGTGCACATCTGCCTGCTAGGAAGTTGGCCAGCCACCTTTTTGTGTTGTTGTGCATGTTTGTGTTGTAGATTTTGTTTGTTAGGTTGTGGCGGGGGATGGCATCGAAGGCTTTACTAATGTCGAGTGTGGCTAATAGTGATCTGTGTGGTGGTCTAGCTGAGTTGATGCCGTCAAAAGCTCTTTGTGTAAGGTCTGTGAGAAGAGTGTTTGTGGAGTGCAGTGGCCTAAAGCCATGTTGTGTTGGAGCTAGGGGTAGGTC
Source organism: Paralithodes platypus (assembly GCA_032716605.1). NCBI lineage: Eukaryota > Metazoa > Arthropoda > Malacostraca > Decapoda > Lithodidae > Paralithodes > Paralithodes platypus. The sequence continues at coordinate 17,949,028 of CM064493.1, read as the reverse complement.
GGGTGTAATTAGTTGTAATACTAGGCATCCCATGACTTTGGAGGGGGAGCAAAGGAGTGTGATGGGGCGGTGCGAGGAGGGTAGCGTGGGGTCTTTGTTGGGTTTGGGGAATGTGATGATGATACCATGCTTCCAAATGTCTGGTATTGTGTTGTGTGAATAGCTGTAGTTTGATATGTTAGTGAGTGCTTGTATGCCTTGTGGTCCCAGGTGTCTAAGGTGTATGTTGCTTATGTTGTCTAGGCCACAGGCGGGTGAGTGCTTGAGATTGTTGATGATATGCTTTGTCTGGTGAAGGGTGTATAGTCAGGGTCTGTGGGGAATTGTCTCTTACGTCGGATGACACGTCGGTCGTCTTTGTGAGGTTTTAGGTGGCTGACATGTGAGAAGTGATTGATGAGAGTGTTTGCTTGTTGTTTACATAGAGTAGAGTCTGTTGTTGTGATTGCAGCATGTGATTGTGTTGTGTTGCTGTTGGAAAGTGTGATGCTGTTTAGTGTTTTGTAGAGTTTTTTGGGTTTTGTTTTGTGATCAAGTGTTTGTAGGAAGTTATTCCAATTTAGTTTTTGTTGTTCTTGTATTTTGTTGTTAGTTTGGGTGTTGAGTGCTTGAATTTGTTGTGTGATGTCTTGTGTGTGGGGTGCTGGGGAGTGTTTCAGTGTGTCGCATTGTCTGATGAGGTTTTGAATTTCTGGTGTGAAGTTGGGGTTGTGTCTTTTCCTGTTACCTCTTGGAATGTGTTTCTTGTCAGCGTTTTGGATAGTTTTATTGAGTATGTGTACAGCATTGTTGATGTTAGTGATGGGTGTACTGTTTAGAGTTGTGAAGTGTTGTTCTGTCTCATTTGTGAATGCTTCCCAGTTAGCTCTTTTATAATTGGTGTATGTGTGTTTGTGGCTAGCTGGGGTGAGTCTGGTTTTGGTGGTGATAATGATCGGGAGGTGGTCAGAGCCTAAGGTTCTGACCACCCTCCAGGATGTTGTGGGGGCGAGTTCTGGGGAGCAAAAGGTGATGTCTGGAGATGATGGGTTATAGAGGGCTTGGTGAGGAATATGGGTATGTTGATGGATGTCGTTAAGGATGATGAGGTTATCTGTTTGGTTTTGTAGTACCAGCCCTCTGTCTGTGTCGGGGTTGTCGACAAACCAGGCCGACGTCTTGGCGTTGAAGTCACCACCCAGGATGATGTGTGGGGTGTTTGTGGTCTGTATTCATTTGGTACTGTAGGGGATGTTTGGGGAGGGATGTATGTGTTTATGATGGTTATGTTGGATTTGTTGCCAGTGCGTATTTTAATTGATTGTATTTCTGTTGTGTTATCATTTGGGGGGAGGAGGGATTTGGTTTGTACACTGGTGACTATGTATGATATTTCATTGTGTACCAGGGTGACGAGTCCACCGCCCCCGCCGACAGCCCGGTCTTGTCTGATGGTGGTGAAATTATGAAATGTGGGTGTTTTTTGTGATGTGCGGAGTTTTGTTTCTTGTAAGATGGCAATGTGTATGTTGTGTTGTTTGATGAAGTGTGAGAGTTCGTGTTTCTTTGTGTTAATGCCATCTATGTTCAATTGGAGAATGTTAATGTTATGTGCACGATGTATGTTGGGTGCTGCTGCACGAGGATGGGGTGGGGGTGAGGGAGGGGCTGGAGGTTGGGATGGGTGAGGTGGGAGTGGGGATTGGGGAGCAGGAGATGGGGGTTGGAATGGATTAGGATGGGGTGTGGTGTGTTGAGCTGAGGATGTGGATGGTATGGGAAGGTTAGGTGGGTTAGGGAGGAGAGGTGGACGGGTTTTAGGGGGGGGGGGGGGGGGGAGTGGATGATATGGGAAGGCTAGGTGGGTTGGGGAGGAGAGGTGGACGGGTTTTAGGCGAGGGATTTGACTGGGAGAGGGAGGGGCATGAGGAACAGGTCCAGGTGTTCGTGTAGTGTTTCTTGGAGGCAAGTGTTGTACAGGTGAAGTGGGTCCAGTTCCTGCATGAATTGCAGAGAACTGAACCCTTAGTGTGGCGACTCGAAGTGATGGGTATTGAGCAAGTTGGACATATGTATGTGTATGTGGGTCCTGGGTTGCTCTCAATGTCTCCGGCTAGAAGAAGTCTTCGAGAAATGACAGCCGGAGAGTCATTTCTCGGTGTAGGAAAAACTGTGTGATGTGTGTGTGTGGTGTGAGAGGTGTGGCAATTCCCGGCGCAACCGTAGCCGCTCCAAGGACCCGTGCCCCCAGGGAGGGGGCAGGGGATAGTTGTGACGGTTTGGCTCCCGAAACTGCTCCCCGCGGCCGGCATCCGGTTGTCCTCCACTGGTCGATTGATCTTGTCTCCGGCCGTGGAGGGTCGGCAGCCATCCGCGGTTGGCAGCTCCGGGAGGTGGTCCCACGGCGTAGACGCCGCCACATCAGGACCCGGCAGTTGTACCCTCGGGTGGTTATATTAACGGATTTGCAATTCGCTATGGTTTGCCAAACAATTGATTGATACAATAGGGTATCACGGCCTTTAAGACGGCGATCTATGAGGGCTTCTGGGAGAAGTCGGATTAGAGATTAAGATAGGCTTAGACTTTTTATGGGATAAAAAGATGCCTGAATATTACTAGTGTTTCAAGTGTAAAGGGATACTTGAAAGACTTCATCATTAATAAAGATATGCTTCATCTTTATGAAGATTCAGAGGAAACAATGGTGTTTGTTTGATTGGTCTTTCCCTCCCGGCGACCTTTTTACAAAGAGGTCTGGGGCAGGTACAATTGGTTTGACATTGCATATAAAACCCGGCGGTTGTACCTTCGGGTGGTTATATTAACGGATTTGCAATTCGCGATAATTTGCCAAACAATTGATTGATACAATAGGGTATCACGGCCTTCAAGACGGCGATCTATGAGGGCTTCTGGGAGAAGCCGGATTAGAGATTAAGATAGGCTTAGACTTTTTATGGGATAAAAAGATGCCTGAATCTTAATAGTGTTTCAAGTGTAAAGGGATACTTGAAAGCCTTCATCTTTAATAAAGATATGCTTCGTCTTTATGAGGATTCAGAAGATATGCTTAAATCTTTTGGACAGGTAAAGATATGCTGAAATCTTTAATACAGATATGCTTCATCTTTATGAGGATTCAGAAGATATGCTTAAATCTTTTGGATAGGTAAAGATATGCTGAAATCTTTAATATGAAACTAAAGGAAAACGAACAGTAGTGGTGGAGTGCTACGGTTCGTTGACCGGCAGTTTTGAGGCACATGTTTTGTACCATTTTGGGGTAACCTTATGAGCATTAATTCCTGGAAATTTCTCTTTCCAGGGCAGAGTACCGGCGTTGCGCCAGGTGACCAGGTAGTTCCCGGGGGCGGGGTAGATTTCCCCCAGTCTCTGTCATGTCGGCACTTGAACCTCTCATTGCTTTATGTTCAACGCCGTTATGCTCAGGTATCCCTATTTTTGCTCACAAGCTCTGCATTAAATGTGTTAAATGCCTAGATCGGTCACGGGAGATATGGGTGACAAAGAATTGCCCTATTTGTAAACTCTTAAGTGTTAAAGTTCTAATTCAGAAAGATAATACTGCGGCGGTGGCTTTACAAGAAGTTAAACAACTTCTCTCTACTTGCTCAACGAATGTAGCACATAAAGCATTGCAATGTGATAACCTTGAGCTATGGGAGCTTTTAATTATCAAACATACCCCCCCTCAGTATAAGATACGTGCACGTAAGACCTCAGAGACTGGGCGGGGACAAGTTGCCACACCCTCCCCCGGCAAGTCTAAGAGGCCTCGCTCACCGTCACCCTCGGCAACGGAGACGAGGTCCACATCAAGGTCACCACTGAGGAAGCAGGTGACAAATTCGGGCCACTCTGCTTCACCTTCGAAGAAGAAGAAAAAGGAAGCGAGTGGGGGATCTAAAGACATTACTAGTACTAAGCATAAGTCAAGTAAGAGTCCTAAATCATCCAAAAGGGATCCTCCGGGGCGAAAGGACTCACGGCTGTCGCCGGAGCCTGGTACCCCGCTTTCTGCCTCTACCCCCACCAAGTCTAACGTCCAATCTGACAGGTCGGGGGTGGAGTCAGAGAATGTGGTGGAGGATGCCCCGGCGGACATTTCATTACCTGATATTCATGCTTTTTCTACCAGGTCACGTGTGTCAGCCTCAGATTTAGAAGTGTCTTACAGAAACTATAAACCTCTAGGGGGCTCGGGTGAGGGCTCTCAATCGGAGAGTATACCAACCTCGCAAGCGAGTGACAGCCACAGCCAAGGTGTATGGCGATACTCACAGTCCTGGCAGGACAGAACACACCCCCTTTGTGACTCAAGTAGTGGCTGACGTCCACCGGGATGCCGATGTACCATCTTCTATCCCAGATTTAACATGGCAGCATGTGGAGGTCCCGGCTTCGGCGGGATCTTCCCATGATAGGCCAGACTTAACGGATGAAGAACAACGATCTCTGGTCTCAGAGATGGAGGTTGAAGAGTCCAGTCACCTTCTAGACGACTCTCAGGGTACTGTCGAATCTCCACGGAGTTCGTCATCGGCTAGGTATGTAACGGCAGAAGAGATTGATGGATTACTATTGAATGCACTTAATAGGTTCTTTGGCCCTACGCCGGAAACTCCTACAGTTGGTACGGGAGCTCCCGCGACGTCGACGAATGTGCGACCTCTGGCTACATCCATTGCTCTAGCTAAAATACCTAACCCCCCTCTTGTGTCAGATCCAATTTCCAATGTGCCAGGCACAGCAGCTCTCACTACTTCCAATGTGCGAGTCATATCAGACATAACTCCCCCTCCTTTAGACAAGGCGCCGGTCAAAAAAGGAGCTATGCCTCTTTTATACGGGCCTGATGAGTCATGGGTAGCACTGTTACCAACTAAGCCAGAGGCAGCACAAGCTACTATTTCGGGGGAGCTCCCTGTACCACATGAGTGGGTAATCCAAGGCAATAAGTCTAGAAAACTCAGAGCTTTGGATAGTCAAGGAAATGTTTTAGATGTTCATATTAAGGCCATTCCAAGTTATTATAACCATGACTTTTTTGTGTATGCATCAACACCAGCCCTACTTCAGCCTCAGCCTCAGCTTCAAAGCTATTTTCTGACTGGACTAAGAATGACGGCTTTAACGACGTCAAGGCACTTTCTGCTTTGACGCCGGAGTTGGATATGTTTCCGATCACAGACTCAGCCTCTAATCCAGTTTTGCAGGTGGGGCAGTTGGGTACGGGACCTTGGGTGGAATGGGAAACAGAGGCTCAAAATTTTGCCACTACTTTCACGTCAAAATCTTCCCACCAAATCCTTCAAGAACACCATTCTTGGTTCTCTCTTCTGGTTTTTAGTGCCGGCGGAGTCCCCTCTGCTTTGTTTGATTTCTTGGCTGCCCCTAAAATCAATTTGTGCGAATTAATAGATCCTTTTAGCACGCCTTCCCCAGCTCACCTAGACCGCGAGTTTAGGTTAAGAGAAAAAGCGTTTAGACTGTTTTCGCAATATATTGTTACCAAGCAAGTAACAAAGTCTCTGTTACGCTCTTCTCAGGCAATAGAAGCCACGGAAGTCAAGAAAGCCATTGAACTTTCCCGGCGCTTGCTTCTCCAGACTTCCATACAGTCTTTAGGAGATATTCGGACGGCCTTATTAGAGGCAGTTCGAGCAAGGCAGGATCTGAGGATGTTCTTAGTGAAGAAACTTCCTGACCGTATTGCAAGCCAAGTAGTTCTGTCTCCTGTTCTAACTCCTTCTTTGATTTCACCAGCAGTTTGGAAGACTGTTTTCAATATGGCACAAGCATTCACACAAAGTCCCTCTCAACCTAAGAAACCTACCTTCACTTTCCCTAAACCCAAACCAGTTTCGAAAGCTCAAGCTAGTGGGTCTAAGCCTTTTCATCAGCCGAAGTCCCCTTCCACCCAGGGTCAGACTCAGTTCAGGTATAAACAGGGTAATTTCTCAGGTAAAGGCCACAAGTTTCACCAACGACCAGGTCAGGGCCCGCCTCCAGCCAAACCCGGCCAGTCGTCCAAAGGTACACCTCCACCAGCAGAAAACTAAGGTCTCTCTCACTCCCGGGGCCAGTCAAAGGCGTGTTGGAAAAGAGGGTAGTCCAGCCGGCGAACCCCAGTCTGCTAACTGGGTCCTTCCGGGCGTGTCATCAGGCATGGCCATTAAGAACATGGGCGAGGACTGTGGTACGCAAAGACATCACTTGGCAGTGGCTCCGGCGACCTCGCTTACGTCAGCCAATCATGTTTCTTTAGAGGGGAGTCACTAGTTCAGGAGATGATTACCAAGAGTGTCATTATCCCCGTCCCCCCGACTTACCTGGTGTTTACATCCGAACTATTTTTAGTACCAAAAAGGGACAGTATTCAGATGAGACCGGTCGTAGACCTGAATTATTTGAATCTCCACATTCACAACGTGTCCTTCAGGATGCTGACAGTGAATCAAATCAGGCTAACACTTCCGCCGGGAGGGTGGATGTGTTCATTAGACCTGACAGACGCGTATTGGCATGTCCCGGTAAACAAGAGATTTCAAAAATTTCTGGCTTTACGAATAATGCATCAGACTTATGTCTTTCAAAGGAGGCCGTTTGGGTTGAACCTAGCGCCACGCATATTCACAAAATTAGTCCGGCAAGCCCTGATGCCCATTTTAGAACAAGGGATCAGGATCTTGTGGTATCTGGACGACTGGCTGGTGGTGGCAGAGACAGAAAAGTTATGCAACACTCATGTCAACATTACGTTAAACCTGTCAAATCTCTAGGATTCAAGGTCAACTTGGTAAAGTCAAACCTTGTTCCCTCACGAGTAATTCAGTGGATAGGGCTGGTCTGGGACACGGCATCTCTCACTCTGAGTCAGAGTGTGGACAATCGAAACAGATTTCGCAAGAAACTGTTTATGTTTCTCCACAGTCTGACTACGACACGGAGACTCTGGGAATCTCTAGTCGGTTCTCTCAACTGGGTTCAACTAACTGTGAAGTTGGGCCGGTTGAAAGTCAAACGTTTAATCTTGGAAGGCAAAAAATATTTCCCACTCTTACCGGCGGGAAAATTATGGCCTATCCCAACATTAATACACAGCTTACTAGCGGTCTGGGCGAAGAGGGAAATGTTGCACTCAGTCATGTCATGGACCTCTCCTCCGCCGACGGTATGGGTGGACACGGATGCGTCAGGGACGATAGGTTGGGGCTTTCAGTCAAACCTCGGGCATCAGGGTCAAGGGCTTTGGTCCCCTTCAGTAACCTCTCACATAAATGTAAAAGAGTAACTAGTCCCCTTGTATTTCCTTCAGGTTCACGGCTCTACTTTACGGGAAAAGTCGGTGGCCTTCAGGATGGACAATCTCAATGCAGTTCACTGCATTCAGAAACAAGGGTCAACGAGGTCTCGGAAGTTGCTAGACCTTACCTTTAGATACCTTTAGAGTTTGAAGCGACAGCTCGCTCCCTTGCGAGGATGGGCTCGTCTGGCACTTTTTGCAGTTCGACATCTAGGGCTCTCTTGAAGTTGTCTAACGAGATGTCCCTCATGTCTCTTACTCGCCGTGGGAGTTTGTTGAAGAGACGTGGGCCTCTGTGTGATAACCAGCCCTCTCGCAGAGAGCCCATAGCACCCCTGTTATTCATCCGGGGGATTTCGCATTCCCAGCCTCTCCTATCACTGAATTTCATGACTATCGGAGTATGTAGGTTTGGTACTAAACCCTCTGCGATTTTCCACGTGTATATTATTAGGTAACGTTCTCTTCTACGTTCCAGTGAGTACAGATTCAGTGCTCTTAAACGCTCCCAATAGTGTAGATGTTTTATCGAACTTATATGCGAAGTGAAATTTCTTTGTACACTCTCTATGTCATTTATTTCACCTGCTTTGTATGGGGATGTTAATACGCTACAGTATTCAAGCCGCGGTAGCACTAGAGATTTGAAGAGTGTTATCATAGGCAAGTCACTGTGTGTTTTAAAAGTACGCAGAATCCAACCCGTTAGACGTTTCGCAGCCACCACTTTGACCTGGTTATGTACTTTGAAACCCATATTTTCAGACATTAATACCCCAAGGTCTTTCACACTGTCTTTCCGTTCTATTATGTGGTTAGATTCTGTTAAGTAATTTGTAATTTCTTTAACACCATTATTATCTCTGTACCGTATTAATTGGAATTTGTCCTCATTGAATTGCATGTTGTTTTCCCTGGTCCACTGGAACACTACATTCATGTCTTCCTGCAGTCGGCCCGTGTCCTCTTGTGTGTTTACTATCTTGCTTAATTTTGTGTCATCAGCAAAAGGCGACACCGTACTGTGTCTGGTGTTGGTATCTATGTCGCAAATTAGTATGAGGAACAGAAGGGGCGCTAGCACTGTTCCTTGGGGCACTGAGCTTTTGACATCCGAAGGCTCAGAAGTGACTTGGTTTACTGCTACCGATTGTTTTCGGTTTACGAGGAAATTGTATATCCACCGTCTGATTTTCCCAGTTATACCTTTTGCTTTCAGTTTGTGGGCTATTATACCATGGTCACATTTATCAAATGCCTTAGCAAAATCGGTGTAAATGACATCCACGTTTTTCTTTTCTTCTAGCGCTTTAAGAATTTTGTCATAGTGTTCCAAAAGTTGTGAGAGACATGATCTTCCCGCTCTGAACCCATGTTGACCGGTGTTGTGTAGTTCATTTGTCTCCATGAATGTTGAAATTTTGCTTCGCAGGACTCGCTCGAAAACTTTAATGATGTGAGAGGTTAGAGCTACCGGGCGGTAGTTTTTTGGTAGTGCTTTACTCCCTCCTTTATGCAGTGGGGCAATTATTGCGTTTTTCAAGCTATCTGGTATGTCACCAGTGTCTAGACTCCTTCTCCACATTATAGCCAGGGGTTTTGAGAGGTTTTCCTTACATTTTTTCATTAGGATCGAATTCCATGAGTCCGGGCCTGGTGCCGAGTGGGATGGCATGTTGGAAATGGCCTCTTCTATGTCTTTTGGACCGAAATCAATATCCAGCATCTGAGGGGTTTCCGTGGGAGAGGTTTCCATGAAAAATATATTTTGGTCTCTGATGACTTTTGTTTCATCAGGCTCACTGAATGCCATTTCATACTGCCTGCTTAAGAGTTCGCTCATTTCCTTTTTGTCCCCTGTGCTCAGTGGGCCGATGTTTGATGTTGTTTTAGCCTTTTGTTTGGCGTATGAAAAGAAGTATTTGGAATTTTCCTTTATACCTGCAATAGCTTTCCTCTCCTCTTCCATATGTTGTAGTTCATATGATATTCTTAGCCTTTGTTCAATTTCCACAATTTCTCTATCTATTTCGACCTTTTGCCTATCCTGTAGATTTTGATGTGTGCGTCTTTGTGTGAGTAATTTTCTTCTTCTGTACAGCCTCCTCCTTTCCCGATCTTGTTTGCTTCTTCGTTTTGTTTGTCTTGCAGGTATATGGTGGCTACAGATTTGGGTCATGGTTTCTGTTATTAAGACTAGACATTCTGCTAGTGTCAGGTTATCCATTAAATCTTCCCAGTCTATTTCCTCCATTTCTTGATTTACCTCTTCCCACCTAATGTTTTTGTTATTGAAGTTAAATTTACTGAAGGGGCCGGTTTTTGTTCTCGATTCTGAGGTTGTCTGTACACTTTCTAAAGTTGTTTTGATCTCAATTAATTTATGATCTGAGTATGTTGTGTCCGATATGTTAATGCTGTGTACTAGAGAGTCGTTGTTAGTGAAAACCAGGTCTAAGATATTGTTTTCCCGTGTGGGTTCAGCAATATGTTGGGTAAGACTAAAAAAATCACAAAGTTCAAAAAGCTCTCTCGTATTAGTATTTGCTTCTCCGGTGTTATTTGCCACTAACTGGTTTTCTAGTTGTCTCCATTTAATGTTTGGTAGGTTAAAGTCTCCTAGCCATATAATATTTGGTGTTGGGTTCACCAGGGTTTCCACTTCTGATTTTATTTTGTTGAGCTGGGTTTTGAATTCTTCTCGGGATGCGTCTGGAGGCCTGTATGTAACAATAACTGCTAAATTTAGGGATTCTATTTTAACTCCAAGTATTTCCACCACTTCATTACTGTTATTTAGGAATTCAGTATCAGTGAGTCATGTATGTACAAGGCTACACCTCCATGTGATCTATGCGTTCTGTCCGCCCTATGTAGGTTGTAACCAGGAATCCATACCTCACTATCTTCCTGATCTTTAATGTGAGTTTCTGTGAGAGCCGCAAATATAGCGTTTCCTTCTTCTAGCAGGCCCCTAATAAATGGTACTTTGTTCGTGGTTCTATTTTTTAGGCCTTGGATATTTGCAAACAAGATTGGGGAGGGATTATTTGGAGTACTATGTGTACCTAATAGTCTTCGGGATGTATTGGCCACTCTTGGGAGGCCAGGAGGTGCTCGAGGTGTTCTATGTGCTCTTCCATCTCCCTCAGTCTCTTCATCTTCATCTGCCCTTTCCCTCCTTGCCTTTTTCCTCTGTCTCGTCCTCGCATAGCTAGAGAGTTTTTTGGGCTACCATTCGTGTTAGGTCTAGCATATCTCCAAGTCCCTTTAATATGAAAAGCTGGACATTTCATATTGTAGCAGGTCTTGTTCTCAAGTGATGTCTTGCAAAGGGATGGGTGGTGGTATTTGCAGGTTTCACCAAATCTACATTTTCCATGACTGGTTATGTTGTTGCAAATTTTGGGATGAGCAAATCTACATGAATTCCCATTATATTCGCCCTTTTGACCAAAGTAGCACCTTCTTTCCAGATAATATCTGCACACTGGTGTAGACAACCCCAGTAGGTGTGGCTGGGGCTGCAAGGGGTTATGTGGTGAGCTAAGTGTGGTTGTGGGTGATAGTGGGCTTGGTGTATGGGTGGGTGAGGCCTGCAGGGGGGTGGAGTTACGGGTCGGTTGTAGGTGGGCAGGTGGCAGTGGTGAGGGGGGAGACGATGTGGAAGGGGAGCCTGATATGGGGGCTTGTTGCATCCTACGTTCATCCTGCAAATGTATTTGATCAACAGCAGTAGGGTGGTCAATGGCCATAGATGGGATTAATGTGGGTGTTTTCTGGGTCTGGGGAGGTGTGGGGAGATGTGCGGCAGGGTTTGTGGATATGTAGGGTGCGAAAGGTTGTTGTTCGGCAGGCGATGTGTGTTGATGTGCAGGAGGCAATGTGGGCATTATCATGGGAAGGTGTGCGTGTGTGGGTTGTGATATTTGTATGGGCCCTGAGGCCCCAATAGTTCCCCATTTTCTGTGAAAGGTAGCTATGTCTTGGCTATATTTCAGTCTATCTTGTACTTCTGTATTTTCTACAGTCTGTATGACTTGCCATGTGATATCGAAACAACTATCGCAGAAATGGAGGTTCTTCCCTCTTGTATTGTACGCCTCATTTATTGGTGTCAATCCTATGCAAATCCAGTGGTATGGTTGCTTGCATATCCGACATGCGGTGCTTTTATGCATGTGTATATTCATCTTACAACTCGTACAGTTGTCTCTGGTAAAAAAAATTGTTTGTTTTTTTGTTTTTGTTTTTCCACCCGCCCTTACATGGGGGGGAGAGAGAGAGAGAGAGAGAGAGAGAGGAGAGAGGAGAGAGAGAGGGGGGGGGGAGAGAGAGAGAGAGAGAGAGAGAGAGGAGAGAGGAGAGAGAGAGAGAGAGACAGGGGGAGAGAAAGAGAGAGAGAGAGAGAGAGAGAGAGAGTGAGAGAGAGAGAGAGAGAAGAGAGAGAGAGAGAGAGAGGAGAGAGAAAGAGAGAGAGAGAGAGAGGGGGGGGGGGGGGGGGGCTTGGAGGACAAGGAGGTGTTTGTTACACGGTTTGTGGGGAGTGGCGGGGGGGGGGGGGGGTGCCACTCGTTATGTTTAAACTTTAAGTAACACTTTCAATAATTATCTTATGAAACAGAATTCTCACTGCCCTAACCACTTTTCCCGTTTTTGGTCGACTGTTTAGCGGAATATACGGCACTCTAGGAAAATAACGAACTTTCCAGGCTACCTATATATAGTATCTATTTTAATTTTCATATTTTACCTATCAACTTGATTCAACACTGCTCAGGTTCGAATTTTCACCACATTTGGTTGCGTGGGAGATCTTTCTCTCCAATAACGTCACTACTAACCTGCGATATGGTCGAGAAATAATCTGCACTGATTTAATTTCAGAAAAGATTTTTGTGCTAGCCAACAAGCTGCACATTCATCTTCATGCATCATATCTCCCAGGCGTAGCAAACGTCTGGGCAGACGCGCTGTCTCGGAGACAGAGCACAACAGTAGAGTGGGCACTCAAGCAAAACATTTTCGATCAAATGATTGCAGAGCCTTACCGTCCACAAGTGGATCTGTTTGTGTCAGAGGAGAATCACAAACTCCCTCGGTACCTCACACGCCGGACATTAACGCCGGCGGGGGGGCCCGACGCATTGGTGATGGATTGGAACAGGTTGAGTTCCATTTATCTGTTTCCGCCACCAGACGCTTCTCTAATGTGCCACGTAGTCACCAAACTACAGGATTATCGAGGCGTAGTCTCGTTAATCGCGCCCCTGTGGCCGGCGCAGTTGTGGTACCAGCAATTGAGAATGTGGTGCCCGAACCCGGTGTCGCTTCCGGTCGGGTATTTCCACTTAGACACGATTGGCAACCTAAAGATCTCGCTGACTTTTGCATTGTGGACATTCAGGAGGCCAAGTGGCTAACGCCGTATGGTAGAAACGTGACAGATAAATTTATAAATCAGTACACACAATCTACCAAGAGGCAATATCAATCTCATTGGCAGTCCTTTACTTCTTGGATAGGTAGAACAGAACAGACAGTACCTTCGGTGGCATTAGTTTTTAATTATTTAAACTATTTGTTTGAACAGAAACGTCTATCTGTAGTGACTAAAAAATCACTTAACAGCTATCAGGGTGCCATTCTTTGACCTTACAGGTCTAACCATACCACAAGCGGAAGAAACAGGTTTCATGAGAGCATGCTTCAAACTCCGCCCACCTCCCCGTCAGCTCATGCCTACCTGGTCTCTTGACAAAGCGTTATCTTTGCTTCATTCCCGTCTGTATCAGAATACGGAAGATTTTGAATTGCTATTAAAAAAGGCTGTGTTCCTTATGGCTTTGGCAACTGGTAACAGGGTGTCTGAGCTGGCGGCGATGAGCAACACCCCTAATTGCATAAGGTTTGGTAGACTAAATGATTGCATTCATATTGCTCCTTCCCCAGGGTTCATCACCAAGAATGAACACAGTGAACATGTTTTCTCAGAGTTCACGGTGCCGGCGTTGAAACGGGGTAAAGTGCACCATAATTTGTGTCCTGTACAAGCTTTAACCAAATATATGAGAGTGGCACCTCTTAACCAACAAGGTGCATTATGGGTATCGAGTACAGGTAAAAGATTAATGAATCGTAAAAAGGCTTCTCTGCTAGTAGAAGTCATTAAAGAGAGTAATCCCGGCGTAGTGGGTAGGGCCCACGATTTACGCAAATGGGCAGTATCTTTACGTTTTCTAAAACATTTTTCTGTTGAAGACATAGCTACTACTCAACTATGGGTAGCACTAGACAAACCATCAATGCCATGTGTAGCTTTACGGCAAAGGGTCTAGATGGGTCTCTTAGTCACTAATTGTTTAGGTTAAGAAAGAGGGGGGGGGGGTGCAGTCAGTGAAACATAAGACACCCTAGACCCCGCCGGAGGATATGGACAGAATATACGAGCTGTGATACAATGTATAAAGGTTGTGATTAAAATTTCTCGGTAGTAAGGACTACGGGAAATGTTGTTGATGTACAATGCATAAAGTACAACAATTGTTTCTTTCAGTGGGTTACACTGTGGAAGCAATTTCATTTTTAGAGTTCTCGGTAGTTGCAACTACGAGTATCATTTTAGTAATAGTGAAGCAGATAAGTGATACAATCGTTCAAATGGTGATGCAAGCATGAAATTTGGTACAGGTATTCTTCAAAGCTCACTTTCAAAGCACATACCGCTGGCCACGCAAAAATTCAATATGGCGACCATTTTTCAAGATGGCCGACACATCTGACTGAGCCCTATATGGGTCAGTTAATTGAAAGAAAAAAGACATGAATACTGTCCAATCCAGTTTTTTTTGGCTCTCTAACGTGGTAAGTGAAGGTAATTTTGTCCAAAGCAGTTGCATATTAGACTTTAACTAAGATGGCGTCCAAAATGGCCGCCATTAACCCGAGGAGGCCGGATTTTTTTGGCGATTTTCGGTAGTGTTTATGGCTTAATAGCTAATTAAAGAATAAAGATAGAGAAATGAGTCATAAACCACGTGAGAGAGGTCACTTTCAGCTTTTGTCTCGTAAAAAAATTCAGCTCCATAGGCCCAGTAGTTACTGAGATATTGCTTGTTTTCGTGAGGTAACTTTTCCGTGATTTTCCGTGTTTACGCACCTTTGCCATAGTGAAATTTCCTTAAACCCATTGTGTTGACATCACGGTAGTTTCGGTGATATTGGAACTCGGTGAAAATTACCGCAAAAGTACCGTGACGTCATACAAGTAAATAGCAGCCATCAGTAGGCTATTTAACCCTTTACTAGCGGCGCTCGACTTAAGTCGAGTGAAAGAAACTGGGAGGAAACGGGTGAAAAATGGGTGAAGATCGAGTGAAAATGGGTGGAACAGTAATGAACCATACGTCTGACATCTGTGGCCTCCCGGCCCACACTAACTCCAGTTCCCCCACCGCACGGGTGGATGACAGTGTGACCAATAGTTAGCGAAAAGTGAACAATGTAGCAAAATCAGCTAAACTTCCATCTTTGAGGTAACACTGTCAGGGCTCCACGAGTGCTACGTAGCTGTATGTGGTGTCATTGTGTAGCGATTTCCGTCTAGTTTTCGGCACAATACAGTTCCTTTCATGCTGATGGTTGATATAGCAGTCAGAATGGCCTGAAAAGGCCCAAAACGGCCACAGACCCCCCGCTAGACAAGGGTTAAAGGCTATTTAAAGCCGTGCTATTTGAGTAGTGTATCGGCCTTCTGGGGTTAAAGACAAATTTTGTGATATCTTGGCTATTAGTAGAGCTAGACAAATGATTTTTTCATCTAATCCTACATTTTTGAGGTCAGAGAATTAGAAAGACTTGTCACATTATTAACTCATCAGGGTCATAAGTAACTAGACAAAGTGAAGGAAGATTATATCATAGGAAACGGCCTAATTCACACCATTTATACATATCCATTGAGTACAAATAACATTAGTAAAAATACCATAGAATCAAAGACTCACACCTCACATTTGCAAGTGCACAGAGCTGTATAGGAGAGACCCAGCCTGTAGCACTTGCACCTGCCTGATGCAGGAGTAATGTTTGTGAATGTGTCAGGAAGTTCTGGAATGGCCTTGACTTTCTCAGGTCCAAGCCTGAGTTTTTAACGCTCCTGGCCACCATTTACCTTGGTGGGATGTTGAAATACAGAAATGCTAGTCCCATGGAAGGAGGTTGTGGCAGTTGTTGCGGAAGGGTTGTGGTCGATGTTGTCCATCACGGCAGTGGTGAACAACTCTTTACGCAGTACTGGTGGACAGACCACACCCTCCTCGACATACTTGTTGACTGTGGCATCTCCTAATTCAGCTGAGACCTCCAACACCCTGTCATATGAGATGCTGAGGCCATGCTCATGCAGCATTTCGACCAGGTTTCTTTTCCGGGTTTTGGCATAGACTGAGAGTCCCATGTAGACTGGGAATGGTGTTTCTGTCTTTTGAGTGCCTATGTGTAGCAGCTCCCTCTTTGTATCGGGAGTAGCAGTTAAACTGCATCAATTGGGCAATGGCCTGATCAGACTTTGAAACTCCAAATCTCAGTTGAGACTTGATGTCAGCTCCATGTTCAACCATCCCCACAAACTGAAGCAGAAGGGGAGGTATGGCATTTTGCACACAACCAGCTGGAAATGTGCCATCAAATTTTGATTGATGTTCAAGCATGCATTTTCTTAGAATCTTTGCTGCTTTAGCAGTGATGAGTGCATCTGAAAAATCAGAGATTTGGGTAATTGCTTTGCCCACATCTTTCTGAAATGCAAGAAGTACATCTCTTCCACTTCTATGAGCTTCAAGTTCTGGAATTTCTTCCAGAAGTTTATCCTTCAGTCTGGTGGAATTTACACGTGGTAAATCCACACCAAGTTGTGCCAGACGCTGTTGGTAAAGGTGGCATATATCTGCCAGGCGAAATGTGACTGGCTCTTCTGAGCATAGGTTGCTTTCAACAATGTATGTCACCAGCTCTGATAAAATTAATGGAAAAAACATCTGGCTCCAGATCAGTGGCACTTGAGCTTTTTTCAAGGTTTCTCAGGTGGGACCTTTCCCTGTTGTAGAGGGCACTGAGACACACTCTGTGGTACTTTAGCTCCTGTGCAATAGCATCTCCACCACTCAATTTAGCAAGAAGCTTGCCATCGTTAAGTGCCTCTGCACACTCTTGTAGCCTCTTGTTAAGGTTCATGGTCATTACCTGCCTGAGATCAGATGCAGGTGCCACTTTCTCACAAAAAATACAAGTTTGACCATCATAGCTAGTTCGACGTTGCTTTGCATGATTGTCTTCAGACTCACTACTTTGACGATTAGATCGGCGTTTCCTTGCGCGATTCAGCTTGCTGTTGTTAAACAACAACCAGCAGTTGACATGGTATTTTGCCTGATTTCTTCTCAAAGTGGCATCTATGCAGTCACCTTCATCAAGCCTTGTTGGATCCACGATCAATGGCATTTCCTGGATTTTATGAAACATCGGTATGTTGGTAGCCAGCATGGCATAACCGTCATGTTCAAGGGAATAATGGGTTCTAGGTGATGTTAAATCTTCACCTATTTTGTCTTTCTGGCAAAGACAACATTTTGACCAGTCAGTTTGTCTTATGGGAAAAATTGATTTTGAATCTGCCATTTTGCTTTCTGATTAAGGCCGAGGGTTTATCCTTTTACCACCTTAACGAAATTACACACACATTACTTTATGGGATACAACTAGGTTCGGGTGACCTACACCTAGCCCGATCATTCATCCAGTGCCATTTAAGTCCCGTGTGATCTGTACACCATCCAGGTAAGTACATGAGCAAGTCATGTATAGCCCCCTTACCCTTGGCTCGGCTCTCCCGCGCTGGCACACCCTGTCAATTCAGGTGCGGCTATCTAACTCTATCTACTAACTACCAACTACTGTCTAGTAGCTAATTGATATGGGGCTGTTAGAAAGCATTTGAGACACTAAATTAAACTACACTACAACTTATAGTATAGTACAGTAAAATAAGCTGACACTGAACCCCATGCTGAGTTGCACAGCAGCGATGTTACCAGTGTGCCCTGGTTGTGTGTTCACATCACTCTATTATATTTGCAAGATCTCATCACTGCCTCAGTCCTTACTAACAAATGTGAAAATGGCTCCATTGGATTATCTGACCCAAAGAATGTATGTGCACACCAAAAATCATGTATATATGTTCGTAGTTGCTTTTTCTATGTGATTTCTATGCTTAGATATGAACATATGAAATTAATGGACGCCATCTTGGATGCCATTCTAAAATTCCAATTAGACTATGACAATGATTAAAACAGTGCTTCTCATTAATCTGGTTAGCAAGAAACAGTTTTCTCTTAAAATGTTCACCAGGTAATAATTATAAAAAAAATAAGCAATATATGGTCAGGCACGGCAGCCATCTTGAAAAATTACCGCCATCTTGGATTTTCGCGTGACCAGCGGTATTTCTGAGAAGAATGGACCTTGAAGGGTACATGTACCAAATTTCAAGCTTGCATTACCATTTGAACAATTCTCCTGAAATTTGCAGTTATCTGCTCCACTATAAGTACTTCTGCAAAAAGTACAAGAATTTATTCTATTTTTTGTGTGTCTAATTTTAAGGAATATGCACATTAGAATAATGGGGTTTATATGTGCACATGTAAACATAAAGTTTTATTTTTCACCACTTAATTTAAATGGGGTGCCTTTAACTTTTAGATCTGTGAACAGATTCTCATTGTTACCATTTTTCCTCAAGCAGGCTTCTTTAAAACCCTCCACCACCGGCTATGTATTATATATATATTCCTCGAAACCCGGGTGTTTTGGCCGAAAAACGTCTAGGCTAGGCTACCGTATATTCGTTAATCAGACTTATTCCCGCATTCCCGCGCATCCCCAAGCGTAGCTGTGTTATTTACCTGTAGAATGGCATTAAGTAGAGCTCTCTAAGTCAACTGGTTGAGCTGTGATGATGATTTCATTGGAGATAACTTTATGGCCAAAACAGCCACTTTACACCACTTTTCGATACTTAACAACAACATACAGGCACACACGAACAAGCGACGCTCTCCTTCTTGTGGCCGGAGATGCGGGGCGTCGGTCCAGCCGGCTGTTGTTTACATGCGTCGGACCGACGCCTCGCACACGGAGCTCACAGGCTTTCAACTACAGGGGTGTTCAAGAGTCCTTCCGGGTACCTGGTATATGCTTTTTTATGGGTGTTTAAGAGCCCATCCGTGGTGAGAGGGTTAAGCACGCCCCTGCTTGTACCCCTTTTTATATGTTGTATAAAGTTTATACAAATATATAATTTTGTACAAAGTAAGAATACTATGTGGTTGTTTGATTATCTGCCTATTCTATATGCAATGGTTATGATATGATTATGAATGTCCCCCTCCAGTCTTAGATATCAGGCATAATCGTCAATGATGGAGGGGCCACTAATAAATTATAGGTTTGACTCCTGCAAGGAGATAAAGAAAACCTAATATTTAGTAGTGGCCCCGTAATCATTGACGACTGGGGCCCTCCCGACCATTCCCCTTCGTTGATGTATTAAGGATTTTGGTATACTTGATATGTCAGTGAAGGTGGAATAATGCGCTAGTCAGCGTCTGGTCCAAGAATCCACAGAAGTACATCCACGGAATATGGAAAGCTTATGAATAGTTATTCTTATTTTATTTTATTTTTTTATTTGTTACGAAGTTTTTTCGTAGTGAGAACCCAATCATAAAGACGAACCATGAGTGATTTAGCGTGTGCTTATGATGAAGGTTCCTCTGAGCTCTGCGGCGGTAGTTTCAAACTGCGCTTATGGGCGTTTGAAGAGGTAGCCTTATGTAATAGGCATAATCGTCAATGATTACGGGGCCACTACTAAATATTAGGTTTTCTTTATCTCCTTGCAAGAGTCAAACCTATAAATTTGCATGACAAGACTAAAATGCGTTGCCGCTTTCATTTTGCTGAGCTGTTATCCTTTGTAGATGCACCTGTATCTAGTAGTAATGCTGCATGTACTACTTTAGCTAACATTTTATTGAAAGCTCATGTCCTAAATGTAAGTGACAAAGAAAAGGCTGTGGGATGCCTCAGGAGGCAAGAAAAGCTCTCCAAATAGCGATAGCTCACCAACTAGTGATAGACATAGACATAGTTGTAATAGACATAGTATTGTGATATGCATATAATGTTTATGTAATACGATATATGATAATACTGTAAATATCAAATTTTGACAGCTCTACAAACTTGCCTCTTATTACAATCAGCCATCTCTCACCGTTTATGAGTTAGACACAAAAAATGGGCAAAAATTACCAAAATTAACTAATTTGACCTTGAAATATGACCTTTTGACCTTGAAGATGACCCCAGGTGGTGTTGAAAATGTCGCTAGTGAACTCGCCGTCCTCAAAAACCCCTATTTGAACCCCGAGATCGTGTCTCTAGCCCTTCTAGAAATCATTTTAGTCCAGGACTCAAGTTAATCCTTCATACTAAAGTTACAAACCCCGAGCATGGGAGGTTTCAGTCCTTCTTTAAAGGAGTCTATGGATAATAAATATCAAATTTTGACAGCTCTACAAACTTGCCTCTTATTACAATCAGCCATCTCTCACCGTTTATGAGTTAGACACAAAAAACGGGCAAAAATTACCAAAATTCACTAATTTGACCTTGAAATATGACATTTTGACCTTGAAGATGACCCCAGGTGGTGTTGAAAATGTCGCTAGTGAACTCGCCGTCCTCAAAAAACCCTATTTGGACCCCAAGATCGTGTCTCTAGCCCTTCTAGAAGTCATTTTAGCCCAGGACTCAAGTTAATACTTCAGACTCAAGTTACAAACCCCGAGCATGGGAGGTTTCAGTCCTTCTTTAAAGGAGTCTATGGTTTGTATCTATTACTGTAGACCTATTATGGCCTTTATGTACAACCCTTCAATTCTAACAGAATTCATATTATTTAATTATTTAGGCATTAGGCCTATTTCTTTTCCATGTGCGGTTATTTGAACTTATATGAACATTGAAGATTGATAACAGAAGTTGGGACAGCAATTGGGTGTTGGAAAACTTATATTTTTGGCGCCCAGACATATTCTGGAATATGAGGTGGAAGGATGGAGTGAGGAACTACATGAACGAAGGCGGTGCTGGTGGGGGGGAGGGGCGTCGACTGACTGGGGACAGAGGTGCATGGGGGCGGTTCGTTCGTGGCCACCCCTTCGGGGATCGCGGCGTCAGGCAATAGATAGATAGAGACATATTCTGGGTAGGCCGACCGAAAGTCAAACATCTTCCCCCTGCAACATCTCGCAAGCAAGTACAGTAAAAGTCCTTTAATCCGACGACCGATGATTCGAATCTCCCAATAGTCCGAATTTTTCAATTTGAGGCCAAATCCGAATTCACCCGATGGTCCGAATTTCAAGAAGTCCCAAAGTCCCCTTTTTGAGGCATTAGTCCACTCAAATGACACATAGTGGAGCACACACATATCATATGTTCATGAATTCACTTTAAAAGTTTACCATTGTCATTGTAGCCTATTACCTACTTCAAAACATTCAGATTAATGGTCAAAGGAAGCTACTGATATAAACATAAACACCACATCGTCTGCTAGAGAGTTTGTTTTGCTCTTGAACGCATCCTTGGGACGCTCCGATGCGCTACTGGCTTGCACCGCATTTTCTGCAAGCGCATTCAGTCTTGAGCTTGAAAACGCACCTTTGGACGTTCCGATACGCTACTATTTATAGTTCAGTGATCGGAGCGTCCCAAGGGTGCTTTCAAGACAACAAGACAAGGGTGCTTTCAATACAATATAATATAACAGAGCACGTCACAAAAGGAAAATCACAAAAGGAAAATTACAAGAACCTCTCAGGGAAGTGCCGTTGTTAACCCAGTGAGACCCAGCGTCGCACATGATGCGTCGGCAGTGTTTGATCACCAACTCCCAGCGACGCATCACGTGCGTCCGACATATTAAAATCAGTTACGTGGCTCGTAAGGTAGGAAATGGCAGGAGAATAGGAGGGGGAGGTACCGTAGTGTGTGTGGGAGCCGGGCCGGTAGGTGTGAGCGGGCCAAGACAGCCGCGCGGCTGGTGGTGGTGGGCTTAGTGGGGATACTTTACACCCTTAGTTCACCGCCACTTTGAACCTTCATTACTCCGGTCGTATGGGAGCTAGAGGCTTAAGATTTATGTGAGACACTCCTTAGGATGTATGCCGTACAATGCCATACTCAGTTTTTACCCTAGTGCTCCCGGGCGGGTGGTCATGCGGGGGGAGACGAACTTTCGACCCCCCCCCCCCCTCACCCCCCCAATGACCAAGGTGAGTTTTTTTATATTTTTGTCTTCATTTCTCACCATTCTCTTCCATTTTGGCTCAACACATTTTTTGAGGCCCCCCCCCCCAAAAACAAAAATATCCGAGGTTATTATTTTTTTTTTTTTTTCATTTCTCATCCTTGTCTTCCATTTTAGCAAACAAAAATAAGAAGTGAAAATGGCTTGGGACTGGGGTGAACAAAATATTATAACTAGCCGGGGCTCAACGGGTTAAGGCATTACTTCCCGAACCACATCTGATCTGATCTTCAAGAGCAAGACAAACTCGCTAGTAGACGGAAGAAGAAGAAGAAGACGATGCGGACATATGGTGTTTACGTTTATATCAGCAGATTCCTTTGACCATTAATCTGAATGTTTTGAAGTAGGTAATAGGCTACAATGACAATGGTAAACTTTTGAAGTTATTTCATGAACATATGATATGTGTGTGTGCACCATTGTGTCATTTGGGTGGCCTAATGCCTCAATGTTTTCGTCAGGCCATTAATACACAAGTTCATAAGGGTAAAGTCCGATAATCCGAAAAATCCACTAATCCGAACGAGGGCCGGTCCGCTGCACTTCGGATTAACGGAAGTTTACTGTAATATGAAGAAAGTTAATAAAATTAATGAAACTGCCATCGTTCAAAGAACGAACTACTGGATACGAGAGTGCGCCAATAACAACAAGTACAACAACAGCTGAGCGGCGCCGGCCTAGTCTTTGTCTATGTTTATTGCTGAAAATGTGAGTGTCTCAGGCAGGCTGCCGCCCATATGTATTTTTCTACATAAGTTATGTTATTCCTATTACGCAAATTCACAATACGCGACGCGCTTTGCCGCCCATATAGACGCTTTTTTGGGGGTCTGACTGTACTTTAATTTGCAAGGCCTTCATCAAAAACGTAAACATGCACTATTGTATAGCTACTGGTACTACTAGAGATCCTGTACTATGTGAAAGTGGCCATCTTTTTCTTTGGATGCCATTTTTGCACCTAAAATATTAAACAACAAAGTTTTACTTCAGTTTTGATCACAAGCACGTTTTTCAAAGGTATAATGAGGCATAAATTACCCAAGACTACCATATACAGTACAGTACAGTATAACCAAACATTACCATACAGAAGCATACATCCTCCCGAACTCCTTGGAGCGGCTTCGGTCGCGCCGGGAATTTCCACACCTCTCACACCACACACACACATCACACAGTTTTTCCTACACCGAGAAATGACTCTCCGGCTGTCATTTCTCGAAGACTTCTTCTAGCCGGAGACATTGAGAGCAACCCAGGACCCACGTACACATACATATGTCCAACTTGCTCAAAACCCATCACTTCGAGTCGCCATACTAAGGGTTCAGTTCTCTGCAATTCATGCGGGAACTGGACCCACTTCACCTGCACAACACTTGCCTCCAAGAAACACTACACAAACACCTGGACCTGTTCCTCATGCCCCTCCCTCTCCCAGTCAAATCCCTCACCTAAAACCCGTCCACCTCTCCTCCCCAACCCACCTAACCTTCCCATATCATCCACTCCCCCCCCTAAAACCCGTCCACCTCTCCTTCCTAACCCACCTAACCTTCCCATACCATCCATATCTTCAACTCAACACACCACACCCCATCCTAATCCATTCCAAACCCCATCTCCTGCTCCCCAATCCCCACCCCCACCTCACCCATCCCAACCCCCAGCCCCTCGCTCACCCTCACCCCATCCTCGTGCAGCAGCACCCAACATACATCGTGCACATAACATTAACATTCTTCAACTGAACATAGATGGCATCAACACAAAGAAACACGAACTCTCACACTTCATCAAACAACACAACATACACATTGCCATCTTACAAGAAACAAAACTCCGCACAACACAAAAAACACCCACATTTCATAATTTCACCACCATCAGACAAGACCGGGCTGTCGGCGGGGGCGGTGGACTCATCACCCTGGTACACAAAGAAATATCATACATAGTAACCAGTGTACAAACCAAATCCCTCCTCCCCCCAAATGATAACACAACAGAAATACAGTCAATTAAAATACGCACTGGCAACAACTCCAACATAACCATCATAAACACATACATCCCTCCCCAAACATCCCCTACAGTACCAAATGAATACAGACCACACTTACAACACATCACAAACACCCCACACATCATCCTGGGTGGTGACTTCAACGCCAAAACGTCGGCCTGGTTTGTCGACAACCCCGACACAGACAGAGGGCTGGTACTACAAAACCAAACCGATAACCTCATCATCCTTAACGACATCCATCAACATACCCATATTCCTCACCAAGCCCTCTATAACCCATCATCTCCTGACATCACCTTTTGCTCCCCAGAACTCGCCCCCACAACATCCTGGACGGTGGTCAGAACCTTAGGCTCTGACCACCTCCCGATCATTATCACCACCAAAACCAGACTCACCCCAGCTAGCCACAAACACACATACACCAATTATAAAAGAGCTAACTGGGAAGCATTCACAAATGAGACAGAACAACACTTCACAACTCTAAACAGTACACCCATCACTAACATCAACAATGCTGTACACATACTCAATAAAACTATCCAAAACGCTGACAAGAAACACATTCCAAGAGGTAACAGAAAAAGACACAACCCCAACTTCACACCAGAAATTCAAAACCTCATCAGACAACGCGACATACTGAAACACTCCCCAGCACCCCACACACAAGACATCACACAACAAATTCAAGCACTCAACACCCAAACTAACAACAAAAAACTAAATTGGAATAACTTCCTACAAACACTTGATCACAAAACAAACCCCAAAAAACTCTACAAAACACTAAACAGCATCACACTTTCCAACAGCAACACAACACAATCACATGCTGCAATCACAACAACAGACTCTACTCCTTCATGTAAACAACAAGCAAACACTCTCATCAATCACTTTTCACATGTCAGCCACCTAAAACCTCACAAAGACAACCGACGTGTCATCCGACGTAAGAGACAATTCCCCACAGACCCTGACTATACACCCTTCACCAATCACCAGACAAAGCATATCATCAACAATCTCAAGCACTCACCCGCCTGTGGCCTAGACAACATAAGCAACATACACCTCAGACACCTGGGACCACAAGGCATACAAGCACTCATGAACATATCAAACTACAGCTATTCACACAACACAATACCAGACATTTGGAAGCATGGTATCATCATCACATTCCCCAAACCCAACAAAGACCCCAAGCTACCCTCCTCGCACCGCCCCATCACACTCCTTTGCTCCCCCTCCAAAGTCATGGAACGCCTAGTATTACAACTAATTACACCTGACCTACCCCTAGCTCCAACACAACATGGCTTTAGGCCACTGCACTCCACAAACACTCTTCTCACAGACCTTACACAAAGAGCTTTCGACGGCATCAACTCAGCTAGACCACAACACAGATCACTATTAGCCACACTCGACATTAGTAAAGCCTTCGATGCCATCCCCCGCCACAACCTAACAAACAAAATCTACAACACAAACATGCACAACAACACAAAAAGGTGGCTGGCCAACTTCCTAGCAGGCAGATGTGCACACGTATCTTTTGCCGGTCAGTCATCTAAAATCAGAAACTTTCCAAACGGAGTCCCACAAGGATCTGTCCTATCGCCCGCACTCTTCAATCTGTACAAGCACGATATAACTACATCCAATACGCCCCAAATAAACTTAGCCTCCTATGCAGATGACATAACACTCACATGCACACACCATGACCCAAAAAGAGCAACAGATCTCCTTCAACCCTATCTCAACACACTACATGGCTGGTGCACTACAAACAGACTTAATCTAGCCCCAGCCAAATCCACCGCAACCCTGCTCACAAGTTGGACAGAACACGAATACATCCCTCAAATCACCATAAACAACACACCCTTAACACATACACACACACCCAAAATCCTAGGAGTAACATATGATACTCATATGACATTCAAACAGCACACCACAAACATTAAAAAGAAACTGACACCCAGACTTAACGCCCTCAGGTCACTTGCTCACACAAAATTTGGACACAACAAAGAAACTACCACCACAGTATATAAACAATACATTAGATCAGTGATGGAATACGCAAGCCCAGCCTGGGCTTCTAACCTAGCTGAAACACATCATAAGACCTTACAGACTATTCAAAACAAAGCCCTGAAGATCATTACAGGCTGCACAGCTACTTCACCCACAGATCACCTACATCAAGAAACCAAAATCCTCAAAGTCAAAGACCATCTGGACATGAGAGGCACTCAATTCCTGGCAGCAGCCTCCACGAACCAAGACCATCCACTAAACTACATGGCAACACACCCACAGACACCAAGAAATATCAAAACAACACCCAGCACACGGTATCACACACAATTATTGTCCTCTCTCCCTCCCTGCCCACCCCGAACCAACTTCCAAAAGCACATCCATACTCATATCTCTCACCGATCCATCCACTCACTCACAGACAACACGCAGCTGCATGCACGACCTCCCGAAATCCATCCTTCCGAATCCTCCCTTCCTCGCGAGGACAGAGTCCACCTGGCCAGGCTGAGATGCGGACACCACCCAGCTCTCCTGAGCTATCAGAAGAGACTGGATGAGTCCGTTGTCGACGCCTGCCCGGGATGTAACACAGTGCCCCATACCATTAAACACATCATAGAGGACTGCATTTCACACAACCACTTACGCCAACAACACAATCTACACTCAATGAGAGCTCTGTGGGAGAGCTCGATTGTGGCCATGGCCTTTCTCAGGGACTCGGGGCTGTTCGGCCAGGCAGCTTAGAGAACAACAACAACAACAACAACCAAACATTACCATACAGAAGCATACATCCTCCCGAGCTTGTTTGGTATAGACCAAACACTACCATAGGCCTATACTGTGGGTGTGGCCAACGGCCGGAGGGGCAGGGCTCTGGTGACGTCACGAAACAGTTAGAACCACTTAGAGCCTTTGCTACAATACTCAATTAAAATTTTAAACAACTGAGAAGGGGAAGTGTTGTAAATCTTATATCCTGCATTTAATGTTGTTGTTGTTGTTGTTGTTGTTGTTTTCGTTCCCTAAGCTGCCTGGCCGAACAGCCCCGAGTCCCTAAGGAAGGCCATGGCCACTGTCGGGCTTTTCTACAGAGCTCTCAAGGAGTGTAGATTGTGTTGCTGGCATAAGTGATTGTGTGAAATGCAGTCTTCTAGGAAGTGTCAAATGGTATGGGGTGCTGTGTTACATGACGGGCAGGTGTCGTCTAGAGAGATCTAGTCTCTTCTGATAGCTCAGAAGAGCTGGATAATGCCCACAACTCAGCCTGGCCAGGTGGACTCTGTCCTCACAAGGAAGGGAGGATTCAGAAGGATGGATTTCGGGAGGTACGGTAGTGTCTGCAGCTGTGTGTTGTCTATGAGTGATTGGATGGAACGGCGAGAGATATGAGTATGGATTTGCTTCTGGAAGCTGGTTTGAGGTGGGCAGGGAGGGAGAGAAGACAGTATTTGTGTGTGATACCGTGTGCTGGGTTTTGTTTTGATATTTCTTGGTGTCTGTGGGTGTGTTGCCATGTAGTGTAGTGGGTGGTGTTGGTTAATGGAGGCTGCAGCCAGGAGTTGAGTGCCTCTCATGTCTAGATGGTCTTTGACTTTGAGGACTTTGGTTTCTTGATGTAGGTGTAGTAGCTGTGCAGCCTGTGGTAATTTTTAGGGCATTATTTTGAATACCGGTATGTAGTCTGTAAGGTCTTGTGATGTGTTTCAGCTAGGTTAGAAGCCCAGGCAGGGCTTGCATATTCCATCACTGATCGTATGTATTGTTTGTAAACTGTGGTGGTGGTTTCTTTGTTGTGTCCAAATTTTGTGTGGCCAAGTGACCGGAGGGCGTTAAGTCTAGGTGTCAGTTTATACTTAATGTTTGTGGTATGTTGTTTGAATGTTATTAGATTATCATTGTTACTCCTAGGAATTTGGGTGAGTGTGTGTATGTTAGGGGTGTGTTGTTTAAGGTGAGTTGCGTGGTGTATTTGAGTTTGGCTGTCCAGCTTGTGAGGAGGTTTGCGGTGGATTTGGCTGGGGCTAAATTGAGTCTTTTTGTAGTGCACCAGTCATGTAGTGTGTTAGGGTTGAAGGAGAAGTGTTGCTGTGTCTGCATTTAATTAAATCTATTAGTTCAAATAAATTAAAGTCATCTGTATTCCTATATAGTCGGAAAGCAATAATATTGTTAAATTAACAAAGTGAATTTGGGTACGTGATTGAGTATATACTGTAGATAGATAGATGAAACAAAGATTTCTCTCAATTATAATTCTGCATTATATATACTGTACCAGTACATAAAATTGATAGGTCCATTATCAGTAAATTACCTGCGAGTTAGTGGGTTGCGTGCCCATGGTGTGTGTTTTGCCGGATCCCGTCTGACCGTAGGCAAGGACGGTACAGTTGCCTCCCTGACTTCTGACTCGAGACACCAGGGGCGAAACACACTGGTCGAACACCTCACTCTGTCCCTGGTTTGGCCCCAGGACCCCTGCGTACTGGAACAATCCACCGCCACCACTCTCCACACATACCTGGGAAAGAGAAAAATTACTTGTAAAGCTCGATCATATTACTGTAGCCTATATTTATCTTAGGCAAAACTAAAAATGTTCCATACAAGTACTCAGATCATCTTTTTGACTGGGTGAATATTATAAATGAGACATAATTGCACCTGCAGCAGACATATTCCTTTGTGTGGTATATGTCTCCTTCATAGTAGGAATTCTGGGGAAGATGTATTGTAGGATAGCGAGTGAAAGTTAACAAAGGAACTGGTAGGTGAGGAATGGGGTGGGTTTAGGAAAGGAAGAGCCTATAATATAGACCAGATCTTTTCCTTGAGATACCGTATGTTGTGGAGAATATATATGGAGAAGGAAAGGAAGTTATATGCTGCCTTCACAGACTTGGAGAAAAGCTATTACAAAGTAGATAGAGAAAGTATATGAAAAGTAGAGAATATACGGTGGTAATTTTCTGGAAACGGTGAAGAGCATGTATCACGTGTATGCTGGTGCAAGGATGGCAGTGCACATAGAAGATGAACAGAGCGAGTTCTTTGATCTGAATGTTAGGTTAAAGCATGGATGTATGATGTTCCCATGATTTTTCTGAATATATATTGATGGAGTTATGAAAGAAATACAAGTAAGAGCAGTTAATGTTGGAAGTACCCCTAGTAAGAGAATGGGGTGAGTGTAAGTTGCCTGTACTACTGTTGGCTGATAACAGTTCTGATGAGTGATAACGAGTGAGAGTTGCAAGGTTTGGTAAATATGTTTGGTGCTTAGTGTAAGAAGCTGAAACTGAAGGTCAATGTGGCAAAAAACAAGATTGAGTATTTTAAGATGTAAAAGTCATCAAGTATGAAGTGAGGTTGAATAGTCAGGTAATGGAAAATGTCAGTTTATTTAAAAATTTGGGCAGTGTGATGAGTAAGGATAGAAGTTCGGAGGATGAAGTGCAAAAGAGAGTATAGCAGGGGAGAATTTTTGTAGGAATGTTGAGAGCAGTGACTAGGAATAGGGAAGTAAGCAAGGAAGTAAAGAAGTCCCTGCAAGATTTTTTTTTTTTTTTTTTTTTTTTTCTATATTCCAACTACTCCCTCTCGGGCATAGGCTGATAGCCTTTACACTCTACCGCTGAACACGGTGAGGCCCGTGAGGTCTTGTTCCAGTCTAGGGAGTGAGACATGCGAAGCACCTATTCACGGCCCGAACCCAACTCCATCTCTGAAGCTGCTTCGCCTCTGTGCTTCACAGTCTCATCCCCCACACTCGGACCCTCACTCTCAGAACGCCACCTATTGAGCAATTAACTCACTAGGCATTGCCCCCCTGTAGCATATTTTGAATATGGGAATATTCATATAGTGCTATTTAATCAGGGAACAATGAGGGTATTTTGTTTTGGCATTTCGGTGTGCTGTGGTAATGCACTGATACTAGGTACAGCACAAATTCCATCCCAATAATATCTTCCCATTGACATATTGGGATTCGAACCCGGGTCCATTGGATTACCAGTCCAGTGGCAAGACCACTCTGCCACACCTCCCCTAGTGTGATAGTGTGATAATCCAGACATTAACGTGAAGCATGGACGTTGTTGGAAATACAAATCAATAGGCTAGTGAGTGGAGTGAAAATGAGTTATCTGTACAGTACTTGATTTAAGTGTGTGTGGAGCCACATGAAGAAATAATGTAGACAAGACGAATTAGGGAGTATCGTACAAGAGCAATGTGGTGTGGATGTGCTGGAGTGTGAAGAGGCTTCTATCTATCTATCCATTGCCTGATGCCGTGATCCCCGAAGGGGTGGCCACGAACAAACCGCCCCCATGCACCTCTGTCCCCAGTCAGTCGACGCCCCTCCTCCCAACCAGCACCACCTTTATTCATATACTTCCTCACTCCATCCTTCCACCTCTCCCTCTCTGTCCTTCCACCTCGCTCTCGTACACCCTCTTAGTCATTCTCGCTTTCCATACGTTCCATATGGCCGAACCATATAAAGTTGTTCCTTTTCACACTTTCCAGCACATCTACCTCCACACCACACCTCCTTCTTACTTCCTCATTCGTCTGTATATCCCTCCATGTAACTCCGCACGCACTTCTCAAGTAACTCATTTCCACCGCTCTCACTCTTGGTCCGAGTCTCTTCCCGAACGTCCATGCTTCGCTTCCGTAACTTTGTGTCGGGGTTACCACAGTGTCATGCAAGGACTTCTTCACTTCCATACTGACCACCCTATTTCTTGTTACTGCTTTCAACGTTCCTACAACCCTCTTCCCCTGTTGCACCCTCTCCCACACTTCATCCATAGTCCCATCTTTACTCAACACACTGCCCAGATACTTAAAAGAGCTGACGATCTCCATAGCTTGACCGTTCAACTTCACCTCACACTCTGTGACTTCATCCCTTTCGAAGATCATAACCTTGCTCTTCCCCGCATTTACCTTCAAATTCCGTTTTTCGCAAACTGTTCCACTCATTTACCAGACCCTGCAACTCCCATTCATTATCGCTCATCAGAACTGTATCATCCGCAAACAGCAGTATAAGCAGCTTCCACTCATTTCCCTCCCTTTTCAGCGATACACCAACATCCACTGCTCTTCCTAATATCTTTCATGACTCCATCCATATATACAGTAAACAACCACGGGGACATCACACACCCCTGTTTCAACCCAACATTCAGGTCAAAGAACTCGCTCTGCTCATTCTCCACACGTACTGCCGCCTTTGCACCCTCATACATGCTCTTCACTGCTTTCAGCAACTTGCCATCTACTCCGTCTATGCTAAGTACTTTCCACATGCCTTCTCTATCCACTCTGTCATAGGCCTTCTCCAAGTCCATAAAGGCAACATACACCTTTTGTTGCTTCTCCAGATACTTCTCCACAACACAATTCAGGGTAAAAATCTGATCTACACATCCTCTTCCCTTCCTAAAACCTCCCTGCTCGTCGCCTATCCATTTCTCCGTTCTCACTCTCTCAAGCACTACCCTACTGTACACCTTCCCTAGTACGCTTAGAAGACATATTCCTCGGTAGTTACCGGTACCACACACTCCTCTTTCTCCTTTGCCCTTATATAGGGGGACTATTACGCCAATCATCGGGTGCCCTCCCCTTCTCCCATGCTAGTTTGCACATTTTCCATACCCATTCGATCACTATCTCACCACCATACCTCAACATTTCCCCACACACTCCATCTGTTCCTGGTGCTTTCCCCAAACTTCACTCTTTACATGGCTTCCCACACTTCTGACCTCCTGATCCCAAACCTCCTCCTCCACCACTTCTCTTCTTCTCCCACCCATACCATATCCAACTATGTTTGCTTGTTCTTCATTCCTTACATTTAGCAACTCGTTGAAGTACTCCCTCCATCTTTCGACTCTCTCTTGCTTCTCGGCTAGCATTCTCCCATTCTTATCTTTCACACCCTTACTGTTTCCCTTGCTACCTTCCCTACCTTTCTTAAATTCTTTCCAGAACAGTTTCTTACACTCCCTCCATTTTATACTCAGATTCCTTCCAAATTCCTCATCTACTCTTCTCTTACTTTCCTTCACTACTCTCGTTCTCTCCACGTATCTCGCTCGTTTTCGCCTCTCCAAATCTTCATTCCCTCTACTACCCAACCACTCTCTATACGCTCTCTTCTTGTCTTCCACAGCTATTTTTACCTCTTCTGTCCACCATGCTGTACCTTTCACTCCCCTCCCTCTTCTCCTCACCTTACTTCGTTGGTTCGTTCATGTGGACCGTATGGAATGATAAAATTACAAAAAAAGTGTAGCTAGGAGATTGAGGTAGAACGCCAAAAAGGAAGAGACAGACCGAGAGTGAGATGGAGGGATGAAGTTGAGAGATGTTGAGCGGTACTTGTTAAGTAGACAGAATGGATAAAAAACACCATCGCAGATAGCTTCTTCAGGTCACTAACAAATGTTGATTATTATTATAAACTAGTTGCATTGTTAGCCTATATGCATGTTTGTATATCTGATTTTGCTTGTACTGTACCTACTGATGATATCTAGCCTCCATCACCCCCCCCCCCCCCGTCCTTTCTCCTTCCTCCCTCCCAGCCCCCTCTCGACCACCTGCCATGACGAATATTTAAGGCCTACTACATACCAGCATTTGTTAGTGACCTGAAGAAGCTATCTGCGAAACATTGTCAATAAAGTGCTCCACCTCAGATGGTGTTTTTTGTCCAAGTTGAGAGATACTGCATATTCACAGTGAAAGGGGTATTTGGTGAGAGTAGGGGCAACAGCTGATGGGTAATAGAGGAGCATGGAGGCGATTCATTCACGGTCACCCTCTCGGGGATCAAGGAGTCTGGCAATACTGTAGATAGGACAAGAGACTAAAACTGCACGTACCGGTATGTGTGGAGCACTTTGTCTTAAAATGTTATGCATGTATGTATAGAGAGATCAATTTAAGCTTCTGACACTTAATTTTCTAATAGTAAAAAAACCCATCTTCTTATCTTTGTTCTAAAGTTAACTCAAGACCAAGGTAATTAAAATGTTTAACATTGTCTGAACAACTTCACCAAATACTGTAGTTCATCTCTCAGCACACACACACATCTTCCCTGTATATTTATTTATCTAAAGGAGCTTTGAGAAGCAAAAGGGTAAACATTATCTTCATTAATCTTCTGACTCCCACAGGTTCTTCCCAAACTATATGAAATTGTTTAATGATAGCCAGAGAGAGAGAGTAATACCGTACTGTAAATAATAACTGCACAGACCTGGTTGGTATCTGGTATTAGTGAGATGGCAAAAGTAGAGTCGTCATCTTCCTCCTTGGGTAATAGTGGTCGACACCTTACATACACACGTACGTTCCTGCCACCACCACCTCCACCAGGGGTTGGGAGTTGGTGCGCGGGGGTTGGGGGATGTAGCCCCATCCTCAGTTGAGAGACGGGGGTGGGGGTGAACATGGCTCTGTGGAGGAAGAATAGTTAACTTGGTGACCATGCATTCATTCTAATTTCTACAACACTATTTATCTATTCAGGGTCTCATACAGTACATACAATGAAACGTTTTGTTCAGACAGGGTTCCCTTTCTGCAGTTCAAGTGTAATACAATAAAGTCCTGCCAGAATACCATCCCATCATCATTATGTCATCACTGTGGCTGATGGCGGGTGCCCAACCCCGAAAGGGGTTGAAATAGGGGAGCTATCCCCCCGCCAAAGGCGGCTTTCTAGGGCCTTTTCTAGCTGATGCTGAGAGGATTGGGTTCTAGTCATGTGGTGATGGGCTGGTCTATCAGAGTGAGAGCTGAGCAATCTCTGCCATACCCATAGCTTACTCTGACTGTTCCTTTTACTTATATATTTTCTAGATCTCAAGTGACGGCGTCTCTTCCGTGGATTGACCTCCCAATCTACCAAGATTGGAAGCTAAAGCGTCACATTTTTCCTTTGCCCCTCAACTTTCTCTTCATAATTACTGAGGGGCACAGGGCCCTGGGTGGGGCTTTGGTTTCCCGGGTGTTTCCGCACCCTCCTCAGCTCCCCGCCATGGAGTGGCTTCGGTCACCCAGGCTTTATTGTGGTCGGCGGGGAGGGTTCTGTGAGGGCACTCGGTTATGGCCTTGGCCTTGCTCGGGGCCTTGGGGCTGTTCGGCCAGGCAGCTTGGGGAACAACAACAACAACAACTGTGGCTGATGTTGGCATAGTGCTAACCGTGCCTCATCAAGACTCAATGAAGGGTACCGTACTGGTAATTCTACAGAACTACAACTTCTCAATTACAGGATTTCTGCCTTATGGATTTTTTTTGTTTTACTCTTACCTTTCTCAGGGGACAAGTGATACTTTTGTAATTGCATACAGTAAAATTTATTTTCCCTCCCCTAATTTTTTTCAGAGTCCACATTCCACAACTTTGTTTACCTACTTGTCATAGCCCAACAGCTTGCCCCTGGAATTCACAATTGGTTGAGGCATCCCCACGACCTATTGAAATAATCATCTATTTAGAACAGTAATGGATTAATAATCTTCATGTCTCAAGAGCTTGGCTGTGAGATCCACACACCTCTTCTGGGGTCGGCCAACAAGATGGTAAACAAATTTGTGGAATATGGACTCAAAATTATATAGGGGAGAGAAAAGAAAATGTACACAATTACAAAAGTAGCACTTGTCCGCACAACTGCCCTCTCTGGGGTAAATACTAAGAGGGCATACGGACCGGATGGTGTTGATCCTGTTGTGCAAAACGGTTCTTCCGTGCTGACTCCCTGTCTAAGCAAACTCTTACGTCTCTGTCTTTCCTTCGTGTTGGAAGTTTGCTTTCATTCAACCTGTCTCAAAGAAGGGTGACCGCTCTCAACCCTCTATCTATTATCCAATTCCTTTAATTTCTTGAAAAATCTTGTACCTCTAAAGTTTCTGTTAAAATATTCTGAATTCAAAATTTCTTAAGTACAGTATTTGTCTTCCGATAATCTACTTTCAGATCGTCGGTATAGTTTCCTAAAGGGCCGCTCTACTGATGATCTTTCTTATCTTACTATCTCTTGGTCATCCTCCTTTCGGGACTTCGGTGAGACCTTTTCTATTGCACTAGACATATCGAAAGCCTTCGATAGTCTGGCACAAATCTCTATCTCCTAACTACCCTCCTTCCGTTTCTATCCCTCCCATGGGTTTTATTTTTTATTTTAGGTAAGGTAGTTTTCAACATAGCCTATACAGTAGGCTAGTTGAAAATAGTTAGGCTACAAGCCTACAAACAATCCCCAGATTTTTTTTTCCCCATTACCCAACGATTTTACAACACTCATATTAGCCTAGGCCTGTAATTTTCAGAGTAAAAAAAAAAAAAAAAAATTGCCTTAGTATACATGATGGGTTGAGGGGGGCTTTGCCTCATGACTTATTGAAATGATGAAATCAACATCTATTTTGCCAATAAGGGGCTTAACCCTTTCCCTGCGGGTGACGTTCTGGAACACAGGCAATTTCCAGGCTTTAACCCTCCAGCCCCGGCTATGTATTCCATACCGAAACCCGGGAGTTTTGGCCAAAACACGTCTACACCTAGGCTACCGTATCTTTGTTATTTTGACTGCTTCCGCATTCCCGCACATCTCCAAGCGTAGATGTGTTCCGTACCTGTAGAATGGACATAGCTTAAAATAACAAAATGATTTTTTTTTTTTTTTTTTTTACAGTGCTTTAGCCTATACTGTACATAGCTTAAAATAAAAAAAAAATTATGATCTTTGGACTTTGCAAGATCCTTATAATCCATATTCTATAATAGCCTTCAAATATTGAGAAAAAATTAGGGGCAAGAATGTAGTGTTCGGGCGTAGGCTACCGCCCGCCTTGTTTATACTACGCGGAGCGGCGGCGGTCGCTTGCGATCATGTTCCCGTCTATTTTGACTGCCGTTGGATACAATATGTTGAGGGGGCACTTTGCAAGTTTGCACCCCCTCATGACATATTGTCATGCCTCCTTTTGTATAACTAGCGAATGTCCAGATCCAGATGTTTTCATTAATCCTGACCTGTGGCCAGAAGATGCATATGTCAACTGGTACAGAGAACCAAGACAATATCCCAATGAGGACAGTGCAGAGGCTTCTGGGACTTGGAGGCATCGCACACCATTATCCAACCCGCAGTAATGGAGGAGATACCAACAACAGTAGCAAGTAGAAAAGTAACTTCATACAACTGCAGAGGACTCCCCAAAACAAAGAGGAATCTCCTGTTGCGACCTGACATCGTATCTACATTAAGGACCAGTGACAGTCTTCCTTCAGGAAACCTGGTACACAAAACAGGACTTACGTAATTTGAACATATTAGATAAAGATTTCCATGGGTACGGGGTCTCCACTACGGACACACGTGATGGTATTGTGGCAGGTCACCCCCCAGGGGGAGTTGCAATAATGTGGAGATCGTGCCTAGATTATAGGTTTGACTCCTGTAAGGAGATAAAGAAAACCTAATATTTAGTAGTGGCCCCGTAATCATTGACGAACATGCCTATTACATAAGGCATCCTCTTCAAACACTAATCCGCCGTAGTTTGAGTCTACCGCGCAGAGCATTTAAAAACTGAGGAGCCTTCATCATGAGCGCACGCGACCTCACTCATGGCTTCAGTCATTATGAATTGGGTTCTCACTACGAAAAAACTTCGTAAAAAATAAAAACAAAAACAAAATAAGAATAACTATCTAATAAGCTTTCCATCATATCGTGGATGTACTTGTGTGGATCTTTGACCAGACGCTACTGCAGGCGTCATTCTTCCTTCACTGACATATCAAGTAAACCAAAATCCTGAATACATCAACGAATGGGAAGGGGATGGTCGGGAGGGCCCCAGTCATCAATGAATACAGGGCCACTACTAAATATTAGGTTTTCTTTATCTCCTTACAGGAGTCAAACCTATAATTTATTAGTGGCCCCTCCATCATTGACGAACATGCCTGATTTCTAAGACTGGAGGGGGACATTCGTAATCATATCATAACTCTAGAAAAGCAGATAATCAAACAACCACATAGTATTCTTACTCTTGTAAAAAAGAGATATTCGGGTGCATAAACTTTATACAGCCTAAATCTTCAAAAAGGGGTACAAGCAGGAGCGTGCTTCAAAGAAGCCTGCTTGAAAAAGGGTTAACTCTGAGACTCTGTACACAGATCTGCTAGTTAAGAAGGCACCCCACTTAAAGTAAGTGGTGAAAACTAAAAACTTATAAGTTTACATGTGCACATATAAACCCCATTAACTAGTGGATATATTCCTAAAAATATAACCAAACATAAATGAATTCTTGTACATTCAATAAGTACTGAACTCGTGTACTTATGGAGAAGTAATTACTTCAAAAGTAAAAGTCGTAGTTGCAACTACCGAGATTTCTCAAAATCTATTGCTTCACAGCCAAAGCTACTTACAACAAGAATTGTTGTAACACTACTATTGGCCTTTAGCACAATTTCCTGCAATAAATACTACAGAGAAATGTTATAAAACAATGCCTACAAACAGTATCCCAGCTCGTATGTTCCGAACACATACTCCGGAGGGGTCTAGGGTGTCCTAAGTCACACTGACTGCACCCTCCCCCCCCCTTTTTCTTAAAATTAAACAAAACGTGACTAAAAGGGCCACCTAGACCCTCTGCCGTAAAGCTATACATGGCAAGGAAGGTTTGTCCAGAGCTACTGAAAGGTATCGCGTCAAAAAAACTCCTGATTAGAGGCCCACAACTGTGTGGACTTAATAACTTCCACCGAAAGATTATTAAGGAAACGTAAAGAGGCTGTCCCCTTGCGTAAATCGTGGGTCTTACCCACAACGCCGGGATTCTTCTCTTTAAAGTCCTTGACCAAGAGAGAAGCCAGTGTACGCTCCATCAAGCGTTCACCCGAACTTGCGACCCATAAAGCACCCTGGTGATTTAGAGGTGCCACTCTTAAATATTTGGTTAGAGCTTGCACTGGGCAAAAAAGATGGTGCACCTTTCCCCTTTTTAACGCCGGCACCGTGAACTCTGAAAACACGTGTTCACTGTGCTCATTCTTGGCTAAGAATCCTGGGGAAGGTGCAATGTGAATACACTCATGAAGCCTATCAAACCTGAGGCAAATAGGTGTGTTGCTCATCGCCGCCAGCTCAGATACTCTGTTCCCGGTAGCCAAAGCCATAAGGAATACTGCCCTTTTGTAAAATCTGCAGTCTTTGGTACATACGGGAACGAGAATAACTACGATGCTTTGTCCAGAGACCATGTAGGCCTGAGCTGACGGGGAGGTGGGCGGAGTTTAAAACCTGCCCTCATAAATCAATTTCAGATAAATGTTTCTGCATGAACAGATACATTAAATAATTAACAACCAACGCCACCGAGGGCACAGTTTGGTTTGTTCTAAGAATCCAAGACATAAAAGCTTGCCAATGCGATTGAAACTGTCGCTTTGTAGACTGGGTATATTGATTCGTGAATATCTTGGTCACGTCGCTACCATATGGTGCTAGCCACTTGGCCTCCTGAATGTCCATAATGAACAAGTCCGTGAGGTTTCTAGGTTGCCAATTGTGTTCTAAGTGGAACAACCCGACCGGGAGTGACACTGGGTGCGGGCACCACGTGTACAAATGCTGGTACCAAACTGCACCGGCCACAGGGGCGCGATTAGCGAGACTACGCCTCGCTAATCCTGTAGTTTGTTGACTACGTGGCACATTAGAGACGCGTCTGGCGGCGGAAAATAGATAAATGGAACTCAACCTGTTCTCGTCCGTCATCAGAGCATCAGGTCCGCCCGCCGGCGTTATCGTCCGGCGGGTGAGGTACAGTGGGAGTTTGCAAGTCTTCTCAGACGCAAACAAATCCACTTGTGGATGGTAATGCTCCGCACACGCAAGAGCGCCCATTCCACTGAAGTGCTTTGTCTCTGAGACAGAGCGTCTGCCCAGACGTTTGCAACGCCTGGGAGATAAGATGCGTGAAGATGAATGTTCAGCCTGTTGGCTAGTATAAAAATCTTTTCTGACATGTTTAGCCACTTCCGAGATCTTATTGACCCTTGTTTCTGAATACAGTGAACCACATTCAGATTGTCCATTCTGAAGGCCACCGACTAGCCCCGTAAAGCAGAGCCGTGAGCCTGAAGGACAGATAAGGGGACTAGTCAGTCTTTGACATTGATGTGGAAGATTTCTAAATGGGACCAAAACCTTTGACCCTGATGCCCGAGGTTTGACTAAAAGCCCCAACCTATCGTGCCTGACGCATCCATGTCCACCCATACCGACGGCGGAGGAGAGATTCATGACATGACTGCGTGCAACCTTTCTCTCGTCGCCCAAACCGCTAGTAAGTTGTGTAATAACGTTGGGATAGGTCATACTATCCCCGCCGGTAATAGTGGGAAAAATGTGTTGCCCTCCAAGATTAAACGTTAGACTTTCAACCGGCCCAACTTCACAGTTAGCTGAACCCCGTTGAGAGAACCGACTAGAGATTCCCAAAGTTTCTGTGTCGTATTCAGACTGTGGAGAAACATAAACAGTTTTTGCGAAATCTGTTTCGAGTGTCCACACTCTGACTCAGAGTGAGAGAAGCTGTGTCCTCGACCAGCCCTATCCCCTGAAATACTCGTGGGGGAACAAGGGTTTGACTTTTACTAAGTTGACCTTGAATCCTAGAGATATGAGATGGTTTAACGTAACGTAGACATGACTGATGCGTAACTTTTCTGTTTCTGCCACCACCAGTTAGTCGCCCAGATACCACCAGACCCTGATCCCTTGTTCTAACAAGGGCATCAGGGCTTGCGGGGACCTTGCTTGAATGCTTGTGCCAAATTGAAAACAGTCTTCCAAACTGCTGGTGAAATCAAAGAAGGAATTAGAACTGGAGACAGAACTACTTGGCTTGCAATACGGTCAAGAAGTTTCTTCACTAAGAACATCCTCAGATCCTGCCTTGCTCGAACTGCCTCTAATAAGGCCGTCCGAATATCTCCTAAAGACTTGGATGGAAGTCTGGAGAAGCAAGCGCCGGGAAAGTTCAATGGCTTTCCTGACTTCCGCGGCTTCTATTGCCTGAGAAGAGCGTAACAGAGACTTTGTTACTTGCTGGGAACCATATATTGCGAAAACAGTTTAAACGCTTTTCCTCTTAACCTAAACTCGCGGTCTAGGTAAGCTGGGGAAGGCGTGCTAATGGCAGCCAAGCAGAGGGGACTCCGCCGGCACCAAAAACCGGAAGAGAGAACCAAGAATGGCGTTCTGGAGGGATTTGGTGGTAAGAATAAGTCATGGTTATAATAACTTGGAATGTCCTTAATATGAACATCCGTAACATTGCTACCCCTGACTCATCAGGCCCGTAAAAAGAGGCATAGCTCCTGTTTTTTGACTGGCGCCTTGTCTAAAGGGGGGAGATATGTCTGATATGACTCGCACAGTGGAAGTAGTGAGAGCTGCTGTGCCTGGCACATTGGAAATTGGGTCTGACACAAGCGGATGGCTAGGTATTTTAGCTAAAGCAAAGGATGTAGCCAGAGGTCGCACATTCGTCGACATCGCGGATCTCCCGTATCAGAAGGAGTTTCCGGCGTAGGGCCAAAGAACCTATTAAGTGCATTCAATAGTAGTCCATCAATCTCTTCCGCCGGTACATACCTAGCCGATGACGAACTCCGTGGAGATTCGACAGTACCCTGAGAGTCGCCTAGAAGGTGACTGGACTCTTCAACCTCCATCTCTGAGACCAGAGATCGTTGTTCTTCATCCGTTAAGTCTGGCTTATCATGGGAAGATCCCGCCGAAGCCGGGACCTCCACATGTTGCCATGTTAAAACTGGGGTAGAAGATGGTACATCGGCATCCCGTGGACGTCAGCACTAGTTGAGTCACAAAGGGATGTGTTCTGTCCTGCCAGGACTGTGAGTATCGCCATACACCTTGGCTGTGGCTGTCCCTCGCTTGCGAGCTCGGTATACTCTCTGAAAGAGAGCCCTGTAAAGGTTTATGATAATTAAAAGCTCCCATAGCTCATTAACACATTGAAAGCAGAGCTGGTGAGCAAATCATAAAGTATACTAATTAATTTAATTTATATTTAATTGTATTAAATAAATTACTATAAATAAACACAATATTATCCTAATATAATCATAGAAAATATATATGGTTATTATTATTCAGTGATTAAATTATTTCATTAACAAATAAAAATAATATAGGGATACCTGATCTTAACGGCGTTGAACATACAGCAATGAGAGGTTCAAGTGCCGACATGACAGAGACTGGGGGAAAACTACCCCGCCCCCGGGAACTACCTGGTCACCTGGTGCAACACCGGTACTCCGCCCTGGAAAGAGAATTTTCCGGGGATTAATGCTCATAGGGTTACACCCAAAAAATGGTACAAAATATGTGTCACAAGACCGCCGGTCAACGAACCGTAGCACTCCACCACTACTTTTCGTTTTCCTTTAGTTTCATATTAAAGATTTCAGGATATATTTACCTGTCCAGAAGATTTTAAGCATATCTTCTGAATCCTCATAAAGATGAAGTATATCTTTATTAAAGATGAAGTCTTTCAAGGCCGCAATGTTGCATCTCTCTCGCTATTCTATCGCTACTATAATAATCAGTGTTCCTCAGAGCTATCCCAGTGCATACCACCTCCTTTACGTAGGGCACGTGGTACCCGTCTTGCAACTCAATCCCACCCCTACTCTGTGCAACTCTCCAACCCAAGAGTGAAACGTTACTCTCAAACTTTCTTCTACTCAACATCTGAGCTCTGGAACTCTCTCCCAGAATCAGTCTTTCCCTCTTCCTATGACTTAAATTGCTTCAAACTCCGTGTGTCCAGGCATTTTGGCTCGAACGTCCCTTGATTTTGGCCCTGTCACTCTTTCAACTATGGGGGAGGCACTCGCTATAGGCAGTTATGCCTTTTGCCTCCCTCAATCACATAGAAAAAAAAAAAAAAAAAACAAAAAAAAAAAAATATCCCTTTACACTTGAAACATTAGTAAGATTCCGGCATCTTTTTATCCCATAAAAAGTCTAAGCCTATCCTAATCTCTAATCCGGCTTCTCCCAGAAGCCCTCATAGATCGCCGTCTTGAAGGCCGTGATACCCTATTGTATCAATCAATTGTTTGGCAAATGATCGCGAATTGCTAATCAGTTAATATAACCACCCGAAGGTATAACCGCCGGGTTTTATATGCAATGTCAAACCAATTGTACCTGCCGCAGACCTTTTTTGTAAAAAGGTCGCCGGGAGGGAAAGACTAAACAAACAAACAACATTGTTTCAATTGTTTATTAAGGATTTCAGCATATCTTTTACCTGTTCGAAAGAATTAAGCATAACTTCTGAATCCTCATAAAGATGAAACATATCTTTATTAAAGATGAAGTCTTTCAAGTATCCCTTTACACTTGAAACACCAGTAAGATTCAGGCATCTTTTTATCCCATAAAAAATCTAAGCCTATCTTAATCTCTAATCCGGCTTCTCCCAGAAGCCCTCATAGATCGCCGTCTTGAAGGCCGTGATACCCTATTGTATCAATCAATTGTTTGGCAAATTATCGCGAATCGCAAATCCGTTAATATAACCACCCGAAGGTACAACCGCCGGGTTTTATATGCAATGTCAAACCAATTATACCTGCCCCAGACCTCTTTGTAAAAAGGTCGCCGGGAGGGAAAGACCAAACAAAATAACTGTGTGGAGCCCCCCTCACCGGGAATAACACAGGAAGCCTGATCCCAGGCTTGACCACAGAAAACGCAGTTTCTGATGAGCCCTCAAGCGACCAAACTCGTCGGGGTAACTTACCTATTTTAGCCATCCTGACTAAAACTCGGTAAACAAAAACGGTGTTCTCGGAGCAACGAGAAAAAACGCCGAAAGGTAACCCACACCAAACGAGACATAACAGGAGGGCGTAATGCATAAAGCAATGAATAACACAGGAAGCCTGATCCCAGGCTCGACCACAGAAACGCAGTTTCTGATGAGCCCTCAAGCGACCAAACTCGTCGGGGTAACTTACCTATTTTAGCCATCCTGACTAAAACTCGGTAAACAAAAACGGTGTTCTCGGAGCAACGAGAAAAACGCCGGAAAGGTAACCCCCACCAAACGAGACATTTTAACACATTTTATACAAAGGGTGTGCGCAAAATTAGGGATACCTGAACAGGAGGGCGTAATGCATAAAGCAAAAACCGGGGCAAAGGTAGCCATGACAGAGACTGGAGGGAAACTTACTCCAGGTTCTGCATAGACCCGCCGGGACCCAGCTCTGGAAAAATAAAATTTCCAGGAATTAATGCTCATAAGGTTAACCCACTCCTGTTCGCACACAGGTGTTAAATAACCCGCCGGGTAACGAGACGTAATACTCAACGACCACAGCTCGCTACGCGGTGGGGTTTCCTAAGTAAAGGATTTCAGAATATCTTAATTTGTCCAAAAGATTTATGAATACCCTCTGACATAATATATAAAGACCATCATGGCGTTTATAAGTGATTAAGTCTTTCCGGTGGTGTTTGTTTCCAGATTAAATTTTGGAAAAAACCCCCTAAAAAAGACGTCGGCCCCCGAATTATCTCGTAGATCAAAAACTGGGAAGCCTGACAAATATACGAGATCTAACTTCTGCCGAAGTATCTTTTTAGATCGCCGTATGTTGAAGGCGGCGATACAAAACGTATCCCTCAAATGTCTGGTTAACTAACTGAATTGTAAATTCGTTATTCTCATCCGTGCAAGAAGCACCCGCCGGGTGTGAATAATAGTTTAAAAAACGTTAACCCCAATTGTGCCCTAAAGCGCCGTATGTTGAAGGAGGCGATACACAATGCATCCCTCAATTGTCTGGTCAACTAAACTGAATTTTGCAAATTCGGTCATCCCACCCTTCCAGGTTGCACCCACCGGGTGATTTAAAGTTTAAAAGTTAACCCCAATTGTTCCTCTCCCCACTTCTTTGAAACAGATCGCCGGGGAGGAAATACAACTACAGCATAGTTTTATATTGGCTTTGCAAAACCGAAAAAGCTACAAACAACACGTGTCCGTATGAACACTGTTAGATGGGTACAGCCAACCCGCCGGGAATCAGAAGGAGCCTGAAACAGGCACCCCAGAGACGCAGACCTGGGGAGCCACAGACACCCACTCGCCGGGGAAACAAGCCTGTTTTAAACCACGGTGGCCAAAACTTGGCAACCAGCCGGGGTTATCAAGGTGAAACCGAGAAAAACCCGCCGGAAAAAACCCACCCCGTCCAGATACCATCTGAACGCAACACCGGACCGAGGCGTAGCTAAAACACAACTAACGCCGGGCCCAACAAAGTCCGTGGAATTAGCCAATACAGAACTAAACCAGGATACACATGACACAGTAGTACATATTTAGAAAATAAATCAATAACACTTGTATATGTGATAAAGCTACGAGAGGCTGGCTAGGCCTAGGCAGACGGATAACAGTAACATGTCGAAATATAAACAAAAAGCACTGAATTATATCACAACAGGAACCACCGCCGACACACCACTGTAGCAAACACTTCCGGCAAAGGGAAGAACTGACTCGGGACCCAGAAAAAACTTCACTAAGTGAAGAAAAATACGCTGGGAACGACAGCAAAAATACGCTACCTCATCAGAAAGATAAAAGGCAGCAATAACGTGCAATAACGTGTAATGAAAGCCGCCTGCATCACAAAGCTAGCTAACTGTGAAAAAGTTCACCTGTCCACAACAGGACCACGAGGGTACATCCGAAATAGATGCCCCAAACACACGACCCAAAATACACTGCACTGCGGGCAACCAGCCCAGGACACTCCTGCTACGCATATCCTAACCTTACTCGATACATCCCGGAGTAAACAAATGAGAAAAAACTCACTAGGGACGCAACAAATGCGGAACCCGCGGAGCGTGGGGAGACATGTCCGGGCAGGCTGAGCGCAGAGCA
This sequence comes from Paralithodes platypus, assembly GCA_032716605.1. Classification (NCBI taxonomy): domain Eukaryota; kingdom Metazoa; phylum Arthropoda; class Malacostraca; order Decapoda; family Lithodidae; genus Paralithodes; species Paralithodes platypus. Next base: position 17,904,086 of record CM064493.1, on the reverse strand, counting down.
GAGAAGGAAGAATGACGCCTGCAGTAGCGTCTGGTCAAAGATCCACACAAGTACATCCACGATATGATGGAAAGCTTATTAGATAGTTATTCTTATTTTCTTTTTGTTTTTATTTTTTACGAAGTTTTTTCGTAGTGAGAACCCAATTCATAATGACTGAAGACATGAGTGAGGTCGCGTGCGCTCATGATGAAGGCTCCTCAGTTTTTAAATGCTCTGCGCGGTAGATTCAAACTACGGCGGATTAGTGTTTGAAGAGGATGCCTTATGTAATAGGCATGTTCGTCAATGATGGAGGGGCCACTAATAAATAGTGTAATTAAAACCATTGAGACAAACTTAAGCTGGTGTGCGGGAATAAAGCTGGAAGTGGGACACAGAAAATTTGCAATATTTTGTGTTTACTTACCGTATCAGTGTGCAACTTGAGATGGTTCGGCCATATGGAACGTATGGAAAGCGAGAGAATGACTAAGAGGGTGTACGAGAGCGAGGTGGAGGGACAGAGGGGGAGAGGTAGACCGAATATGAGGTGGAAGGATGGAGTGAGGAAGTACATGAACGAAGGCGGTGCTGGTTGGGGGGAGGGGCGTCGACTGACTGGGGACAGAGGTGCATGGGGGCGGTTCGTTCGTGGCCACCCCTTCGGGGATCACGGCGTCAGGCAATAGATAGATAGATAGATCAGTGTGCAGAAAATTAAGAACTTTATTTGGAAAAGTTAGGGGAGCTTGGTGGCCTAATTTCTGAATTAGAGACAACATGTTACTCAGTGGTAGGTGATTGGAATGCTACCCCTCACGAGTTGGGTGGTTCCATGTTTGCTAAACATATGTTAAGGTTTTGTGATGAGCAAGGTTTACTTTTGTCCTCCAAAAACCTGCTTCCAGAAAATAGCTATACATATGTTAGTGAAGCGTGGGAGACCAGGTCGTGGCTTGATCATGCAATCTCTAGCTCTGACTTTCATGACTCTATCTCAGAAATGGCCATAAGATACGACATTACGGATGACGACCACATACCTATAGAATTAACAATCCAAATGAATAAGGCACCGGAAATAACAGAAACTAGCAATAGCATCAAGGCAAAAGTTCCATGGAATGTAATCTCAAATGAAGAGTGCCAAATGTACTGTGATCAAACCAAAGGCTTATTAAATAGGGTGCAATATGATGGTAATGGTGTAGCACAATGCAGGGATCCAAAATGTAGTGATGCACAACACAGAAAGGACATTATTAAATTTTACAATAGTATAATAGATTCTTTATCAAAAGCGGGGAAAAGTATTTTTAATAGCCATAAATATAAGTCCTCATTCAATAAGCCAGGTTGGCAAGACTATGTGGCTGACCTGTATCAGGCCTCCAGAGATGCTAGGTCTCATTGGCTTGAGGTAGGTCAGCCCAGACAGGGGCCTATATTTGAACTTCACAAAAGAGCAAAGGCTAGGACCAAATATGCCATTAGATTTATTAAGCAAAATGAAAACCAATTAAGGAAGGAAGCCCTTGCAAAGAGTCTGGCAGAAAAGGATACTAACTGTTTTTGGAAGGACATCAGATCCATGCAAAATTGTAACACACCATTACCTGTCAGTGTTGAGGGGGTTACGGGTGAAGAGAACATTGCTGACTTATGGAAAACTCATTTTAAGGAACTACTTAACAGTGTAAACCAAAGGTCTACTAATGGTGCAATTCAATATGTGAAAGATAGTAATTATGAAGACATTAAAGTGACTGAAAGTGATCATGAGAATGCCATAAGAAAACTTAATCTAAACAAAGCTTGTGGGCTGGATGGTATATATGCAGAACATCTTAAATATGCAGATAAGTTGTTAATAGATAAACTTAGTTCTTGCATCACCAGTCTATTTACGCATGGTGTCCTGCCGGAGTCTATGATATCCGTAATACTTGTTCCTGTCATTAAAGATAAATCAGGTAAAATTACAGCTAAAGACAACTACCGCCCAGTAGCACTTGCTAGTGTGGTGAGTAAGGTAGTTGAAATGATATTGCTAGAAAGAATGTCTGCATATATTGTCACCAGCAGCAATCAATTTGGCTATAAGAAAAATCACGACACAGACCAATGCATATATGTGCTGAAAGAAGTGATTGATACATACAACAAGCTAAATAGCTCAATTTTCTCTTGTTTTCTTGATGCAAGTAAGGCTTTTGAGAGGGTGTGTCACAAAACCTTATTTGAAAAATTAGTTAACACGGGAGTGCCTAGCTATATTGTTAGGATACTTATTTTCTGGTATGCTAATCAAAAAATGTGTGTAAGATGGGGCAACATCCTGTCAGGCTCTTTCGCCGTAACCAATGGTGTTAGGCAGGGGGGGATATTGTCTCCGTATCATTTCAACGTCTACATGGATGATCTTAGTCTGGAGCTGAACAAGACTCGCACTGGGTGCTGCATTGGCAGCATCATTGTAAATCATCTCATGTATGCTGATGACCTAGCCTTAATCGCGCCCTCTGGAGCAGGACTGGATAAATTATTAAGAGTATGTGAAAAATTTGGAATCGAACATTCAGTCAAATTTAATCCTATAAAGAGCAAAGTCATAATATTTAAATCTAACCTTCTATTGAAATCAAAGCTACCTAAATTCCATTTGTATGAAGAAATTATAGAAGAAGTAAGTAAAGTAAAGTATCTAGGACACTATATTTCAAGTGATCGTTCAGATGATGAGGATGATGAGGACTCCCTTGATCTTTTGTTATAATTACATAATTCCGATAATATCTTCATCAATAATCATCAAGTGTCCTTTAGTAGTATCATCATCATCATCATCATCATCATCATCATCATCATCATCATCATTATCACCTAGGAAATAGTGATCACAATTCTGTGTATTTTAATATACAATGGAAAGGTAATATCAGAGAGAATACAACATTAATACCTGACTTCAGAAAAGCCAATTATGGTGGGTTAAGAGAAGCCCTGTTAGCGGACCCTATGGTCAAAAAATTAAGTCGATCCAGGTGTCCAAATGAGTGTATCCTTTCTCAGGCACCTGTCATCTTAAGTCAGGAGGAGACGTCAAACTTGGTAGATACATACGATAATTTTATCAAGTCAGTATTCAATGCGCAAAATAAATATATCCCCAAAAGAAAATTTAGATCAACACAGAACCAACCCAAATGGATGAATAATAGACTATTAGATCTTCTAGGAAAAAAGAGAGGAATATATAGAAAAATTAAAAAAGGCGAAATTCACCTACTTGCTTACTATCAGAATCTATCACGACAGGTAAAAAAGGATATTAGTAAAGAAAAAATAAATTATGAAATTAAGGTTGCCAATGATTCAAAAAATAATCCTAAAGCTTTTTACCAACTATATAAATCCAAGGTTAGAGATGTAATTGGTCCCCTTAAAACTTCGATAGGAAAATTGACAGAAAGTTATTTAGAAATGTGCAGTACATTAAATAGTCAATTTCTTTCCGTTTTCACTAATGAAAATTTGGCACAGTTTCCAGAAGTCCGTAAGGTATACAGCGATAGTATAGAAAATAGGTTAAGTACGGTTACTATAAGTAGAAATGATGTGGTTAAGGAAATTGACAGACTGAAACCTCATAAATCGCCTGGTCCTGATGAGGTATATGCTAGAGTATTAAAAGAATGCAGAGATGAGTTAAGTTATCCATTAACATTTCTATTTAACAAGTCATTAGAAACAGGTATAGTTCCAGAAGCTTGGAAGCTTGCAAATGTAGTTCCGATCTTCAAAAAAGGTGATAAATCAATAGCATCCAATTACCGTCCCATTAGTCTCACTTCAATCATAGGAAAACTACTAGAGTCAATTATTGCTAGGAAAATGAGAAACCACTTAGAAACATTTAACTTAATCAATTCTTCTCAGCATGGATTCACTCAGGGACGGTCTTGTCTTACTAATTTGCTTAGTTTTTTCTCAGAGGTATATGAAGCAGTAGATAATGACAAGTCATATGATATTATATATTTAGATTTCAGTAAAGCTTTCGACAGAGTCCCTCATGAGAGATTGATGAGAAAGGTTGAGGCACATGGAATAGGTGGGGCGTTGTTAGGATGGATTAGGTCATGGCTAATTGGTAGGAAGCAGAGAGTCAGCATAAATGGTACCAAGTCAGAATGGGGAGCAGTCAAAAGTGGTGTCCCCCAGGGATCGGTATTAGGTCCCCTGTTGTTTCTTATATACATAAATGACCTAGATTTAGGTATAACTAGTAGGATAAGTAAATTCGCAGACGATACTAAAATAGGGAGATCAATTGATTCAGATAGCGATATAGAGTGCCTCCAAAGGGATCTAGATACCTTACATGAATGGTCAGTGAATTGGCAGATGAAGTTTAACATTGACAAATGCAAGGTATTAAAGATAGGGAAGATGCAAACAAATGTTAAATATAAACTAGCTAATTTAGAATTAGAAAATTCAGACTGCGAGAAAGATCTAGGTGTGTTTGTTAGCAATGATTTGAAGCCTAGAAAACAGTGTATAAGCGTTCGTAATAAGGCAAACAGGATTCTCGGGTTCATCTCTAGGAGTGTGAGTAACAGAACTGCTGATGTTATCTTAAAACTTTACTTGTCATTAGTGAGACCCCATATGGATTATGCTGTCCAATTTTGGTGTCCTTATTACAGAATGGACATAGATTCATTGGAAAGAGTACAGCGTAGAATGACAAAAATGATCCATAATATTAGAAATCTTTCGTATGAAGAAAGGTTGAAGAAATTAGGTTTACATTCGTTAGAGAGACGCAGAGTTGGAGGGGATATGATAGAGGTGTTCAAGTGGGTTAGTGGGATTAACAAAGGGGACATGGCAAATGTACTAAAGCTCAGTGATAGCGAAAGAACTCGTACCAATGGTTTCAAATTAGATAAATTTCGTTTCAGAAAAGATATAGGCAAGTATTGGTTTGGTAACAGAGTTGTAGACGGGTGGAATGGACTACCAAGTGCTATAGTGGGATCTAAAACTGTAGGGAGGTTTAAGATAAAATTGGATAAGCATATGGACGAGAAGGGTTGGGTGTGAAGGGGGATCAGCCGGGTTGGGCCAATCAGCGCTCTGCAGACCTCCATAATCCTGCGTTAATCTCTAACCGTTTTGGTGAGATGATCCTCAGGGTATTAGAGTGTGAGGCCTGTGATTGGGCTTTGTAATGAATTGGGGTTGTGTGGGACAGGGATCTGCCTTGCTTGGGCCAATCGGCTTTCTGCGGACTCCCATTTTCTTATGTTCTTATGTTCTTATATGGGTCGTCAGCGAAGGCAACTTTACATGCAGGGAAATTCAATATTAAGAAAATTTCATATGTGCACATGGGATACAAAAATAACATTGTTCAACTCCTACTGTTCACCAATGTATACAGCACAACTATGGTGGAACTATAAGAAAATTACAGTGAATAGACTAAGTACCGGTATCTCATATCACAATATCATGAAAATGTTTCTGGGGCTCTCAAAATATGAGAGTACAAGTATGCTATGTGCCTATATGAACTTACACTGTTACCAATCACTCATTAGAAAGCTAACATATAAATTCATTCAGCACCTTAACACTTCTGAGAACAGTATCATTAAAATGCTACCAACTCCAAGCATAGTGTACACCTCTAGGATCCAGGCACACTGGAGGAAGTTGTTCTATATTTAACCTTAAGTAATGATTTCAGGTCTGTTACTCTACAGAATTAGCATACCGGTACTGAACCTCATAGTGCAGTACAGTACTGGTATTCCTATACTGTACTGTAGCAATATACTGTACTGTACCGGAAGCTAAATGATGTGAGGCATGGTACTGTACACAATTAGGACAGTGGTTTTGGTAACAGTAGTTTGATGACCACTGTTTTTGGTTGAGGCAGTGCTGTGAACTACATGATAGCAAGCTGGGTATTATTTAATTTCTTTTTATTTTATGTAGCCTATGTACAGTAGCTTATATATATTCATGTTACTGTAAGGTATATATGGACCTCAGTATGGTCCCCTCTGTACTGTGTGTCTGAAATAAAGTATTATTATTATTATTATACAGAGCGGTCGCGAAACATTTCCCCATAGGGAATTCCTGTGTATTGCCCATAGGGTATTTCTATATATATTATTTGATCTGCATCTGTATGTGGTAACCCAAGTTCGAATCCTGGTAGATCACAATGTCACATGCAGCATGCTTGTTTTCATTAATTTATGTGAGAGGTGTTTGGTGTTGGAGGAGCTGAATTATTATTTAAGGCTAGGGCAGGGACATTGGAGACTAATAGAAGAACATGGAGGTGGAATGGGGGAGTGAAAGTGTCTGAAGTGTGTGGTGGGAGGGAAGAGACAATAGAACATAATATAGTGACAGAGTGCCAGTGGTATGACGGAGAGAGAGATAGGTTAGAGGAAGAGTTTAAACGGTTGATGGGGGAGAGGGAATGGGAAGAACAGAAAGAAGAGGAGGAGGATGGAGTAAAGTTTGTGTTAGGTCTAGGGACAGAAGAGGGGGGAGACGAGGAAGTGGAGAAAAGAATGAAGGTAGTAAAAAGCTTCCTGGAGCAGGTGTGGCAGAGGAGAAAAATAAATAGAGTAGAATAGGGTGAGGGGGGAGAAGGTGATCAGAGGAGGGGAGGAAGATTAACCCTTTCAAGATCCAATACGCATTTCTTTTCTGCTTTCTGGTAATTATTAGACAATTTTATTCAGATTAAGAAGGGTATGTGGAAGTCAGAGAGTTGATTGAGATAGTCTTTACCGTTTTAATACCCACATATCCTTCCTAAGCTGCATAAAACCGTCTAATGATAGCAAAACTAAACTGCTAAAACGTGTCAGAGCTTCAAGGGGTTAATGAGATTAAATAGTAGAGGTGGGGAAGAGGGACAGTAAGGAGATTAACCCTCTGTTCCCGGAAGGGCTCTTGAACGCCCATAAAAAAGCATACACGAGCTACCCGGAAGGGCTCTTAAACACCCATGAGCTCAAAGCCTGTGAGCTTGGTGTGCGAGGCGTCGGTCCGACGCATGTAAACAACAGCCGGCTGGACCGACGCCCCGCATCTCCGGCCACAAGAAGGAGAGCGTCGCTTGTTCGTGTGTGCCTGTATGTTGTTGTTAAGTATCGAAAAGTGGTGTAAAGTGGCTGTTTTGGCCATAAAGTTATCTCCAATGAAATCATCATCACAGCTCAACCAGTTGACTTAGAGAGCTCTACTTAATGCCATTCTACAGGTAAATAACACAGTTATGCTTGGGGATGCGGGAAGCAGTCTGATTAACGAATATACGGTAGCCTAGCCTAGACGTTTTTCGGCCAAAACACCCGGGTTTCGAGGAATATATATATATAATACATAGCCGGGGCTGAAGGGTTAAAACAAAGAAAATATTCCGCTTAAGCTTTTTCCTTCATTACTTTTCTTTAACTATCCCTTCTATGACTACTAATTTTCTAAACTATATCTAAATCTAGCTATAGCTTTTTCTGGAGAAATAGCCGGTAAATAGGCGAGCTGTTCCCACGAAAGCGAGGACAGCGACTCCTAGAAGAGAAGAAGTGATATACCGGTAAATGAAAATAGATTCGGTAAGATCCTGAGTAGCGGGTACAATTGTTTTATCAGATGCCTATTTACTGTACCCATACTGTACCAATTTACTTGCCAATATCTGGCAAGAAAGTTAAGTGCGGGCGTACCGCCAGCCTTGTTTACACTACGCGTAGTGGCGTCGGACCTTTGCCATCATATTCCCGTCTATTTTCACTGCCTTTGGATACAATAATATGTTGAGGGGGGGCTTTGCCCCCCTCACCCCCCCTGATATATTGTCATCATCATTTATATTACCAGCAGGGGGCGAATTACCGAAAAATATCGCCGTCAAAATAGACGCGAACTTAACCACGGCGATCGACAAATGTAAACATGACGGCGGCGGCGGCGGCATGGGAAGCGTCGGACCTTTGCAATCATGTTCCCGTCTATTTTGAATGCCATTGGATACAATAATATGTTGAGGGGGGGCTTTGCCCCCCCTCACTCCCCCCATGACATATTGTCACCATCATTTATATTGCCAGCAGGGGGCAAATTACCGAAAAATAGACGCGAACTTAACCATGGCGATCGACAAATGTAAACATGACGGCGGCGGCGGTAGAAGCATCAGACCTTTGCAATCATGTTCCCGTCTATTTTGAATGCTATTGGATACAATAATATGTTGAAGGGGGGGCTTTGCCCTCCCTCCCCCATGACATATTGTCATCATCATATATATTGCCAGCAGGGGGCAAATAACCGAATTAATCGCCGTCAAAATAGACGCGAAGTTAACCGCGGCGATCGCCCTATATAAACATGATGACCGTACGCCCAGAGTCTACAGCCATCCCCAATATCTTTAACCTAACTTAAGGGGAATTTTTTAGTTTGTTCCCTATACAGTATTTCCATCAAGCTTACGATTACACCCGCTAGACCCCCTTTCAAGATAAATTTGTACATTTCTCGGTAGAAAAATGTCCCAGCCGAAGGCCGGTTCCTCTTACATTACAGGCTCGCTATCGCTCGCCAGGAAAAAATCGACACCTAATTGGCACGAAAGGTCTTAAAATTGACAGAAATGGGGCGAAAGTTCTTAAGATCGTCAAACTAATGGGGCGAAAGTCTTAAAATCTCAAAAGCAATGGGGCTAAACATGAGGGAGAAAGGGATCCAGAAAACAATCCCTCAAGTGGAAATCTCCCCTTAACCAAAGCCTAACCTAGTATATTAGTGGACTATTCATAAATGTAAAATGTAATAATATATTGTAACATTACCAAATTATTGAGATATATAGGCTAGGCTAAGTACAGGTCTACCCGCTACACAGGATTAGGTCTATACCATAGGTTCTTCAGCTCTCTCTTGCAAATACACAGGAATTCCCTATGGGAAATGTTTCGCGACCGCTCTGTATATTGCCAGCAGGGGGCAAATAGGCTAACTGAAAAAATTGCCGTCAAAATAAACGCGAGTTACGCGAACTTAATCTATTGTCATTATCATATGTAGCCTTATTGCCAGCAGGGGGCAAATAACTGAAAAAATTGCCGTCAAAATAGACGCAAACTTAGCCGCGGCGATCGACCTATGTAAATATGACGACCATACGCCCGAACACTAGGCTACATCTTTCCCAAATTAGGGCAAGGATGTAGTAACTAGGCTATTCAGGTGTAGGCTACCGCCCGCTTTGTTTACACTACGCGGACTCTCGCGATCATGTTCCTATCTATTTTGACTGACGTGGATACAATAGGTTAATAGATTGAAGGGGGGATTTGGCCGCTTTGCCCCCTCTCACCCCTCCCATGACTTAGGCTATTGTTATCATCATATATAGGCCTAGGCCTAGCCTATTGCCAGCAGGGCAAATAACAGAAAAAATAGCTGGGAACTTAGACTAACCGCGAGCGATCGACCTATGTAAATATGACGACCGTTACTGTAGGCATTGTAGGCTACGCCCTGTCCCCGGATACTAGCCCTAGGCCTACATCCTTCCCAAAATTAGTGGTAGGCCTAGTTTCGGGGGTGCAGGACAACTCGTACCTGGCGAAACGAGTTAACTCGTACTCACTTGCCTAGTCAAGTCTTACCAATAACCTTGAAAACGGACCCTGTTCTTTTCTTTATTATATATACTGTACTGTACTAATATATATTCTTTTAAATAAAAAATATATTCTTTTAGTTATTGCTTTGACATAATTTTGTTTGATTAGTCTTGTTTATAATACGATACTCTATCTCTAGTTGCCGTTTTATAATGGAAGTAAGTAGTAGTAGTACCGGGTAGTACTAATTAAGACCTGTTTGGAACAGAGTGCGAAAAACGGAATTTGAAGGTAAATACGGGGAAGAGCAAGGTTATGGTCTTCGAAAGGGGTGAAGTCACAGAGTGTGAGGTGAAGCTGAACGGTCAGGCTATGGAGATCGTCAACTCTTTTAAGTATCTGGGCAGTGTGTTGAGTAAAGATGGGACTATGGATGAAGAGGTGCGGGAGAGGGTACAACAGGGGAAGAGGGTTGTAGGAACGCTAAAAGCAGTAACAAGAAAATAGGGTGGTCAGTATGGAAGTGAAGAAGTCCTTGCATGACAGTGTGGTAATCCCGACACTGACTTACGGAAGCGAAGCATGGACGTTGGTTGAGAGACTCAGACCAAGAGTGAGAGCAGTGGAAATGAATTACTTAAGGAGTGCGTGCGGAGTTACATGGAGGGATAGACAGACTAATGAGGAAGTAAGAAGGAGGTGTGGAGGTAGATGTGCTGGAAAGTGTGAAAAGGAACAACTTGAGATGGTTCGGCCATATGGAACGTATGGAAAGCGAGAGAATGACTAAGAGGGTGTATGAGAGCGAGGTGGAGGGACAGAGGGGGAGAGGTAGACCGAATATGAGGTGGAAGGATGGAGTGAGGAAGTACATGAACGAAGGTGGTGCTGGTTGGGGGGAGGGGCGTCGACTGACTGGGGACAGAGGTGCATGGGGGCGGTTCGTTCGTGGCCACCCCTTCGGGGATCACGGCGTCAGGCAATAGATAGATAGATAGATAGAAAATTAAAATATGGTCCTAAGGCAGCCTTGGCTTGCAACATAGGATACCATGGTGATGGGCTGGTCTATCAGAGTGAGAACTGAGCAATCTCTGCCATACCCATAGCTTACTCTGACTGTTCCTTTTACTTATATATTTTCTAGATCTCAAGTGACGGCGTCTCTTCCGTGGATTGACCTCCAAATCTACCAAGGTTGGAAGCAAAAGCGTCACATTTTTACTTTGCCCCTCAACTTTCTCTTCATAATTGCTGAGGGGCACAGGGCCCAGGGTGGGGCTTTGGTTTCCCGGGCGTTTCCGCTCCCTCCTCAGCTCCCCGCCATGGAGTGGCTTCGGTCACTCCAGGCTTTATTGTGGTCGGCTGGGAGGGTTCTGTGGGGGCGCTCTGTTATGGCCTTGCTCGGGGCCTTGGGGCTGTTCGGCCAGGCAGCTTGGGGAACAACAACAACAACAACAACAACAACATTCTTAACATAGGATACCGGTACAGTTATATCATGGAATTGGTGCTAAAATAATTAGTGTAGCCCACTACTCGTCATAAGTTTTATCAAATCCTATTGAAATTGGTAGCATATAAATACAAAACTTAAAGTTTTCCACTGTCACAAGTGTGGACCTCAGCCATGCCGAATCTACGTACAGTACAGTATGTACAGTACTCCAATTTTGCGAGAAATTGGTCGACATTACAGGCCGCAAAACTGGAATTCGCAAAATTGGATTAACTAACCTTATGGGGAAAAATTAATATGGTCGACATTTCATCAGTGATGGCCCAATTTTTCGTGATTTCCGTCATTTATTTGCTTTGTTTGTACACACATACATGTAATTATACATCCCACAATAAAGAAAAATACAGAAAAACATAAGACATTATCATTATCCTTGAGAAAATCAAATTAAATGAGCAATTGAGCACTTACCTAGACTTGAAAGATGGCTGGGCTTGCGGGGATGGAGGTAGGGTGTCCGAGGCTTGGGTGGACAAGACGGGCGGTACAACCGGTAACTACATTCTTGCCGGGCGGATTTAATAGCACTGATTATAAACATAATCGATTGATTAATGTCTTGTCCGAAGATTAATGATATTTGCATAATTAATTATGAATTAGCTTAGAAAGGCCTAGCCGCCTAGAAAGGTTTAAAATTTATTTGGAATTGGATAACAGGGTGGTAATTGAGTACGAATTGTCTTTGGTACGAGTTGTCTTTTGAAGGTACGAGATGTCTCGAGTACGAGTTGCATCGGGTACGAGTTGACATGTATTCTAGTTTCGGTAATTAGTAGGCCTAGGCTATCCCAAGCCTAGCCTAATAGCGGCAGCCTATGTCCGAGATTAAAATTATGATTCTTAGCCTAGGCTATTATAGCCGGTAACATTCAAGGCAGCTAGAGCCGCCTTATTTACCAAGTTTTCTTTATATTTTTTTCAAGGAATAGCCTATAGCGTTTTATTAGGCTATTATTTTTCATGGTTTGAGTGGAGGATTTGCATTAACTTACCCATTAGGCCTATTCATTAATCTGAAGATACGGCGTCAAATGGCGCCATTTATTGAGTGAATCGCGCTTTTACAGTAGGTGGGGTACATTGGATACACGATGGGTTGAGGGGGCGTTGCCCCCCCCCTTGATATATTGTCATCCTCATATAGGCCTGCCTGGCCCTGCCGCCTATCATCCTATGTAGATCTGTAGGGGGCCAAAAACAGGTTACCGGCATATCGTTTTTGTGAGTAACGCTCACGCCATTTATTGGGTGAATCACACTCACCACATCTTTCAAAACAAGAAGAAGAGGAGTCAAGTCGAAGGATTCATTGAGCGCAATGCTTTGTTTGCGGTCGAGACTTATTATTTTAGCCTAGGGTTATTTTTCGGTGTAGGCTAGGTCCTAATCAGGTTTTTTCAAGTGTCGATAACAAAATTCCTCCAGCGAACTAGGCTAGGCTAATGAGAAAAATATGGCGAGTCTAGGCCTATTGGTCCCTATTTTCCCTAATCAATTATTTCGGCAAGAATGTTAGGAGCGGCGTACTGCCATCATTGTTCATACTACGTGTAGTGGCGTCAGACCTTTGCCATCATGTTCCCGTCTATTTTGACTGCCTTTGAATACAATAGCCTAATAGGCTATGTTGAGTGGGGCTTTGCAAGTTTGCCCCCCCCCCCATGACATATTGTCATCATCATATAGCCTATAGGCTATTGCCAGCAAGGGGCAAATAACCGAAAAAAATCGCCGTCAAAATAGCCTAGCCTAGGCCTAGACGCGAACTTGAACCACAACAGCGATCGACAAAATGTAAACATGGCGGCGGCGGGGAAGGCAGCGGACGCTTGCAGTCAAGTTCCCATCTATTTTGAAAGATATTGGATACAATAATATGTTGACCCTCACCCTCACCCTCACCCTCCCCCCCCCCCCCCCCCCCCCCCCAACATATTGTCATCATCATAGCCTAGGCCTATATATTGCCAGCAGGGGCAAATAACAGAAATAATCGCCGTCAAGAGTCAAGACGCGAAGTTAACCGCGGCGATCGCCCTATGTAGCCTAAACTGTAATTTGTCTGTAAACATGATAACCGTACACCCGGTAGGCTAACTACATCCATCCCAGGCCATTATTTCTAATAGCCTAGGCCTAGGGCGGCGAAAGAGGTCTTGAATATTCCTCCACAAAGTACAGTACAGGTTGCAGCAAGGCTAGGCCTAGGACCTAGGTTATGCTGTAGGTTGACTAAGCAATTCAATTTAGGCTACCATCAGTTGAAATTTCCTGAAAACTAACCGAGGCTAATCAAAATCGAACTGAACTGAGATCAACTGAACTCTTTCAACCTTTATTAGGCGTTCAACCTTCATTAGGCTCATCAATGCAAGTAGCCTAGGCCTAAATTCACATAAAATTACATGTCCAAAGCGTTAGTTGGGTATACCACATAGCATGCAAGCAAGAACACACCCGTTACTCACCTAAATAGTTATATCCGCTATGAAATTTGCGTTTGTAAACAGAGCAAGATCGTTCGCGGAATAGCGGCGACAATTTAAAACTCCAGGCCGAAACTTGTTGGCGTCTGTTGTAGTCGCTTACACTCCGGGTCCTCTGTCCTGTGTTACCTCGATTTCTTTTGTGTGGAAGCAGTTACTATTTTTATTTTCTATTATTTTAATCTTGCAATCATTAACTAACATTATAGGCTATAGTACAAAAGAAACACCTGAGAGGGGGGAAATATCGATCTTACAATCCTATATATATTTCTTTAATGTTGAAGTTTTTAGGTGACCACTGGCACAACTCAGAGGTGGTTACTGTAATGGCCCCAAGTATGGTCCCCTCTGTACTGTGTGAGTCTGGAATAAAGCATTATTTTTTATTATTAGTATTATTATTATTATAACTAGATATCCTATAGGATCTCTAAGCATCCCGAACCATTGACAAACACAAATTTGGAGAAGGATTTATGGGTAGGCTACACATATCATCGGATTTAAAATCAGCGCAGCATATTATAGCCTACAGCATATATTTAAAAAACAAACAGTAGATTGGAGATTATCAAGCATAATTTTGATTTTTTTAATATGGACATTTTCATGGCTCTCTACGTCCTGCCTTTGGTAAGACCACTGTTGGAATACACAGTTTACATTTACGTTTACGTTGAGGGACCGGCAGAAGGCCACTCTCGGGCGGCATGATGTGCTAGGGTTGTGCTTTAGGACAAGTGGTTGGGGACAGGATCAGGATTAGGGATGTAATGATTGGTGATCCTAGTTCTAAATGAATCCAAGGGTGGGTCTATTAACTACATGAGATGGGAGGTGGTTCCACTCTTGGATGCTGCGGGGAAAAAATAAGTAAATATGTCCAATTCCATGCTTGCCTGATACGTGTGGTATTTTAGGATGTGGCTGCTTCTCGTAAATTGTAGGCCTATACTTGTAGGGTGTAAATTATAGGTTTGAGCCCCGAAGAGAAGAAGGAAAACCTAATATTTAGTAGTGGCCCCGGAATCATTGACGATATGCCTTAAACAGTAATGGCACTCTTTGAACCCCATATGCAGAGTCAGCTGTTCAAATCACCCGCCACGGAGCGCAAGAGACCAAACATCGTAAGCGTACGCTTATAATTACTTACGGACTCGTCTTTATGATGCGGATGCTAACTACGAAAAAACTCAAATAAAAAATGGTACGATTTTAGTTTCTGGACACCTATTTGACAACAGGTACCACCAAGGATTTAATACATATTTTTTTTCGGTTTCCACACATCCAACACAAAGCTACACCTTTTTCTGGTCCCGTAATAGTATTGAAAACGGTATAATAACTTTTTAAATGTGTTTTCGACGAGAATAAAAAGTCGCGTTGTGCCGAAAATCGGCGGGAGTCCGTCGTCACTTCGGATCGTCGGTTTGTTTACCCAGGACGCTCGAGGTTACGGCCATCTGTTTTACTTGCCCCCTGCTGGCAACATGTATGACGATTATTATAATTCACGGGGAGGGGAGGGGGGGCAGAGGCCCCCCTCAACCCGTCCTGTATCCCACGGCCTATAACGCAAGTTTTTATCAAAAAATTTACCCAACAACTGGTTAGCTTAGCCATTTTAGCCAAGGCGGGAAGTCACTCGGAGTGTAAATTTGTAAACAAAGCGACGCTACTTCCACGAACGCAACCGATTTGTCTTTATATTTCCTCTCATATTATCATTATTAAGGTGTCCCCATTGCTTTTTTAGTGTTTCGTACACCAGAAAAGGGTGTAGCTTAAGTGTTAGATGCGTGGAAACCGAAAAAAATATGTATTAAATCGTTGGCGGTACCTGTCAAATAGGTGTCCAGAAACTAAAATCGTACCTAAAAAATAATAACAGAAAAAGATTAGAACTCCTAATCTGCTATGCTTCCCATCGTGTGGATGTTGATAGCATGGGTTTGCGCTGAGGCGCTGATGCGCCATTCTTCCTTCACTAACATATCTAGATAACCTCAAAACATCAGAACGAATGGGAAGAGGATGGAAGGGAGGGCCGGAATCATCAATGATTCCGGGGCCACTACTAAATATTAGGTTTTCCTTCTTCCCTTCAGAACTCAAACCTATAATTTATTAGTGGCCCCTCCATCATTGATGATATGCCTGATATCACAAGTCTGGAGGGGGACATTCGTGACACATATCAAACCACTAACAAAACAACAATAGGATGAGAATAAACCCATGCAGTTATAGAGTTTGACGATTCCGGCCCTCCCTTCCATCCACTTCCCATTCGTTCTGATGTTTCTAGGTTATCTTGATATGTCAGTGAATTTATCACGGATATATTGGTATCTAAAATGCCCCAGAACGAGAAGCCCACCACAGAAGCCACGAACGAACACCACACAGAAACACCCAAAAGAAAGGTCCGCAGAACGAAAGGACCAGCTGACCGAGCCAGCCAATTCAGACAGGCCCAAGCCCGCAGGGCTAAGCAGCTCCAGGCCGCACCTACCTACCCCTTCTAAACTGACCATTTTTCCACACCTCACGTACACTACCCCCTCGTGTCCTACACTTCTACCTACAATGATGAACAGGAATATACATTCATATTAAAAACACCCATGCCCTGTCCCCAGGTTGAGCCAATGCCAATAAAGCAGACAGCCATATATCTATGTATGTTCTTACATCCGAGAAGTAGATGTTATATATCTTAGAAGCTAAAACACCTACGCCTGTCCCTAGACCTCGTATATAAATTTCCATGACGAGTATAGATATATGTAACCCGTGCTCAGTCGCCCCTTGCATTGTTCCTCTAGTAACTAAGTGTCTCTATAATATTAACTGCCACCAGTATTGATACGACATAGCGGCACTGTCCTTGTGTCGTATTGTGCCAAGTGCAGATCAACCAGGTTTCGTCACCTTATTAGGACGACTACTATAATGTCGTCATTCATCGATGTATTCAATCCTTAGGTTACGTATTAATATTAACATTCCCTAACCTATCTTGTCTTGCCAGACTAAGTTTCTGAAGACCCATCGCCCCCATAAATCTATGTATTTAATCCTTAGTTTAAGTATTAATGTTAGTGTCTCTATAATAGTAACTGCCACCAGTATTGATACGACATAGCGGCACGTCCTAATGTCGTATTGTGCCAAGTGCAGATCAACCAGTTTTCATCACCTTATTAGGACGACGACTATAATGTCGTCGTTCATCTATGTATTCAATCCTTAGTTTATGTACACATGTTAACATTCCCTAACATATCTTGTCTTGCCAGACTAAGTTTCTGAAGAATCATCGCCCATAAAATCTATGTATTCAATCCTTAGGTTAAGTATCTTTATCCGCCATTGTGTTCACCTTTTTCCAGCTACTTCTCCACAATTGTTATACGTCTTCCAATCACCTCCTTCGTATCCACAGTCCACAGTACGCCAATTTGCTTCGTGTCCTACACCTCTTACCCCAACCAGAGATTGTATAGATAACCTTAGTACCAGTATCTGTCATAAGTACCTCAAAACAATAACGAAGTACCCCTACAAACTGCCGCTTTTCTTGGTATATATTTCATAGAAAACGCAGTTCCCAGGGACAACTAGACGTGCAAAAGCTTGTGCCAACTAATAGTATCCATAACCCCTCGTACTGACGAAGAATAATACACCATGTTTTTCCCCACTTTACCCACAGTCAAGCACACACCTACAGTTCACCTCCTTCTTCCCCCCCAGCCCCACAGTCCACATAATTCTATCTTTTCCAGACTCATATACCACCCCATAGTTGCACTCCCCGGTAGCATTTGGCTAACGTACTTTCACTGCCTTTTCAAACTCCAATATCAACTGCAGCCTAATGCCATCCCCACGCCCAGACCTTAGGGTCAAATTTCCCTATAGCCCCCGCTGAACTCCTCCCCTCTCATTAAAATACCCCGCGCTTCTCGACTCTTGTCCGACCTAGCCTCTCTCTCATACCTCTTGAAGATCCTTGATTTTTCCGTTGCTAACGCTCTCCAACCTTTTATATATATACTCCTATCCAGCCTGCCTTCCCTTAGCAGGCCAGAACAACATTAGAACTTTACTAACCCCTTGCATGCCATCTATTCTCTTACAACCTATTTACAACTCTGCACCCAATGGTCGTCGGTGCGAGGCTAGCCGCCTCACCAGTAACTAACTTCTATTGCCATACTTCCAGATAAATGTGGCAGAGTTAGCAACCAGTCTCCACCACATCCAGCAAACCCTACGATTAACAACCAACCGATTAAAACCAGCTAGCCAAGGCACCTTCGGTTTGGATATTAAGAAGACCCACATCTGTCTCATAAACAGAGGGTTATTACAAACACTGGTGATATGGCAAGCCCCTAGCCACAGCCGCCGGACGACCATCCCAGAGAGAGAGCGCCCGGCTACCCCTTTTTTTACCCACCCGAGGAGGGAGACCCCCACCCCCGCGGAGGTATACCTGACCCCTGTTTTGACTTCCGGGTCATTGCCAGGTAGCCTAGGAATTCTTCCTATCCATGAACTAACCATGCATGTCTAACCCCCTTACTCACCTCTCTGTACCCACAATAACCCATTCACCTGTTTTGCATACTCGGATAGTCAAATTAGCACTTCAGCTAGGCAATAGAACGAAGACTGAGCAATATAAGAGAGACGCCCCTATCAACTTCATCTCCCAACAATTTGCGTATTGCTACTTATAACTGTAGGGGGCTCCCTAAAACCAACAGAGGGCTTCTCCTACGTCCTGATGTAGTAGACGTATTTAATACCAGTGATATTGTGTGCCTGCAGGAGACTTGGTATTTTAAACAGAATTTGGGTAACCTCAGTACTATCTGTGATAATTTTCATGGGTTTGGGGTCTCGACAACCGATGCTATGGATGGTCTAGTAGCAGGTCACCCACCGGGAGGAGTAGCTATTTTGTGGAGGGACTCTTTAGACAGCCGGGTTAAACCACTTTTAACAAATTTACCATGGTGTACAGGTATAGAAATAGAAGATATCCAACGGAAAGTAGTTATTCTTAGTGTGTACTTGCCCTACCAATGTAATGAAAATGAAGAACAATACCTGGAATGCCTTGGAGAGCTAAGTGCTCTTTTACAAGAACTAAATACCACCTGCTACTCTGTAATAGGGGACTGGAATGCTAATCTGAAGGACATGAGTAACTCTCTGTTTGCTAGTCATATGACTAACTTCTGTGGTGAGCATGATCTAATTATCTCTTCTCAGCTCATGCTCCCTCATAGTAGTTACACATGTGTCAGTGCAGCATGGGGCTCAACGTCTTGGCTAGATCATACCGTAGCTAGTGCTGATTTCCATGATATGATAACAAATATGGAAATTCAGTATACATATACAGATGAAGATCATATCCCATTGACCTTAACAGCTAGTTTGGAAAGAGCGCCAGAATTTACCCAGTCAAACAATAGTGTAAATCCAAAACTGCCATGGGGCGGGCTTGACGAGGAGGAGTGTGAGCAATTTTGCACTTTAACACACACTCTCCTTTCTGAGCTTGATCCTGGCAGTGAGGATGCCATTACCTGTGAAGACCCCAATTGTGTTAATGCTAGTCATCGAGAAGAGGTCAGCAAGCTGTACACTAATATTATATCTTGTCTTACTAAGGCTAGTGACATAGTATTTCACAAGCATAACAAAAATTACTCTTTTAACAAACCTGGGTGGAATGACCATGTTTCAGAACTATACCAGGCATCCCGAGATGCTCGTAGTGTATGGCTGGATCATAACAAACCGAGACAGGGACCCATTTTTGACATGTTCACCAGACTAAAGGCTAGATGCAAGTATGCAATCAGATATATAAAAAACAATGAAAATGTATAAAGAAGAGAAGCATTGGCCAAAAACTTTGCTAGCAAAGACACATTGGCCTTCTGGAAGGATATTAAAAAAATGCATAATAGCTGCACACCTCTACCCGTTAGTGTAGATGGGATCTCTGGTACTAATAACATAGCCAATCTTTGGAAAACACATTACCAAACTTTGTTTAACTCTGTTGGGCACCAAGGAAATACCATTGCTGCTACAACAGAGTGTAACAAAGAAGAAAAATATGACACAATTAAAGTTACAAGTGAAAAAATCAAGGCTGCAATAAGTAGGCTAGATGCTAACAAATCCTGTGGTTTTGATGGTATATATGCTGAACATTTGAAGTACTCCTCCACTCTCCTCTTGGAGAAACTCAGCAGTTGCTTTACCAGATTTCTAATCCATGGTTTCCTACCAGAATCTATGATGTCCGTTACCTTGATACCAGTAATTAAAGACAAGGCTGGCAAAATTACATCAAAAGACAACTATAGACCTATTGCCCTTGTCAGTATTGTAAGTAAGATCCTAGAGTTAATCATTTTAGACAGAATCTCAGTGTATATCTCAACTAATAGTAATCAATTTGGTTTTAAAAAGAATCATGGTACGGACCAGTGCATCTACACTCTGAAGGAGCTAGTGGATGGGTACATCAAAATGAACAGCTCTATTTTTGCATGCTTTCTTGATGCTAGTAAGGCATTTGACAGAGTCTGCCACAATATCCTGTTTGATAAATTAGCAAGGGGAGTGCCATCCTATATACTGAGAATCTTGAAGTACTGGTACACCAATCAAACATTTAATGTAAGATGGGGTAACATTATTTCGGATTCCTTTACAGTAACCAATGGAGTGAGACAGGGTAGTATTCTCTCACCTTACTTATTCAATGTATATATGGATGAATTAAGTGATAAATTGAATAAAGAGCAGATTGGATGTTATGGTGGGAATAAAATCATCAACCATCTCATGTATGCTGATGATCTGGTCATTATTGCACCGTCTTCTGCGGGTCTGAGCAAACTTCTTGATATATGTGAATCTTTTGGTAGTAAACATTGTGTTAAATTCAACCCACTGAAAAGTGCTGTTCTTATATTTAGATCAAAATTACTGTATAAAAGTAAACTGCCAAATTTCTCACTCAATAATCAAATTATTCAAGAAGTAAACAAAATAAAATACCTGGGACACATTATCTCAAACGATTGCTCAGATGATGCAGATATCGGCCAGTCAGCGCAGACAGCTATATTTACGTGGTAACACCATCTTGAGAAAATTCCACATGTGTAATTGGGAAACTAAAGTAACTTTGTTCCGGACATATTGTTCCTCTATGTACACGGCCCATTTGTGGTGGAAGTATAAGAGAGCCACCATAAATGGTCTGTGTACATCCTATCATAATATACTCAAGATGTTCATTGGTCTCTCTAAATATGAAAGCACTAGTATGGTGTGCACACTGTTGGATGTGCAGTGCTGTCGGGCTGTCATCAGGAGACTGGTGTACAGCTTTTCGCAGCGACTGCAATCCTCCAGTAACACGCTGATTGTAGCTCTTTGGTCTAGTGATCATATCTATGAATCCCGTATTATATCTCACTGGCAGAAGCTGCTGCACACATAGTATGTAATGTAATATATAGGTCTAATTAAACTATGAGCAATGATCTGTGCAATAAGTGTTAACCAACATTGAGCAATAGCCTTAGTTAGCCTATCTGTGTTATATTGTGACAAAATGTGATATGTGCTCTATTCTGTAAATAGGCCTACTGTATATTTTATTTTATTGTTTCTTTATTAATATATCTTTGTGTATAATTATTATCTGTGCTCTGACGAGAAGTGTATGTGATATGGACCATTAACCCGTTGAGCCCCGGCTAGTTATAATATTTTGTTCACCCCAGTCCCATGCCTTTTTCACTTCTTTTTTTTGTATGCTAAAATGGAAGACAAGGATGAGAAATGAAAAAAAAAAAAAAAAATCACCTCGGATATTTTTTTTTTTTGGGGGGGGGGGGGAGCCTCAACAAAATTTGTTGAGCCAAAACGGAAGAGAATGGTGAGAAATGAAGAAACAACTAAAAAAAAACTCACCTCGGTCATTTGGGGGGCGGGGGGGGGGGTCGATAGTTCGTCTCCCCCGCATGACCACCCGCCCGGGAGCACTAGGGTGAAAACTGAGTATGGCATTGTACGGCATACATCCTAAGGAGTGTCTCACATAAATCTCAAGCCTCTAGCTCCCATACGACCGGAGTAATGAAGGTTCAAAGTGGCGGTGAACTAAGGGTGTAAAGTATCCCCACTAAGCCCACCACCACCACTTGTCTTGGCCCGCTCACACCTACCGGCCCGGCTCCCACACACACTACGGTACCTCCCCCTCCTATTCTCCCGCCATTTCCTACCTTACGAGCCACGTAAGTGATTTTTATATGTCGGATGCACGTGATGCGTCGCTGGGAGTTGGTGATCAAACACTGCCGACGCATCACGTGCGACGCTGGGTCTCACTGGGTTAGGTCGTACTGTATTTTTTTTTTTTTTTTTTTTTTTTTTTTTTCTATATTCCAACTTACTTCCTCTCGGCATAGGCTGAGAGCCTTAACATTCACCGCTTTACAATGAACAGTGAAGCCCGTGAGGTCTTGTTCCAGTCTAGGGAGTGAGACATGTGAAGCACGTAGAGTACAACGAGCACCTGCCATCTTGCCTTCACATGAGGCACGGTGCTCACTCATGGCCCGAAACGACCCCATCTCTGAAGCCCCTCGTTCCGTGCTTCACTGTCTCACCCCCTACACTCGGACTCTCACACTTACACACACACAACGCCACCTGTTGAGCAGATAACTCACCAGGCATTGCACCCCTATAGCATATTTTGAATATGGGAATATTCATACAGTGCTATTTAATCAGGGAACAATGAGGGTATTTTATTGACGTTTCGGTGGGCTTGTGGTAATGCACTGATACTAGGTACAGCACAAATTCCATCCCAATAATATCTTCCCATTGATACATCGGGATTTGAACCAGGGACCTTTGGATTACCAGGCCAGTGGCAAGACCACTCCACCACACCTCCCCTATATTTATACTGTATCTATCTTATGTGTCTGGAATAAAGAATTATTATTATTATTATCACAGCTGTCCCAGTCCTCCCCGCAAAGTAGATCCAGTCTCCCTCCCATAAATACTTCCAGTATAGCCAAAATAGTACCTTTTACTAAGGCTCAGTTATATCACAAATTAAAGGCTTCCTAGCCATGTGCCACAACAGTAATCACCATCTTACCTAGTCCCCATATCTATTGAGAACTCAAATAAGTCCATAAGACTCGAGATCCCTATTGTCTACAGGGTCCAGAACCGAGCCTATAAACCTAGCTCCCGCCCCCAGTCAAATCAGTTGAAAGTTAGACACCAACCAGTGGTCACTACCCTGAAGTTAACCTCTAGCTCTGCCCTTGTGTTGTTCCTGAGTTGAGAGATTGCCGAGCCGGCAGACTCCATGGCAGAAGTTAAATAGAAGAGCTGTCCATGTACAAGTCCCAACGTGCATCTTATAACCTTCACACAAATTAGTGGGTATATAAGTGTGTAGCCAGCACCGATTGTCAAGAGATCCGACTTGAGAACTTCCTACATTTTGGACCACCTGGACGGCCGAGGAACCAGTCGTTAGCCCCCAACATCACCGGAAGCAAGATAACCAGGACCAGACCCACAAATACTATTCAAGATTCATGTTACTAGTACTAAGTGTTATAGTACCAGTTCGATATTCACTTATTAACTTTTCTATGAAGTGGCTATAACTTGCCCAGTGTAACTCATATTTAACCATTCCATTTGGGACGTACTAAGCGTATCAGTGTTCATTAACCCGGGAACTGTGGGGAGACTCTTAAGAGTTCCCCCGGCGGACTGCAGGAAGACTCTTAAGAGTCAGAGAAAAAAAAATCAACTTAAAACATCGAATTTTTTTATTTTTTTTTATTTTTATTTTATTGATTTTTTTTTTTTTGGCCCCTGGGCAATGCAAAATCTCAGTCCTCTACCTCCCCTCCTTCCCCACTTTCCTCCCCTCCCTCAGTTATCACCTATTTTCCCTGTTATTCCCTTATTCTGAGGTATATTTTCGTGCTAACATTAGCGAGTTGCAAGCAGGGCGTTGTCATCACTGATAGAAAGCGAGTGCAAGAGAGAGAGAGAGAGAGAGAGAGAGAGAGAGTATCGATCGACTGTGTCTCAGTGGCCTTGGAGGAAATTGGCGGGAAAGCAGGTTGCCTCACCCATACATTTTATAACTCGCGGCCTATATCTCCGATTTTGACCATCCAAACGCTGTTTTCACTCGTTTTATTGTTGTTTCAGGTTAATACCTTTATAATCAACCCATAATAGGCGTGTATGGATAAGTATTAATGCTATTTATGGTAAAATGAATATTTTAGTGATGGAAACACCTCAAATACGTCAGCACAGGGGGACATTTCTAATTACCCCCATGCGCACTTCTTAGGTTAATTAACAGGCGACATTGACTCTCATAATTACCTTATTCAGATATTAAAACCCTAGTGATATCTAACGTTCGCCCACTGATTTGTGTTCTACGTATTTCTGTCATAAGAATATAAATCTTAGATCAGTACCCCCTTGAGGTTACTATAATTGCCGTGTTCAGAAATATAGGCGTATCTAATTCTAACTGTGAGCTGCTACTTGGGCACGCGACCTGCCAGAAAGAAATCTAATTAGTGAAATTGAATACATAAATACGTTGAGGTCTTCCAGTATAATAAACCTTGCTAACTAAATCCGTGATCAGAAGAGTATACCTGAACGTTGGAAGTGGGAGACTAGGCTCCATCCAGATCCGCTAATGCTAGCAGTTCCCTTCTATTATTTGTTTTGTACGAGTCTTACTATCTTTCTATGCTCTTTATTCACCTATCTAAATAAAAGTGATCGTGTGTCGTGTTACTGTGTGTTTATTGTGTGTTCTCTATTCCTCATACCTTGTATTGTGCATGCAGCCTTATATACCCAGTCAGATAGAGCCCACATTACCCAAGTTAATCCTGTAGAAAAACAGGGCATAACATTGGCGGCAGCGGTGGTTCTTGATTCGGATAAAAGGTTGCATTACATTGCAAGTTTGGAACAGCCAGAACACGATAACATCATGGCGCACCGTTCTCACATTCCCATCCCCCATTATGATGGAGAAACTTATGAGATCGAAACATTCATGGACATAGTGAAACCCGTACTTGACCTAGTTTATACCACGGACGCAGAAAAAATAGCCGTAACATTAACGCACCTGGGAAAAGCCGTTTCCCTGGTTGCCTATCAAGTGCACCCTGCTCTCACCCGGGACGAATTTCGCCCAATAGTGATAGAAGCCATTAAGCCTTCGTTGGGCGTTTTCGTGGCCCACACCCGTATCCAAGACACTAAATTCGAAGGCGATTTAGATGCCACAGTGAATAAGATTGCCCAACACATAAAAGTTTCTTTCCCCACGTTGACCAGAATCCAACAAGAACAGCAAATTCTGGTCAACATTGTGTCTATATTGCCCTCAGCAGTAAAAGACCATTTCCGTGTGCACGATTTCATCGGATACCAAAAAGATCTCATCACGATCCGACGTATTTTGGCCGTGCGCACAGAAGCACCCACCCAAATCGCTGCAATCAAGAGGTTTCCCACGCATCCGCAGCATCCCGACCACCAAAACTCCAAGAATGCCTATCCAGCCTCATCCTTCCACAACAGACCCACCTACCCTTCCGGAAAGCCCCAACCCAGTAGACCCCGGTTCCAACCTACCCAGCCACGCAGAATCTTCAACCGGAACAGAAACTACAACACCTACCAAAGTAAAAACCCTACCTTAGTAATTATCAACCCCTATGATTTCCCTGCCTGTAATGCTCAGTGTGCTTTCCATCAAATTCGTGACTCTGCCAAACCTCACCCCTTTACTCCTCGCATTTCTGTAAATGAAGAGGAGTTGGGACAAGAGGAAGAGATGGAAGAAAGACACACTGGAGAAATAGCCTCTAACATTACCTCAGAGGATACCGAGGAAACCCTGGAGGAGGTAGATATCGATTCTCAGGATTTTTAAAGTACCCCCCGCCCAAGATGGCCTCGGCGGGGGACGCCATAACTGACCGCACTGCCCCCATTTATTACATGGCCAAAATCAAGGACATTCCTGTCTGCTTGTTAATCGACACAGGAGCTGCCAAGTCATGTTTGTTCAAAAATTACTATGATCTACACCACCGACTATTTGGCCCGTTGTTAACCACCAAAGCAGAACTAATCTCAGCTCCTGATACTTACTTCAATCTCCTAGGATACACTTTGCCCCTATCAGTAACGACTCCTGCCCCCCATGCTCGTTGTTATCACACATTCACAGTATTTTCCTCCAACTGTAAACATTATGATGGTTTCCTTGGACTTGACCTCCTTCAAAAACTCCAGGCCCAGGTCGACTGCGGCCAAAGGCTGATATCATTCAAAAAATTCCAACCCATAGCCTCTGACAAACCCATCACGCAGAAACCCATTCACAAAAAAAAAAAACACCCTTCCCCTCAACAAACCCTGAGTCAGGGTTACCAAGTTGCAGCTAGCACTAAGGTAACTCCTAAATCCCCCCCTTGCCCTGAGTCCCCTCAAAATCTCACCCCATTCAGTAACCAAATGCCTCAACAAACGAAAGAAGACAAGTCCAAGCAACTCCCTCTCGGTAATCCCCTCCATTCTCTTCATTCTGTCCCGGATAAATCCTCCCATGTTTTCAGGACAGACTCTGATATATGTAACCATAATTCCATCCAATGTTTATGTACACATGTTTCCAGGGAAAATACCGATCAATGTACCCAACAAAATTTCCCCCATGCCCCCAGAAATGTTCAGCTATCCCACAACCCACAACAATTCCCTTGTGACAATTTTCCGTCAGTAGCTCCCTTGCCCCCCCACACAATTCACACCCCTAAAAAAATTCACAACCCCACACTTGACTCACCCTCTCATGACAAACAAACCCACCCGCCCCACATCACTTTTAACCAGACCTTGACTGCCACCAAGAAAGTTCCCCACGTTCGTCCTGTTAACAACACCACATCAATACACCAGTCCTCCACCAATAACCCATGTTCTACACCTAACTTTTTCCCCACCAACCCTCCGCAGTCCCCCCAACAAATTCCGTTTTCTAACTCGCTCACCTCTCACCACTCTGAACCGCCCGCACGCGCCGTTAATCCCCCCCTCACGCGTGCCGACCGAGGGACACAACCATGTTCCCACCATGCCCCCAGAAATGCCCAGCTAGTCCACACCCACCCCAATCCCCCTTGTGACAGTTTTCCGTCAGTAGCTCCCTTCCACCCCCACACAATTCACACCCCTAGAAAACTTCACAACCCCTCACTTGACTCGCCCTCTCATGACAAACAAAACCACCAAATTCATATAAACTCCAAACAAACCGTCACTGCCACCGACAACGCTCCCCAAATTCCTTCTAACGACCACATATCCTTACATCAGTCCTCCAACAATAACCCATCTTCTATATCTCACGCTTCCCCCACCAACCCTCCGCAGTCCTCCAACAACTCCCGTTTTCTAACCCCCTCACACCACGCCCCACTGATCCTCCCACACGCGCCGTTAATCCCCCCCTCACGCGTGACCCCCACCAAAGCGACCTTGCCCCCCTTATAAGTAGCAAGCACCTGCTCGCCAGCCAATCCCCCACCATCATTAGCCCAGCTGTAGTTCAGGATAAATGCCAAATTCCCCCCCACCATAAAAAATGGGTGAACCTGCGGCCCATACCCCAAACGCACATGATATTTTCCCCCACTACCACGTCCCCCAACCCCCATCGTTGCCTCTTACAACCCGCCATCATTTCCGCTCGCATCAACCACATTCTCGTGGCAAATATCTCAGAGGAATCCCTGACACTACCAAAAGGTCTCATTATAGGAGACCTCGAAACTTTCGATGACCTCCCCATAGATTTTAACGACACCCCTACCAGCCTCCAATTGCCCCCTCTCCCTGAGACATTATCTGACCACCAAAAGAACGGCATGTACGACCTACTGCTGGAATTCAGTGACGTGTTTGCCCAACAACCCACCGAAATCGGACAGACTGATGTAGAACAACACATCATTAACACCACAGGCCCCCCCATACGACAACCATCCCGTAGAAAGAACCCCATACAACGTCAGGAAGAGGAACGCCAAGTCCAGGAAATGTTAGAGGCCGGGATTGCCACCCCGTCCATTAGCCCCTGGTCTTCCCCTGTTGTCTTAGTCAAAAAGAAAGATGGGACAACCCTTTTTTGCGTCGATTACAGGAGGTTAAATGACGTAACCATTAAAGACGCTATGCCCTTACCCCGAATAGACGATTCCCTTGACTCCCTACACGGATCCAAATGGTTCACTACCCTCGACTTGCAAGCAGGGTATTGGCAAGTGCCTATCAAGGCCGAGGACCAAAAAAAAACAGCATTTTCCACTAGTGGTGGCCATCACTATGAATTTAACGTCCTACCTTTTGGCCTCTGTAACGGACCCGCCACTTTCTCCCGTTTGCTGGTAGCGGTATTACATGGCCTAACCTGGGAAACCTGCCTAGCCTATCTGGACAATATTATTGTGTACTCACCAACCTGGGAAGAACACCTCCTCAGGTTGAGACAAGTCCTTCAAAGAATCCGAGCCGCCGGGTTGAAATTAAAACCCTCAAAGTGCGAGATTGCCCGGAATAAGGTAGATTTCCTCGGACACGTGATATCTGAACATGGTATTGCGCCAGACCCAAAGAAACTTCAAACCATACAAAACCAACCCCCACCCACCACTGTTAAAGGAGTACATTCGTTTCTAGGTTTAGCCACATACTACAGACGTTTCGTCCCCAACTTTGCCACCATAGCCAGACCCCTCCACCAACTCACCCACAAAGACACCCCGTTCACCTGGACACCTGAAAGAGACCTCGCGTTTAACACTTTGAAGCAAAAGCTAATCCAAGCCCCGATTGTCGCTTTCCCTGACTACCAAAAACCTTTCCGTCTTTATACCGACATATCTCTGTACGCCATGGGTGCAGTTTTAGCTCAAGTCAGAGACGGAGAGGAACATGTGATAGCGTATGCCAGCTCCACCCTCACCCAAACACAACAGAATTACGCAGCCACCAAGAGAGAGTGCTTAGGGATCATTTGGGCACTCAGCCACTTCCGGTCATTTGTGTTGGGCACAAAACTCGACATAATTACCGACCATCAATCTTTACAATGGCTGCGTAGGTGCGAAACCAACTCAGCCATTTTGGTACGTTGGAGGGAGACACTAGAGGACTACGACTTTACCATACAATATTGTCCAGGCAAACTCCATACCAATGCAGACGCCCTGTCACGTTTGCCAGTACCAAAAGACCCCCCCACCAACCTAGCCGCCTTACAAAACACTGAGTTGGTATCTACCCCCACCCCCCGACATAATGCCCCCTCAGCCCCCTCCCTAATTAATCTTGGGAAGCAAGAATCAGACCCCCCTGGATACCGTTAAATGTCTTCAGGGGACTGACTCGCTGGGGAGATCAACTTGCCACAGACACTGGTCACATAACCTTGGACCCCACCATTGCCAATGACTACATGACTACATCCACGAGGGAAACGGCATACACCTTGGACAAAAGAAGATGTTAAAAATCTTCACAGACCAATACTGGACCCCCAACCCCTCCAAAATTGCACAACGAGTGACAGAATCCTGCAAACCGTGTTTATTGGGAAAGGATAGATCACGCACCCCAGGCCCAGCTGGTACCTTGTCGGCTACCAAACCGTTCCAAGTCCTATCCCTCGACATCATGGGCCCGTTCCCTCCTTACGCTGGCAAGCGCTATATCGTCACATTTGTGGACGTCTATTCAACATTTTTAATAGCCTGCCCAGCTAATGACCACACAGCCACCACAGTCGCCACACTGCTTGCCACAGAAGTATTCCCTATATTCGGTCTGCCCCTTGCTCTTCTATCCGACAATGCCCCCGAGTTTAGTGGACACGTTTGGCAACAGTTCACCCAACAATGTGGCATTAAGATTAAACACTCATCCCCATACTGGCCTCAAGGAAATGCTATATGCGAACGCAGCCATCGCACCATCAACAATCAGTTGCGAACAAAAATGATTGCTTTTAACACCACAGACTGGCCATCACAACTAAAAATGATACAATGGGGCATTAACACCTGTCCCCGAGAAGACGGTATTTCCCCTCATGAACGTGTTTACGGCGTACCCCCCCTGTTACTGCCGTTCCACCACCATGCTCACCTTCCCTCCACCACCTCCACAATTGACCCATTGCAACATCTGCAAAACACCCTCCATACCGCCCAAACCTGTCAGGACACCAAAACTGATAACACCAATGACAAAAACCCTTTCGCCATCCATGACACCGTAATGGTAGCCAACCTCCCTATCACCAACAAGTTAGGCCCTCGCTATGTCGGGCCCTACACCATCACACAAGTCCCAAACGCCTATCAAGTCACCATCGACTATCACGGCGTGACTCGCACGTTCCGAACTAGATTCGTCCGAGCGTTTAAACCACTCCAACCACAAGACAATACCCCACCCCACATGGCTGAACCAGAATTAAACACCCCTATTACACCATACACTCCAGCTATGAAAATCCCCACACAAACCCCTCAGGACCTAAGCCCTCCAACACCGAACAGACAGATCATTCCTCAACATACCCCCGAACTAACCTCCACAAACCCCAAGCCCCCACTATCACACCCTCTTCCACCATGACACCTTCGTTCACTTCTGATAATCAAGTACCTCCCCCGCTTATCCAAATACGAAAGCCTCCCCCCACAACCCCGACCACAACAGAAACTCTGCCGTCTAGCCCTGACATACCTTCCCCACTCCCCAGGCACCACACTAAGAAAACCACACACCCTACCAAAAACCAAGTACACACCCAAACACACCACACAATCTACCTCAGGAACCTCACGCTACAACCTACGCCCACGACAAAAACTTTTTAAAACCTCCAGGAAACAAACCCTGCTAACCAAATTCCGTAGGGCTGCCAGACCACTAACCTCCTCCTCTTCTTCTTCGTCGACTTCTCCTCCACAAAGGGAAAGAAGACGAATAAGCACCCCTAAACACCATATACCCTCTAACTATAGTCCAGAAGTAACAACCCCCACCCCCCCAAGAAAACACATACCTTCCTCTTCAACCTCATCCCCTCTCAACCCCCACCAAACACCCATAAAACCGCCCACTTCCACCACCAGCAAATCACCAACCTCACCAAACGACACACCCCACACACGTCCCTACCCCCAACCCTCCAACTTAAATCTACACTCCCTACCCACCCGTCTAGCCCTCCCCGCATCCGCCCCTTTCCCCTCCACGATCCCCACCACCCCACCCACACATCGACCAACCTCCTCATCTCACCGAACCCCCAACCAACCCCCCCTAAGGAATCCCCCCCCAAAGTCACACCTGAGAGAACCCCCACATGTCCTTTACCTGTAAAACGTTCCTCCCCTCAATATAAAAAATCGTCGAGTGACTCAAGTCCCACGACAAACTTCTACCTTCCCACCAGAACCGCCCGAGGTAGAATAATCAACAGACCCATCAGATTTAAAGACGGTGAGATAAAAATAACACCCCGTTCCGACACTAAAGACCCAAGCCACACAACACACACACCCCTTCCTTCTCACACACCTTACCTAAACCTATCTTGCGCATTGCCTCACTAAATTTTGCCAGCCTACAACACCGCCCAAGAAAACCAAAAGAAATCCAGACTCATGTTCCCCCTTCATCCCCAGCTCTGTTGTCAGACGTTAATCCCCCGTCGGTTAGTAACCCATTCACTACACTAAACAGACCTCCTGTCAGTCCCACACACCTCACTCTGACCCCCGCGGGGGAAAGCTACAAACCATTCATACGAAAGGTTAAAGTAAAAAAACCCACTGGACACTTACGTCTACAACGCCCACATCAAGCCCGGGCAACCGCCCGTCACAACACAGAGGACACATTCTTACAGGTATACATTGACCTACAAAAGAAACCTGACCGTCGCTCTCTTGCTTGGTGGAAACTTCTAAATACCCTCAAAATGACCCACCATAAATATGCTTCTATTTACTTCACCCTTGAGGCTCGGGGACGAGCCTATAATGAAGGAGAGGGAAGTAAAATGCCCCAGAACGAGAAGCCCACCACAGAAGCCACGAACGAACACCACACAGAAACACCCGAAAGAAAGGTCCACAGAACGAAAGGACCAGCTGACCGAGCCAGCCAATTCAGACAGGCCCAAGCCCACAGGGCTAAGCAGCTCCAGGCCGCACCTACCTACCCCTTCTAAACTGACAATTTTTCCACACCTCACGTACACTACCCCCTCGTGTCCTACACTTCTACCTACAATGATGATGAACAGGAATATACATTCATATTAAAAACACCCATGCCCTGTCCCCAGGTTGAGCCAATGCCAACAAAGCAGACAGCCATATATTTATTAGTGGCCCCTCCATCATTGACGAACATGCCTATTACATAAGGCATCCTCTTCAAACACTAATCCGCCGTAGTTTGAATCTACCGCGCAGAGCATTTAAAAACTGAGGAGCCTTCATCATGAGCGCACGCGACCTCACTCATGGCTTCAGTCATTATGAATTGGGTTCTCACTACGAAAAAACTTCGTAAAAAATAAAAACAAAAAGAAAATAAGAATAACTATCCAATAAGCTTTCCATCATATCGTGGATGTACTTGTGTGGATTTCTGACCAGACGCTGATTCAGGCGTCATTCCTCCTTCTCTGCTCTGCGCTCAGCCTGCCCGGACCTGTCTCCCCACGCTCCGCGGGTTCCGCATTTGTTGCGTCCCTAGTGAGTTTTTTCTCATTGGTTTACTCCGGGATGTATCGAGTAAGGTTAGGATATGCGTAGCAGGAGTGTCCTGGGCTGGTTGCCCGCAGTGCAGTGTATTTTGGGTCGTATGTTTGGGGCATCTATTTCGGATGTACCCTCGTGGTCCTGTTGTGGACAGGTGAATTTTTTCACAGTTAAGCTAGCTTTGTGATGCAGGCGGCTTTCATTACGCGTTATTGCTTCCTTTTATCTTTCTGATGAGGTAGCATATTTTTGCTGTCGTTCCCAGCGTATTTTTCTTCACTTAGTGAAGTTTTTTCTGGGTCCCGAGTCAGTTCTTCCCTTTGCCGGAAGTGTTTGCTACAGTGGTGTGTTGGCGGTGGTTCCTGTTGTGATATAATTCAGTGCTTTTTGTTTATATTCCGACATGTTACTGTTATCCATCTGCCTAGGCCTAGCCAGCCTCTCGTAGCTTTATCACATATACAAGTGTTATTGAATTATTTTCTAAATATGTACTACTGTGTCATGTGTATCCTGGTTTAGTTGTGTATTGGCTAATTCCACGGACTATTTATGTGTCCTGGGTTAGTTGTGTTTTGGCTAATTCCACGGACTATGTTGGGCCCGGCGTTAGTTGTGTTTTAGCTACGCCTCGGTCCGGTGTTGCGTTCAGATGGTATCTGGACGGGGTGGGTTTTTTCCGGCGGGTTTTTCTCGGTTTCACCTTGATAACCCCGGCTGGTTGCCTAGTTTTGGCCACGCGTGGTTTAAAACAGGCTTGTTTCCCCGGCGAGTGGGTGTCTGTGGCTCCCCAGGTCTGCGTCTCTGGGGTGCCTGTTTCATCCCGGCGGGTTGGCTGTACCCATCTAACAGTGTTCATACGGACACGTGTTGTTTGTAGTTTTTTCGGTTTTGCAAAGCCAATATGCTGTAGTTGTATTTCCTCCCCGGCGATCTGTTTCAAAGAAGTGGGGATAGGAACAATTGGGGTTAACTTTTAAACTTTAATTCACCCGGTGGGTGCAACCTGGAAGGTTGGGATGACCGAATTTGCAAAATTCAGTTTAGTTGACCAGTCAATTAAGGGATGCTTTGTGTATCGCCTCCTTCAACATACGGCGCTTTAGGGCACATTTGGGGTTAACGTTTTTTAAACTATTATTCACACCCGGCGGGTGTTTCTTGCACGGATGAGAATAACGAATTTACAATTCAGTTAGTTAACCAGACATTTGAGGGATACGTTTTGTATCGCCGCCTTCAACATACGGCGATCTAAAAGATACTTCGGCAGAAGTTAGATATCGTATATTTGTCAGGCTTCCCAGTTTTTTATCTACGAGATAATTCGGGGGCCGGCGTCTTTTTTAGTTTTTTTTTTCCAATATTTAATATGGAAACAAACACCACCGGAAAGACTTAATCACTTATAAACGCCATGATGGTCTTTATATATTATGTCAGAGGGTATTCATAAATCTTTTGGACAAATTAAGATATTCTGAAATCTTTTACTTAGGAAACCCCACCGCGTGGCGAGCTGTGGTCGTTGAGTATTACGTCTCGTTACCCGGCGGGTTATTTAACACCTGTGTGCGAACAGGAGTGGGTTAACCTTATGAGCATTAATTCCTGGAAATTTTAAATTTTCCAGAGCTGGGTCCCGGCGGGTCTATGCAGAACCTGGAGTAGTTTCCCTCCAGTCTCTGTCATGGCTACCTTTGCCCCGGTTTTTGCTGTATGCATTACGCCCTCCTGTTCAGGTATCCCTATTTTTGCGCACACACTTTGTATAAAATGTGTTAAAATTTCTCGTTTGGTGGGGGTTACCTTTCCGGCGTTTTTCTCGTTGCTCCGAGAACACCGTTTTGGTTTACCGAGTTTTAGTCAGGATGGCTAAAATAGGTAAGTTACCCCGACGAGTTTGGTCGCTTGAGGGCTCATCAGAAACTGCGTTTTTCTGTGGTCGAGCCTGGGATCAGGCTTCCTGTGTTATTCATTGCTTTATGCATTACGCCCTCCTGTTATGTCTCGTTTGGTGTGGGTTACCTTTCCGGCGTTTTTTCTCGTTGCTCCGAGAACACCGTTTTTGGTTACCGAGTTTTAGTCAGGATGGCTAAAATAGGTAAGTTACCCCGACGAGTTTGGTAGCTTGAGGGCTCATCAGAAACTGCGTTTTCTGTGGTCAAGCCTGGGATCAGGCTTCCTGTGTTATTCCCGGTTATCCACACAGTTATTTTGTTTGGTCTTTCCCTCCCGGCGACCTTTTTTACAAAGAGGTCTGGGGCAGGTATAAGTGGTTTGACATTGCATATAAAACCCGGCGGTTGTTTTTAAACTTTAATTCACCCGGTGGGTGCAACCTGGAAGGTTGGGATGACCGAATTTGCAAAATTCAGTTTAGTTGACCAGTCAATTGAGGGATGCTTTGTGTATCGCCTCCTTCAACATACGGCGCTTTAGGGCACATTTGGGATTAACGTTTTTTACACTATTATTCACACCCGGCGGGTGTTTCTTGCACGGATGAGAATAACGAATTTACAATTCAGTTAGTTAACCAGACATTTGAGGGATACGTTTTGTATCGCCGCCTTCAACATACGGCGATCTAAAAGATACTTCGGCAGAAGTTAGATCTCGTATATTTGTCAGGCTTCCCAGTTTTTTATCTACGAGATAATTCGGGGGCCGGCGTCTTTTTTAGGTTTTTTTTTCCAATATTTAATATGGAAACAAACACCACCGGAAAGACTTAATCACTTATAAACGCCATGATGGTCTTTATATATTATGTCAGAGGGTATTCATAAATCTTTTGGACAAATTAAGATATTCTGAAATCTTTTACTTAGGAAACCCCACCGCGTGGCGAGCTGTGGTCGTTGAGTATTACGTCTCGTTACCCGGCGGGTTATTTAACACCTGTGTGCGAACATGAGTGGGTTAACCTTATGAGCATTAATTCCTGGAAATTTTAAATTTTCCAGAGCTGGGTCCCGGCGGGTCTATGCAGAACCTGGAGTAGTTTCCCTCCAGTCTCTGTCATGGCTACCTTTGCCCCGGTTTTTGCTGTATGCATTACGCCCTCCTGTTCAGGTATCCCTAAATTTTGCGCACACCCTTTGTATAAAATGTGTTAAAATGTCTCGTTTGGTGGGGGTTACCTTTCCGGCGTTTTTCTCGTTGCTCCGAGAACACCCGTTTTGTTTACCGAGTTTTAGTCAGGATGGCTAAAATAGGTAAGTTACCCCGACGAGTTTGGTCGCTTGAGGGCTCATCAGAAACTGCATTTTCTGTGGTCGAGCCTGGGATCAGGCTTCCTGTGTTATTCATTGCTTTATGCATTACGCCCTCCTGTTATGTCTCGTTTGGTGTGGGTTACCTTTCCGGCGTTTTTTCTCGTTGCTCCGAGAACACCGTTTTTGGTTACCGAGTTTTAGTCAGGATGGCTAAAATAGGTAAGTTACCCCGACGAGTTTGGTCGCTTGAGGGCTCATCAGAAACTGCGTTTTCTGTGGTCAAGCCTGGGATCAGGCTTCCTGTGTTATTCCCGGTGAGGGGGGCTCCACACAGTTATTTTGTTTGGTCTTTCCCTCCCGGCGACCTTTTTTACAAAGAGGTCTGGGGCAGGTATAAGTGGTTTGACATTGCATATAAAACCCGGCGGTTGTACCTTCGGGTGGTTATATTAACGAATTTGCGATTCGCGATAATTTGCCAAACAATTGATTGATACAATAGGGTATCACGGCCGTCAAGACGGCGATCTATGAGGGCTTCTGGCAGAAGCCGGATTAGAGATTAAGATAGGCTTAGACTTTTTATGGGATAAAAAGATGCCTGAATCTTACTAGTGTTTCAAGTGTAAAGGGATACTTGAAGGACTTCATCTTTAATAAAGATATGTTTCATCTTTATGAGGATTCAGAAGTTATGCTTAATTCTTTCGAACAGGTAAAAGATATGCTGAAATCCTTAATAAACAATTGGAACAATGTTGTTTGTTTGTTTAGTCTTTCTCTCCCGGCGACCTTTTTACAAAAAAAGGTCTGGGGCAGGTACAATTGGTTTGACATTGCATATAAAACCCGGCGGTTATACCTTTGGGTGGTTATATTAACTGATTAGCAATTCGCGATCATTTGCCAAACAATTGATTGATACAATAGGGTATCACGGCCTTCAAGACGGCGATCTATGAGGGCTTCTGGGAGAAGCCGGATTAGAGATTAGGATAGGCTTAGACTTTTTATGGGATAAAAAGATGCCGGAATCTTACTAATGTTTCAAGTGTAAAGGATACTTGAAAGACTTCATCTTTAATAAAGATATACTTCATCTTTATGAGGATTCAAAAGATATGCTTAAAAATCTTCTGGACAGGTAAATATATCCTGAAATCTTTAATATGAAACTAAAGGAAAACGAAAAGTAGTGGTGGAGTGCTACGGTTCGTTGACCGGCGGTCTTGTGACACATATTTTGTACCATTTTTTGGGTGTAACCCTATGAGCATTAATCCCCGGAAAATTCTCTTTCCAGGGCGGAGTACCGGTGTTGCACCAGGTGACCAGGTAGTTCCCGGGGGCGGGGTAGTTTTCCCCCAGTCTCTGCCATGTCGGCACTTGAACCTCTCATTGCTGTATGTTCAACGCCGTTAAGATCAGGTATCCCTATATATTATTTTCATTTGTTAATGAAATAATTTAATCACTGAATAATAATAACCATATATATTTCCTATGATTATATTAGGATAATATTGTGTTTATTTATAGTAATTTATTTTAATACAATTAAATATAAATTAAATTAATTAGTATACTTTATGATTTTGCTCACCAGCTCTGCTTTCAATGTGTTAATGAGCTATGGGAGCTTTTAATTATCATAAACCTTTACAGGGCTCTCTTTTAGAGAGTATACCGAGCTCGCAAGCGAGGGACAGCCACAGCCAAGGTGTATGGCGATACTCACAGTCCTGGCAGGACAGAACACATCCCTTTGTGACTCAACTAGTGCTGACGTCCACGGGATGCCGATGTACCATCTTCTACCCCAGTTTTAACATGGCAACATGTGGAGGTCCCGGCTTCGGCGGGATCTTCCCATGATAAGCCAGACTTAACGGATGAAGAACAACGATCTCTGGTCTCAGAGATGGAGGTTGAAGAGTCCAGTCACCTTTTAGGCGACTCTCAGGGTACTGTCGAATCTCCACGGAGTTCGTCATCGGCTAGGTATGTACCGGCGGAAGAGATTGATGGACTACTATTGAATGCACTTAATAGGTTCTTGGGCCCTACGCCGGAAACTCCTCCTGATACGGGAGATCCCGCGATGTCGACGAATGTGCGACCTCTGGCTACATCCTTTGCTTTAGCGAAAATACCTAGCCATCCGCTTGTGTCAGGCCCAATTTCCAATGTGCCAGGCACAACAGCTCTCACTACTTCCACTGAATGCAGTTCACTGTATTCAGAAACAAGGGTCAACGAGGTCAAGGAAGTTGCTACTCGTGTCGGAAGAGATTTTTGTTCTAGCCAGCAGTCTAGATATTTATCTTCACGCATCTTATCTCCCAGGCGTAGCGAACGTCTGGGCAGACGCTCTGTCCCGGAGACAGAGCACGACAGTAGAATGGGAGCTCAAGCAACCCATTTTCGACCTAATGATTGCGGAGCTCTCCCATCCACAAGTGGATCTTTTTGCGTCCGAGGAGACTCACAAGCTCCCTCTATACCTCACCCGCCGGGCGGTAACGCCGGCAGGGGGGCCAGACGCCCTAGTGACAGACTGGAACAGATGGAGCTCCATCTACCTGTTTCCGCCGCCAGATGCGTCACTAATGTGCCACGTAGTGAACAAACTACGAGTTTATCGAGGCTTAGTCTCGCTAATCGCGCCCCTGTGGCCGGCGCAGGTGTGGTACCAGCAATTAATAATGTGGTGCCCGGACCCGGTATCGCTCCCGGTCGGGTACTTCCACTTAGACACGATTGGCAACCTAGCGACCTCGCTGACTTTTGCATTATGGACATTCAGGAGGCCAAGTGGCTAGCACCATACGGTAGGGATGTGACCAATAAATTGCTCAATCAATATACTCAGTCTACTAAGCGACAATATCAATCACATTGGAAAGCTTTTACTTCTTGGATTGTTAGAACGGAACAAACTGTACCCTCAGTGGCATTGGTTTTTAATTACTTGAACTATCTGTTTGAGCAGAAACGTTTATCTGTGGTAACTTTGAAGAATCACTTAACTGCGATTAGAGTGCCCTTTTTCGACCTTACAGGTCTATCCATACCGGTGGCGGAGGAAACAGGATTTATGAGAGCATGTTTTAAACTCCGCCCACCTCCCCGTCAGCTCATGCCTACTTGGTCTCTGGACAAAGCTTTGTCTTTACTTCATTCTCGTCTGTATCAAAATACTGCAGACTTTGCTTTAATCTTAAAGAAGGCAGTTTTCCTTTTGGCTTTGGCCACCGGAAACAGAGTGTCTGAGCTGGCGGCGATGAGCAACACACCTAATTGTCTTAGGTTTGGTAGACTTAATGATTCAATTTCCATTGCACCCTCCCCGGCGTTGGTAGCCAAGAATGAGCATAGTGCACACGTGTTTTCTGAGTTCACGGTGCCGGCGTTAAAAAGGGGAAAGGTGCATCATAATTTATGTCCAGTGCAAGCTCTAACCAAATATTTGAGAATAGCTCCTCAAAACCCCCAAGGTGCTTTATGGGTAGCGAGTACGGGTAAACGCTTACTTAAACGGCGATTAGCCTCTTTTCTGGTAGAAGTCATTAAAGAGAGTAATCCCGGCGTTGTGGGTAGGGCCCACGATTTACGCAAGTGGGCGGCCTCTTTACGTTTCCTGAAAAACTTTTCAGTTGAAGATATTGCGTCCACACAGTTGTGGGCGTCTAATCATACGTTTCTCTCTAGATACTTGTCAGTTGCTCTAGACAAACCTTCCTTACCATGTATAGCTTTAAGGCAGAGGGTCTAGGTGGCCCTGCAGTCACTTTTTTTTTTTTTTTTTTTTTTTTTTTTTTTTCTATATTCCAACTTACTTCCTCTCGGGCATAGGCTGAGAGCCTTAACATTCACCGCTTTACAATGAACAGTGAAGCCCGTGAGGTCTTGTTCCAGTCTAGGGAGTGAGACATGTGAAGCACGTAGAGTACAACGAGCACCTGCCATCTTGCCTTCACATGAGGCACGGTGCTCACTCATGGCCCGAAACGACCCCATCTCTGAAGCCATCTCGTTCCCGTGCTTCACTGTCTCACCCTCTACACTCGGACTCTCACACTTACACACAACGCCACCTGTGATAACTCACAAGGCACTGCCACCCTATAGCCCATTTTGAATATGGGATATTCATAGTGCTATTTAATCAGCGAACAATGAGGGTATTATATTGGCGTCTCGGTGGGCTTTGTGGTAATGCACTGATACTATGGTACAGCACAAATTCCATCCCAATAATATCTTACCCATTGATACATCGGGATTTGAACCCGGGACCTTTGGATTACCAGGCCAGTGGCAAGACCACTCCACTTATGTTTACTTTCACGGAAGGGGGGGGGGGGGTGCAGTCAGTTGACATAGGACACCCTAGACCCCGCCGGAGTATGAGAGCTGTGATACAATTTAAGGTTAAAATGTGATATGAAAATTTCTCTGCGAGAAATTGTGCTAGTACAAGGTTTAGTACAAAACAACGGTGTTGTTATAGTAGTTTTAGCTGCGAAAGCAATGTAATATTAGTTCAATGGAGTTCATTTGCAATTGATCTCCACATGTATTTTGGGGTTTATGATGTGCACATATAAACTTATAACTTATTATTTTTGTCACCACTCGTTGAGTGGGGTAGATCTGTGTTCAGAATCTTCAGGGTTACCCATTTTTGTCGGGCAGGCTTCTTTGAAGCACGCACCTGCCTGAACCCCTTTTTCTTGTATATTCCCCGGCCTACGCCGTATTAAATACATTTTTCAAAAGTAAGAATACTATGTGGTTGTTTTTATTATCTGCTTTTCTAGAGTTATGATATGATTACGAATGTCCCCCTCCAGTCTTAGATATCAGGCATGTTCGTCAATGATGGAGGGGCCACTAATAAATTATAGGTTTGACTCCTGTAAGGAGATAAAGAAAACCTAATATTTAGTAGTGGCCCCGTAATCATTGACGACTGGGGCCCTCCCGACCGTCCCCTTCCCATTCGTTGATGTATTAAGGATTTTAGTTTACTTGATATGTCAGTGAAGGAGGAATGACGCCTGAATCAGCGTCTGGTCAGAAATCCACACAAGTACATCCACGATATGATGATATTATTGGATAGTTATTCTTATTTTCTTTTTGTTTTTATTTTTTACGAAGTTTTTTCGTAGTGAGAACCCAATTCATAATGACTGAAGCCATGAGTGAGGTCGCGTGCGCTCATGATGAAGGCTCCTCAGTTTTTAAATGCTCTGCGCGGTAGATTCAAACTACGGCGGATTAGTGTTTGAAGAGGATGCCTTATGTAATAGGCATGTTCGTCAATGATTACGGGGCCACTACTAAATATTAGGTTTTCTTTATCTCCTTACAGGAGTCAAACCTATAATCTATGTATGTTCTTACATCCGAGAAGTAGATGTTATATATCTTAGAAGTTAAAACACCCACGCCTGTCCCTAGACCTCGTATGTCAATTTCCATGACGAGTATAGATATATGTAACCCGTGCTCAGTCGCCCCTTGCATTGTTCCTCTAGTAACTAAGTGTCTCTATAATATTAACTGCCACCAGTATTGATACGACATAGCGGCACTGTCCTTGTGTCGTATTGTGCCAAGTGCAGACCAACCAGGTTTCATCACCTTATTAGGACGACTACTATAATGTCGTCGTTCATCGATGTATTCAATCCTTAGGTTACGTATTAATATTAACATTCCCTAACCTATCTTGTCTTGCCAGACTAAGTTTCTGAAGACCCATCGCCCCCATAAATCTATGTATT
Organism: Paralithodes platypus; assembly: GCA_032716605.1. Taxonomy (NCBI): domain Eukaryota; kingdom Metazoa; phylum Arthropoda; class Malacostraca; order Decapoda; family Lithodidae; genus Paralithodes; species Paralithodes platypus. The sequence continues at coordinate 17,862,387 of CM064493.1, read as the reverse complement.
TAATCCTTAGTTTAAGTATTAATGTTAGTATCTCTATAATATTAACTGCCACCAGTATTGATACGACATAGCGGCACGTCCTAATGTCGTATTGTGCCAAGTGTAGATCAACCAGTTTTCATCACATTCTTAGGACGACGACTATAATGTCGTCGTTCATCTATGTATTCAATCCTTAGTTTATGTACACATGTTAACATTCCCTAACATATCTTGTCTTGCCAGACTAAGTTTCTGAAGAATCATCGCCCATAAAATCTATGTATTCAATCCTTAGGTTAAGTATCTTTATCCGCCATTGTGTTCACCTTTTTCCAGCTACTTCTCCACAATTGTTATACGTCTTCCAATCACCTCCTTCGTATCCACAGTCCACACTATGCCAATTTGCTTAGTGTCCTACACCACTTACCCAACCAGTGATTGTATAGATAACCTTAGTACCAGTATCTGTCATAAGTACCTCAAAACAATAACGAAGTACCCCTACGAACTGCCGCTTTTCTTGGTATATATTTCATAGAAAACGCAGTTCCCAGGGACAACTAGACGTGCAAAAGCTCGTGCCAACTAATAGTATCCATAACCCCTCGTACTGACGAAGAATAATACACCATGTTTTTCCCCACTTTACCCACAGTCAAGCACACACCTACAGTTCACCTCCTTCTTCCCCCCCAGCCCCACAGTCCACATAATTCTATCTTTTCCAGACTCATATACCACCCCATAGTTGCACTCCCCGGTAGCATTTGGCTAACGTACTTTCACTGCCTTTTCAAACTCCAATATCAACTGAAGCCTAATGCCATCCCCACGCCCAGAGACCTTAGGGTCAAATTTCCCTATAGCCCCCCCTGAACTCCTCCCCTCTCATTAAAATACCCCGCGTTTCTCGACTCTTGTCCGACCTAGCCTCTCTCTCATACCTCTTGAAGATCCTTGATTTTTCCGTTGCTAACGCTCTCCAACCTTTTATATATATACTCCTATCCAGCCTGCCTTCCCTTAGCAGGCCAGAACAACATTAGAACTTTACTAACCCCTTGCATGCCATCTATTCTCTTACAACCTATTCACAACTCTGCACCCAATGGTCGTCGGTGCGAGGCTAGCCGCCTCACCAGTAACTAACTTCTATTGCCATACTTCCAGATAAATGTGGCAGAGTTAGCAACCAGTCTCCACCACATCCAGCAAACCCTACGATTAACAACCAACCGATTAAAACCAGCTAGCCAAGGCACCTTCGGTTTGGATATTAAGAAGACCCACATCTGTCTCATAAACAGAGGGTTATTACAAACACTGGTGATATGGCAAGCCCCTAGCCACAGCCGCCGGACGACCATCCCAGAGAGAGAGCACCCGGCTACCCCTTTTTACCCACCCGAGGAGGGAGACCCCCACCCCCGCGGAGGTATACCTGACCCCTGTTTTGACTTCCGGGTCATTGCCAGGTAGCCTAGGAATTCTTCCTATCCATGAACTAACCATGCATGTCTAACCCCCTTACTCACCTCTCTGTACCCACAATAACCCATTCACCTGTTTTGCATACTCGGATAGTCAAATTAGCACCTCAGCTAGGCAATAGAACGAAGACTGAGCAATATAAGAGAGACACCCCTATCACAGCTGTCCCAGTCCTCCCCGCAAAGTAGATCCAGTCTCCCTCCCATAAATACTTCCAGTATAGCCAAAATAGTACCTTTTACTAAGGCTCAGTTATATCACAAATTAAAGGCTTCCTATAGCCATGTGCCACAACAGTAATCACCATCTTACCTAGTCCCCATATCTATTGAGAACTCAAATAAGTCCATAAGACTCGAGATCCCTATTGTCTACAGGGTCCAGAACCGAGCCTATAAACCTAGCTCCCGCCCCCAGTCAAATCAGTTGAAAGTTAGACACCAACCAGTGGTCACTACCCTGAAGTTAACCTCTAGCTCTGCCCTTGTGTTGTTCCTGAGTTGAGAGATTGCCGAGCCGGCAGACTCCATGGCAGAAGTTAAATAGAAGAGCTGTCCATGTACAAGTCCCAACGTGCACCTTATAACCTTCACACAAATTAGTGGGTATATAAGTGTGTAGCCAGCACCGATCGTCAAGAGATCCGACTTGAGAACTTCCTACATTTTGGACCACCTGGACGGCCGAGGAACCAGTCGTTAGCCCCCAACATCACCGGAAGCAAGATAACCAGGACCAGACCCACAAATACTATTCAAGATTCATGTTACTAGTACTAAGTGTTATAGTACCAGTTCGACATTCACTTATTAACTTTTCTATGAAGTGGCTATAACTTGCCCAGTGTAACTCATATTTAACCATTCCCTTTGGGACGTACTAAGCGTATCAGTGTTCATTAATTAACAGACGACATTGACTCTCGTAATTACCTTATTCAGATATTAAAACCCTAGTGATATCTAACGTTCGCTCACTGATTTGCGTTCTACGTATTTCTGTCATAAGAATATAAATCTTAGATCAGTACCCCCTTGAGGTTACTAGAATTGCCATGTTCAGAAATATATGCGTATCTAATTCTAACTGTGAGCTGCTACTTGGGCACGCGACCTGCCAGAAAGAAATCTAATTAGTGAAATTGAATACATAAATACGTTGAGGTCTTCCAGTATAATAAACCTTGCTAACTAAATCCGTGATCAGAAGAGTATACCTGAACGTTGGAAGTGGGAGACTAGGCTCCATCCAGATCCGCTAATGCTAGCAGTTCCCTTCTATTATTTGTTTTGTACGAGTCTTACTATCTTTCTATGCTCTTTATTCACCTATCTAAATAAAAGTGATCGTGTGTCGTGTTACCGTGTGTTTATTGTGTGTTCTCTATTCCTCATACCTTGTATTGTGCATGCAGCCTTATATACCCAGTCAGATAGAGCCCACATTACCCAAGTTAATCCTGTAGAAAAACAGGGCATAACAGTATCCTTAAAGGCGCACTTAGGAGTCTGCACATAGATTTAGACAAGTCACGGAAGCCCTTCTCGAACGAATTTCGTATGAAATTGAAATATAAACACAATGAATAAATCACATATCACTTGGTCTCGGGGCATGGAAAGATAGGTGTCAGTGCGGTTGAGTTTACGTGTATCACTGTATGGGTGTGTGTGGCTATAAAGTAAGATATTACCATACGTGATCTCACAAGGAGTTCATGTACGATAGAAATATTCCCCTTTACAACGATAGACAAGTGTGGTTTGTATCCTCGACTATAGAGGCCTATCAAGTTAGAAGGGAGGTCTGTTATACAGCCTTCAACAAAGCTAAAGTCTTCGTTCTTGCATCGTGGTCCAACATCTACGGATTTCCTCTGGCTCGTTCTTGTATTGGCTTCAATGTCAGGGTTGGCTATGGGTGGTCCTCCGGCAATGTCCTCCAGCGGGTCTCGGCACGGCGGTGAGCTTGCTCCTTACTATCAAGGTGTTGAGGGAAAGGTGGGGAGGGCTCTTGAGAAGTTACTAGGGGGAACGGACCAGTGTTCTGGCAATCTAGCAACTCTTATACTATAAGTTCAGGCACCCCACGGACCAGTATTCTGGTGATAGCCTTTACCCAAGCCTGGAGGGTTAGAGAACTTACTAGGCAGCGCAGACCATAGTGTTCTGTCCACCTAGCAATCCATCCACTTGAATAAGGGAGATATCCTAACCGTTTGGCCAAATACTGCTGCCCAAGTTGGGGAGGGCCAGAAAATCTATTAGACGGTTCGGACCAGTGTTCTGTGTGAATTTCTGTCCACCTAACAATATCTCTGCTTGAGATCGGGGGTTGCATGACCAGTGTACTCGCAACCAACCTTTACCCAAGGCTGGAACTAGCCAACTGCACAGATCAGTATTCAGGCAGAGGATCAATACCCAGGTCTGCGTTATAACAGGCTACACGGACCAGTGTTCTGGCAGCATGCTAAAGTTCAAGATTGGGATCAACAGACTACTCGGACCAGTGTTCCGGCAGTAAGTCAATACCCAGGATCTGCACAGTAACTAGAGTTGCACGGGCAAGTGTTAAAACAACTTGTCGTTACTATACAATTCCTCATTTACTATCCTTAGGCAAGTGGGACACTTTAAGTAGCTCCAAGTCTATATATCTCTTCGCACTGATCAGTGTTTGGGCAAATGGATTTAGACCAGGAGATTGGATAGGGCTAGATGATGTTAGACTCAGTGCTAAATAGTCTCAAAATGTTGCCAGAAAAACAGCTGCAGATCTATAAGTTGCCTGGAAAAAAGCTCTCGTGTAAATCCACCTTAGCGTGATTAAGTGATGGAAGTAAGCGATATCTGATGGTTTAAGGGGGGGGAAGGTTATTTCGTCGATATATTGGTTTATTTATATATTTTTTAGTTTCCTCACTAGACCTCCATCAAGCTAACAAAAAAAGCACCCCTTAGAACCACCTTCGAGATAAATTTGTATATTTTTCAGCAGAATAATGTTCCGGCCGGTTTGACACCTAAATGGCACAAAAGGTTCTAATATTGACAATGGAATAGGATGAAAGGTCTTATAATCGCTAAACTAATGGAAAGAACGTCTTGTAATCTAAAAAATAATGAGGTTAAACATGAAGGAGATAGAAGTCCAGAAAAACGACCCATCCCTCTTAACCCGGGAGCTGCCGGGAGACTCTTAAGAGTTCCCCCGGCGGACTGCGGGGAGACTCTTATGAGTGAGTGAAAAAAAAAATCAACTTTTGACATCGAATTTATTTATTTATTTTTTTTTTTTTTTTTTTTGGCCCCTGGGCCATGCAAAATCTCAGTCCTCTACCTCCCCTCCTTCCCCACTTTCCTCCTCTCCTTCAGTTATCACCTATTTTCCCTGTTATTCCCTTATTCTGAGGTATATTTTCGTGCTAACATTAGCGAGTTGCAAGCAGGGTGTTGTCATCACTGATGGCAAGCGTGTGCAAGAGAGAGAGAGAGAGTATCGATCGACTGTGTCTCAGTGGCCTTGGGGGAAATTGGCGGGAAAGTAGCTTGCCTCACCCATACATTATACAACTCGCGGGCTATATCTCCGATTTTGACTATCCAAACGCTGTTTTCACTCGTTTTATTGTTGTTTCAGGTTAATACCTTTATAATCAACCCATAATAGGCGCATATGGATAAGTATTAATGCTATTAATGGCACAATGAATATTTTAGTGACGGAAACACCTCAAATACGTCAGCACAGGGGGACGTTTCCAATTACCCCCATGCGCACTTCAGAGGTTAATGTTCCTTATTCCTCAATTAAGCAAAATAAAACTAAATAAATGTAAAGTTTTTTAATACATAAGTAGCCTACAGTTAGCCTCATGAATCTGCATACACTCCATGGTTATACTGTATTTATTAGTGGCCCCTTCATCATTGACGATATGCCTATTATATAATGGCACTCTTTCAAACCCTTGCGCCACATGTTTGAAACACCCGCCACAGAGAGACAAGATAGGCCAGCATCGTAAAGGTACGCTAATTCTCTTCCGGAATCATCCTTATTATCGGGTACTCACTACGAAAAAACTTTGTAAAAATTAAATGGAAAAATTAAAATAAGAACTGCTATAACCAAGCTTCCCAACTTGTGGATGTTTCCCAATGTGTTCCCAGATGCTGATCTCCCAGCGTCATCTCGCCCTTCCTCTCTCTGTGCCCGTGCCGTGCGGACGTGCGTTCTAGACCTCTCTTCATTCGACATTCTACTGGTCTCCTAGCGAGTCATTTGCTCATTTGTATTATCTGAGATGTTCTAGAATAGGCTTAGACTAGATAGGTCGAGCGTCCCCATTGGCACGTTCACAGGAGTGTGTTAGTGAGTTGGGTACAGTGTGTCAAGCGGCTCCGCGTCCCTGTTGGTCGCGTCCGCCATTGTTTTTATTGTTTGCTTTTTGTTCTTAGCTTTGCCTTACTAGCTATTTAGGAGGCGTTTTATGCGGGGCCCTGCTACTTTGCTACCATTCAGGTGGAGGCAGCAGGTTATTATTTGTTGGAGCAGATAGTTTGGTTTAACACCTTACGAGCGGCCTATGCGGTTTATTTATGTGTACCGCCCAGCGGGGTGTTTTTAGCCAAAATAGGGCTGTTTACGTGATCATTTTCATGCCTAAATAAGACCCAGAACGTAAAACAAGTACCTATCCCTGAAAGGGCATAAACAGAGCTTTCGAATGACACCATAACGATCCTTGTATGATGGATAGTTTTCTTGCAATAACCGTGCAACGCGAGTGCAAAAAGCAGGTAATTCGGTACTTTCGGTACATAATTGAGTATGTAGCGAGTGAGAGAGGGAGGAGGGAGCTGAGATTTGTGTCAGTAGGTTCGCCGCGGTGGTCTGGAGCAGTCATACGCTCGCTAGTCTCCTGCCACCACTTGTCTCTCTCTCTCAGCCACATTACGTGCTGAAATTGCCACTCGAGTTATGTCGAGCGCCGCCACATAGTCCAGCTTTATTTAACTCGACTTATGTTGCTCGCCGCTAAATAAGGGAAGAGTTGCTCCACGTGGTGGAGAACTTTCTGGGGTGATCTGTGTGCTTCCCCTCAAGTTCGGGGCGACGGGTGATGGCTGGCTGCTGTCGTCGCTGGAGGTAAGAGTGTCGCGTGTCGTCGTGCTGCTTGCGCTAGGCCTCGTGGCTTGCCTTAGTTTAGGGGTTCATTACAAGGCTAGGATGCATTATTATTATTACTATGTATTATAATATTGTAGCTGTAAGATGTGACCTTCCCTCTCATGTGGTGATATTATGCATGATGGAAGGTGTCAGGAGACGTCCTGGCATTATATTATTGTTGGTTTGTGTTTTTCTATCTCGGGCAGACGAGTTAGTGCACACAAATGGGTTAGTTTTTTCTTCCCCGGCGGAAAATTGGCAATTATTTTCCATAGGGGCCTCGCTTCGGCGGGCAGAAGAAAGTCCAATAAACCCGGTCATGGTCGGAGGCCACGATAATGCCCGGCGGAGGAGAAGGCTCCTAAAGGGCAGTTTCAGCTCAGCCGGAACGACTCACCTATACGATTTGAATATCCTCACGCGGCGGGGAAGGTCCTTGAATCTGTCGTTGCGGCAGAAAGGCCTAGCTTGGTGGGAAAACTATCACCAGTCAGGTGAGGCGATAGGATAGTTTCCATTGCAAATTCTATAGGAATGAATCAGTATAGGTCAGTGATACGGAGTATCATAGATAAGTAGTCATTACCTTCATAAAAAACGAGGCGTTGTTTTTCTAGAGGGATGCGAAGGAAAATTAGAATAACATGTGTGTTAAATCTAATTTTCCGGCGTATTTGAGGGATATTGGAGTGTGAATGTCTTGGATTATCCTTATGAGCATTGATTCTTGAAAATTTCTTTCCAGATACCACACTTCTTCCTTGGCACAGGCTCCGGGGGGCCGATCCAGGCGGGAGGGGGGGGGGGGGGGTGTCGTTACCACCATGCCTTATGTCACGTTATGCGCTTCTCCAACTTGCAAGAACATCCCAGTTTTCAATCATAAACTTTGTGTGAAGTGTGTGACATGCTTAGACAGATCCAGAGGTATATGGCTCTCTCGTAAGTGCAGCGTGTGTTCAGAACTTTTCAATGGCTTAATGATCCAACGCGAGCCGCCTTGTCAAGTCGCCTTATTGGAAATTCGTGCCACTTTTACTGCCTACACTAAAGACATCGCACACAAAGCTCTCGTGTGTGACGATGAAGAGCTCTGGGAATTTTTAATCATTAAATCTCCGACGCACAAATAAAAATCATCCCGTTCTGTGACTAAACCCAAGGCAAAAGTTGCTTCTAAAGAAATTATAAGCAGCAGTGATGAGTCAGTTGAAAGCGCAGAGGCAACCTCCCCCAGCCGGCTCAAACGGGCACTGTCCGATTCTTCTCAAGAGGACGGGACCAGGGCAAAGTCCAGATCACCGCTACGGCAGTCCTCCAAATCGTCCGGTCCAGTGCGACACAAGGACACCAAACGAAAAAGGACCACACCTGAGGCACCAACACCAGTTGCGTCGTCATCAGGGGGGAAGAGTTTATGGTATAAACACAAGACCCGTATGGAGTCTTCGCGCTCGGGACGCCAGCAATCGCCAGGGTCCCGTACTCCTCCCTCCGACCCTACCTCCGACGCGCCTCACGTCCAATTTGGCAGTTCGCAGGTGGGAACGGAGGTAGCAGAGAAGACTCCCAGGGATAGGGCTAGTAATGTAAACTTTTCTATTCCAAGTGTGAACCCTCTGTGCCACACTCAGGTTCGGGTTCCGGCGAAGGTTTTGGCGGAAAATTACAGAGAATACCCGGCGAAGGGTATGGAGCCCGTCAGTGTGAGCCATAGAACAGTTACTTCAGACACTAGTGTATGGCGGCACCAAGAACCAGTGCCGGCATATACCCGCAAGGAACAGGCGGGTAGCCAGGAAAGTGACAGTGTTAGCCAAACCTCGGAGGTCTCGGAGGCCTCAGACGTTAATGTGCGACGGAACCTAGAACCTGTACCGTCCTCCATACCAAACTTGAGTTGGGAAGAGTTTGAACATCAGTTGCTACCGGAAGTACAGTAAGGCTCGGTAGAAGTAATAGAAATTGACGAAGGGCAGAAGGAAGTAGAACTTTTACCCTCCACCCAAAATTTACCAACTTCAAGTCACTCGGAAGCCGAATCAGTAGGTTCTCGTGATTCTAATAAAGAGTTTGTTACTAGGGAAGATTTACAGGATGTTATACAATCTATAATTAAATCTTTTCAGACAGAGACAAAGGTACCGGAAGCACCTCCGACGAATTCTGTTGCGCGTCCTTTGGAAACTGCTAATGTTACCACTCTACCTCCCTTGCCATTCACTTTGACATGTGCTAGTAACACTCCCTTCACATCAACTTTGTCTGCCACCAATGTTCCCTTTACGTCAACTTTGACTACTACCAATGTTAGAGTAATTACTGATGTCATTCCTCCGCCGTTGGAGAAAACTCCCATCAGGAAAGGGCCCATGCCGCTACTGTATGGGCCAGACTTGTCATGGGTACCTGTTAAAGCCCAAAATCCCGAACTGGCGCAACAGACAATCTCGGGAGAACTTCCGGTACCGTCTCATTGGCAGATACAAATGAACGAACACAGGAAGCTACGGGCCAAAGATACATCAGGTAATATCATAGATGTCTCTCTTAACCCTTGTCTATCGGGGCCTGACTTAAGTCTGTATCGAAAAATTTGGACTATGTGGCGGGGCCCGACTTAAGTCTGTGTGCAATTTTGGCGCAATATTGGCTCTGAGAGAGAGACGAGCGACGGGAGGAGCCTGGGTTACCTCATGACCGCTCGCCACGGCCGCCGTGGACCAACTGAGATGTACTCCACTTACATCCACCCTCACTCCCTCGCTACATACGTAATTATATAAAAAAAATTACCGTATTTTAGCGATTTTGCCCTTCGGTTGCACGATCGTTGCAAGACAACCAGTGATCGTAGAAGGATGGTTCGGGTGTCATTGGAAATCTCAATTTACGCCCTTTCAGGGATACATACTTGTATTACGCTCTGGGTCTTGTTTATGCATGAAAAAGAGCACGGAAACAACCCCATTTATGGTAAAAAAAAAAACGCTGGGCGGCACAGTGAAATATACTCCACCACCCGCTCTTAAGGTGTTAAGGCTATCCCCAGTGTGTATAATCCCCATTATTTTGTGTACACTTCTTCCCCGGCATTAACACCTCCCTCATCTGCAAAACTGTATGGAGACTGGTCAAAGGTGGACGGGTTAAATGATATCAAAGCCCTGGCCGTATTGACGCCAGAATTAGATACTATTTCAGTTAGAGACCAGTCCAGCAACCCAGTGTTGCATATGGGGGATGTAGGTCCAGGACCCTGGTTAGAGTGGGAGGCAGAAGCACAACAGTTCGCCTCCACTATCACTAGCAAGTCTTCCCACCAGATTCCACAGGAATCTCACAACTGGTTTTCTCTTCCGATAGCCGCTGCCGTTGGTGTCCCTAAAACATTGCTGGCATTTTTAACTGCACCAAAACTATCATTGTGGGAGGTTCAGGAGCCCTTTTCTACCCCTCCCCCTGCTCAATTAGACAAAGATTTTAAATTACATCGGAAAGCCTTACGACTGGTGTCACAATTTCTGTTGTCATGGCAGATTTTACTGTCTCTCGTTAGAACGGCGCAGGCAGTCACGGACTCAGATGCCAAGAAGGCAATTAACTTGTTCCGCCGGTTAATATTACAAAATTCCATTCAGTCACTAGGTGATGTCCGGGTAGCCTTCTTAGAAGCAGTCCGTGCATGTCAGGATCTTAGGGTCCACTTAGTAAAGAAGATACTGGAAGACATAGGTCGCCAGGTAATTTTGTCCCCTGTGCTCACTCCCACTCTAGTCTGTCCTACTCATGGAGTACGGTCTTCAATTTAGTAGATGCTGCCAGACCGACTGCTTCCCCTGCACGGAAAGAGCATCACAAATTCGCTAAGCCTAATGCAAAACCCAAAGTTAGTCAGAAGACACACTCCAGTGGTGGAGCCAAGTTCTTTCAGGCCCTCAAAGCTCCTCCAACACCGGGAAGCAGTCCGGCCGGGAACAAACTAGGGAATGGCTCAAGTAAGTGGTTTACGGGTAAACCTAAGTATAAACCAGGTCAGGGATCAACGACTGTCAAGCCTAGCCGGCCGTCTACCTCTACCACACCACACTAAAAAGACTAATAACATTAGAAACTCTCTCACTCCCGGGGCCTATCGTGGGCGAGTTGGATCAGAGTGTAGTTCTACCGGACAAGCCCAGCCAGCAAACTGGGTCATTCCGGACGTATCACCGGGCTTGGCCCCGGCGGATTTGGGCTTGGACAGTGGTACGCAAGGGCATAACCTGGTGGTGGCTCCGATGGCCTCACTTACGTCAACCACTAGAAATTAATCATGTTTCATTGGAAGTGGAGTCACGAGTCCAGGATATGATCACCAAGCATATCGTTGTCCCGGTCAATCCAACTTACCCAGTTTACATGTCCAAACTTTTTCTCGTACCAAAAAGGGACAGTGTTCAGATGAGACCAGTCGTAGACCTGTCTCGCCTGAGCCAATACATTCACAACGCATCGTTCAGGATGCTCACTGTGAATCAAATCAGGTTAACACTTCCGCCGCAAGGTTGGATGTGTTCAATAGACCTGACAGAAGCCTATTGGCATGTCCCGGTAAACAAAAGGGTCCAAAAATTCCTCGCTTTGAGGATCGAGCATCAGAGCACCGAGAATATTCACCAAATTAGTCCGACAAACTTTACTACCACTTTTGCATCAAGGAATCAAAGTACTGTGGTACCTAGACGACTGGCTAGTAGTGGCAGAATCAGAGATACAATGCCTCAACCATGTAACACAAATCATAGACCATGTCAAATCCCTAGGGTTCAATATCAACTTGGCAAAGTCAAATCTTGTCCCAACACGGGTAATTCAATGGATAGGTCTGGTTTGGGACACAACACATCTAACTCTCAGTCAGAGTGTGGACAATCGGAACAGATTTTGCAGGAAATTGTTTTGTTTTCTCCACAGCCTGACTACCACGAGAAAGATGTGGGAGTCCCTAGTCGGCTCTCTCAACTGGATTCAACTTACTGTAAAGTTGGGCCGGTTGAAAGTCAAGAGGTTAATCTTGGAGGGAAACAAACATTTTCCTCTGTTGCCGGCAGGGAAGTTATGGCAAATCCCAACATTAATCCACAACTTACTAGCGGTCTGGGCGAGGCCGGAAGTATTGCATTCAGTCATGACGTGGACGTCTCCTCCACCTACGGTATGGGTAGATATGGATGCTTCAGGGACAATAGGCTGGGGTTATCAGTCAAGCCTCGGTCATCAGGGTCCCAAGGAGTTCCACATAAATGCACAAAAATGACTAGTTCCCTTAATATTCCTTCAGGTTCACGGTTACACTTTACAGGGGAAATCAATAGCCTTTCGAGTGGACAATCTGAATGCAGTTTCATGCATTCAGAAGCAAGGGTCAACGAGGTCTCAAACATTGCTAGAGTTGTCGGATTTTGTTTTGTTCTAGCCGACAAGCTGAACATTCATCTTCACGCATCATCAGCCGGGCGTGGAAAATGTCTGGGCAGACGCTCTGTCCCGGAGACAGAGCACAATTGTAGAATGGTCGCTCAAGCAAAACATCTTCAACCAGACGATTGCAGAGCCTTACCATCCACAAGTGAACTTATTCGCATCCGAGGGAAATCACAAACTCCCTCTCTACCTAACCCACTGGGGGATGACTCTGGCGGGGGGTCCAGATGCATTGACGGAGGATTGGAACAGGTAGAATTCCATTTATTTGTTTCCGCCTGCAGACACTTCACTCATGTGTCAAGTAGTTCACAAACTACAGGATTATCGGGGCGTAGTCTCGCTAATCGCGCCTCTGTGGCCGGCTCAGGTGTGGTACTTCCAATTGAAGACGTGGTGCGAGAACCCGGTGTCACTCCAGATCTCGTACTTCCACTCAGAGACAATTGGCAACCTCAAGACCTCGCTGACTTTTGCATTATAGATATTCAAAAGGCCAAATGGTTAACTCCCTATGGTGAAAGTGTAGCTAATAAATTTATGAATTAGTACACTCCTTCAACCAGACGCCAATACCAGTCACATTGGAAATCGTTTACGACTTGGATAGTGGAAACTGCTCAAACTGAAGCATCAGTAACTTTAATATTCAAATACCTTGATTATCTATTTAAACAAACGATTTTCAGTAATAACACTCAAGAACCATTTGACGGCTATCAGAGTCCCGTTTATGACTTAACCGGGCTATCTGTTCCACAGGCGGAGGAGAAAGGTTTTATGAGAGCATGTTTTAAGCTTCGCCCACCACCCCGTCAGCTCATGCCTACCTGGTCGCTGGACAAGGCTTTGTCTTTGCTCCATTCTCAGAAATATGGTCACAATCCAAATTTTGATGTAATCTTAAAGAAGGCTGTGTTCCTTATGGCTTTGGCTACAGGTAACCGGGTATCAGAGCTGGCGGAGATGAGCAACGCACCTAATTGTCTCAGGTTTGGACGACGCAGTGTGGATGTGCAGATTGCGCCGTCACCTAATTTTATCGCCAAGAATGAGCATAGCGATCAAGTTTTTTCTGCATTTACGATCCAAGCTCTAAAACGAGGGGATACGCATCATAAGTAATGTCCAGTGCAATCTCTGATTAATGGAAATACGCCTAACAGCCTTATTGGGGTATCCTTAGTTGGAATTATGCAAGGCTGGTACATGTCATTTTTGTAACATATTATGTGGTACCAACATTGTAAAATGCTAACTGAATAAATATTATTATTATTATTATAATTATTATTATTAATGAGAGTCTCCAGGCCTAATCAACCGGGAGCTCTCTGGGTTGATAGCACAGGTAAGCGCGTTACAAAAAGAAAGTTAGCTTCCTTGATAGTGGAGGTCAGTAGAGAAAGTGACCCCGTCGTAGTGGGGAGAGCTCATGACATAATGAAATGGGCAGTCTCTTTAAGATTCCTAAAGAATTTCTCGGTATACGACATTGCTGACACACATCTATGGGCATCTAACCACACTTTTTTAACGCGCTATCTATCTGTTGCCCTTGATAGGCCAAGTCTCACCTGTGTAGCATTACGGCAAAGGGTCTGAGCGGTCAAGTGCTTTTAGAATTAAGTATAATTTTAAGAGTAAAAGAAGGGGGGGGAGTATTGGAGAGCTGACCTCTAGCCCCTCCGCCGGAGAATGTGATCAGTATACAAAGGTTGTGATATACTTAATGTTATTGAACTGGTTTTACAGTTTCATAACATATTTGTTTTTGAAATACATAGACAGTATGCAAAGACAGTATACAGGGCTATGTGATATCCTAATTATTAGACTGGTTTTACAGTCCTAGTAAGTTTTCAGTTGATAAGACATATTGTATAAGAATACAGTGAATTTTAAGGAGAGATTTTGTATGTGATAATTAAGACACAACCATATTATAATCTTGTACCTATTAGTACTCACAGACTAGTCAAAGTCAGGAGTCTCATATTTTTGTAGAATAAGTTATTCATAACAAAAGATATATTTTCGATTGTAAGAATGTTGGATGCATTTATAAATCTATAACTACATATACACTCACCCATACCAAAAGTTGCTCAGGGGTGGGTCCTTCCTTCCCCTACTCCACCCTGGGCAGGTGGAAGGGGGTAGTCGGGTCCAAGTCTACCTCCACCTTCCTTCTCTAGCTGGCAGTTGGTGATTAGCGACGTTTGTTCTCATGCATTGCACATTATTGTTAAACCATCATTGCACATGCTTACTGAGATGCGGTCTCAGGATGATAAGACCGCATCTCTAGCTGCCACTAAACCTGCAGCCAACCCTACTCCTGCACATGCCATTTCTCATCCACTTCCTCTCCCACCAGGAAGTGATCACCCCCATCTTATAACAGAATCTGCCCGGGGGCATCTAGCTACAAGGTACAGCCAGAGTCCAGGCGCGCCACCCCCAGAGCTACAAGGACATAACCACCACGCGCCAAACGCCCTTGATCCTCTCAAGCCGGGCGCCTTAAGTAGGGACAAGAAGATTGCCTTATACTCACCCAGCCTGGACATCAGTAACTAAGCTTGCCATTTGTTATTATTTAGTTCAGGGTAAGAACAGCCAGAGATAGCTGGTGTTCAACTTGTCAGTTGTGTGCTGTGATCGAAGATCTACCAGGTCGGGTTCCCCCCATCAGGAAGAGGACTAGCTTGGGCAACCCACTTTGGGCTCCCCCTTTCTGGCCTTCGATGCGGTGCACAAACCAAGTACCAAAGGATTCCTACCTTGTTTTGTTCAAGGGATTATGAGGATAGTGTAGTAACTTGAGATCTACCAGATCGGGTTCCCCCATCAGGAAGAGGACTAATTTTGGGCAACCCACTTTGGGCTCCCCTTTCTGGATTCTCTTTTTGCTACATGGTTCTGATAGTTCCACGAACTAGCAAGGAAGGAAGACACTTACCTTGACCCCCCTTAGACTACCTATAATGTCACTATCTAGACTGCTTGCCACTCTAGGTAGATCATTATGCTAGTCACCCTAACCCCCCAAACCTTGTAGCAGAACTCCAGCATATCCTTTGGGGATCACTGCACTGTGGGAGTGCAAGAGGAACCCGGTTGTCCCGTGGTAGGCGCCAAGGTCTAAGGAATCATCTTGTGACTCACCCTGGACCAGTAGCTGGAGTCATCATGCCCAGCCGCCCCCCCCCCCCCCCCCCCCCCCCCCCCCCCCTGGACCAACTTCCGGAGTCATCACGCCCAGCCGCCCTCCGGACTACTGGATCATCCCTCGATCTATGGGCCCTCCTCTTCACTACAGCTCTCCTTTAAGTGCTTTTGTACCGTTTATGGGTATAGAGTTGACTCAGGGTTGTGGTAGAAGTTATCTTCAGGGGTTCTCATTAACATTACGTCTTGCGAGAGGTCTTTCTTCTCCCTACTTAAATTGACGTTAATTAGCCCACTTGCCGGGACCCATTATACATACCTATCAAGGGATCCTTATATATGCACCTTCCCGGGTTATTGGTCTCCCATAGCCCGACAGAGGGGGCGTGCCTATATAAGACCCATAGCATCAAACACAAACACATATTTACACGTAATCTAGTCCCTTTGTATAACTTCTAGCCTAATTCATTTAACATTCTGTCAGGTTCATAACTCGAATAGATTTCACTCTATCTAAGCTCCCGACGATTGTTGCCTCAGCCTTCAGCACCTTGCTAGTACACAATTAGAGTTAAGGATTAATCTTTGCCAGGTGAGATCTAGCACACCTATAGTATTAATATCATTTGTGAGCCTTTCCGAGCCCACTTCATTGTTGATGACCACTTGGCCATTATTGCTTTAGTCAGTTAACGTCACTATATGCCGGGGACATCATTGCATGATCCAGACGGCATTTGCCATTACTGCACTCTTGTCTTTTGTCGAGATCCTCTCTGAGATCTATTTGGGTAGGAGGTGTACCTCCACCATTTTGGGATACCTTATAATTGTATCCTAGGAGTATTATTATTACCTTGAGTCCGGACCCATTGTCCGACTCCTATTGCCCACTTGATAACCTGATTATTGTAAGTCTTAATTATTCTTATTGTTGTTGATGATCTCCAGGTTACAGGTATAAAATATATGTCTTGCTCCTCCATAAACCAGGTGTTAAACTGAATAAAACCCATGTTAACTTGTTACCTGTGTGGTTACTCTCCTGCCATGTTGTCTCTTTATTTAAAGTTTAAGGTATACCTATCCTGTTAGAGAGCTGCTCATTGTACAAAGAATATCTCGCGTTCCAATTTGGACCGGGCATAACACTGGTGGCAGCGGTGTCTCTTTCTCGAAGGTAGCCTTTCAGGTTTTTCCTGCTTTAAATATTTTGAGAGTATCACGACAGGGATAAGTAGTCAGGATGGCAGGGAAAGCACTGGATATTATTCCTTTCAGACCAGAGGAAACTGACATTGCCACCTATTTAGAGGTTGTCAAGCCAGTGCTTGACATCATATTTAAAGATGAAGTTGCCCCTAAAATACATACTGGAGTCATGAAACTAGGGCGGTCTATGGCCCTAGTTTCCAGTTATGTAAATGAGAACCCCGGAATGACCTGGGAACAGTTAGAAACATACACCAAAACTGCCATTAACCCCGTCTTAGGTACTGTGATAGCCGACCAGCAATTTCACGCCATCACCTACGACGGGGACCTCGACGCCACCATCAGCAAGCTTACCAGGCTGGCTTCCACCGCATTCACCACGGCTACAGCTGCAGAGAGGAAGGAGAACGTCCGCCGGACCCTGATGAGGATCCTTCCGCGTGCAGTCCGGGACCATTTTGCCATCACAGAACCGGCCGGATATGATACAGACCTCCCTATCATACGCCGTATTCTGGCCCTGCAAAAGTCCCAGGAGCAAGGAAAGATCGCGGGTATCCAACGAGCTCCCACTAAGCCACAAGGAGCTCATTCCGGACCAACCTACCACCCTAGCCGCAACCAGGACAAGCCGGAAGAATGGGCCAGAGTCAAGCCTGGAGACTGGAAGCCCTGCGGGTCCCAGTGCCCTATTAATGGGTTGAAGAGGTCTTTTGCCGAGTTGCTGGCCAAACGCTCGAGGGTTCCACTGTTCTGGGGACAGATTCCCTGGCTGAAGCCCTCCAGAAGAGTTGCCACCATCCTAGAAGACGGCACCGCAGGAGCTGAGGATTACGACGAGACAGCTGCAGAGGTTGGTGACCCGGACGACCACAGTACAGTCGAGCCGGAAGTCATCAAACCGGGTTTTTAGACCGCCCCCGCCCACCAACTTGCAAACTGGCGGGGGCTCGAGATAGGGGCAGCTGTGATATGATAAAGCCTCCCATTTACACCCACCTGACCATCCAGGGAGTCAACTCTCGACTCCTTGTCGACACCGGAGCTTCAAGATCCTGTATTTTTTCCTCTTACCACCAGAGACATCACAACACTTTTGGACCGATTCAACACTCGTCCACCACCCTCATTGATGCCAACGACAACCTTATTCCTAGTACTGGCATCACGGCCCCACTGTATGTGGCCACCCCTCAACCTAACCACGGCCATCACCACGCTTTCATGGTATTTCCCTCCCCAGAAACCACCTACGACGGATACCTTCGACCTTCTCACGGCCCTTCGCACTACTATCCAGTGTGTTGAAAGAAGATTGTTATTTTCCACCAAACCCCCAGGACTCACCACTCCGAAGATTGCCACACCGCTCCATGACCCTCCTCAAACCTTGAAAGCCATCCGTGTTGCATCGGCCATCACCATTCAACCCATCACCTTGCTGCCACATCATGAACATTGGGTACCCATCCATCCAGCCCTCAACGGAGAACTCATTCACACTCCCTCTCTTCAGAGCCCTTTTGACAGGGATTGTCTCACTGCTCCTGCCATTTTAAAACAAAATGCAGTAAGAATAGCCAACATCTCCGACCACCCTACGCAGGGGTCTCACCATCGGAGAACTAGAGACTTATGATGACCAGCCTTCAACCGACACCACCACCTCCATTCCTGTATCAACTCCATCACTCCCAGACGTTCCTACTCACCTCACCCCTCAACAAAAGGACGATCTGTGCCAGTTAATGGCCGAATACCAGGACATCTTTGCCACCAACTCCCAAGATGTAGGCCACACCCATGTCCTAGAACACCACATTCACACTGTTGGACCCCCAGTCAGACAGGCTATACAAAGAAAGAACCCCCTTCAGCGCCAAGAAGAACAGAAGCAAGTTGCAGAGATGTTAGAAGCTGGCATTGTCAACCCCTCAACTAGCCCTTGGTCCTCTCCAGTGGTACTGGTCAAGAAGAAGGATGGGTCATCTCGATTCTGCATCGACTACCGACAACTCAACGATGTCACCATCAAAGATGCCACCCCACTACCACGCATCGACGACTCCCTAGACTCCCTCTTAGGGGCCAGATGGTTCTCCACACTGGACCTGCAATCCGGATACTGGCAGGTCCCCGTCGCCCCCACCGACCAAGAAAAAACAGCTTTCTCCACCAGCCAAGGGAAGCTTTACGAGTTCTCAGTGCTGCCATTCGGATTATGTAACGGTCCCGCCACCTTCTCCCGACTGATGGAATCCGTACTTCAGGGATTAACTTGGGAAACATGTCTGGCGTACTTGGACAACATCATAGTATTTGGTCGTACCTGGGCAGAACACCTCCAACGCCTCAGCCAAGTTTTCCAGAGGATCCGACAAGCCGGATTAAAGCTGAAGCCTACTAAATGCACCATGGCTCGACATCAGGTCCAATTCTTAGGACATCTGGTGTCAGAAGAAGGACTTGCACCTGACCCCAAGAAACTCCAAGCCATCCATGAGATCCAACCCCCGAAGTCAGTAAAAGGAGTAAGAGCTTTCCTAGGCTTTGCCTCCTACTATCGGAGGTTTGTGAAGAATTTCGCCTCCATTGCCAGACCTCTACACGACTTAACTAGGAAGAACCTTTTGTGTGGACCCCCGACCATCTCCAAGCCTTCACCTCCCTCAAGGACCTACTCGTGTCTTCCCCTGTCGTCTCTTTTCCGGACTACCAACTACCCTTTAGACTCTACACTGACGTGTCCCTTCTCGGCGTCGGTGCAGTCCTCTCCCAAATTCGAGAAGGACGAGAGCACATCATTGATTGTGCCAGCCGGACCTTAACCCCGGCAGAAACCAACTACCCGGTAACTAAAAGAGAATGCTTAGGCATTGTTTGGGCCCTCCAACACTTCCGGGCCTACCTAGCTGGCGTCAAGATCACCATCATCACTGACCACCAAGCCTTACAATGGCTCAGGAAATCTGACTCTAAGAATGCCCTAACAGTCCGTTGGCGAGAATCACTTGAGGAGTTTGATTTTGAGATTTCCTACAGGCCGGGAAAACTCCATACCAATGCAGACGCCTTATCCCGGCTCCCACTGGCACCAGAACAACTCAACGCCATCCAAGAACCTCGACCACCACCTACTACCACTCCCCCTCTCATCCAGGCCTACCTCCGGAACGACAAACCAACTTGGATCTCCACCCGACTTTTTGGCCTCTTACAAAGAAGGGGTGACGCCCTCTTTACCCCAGAAGGTCAGATCGTACTAGGGCCTGAGGATGCTGAACAAATGATGTCTTCCTTGCACACCAACAACGGGATCCATCTAGGCCAAAAGAAGTTAGTGAACACGTTCAAAAACATCTACTGGACTCCTCGCCCCTACACCACGGCCAAGAAAATCACTGAAGCTTGCCGTGCCTGCACCCTGGGAAAAGACCAAACACGCACCCCAGGACCCAGATTCACTAACGGTCGTAGCGTGCGATGTCGTACAGCAACCTACGATCGTTCCTAAGGGAGTGCGGAAGGTGTATTCACGAACGCATCGTTGAGCTCCCTTACGGCTCCCTTTCGGTTATTTTCACCGAGGCTTCTCTTGACCAATCAGGCGCTTGGCCTTTGTAAACTAAATAAACAATATGTCACCCACATGACTGAAGCGCCAAGAAGAACCTAATATACTTTAATTTATGAGCTTGTCATTGTTTAGCATGGCTAATTCGATCCACCACAGCCAGCAGGAAGAAGAATAGAGTATCTTGTGAATTGGTGATAAGAAATTAGCCTAGCTAGGCTACAGGGAAGCCTGTTAGTGGCCCAAGTTAAAGGATTTTCGACGGATTGATCATTGATAATCATAATGTTAGGCTAGTTGGGAGTGTATTATTTATACCTTAACCACAGTATATTGTTCTACTTTACCATGTCTACACCTAGACAGGGCGAGCCAAACCAAAATGCCAGACTTTACTATGTCTATGCCTACACAGGCAGTTCTAGCCAAGCCAAAATACCAGACTTAGCCTATCCTAGGCCTAATTTTTCAAAATAGGCCTTGGGTAATTTTTTTGTATTCACAACACCTCAAGGCATATCTACCTTTTTAAAATAGGCCTAGCATAGGCCTCCTCAATCTATTATCCAACAGTTGGCCATGGGAAATAATGATAGGTTGAGGGGGGCTTTGTCCCCCTCACCTCCCATGACTTATTGCCATCATCAAATATATTACCAGCATGGGACTAATAACAGCTAGTTAACAATGAGGACGGTATGCCTGCAAACACCATCTTAACCTGCTAGGCTTCTACTTTACCATGCTTAGGCTACACCAAGCTAGGCATTGCTAGCCTAACCAAAATACCATACGTAGGCCTAACTTTTCTAGCCTAAATAGCCCTAACTTTTTCAAAATAAACCTAGGTTATATCCTAGGCTAGGCTAAAAAATATTCACAACACCATATAGGCTAGCCTATTATTTTTTGTTTAGACTATGCCTAGGGTAATTCTTTTCATAATTTTTTTCCTGTGATACTTTCAAATTTGTTGAGGAAATAGGCCACCCTAATCTAACCCAGCTAGGCATTGCTAGCCTAACCAAAATACCAA
Organism: Paralithodes platypus; assembly: GCA_032716605.1. NCBI lineage: Eukaryota > Metazoa > Arthropoda > Malacostraca > Decapoda > Lithodidae > Paralithodes > Paralithodes platypus. Next base: position 17,841,265 of record CM064493.1, on the reverse strand, counting down.
ACATAGGCCTAACTTGTCTAGCCTAAATAGCCCTAACGTTTTCAAAATAAACCTAGGTTATAGCCTAGGCTAGGCTAAAAAAAAATATTCACACAGCGTTTATTTATTCATTTTTTAGGCTAGGCCTAGGGTAATTCTTTTCATCATTTTGTTCCGGTGATACTTTCAAATTTGTTGAGGAAATAGGCTACCCTAATCTAACCCAGCTAGGCATTGCTAGCCTAACCAAAATACCATACATAGGCCTAACTTGTCTAGCCTAAATAGCCCTAACTTTTTCAAAATAAACCTAGGTTATAGCCTAGGCTAGGCTAAACAAAATTATTCACACAGCGTTTATTATTTAGACCTATTCATTTTTTAGGCTAGGCCTAGGGTAATTCTTTTCATCATTTTGTTCCTGTCATACTTTCAAATTTTTTGAGGAATAGGCCTAGGCTACCCTAATCTAACTCAGAGTTGGTGGGGAGTTGGAATAAAACATTTCCGCAATAAATGAGGGTTAAAATCTACTAATGGTAGGCTACGTGTTGTCGCAGCACATGAATTTGTGCATCAATTAACCTTGACTAGGTCTAGGCTGGCATATGTAGGCTATTCATAGCTTAATTCGGCCTGTCATAAGACATTAAGGATACAAATATATTCATACTTTGTATTAAATGCCTTAATGGTGTTGTAAACACAAGTTAACAATCATATTGCGCTATTATTGCCTCAAAAATGACTTAGTGTGTCATAAAGAGCTATACTGCAGACGAATTTGTTATGGTCGCGGGTTGTGTTATCGATATTTGTGTACCTATATCCGGGTCAAATTCATGTAAGGGTGGTCTGGACCACCCTTTGCGAAAGGGGATTTTAGGGGTTTCCTACGATCAAAGATGGCCGCTACGACGCTTCGTGAATACCAGCGTTGAGACGTAAGGGAACGGTAAGGGAGTTTTCGGATCGTACGACCGTTAGTGAATCTGGGTCCAGGACCTTCCGGCAAACTCATCGCTTCTAAACCCTGGCAACTTTTGGCAGTGGACGTCATGGGACCTCTACAAAACGACAGGGGATACCGCTACATCATCACCTTCGTGGACACGTACTCAAAATACGTGATCGCCTGCCCTGCCAGAGAACACACTGCTATGGCCGTCACCGAGACATTATTACAACATGTCTTTCCCTATTTTGGATTGCCACAGGCAATCCACTCCGACAATGCCCCTGAATTCACCGGACAAATTTGGACGCAGATCTCCGAAATGTTTGGATTTCACATCAGCCACTCTTCACCCTACTGGCCAAAAGGAAACTCCATCTGCGAGCGATCTCATAGAACCATCGCCAATCAAATCCGGACACGCCTCCAACAGATGAACTCATCGGACTGGACCAGCCAAATTCGCATCATACAATGGGGAATAAACACCTGCCCCAGACAACGGGATCACCCCTCATGAGATGGTTTTTGGGAGCCCACCTCTCCTCATGCCACTACGTCACCTAGCTGCCCCTACTGAGGCCTCACCAGGTCTAAATACCAACCTCGTCCACCTCAGGAACCGCCTACGTCAGCTCCAGTTTACCCAAGATCTCCAGCCTGATGAAGCCCCCAAGAACAACCCTCACCAAGTAGGCGACCTAGTCATGGTCGCCATCTTACCTGTACCCTCCAAACTGAAGCCACGGTACAAGGGTCCATTTGAGGTCCTTAGGATCCCAAACTGTTTCCAGGTCATAATTAACTATCATGGGGAATCTCGCACTTATAGGAATAGGTTTGTCAGAAGGTTTCAACCTATTAATAAGAATATTACTGTTGTAGCTGAGCCTGATCAGGATGTTGACTGTACCCCTGTTTCAAATCTTCACCCTCAAACTTCCTGTCTTTCCGGACCTGTCCCTCTCAACCATGCTGTCCCTCTCCCTCCACCTCTTTCCACTCTCCCTCTCAATTCTCCTTTGCCTGCCCTTCACTCTCCTGTACTGCAACCTCCTGTCACCCTTCCCACTCGCCTCACCCAGTTCACCCCTTCTCACCTTCCTAAACATCGACCATCTCCTGTTCTCTCTACTCAAACCCAAACTTCCCCCTCTTCTCTTTCACCTCCTGTCACCTTCACCCCTTCCCGCATTCCTAAGCCCAAATCTTCTCACATCTCCTCTCCTCTCGTTTCACCTCCGCAACCTCCTTCTCAACCATCGCCTTTAATTAACCTTGCCACGTCTAGTCTTCCCCCCTCGCCACCACAACTCACCAACATACCCCCCACTTTGCCTATCACCCCCAGCTTCCGCCCTAAAAAACCCTCACCTACTCCTCCTATCTCTAAAACCCTACCTTCTTCTCCTCAATCTATTTCCCCTCCTTCTCAACTTCCCAGGCGAAAAACAATATCCAAATTTCGCTCAATGTCACCTCTAACTCCATCTCCCCCATTTCCCAGACTGCCTTCTCATACCCGCTGTGGAAGACCTGTGAAGCCACCCACCAAATGGGAACCAGCCCTGTCCCAGCCTAAAGTGAGAAAGGTTAAGGATCAAGCGTCTTCAAGCTCCTCCCCCCCAGCCTGGTACTTCGGAGTCCGCACAACCTCATGACCTGGGCCAAGCCAGGCTCTCTGTCATCACTCTCCAACCACCTCCAGCCACAACAACGCCCTCGCTGACAACCACCACCAAGATGCGGATTGACATGATAACCCTGGCGCGGAAGGACTCCACCAAAGTAATCTAGTCACCTCACCAACTCCTGGACCATTTGAGATACTGTGACTCCTCTTCTCTCCTCACCCTCACCGGAGACAAGATGGCCACCCCTAACAACCAGGGAGTCATTTATTACCACTTGCTCCAGCACCTGACCCCTGTCTATGAAGATAATACTTCAAGACATTACCATCTCCAGTCCCGGGGTCGGGACTTTTCTCTACCAGACGGTAGTGAGATGCGGTCTCAGGATGATAAGACCGCATCTCTAGCTGCCACTAAACCTGCAGCCAACCCTACTCCTGCACATGCCATTTCTCATCCACTTCCTCTCCCACCAGGAAGTGATCACCCCCATCTTATAACAGAATCTGCCCGGGGGCATCTAGCTACAAGGTACAGCCAGAGTCCAGGCGCGCCACCCCCAGAGCTACAAGGACATAACCACCACGCGCCAAACGCCCTTGATCCTCTCAAGCCGGGCGCCTTAAGTAGGGACAAGAAGATTGCCTTATACTCACCCAGCCTGGACATCAGTAACTAAGCTTGCCATTTGTTATTATTTAGTTCAGGGTAAGAACAGCCAGAGATAGCTGGTGTTCAACTTGTCAGTTGTGTGCTGTGATCGAAGATCTACCAGGTCGGGTTCCCCCCATCAGGAAGAGGACTAGCTTGGGCAACCCACTTTGGGCTCCCCCTTTCTGGCCTTCGATGCGGTGCACAAACCAAGTACCAAAGGATTCCTACCTTGTTTTGTTCAAGGGATTATGAGGATAGTGTAGTAACTTGAGATCTACCAGATCGGGTTCCCCCCATCAGGAAGAGGACTAATTTTGGGCAACCCACTTTGGGCTCCCCTTTCTGGATTCTCTTTTTGCTACATGGTTCTGATAGTTCCACGAACTAGCAAGGAAGGAAGACACTTACCTTGACCCCCCTTAGACTACCTATAATGTCACTATCTAGACTGCTTGCCACTCTAGGTAGATCATTATGCTAGTCACCCTAACCCCCCAAACCTATAGCAGAACTCCAGCATATCCTTTGGGGATCACTGCACTGTGGGAGTGCAAGAGGAACCCGGTTGTCCCGTGGTAGGCGCCAAGGTCTAAGGAATCATCTTGTGACTCACCCTGGACCAGTAGCTGGAGTCATCACGCCCAGCCGCCCTCCGGACTACTGGATCATCCCTCGATCTATGGGCCCTCCTCTTCACTACAGCTCTCCTTTAAGTGCTTTTGTACTGTTTATGGGTATAGAGTTGACTCAGGGTTGTGGTAGAAGTTATCTTCAGGGGTTCTCATTAACATTACGTCTTGCGAGAGGTCTTTCTTCTCCCTACTTAAATTGACGTTAATTAGCCCACTTGCCGGGACCCATTATACATACCTATCAAGGGATCCTTATATATGCACCTTCCCGGGTTATTGGTCTCCCATAGCCCGACAGAGGGGGCGTGCCTATATAAGACCCATAGCATCAAACACAAACACATATTTACACGTAATCTAGTCCCTTTGTATAACTTCTAGCCTAATTCATTTAACATTCTGTCAGGTTCATAACTCGAATAGATTTCACTCTATCTAAGCTCCCGACGATTGTTGCCTCAGCCTTCAGCACCTTGCTAGTACACAATTAGAGTTAAGGATTAATCTTTGCCAGGTGAGATCTAGCACACCTATAGTATTAATATCATTTGTGAGCCTTTCCGAGCCCACTACATTGTTGATGACCACTTGGCCATTATTGCTTTAGAGTCAGTTAACGTCACTATATGCCGGGGACATCATTGCATGATCCAGACGGCATTTGCCATTACTGCACTCTTGTCTTTTGTTGAGATCCTCTCTGAGATCTATTTGGGTAGGAGGTGTACCTCCACCATTTTGGGATACCTTATAATTGTATCCTAGGAGTATTATTATTACCTTGAGTCCGGACCCATTGTCTGACTCCTATTGCTTACTTGATAACCTGATTATTGTAAGTCTTAATTATTCTTATTGTTGTTGATGATCTCCAGGTTACAGGTATAAAATATATGTCTTGCTCCTCCATAAACCAGGTGTTAAACTGAATAAAACCCATGTTAACTTGTTACTTGTGTGCTTACTCTCCTGCCATGTTGTCTCTGTATTTAAAGTTTAAGGTATACCTATCCAGTTAGAGAGCTGCTCATTGTACAAAGAATATCTCGCGTTCCAATTTGGACCGGGCATAACACTTACAATGACCAACATTGAATTTTATCAAACATTTATTAATACAATATACTATACAATTGCATTCTCAAAATGAGTCTCTATACACAACGTGGGTTATAAGAATCTCAGCTATAGTGATCTGCTTCTCTCGCTCTCTCTCTCTCTCTCTCTCTCAACACGCAGACTACGAGGTCAGTTCATTCAAGTTTTTAAAATCTATAATGGGTTTGATAATGCGTATCATAGCAAAATGTTTAGCCTCTATATGAATACAATACGCAACCATGGCTGGCAGTTAGAATTGAAAATGTTAAGCACTAGTATTGTGGAAACTGTTTCCCATTTAAGATCTGTTCTACCTGGAAGAAACTTTTCTCAGAAGTTGTAAACATTTCCTCAGTTGAGCAGTTCAAGAAGACAGTAGATAGTATTTTGCACACTCTGTAAGGAGTGTAGTGCATTGAAAAATGTCTCTCCTTCCACTTCGAATATTTCCCCGAAATGGACCGGGACGTCTTTGAGATACTAACCATTCCTTGTAACTCTCTCACAGCACACACTTTCTACAACCAAAATGTAACGGGTCTGAATGTGGTATATTTCCCTTCATTAGTGTGTGTGATGCATTTGATACACATAGAGGAGAGCTGATGGTAAAACTGTCAATCAATCCTATTCCTTATTTGGGGGTTTGTAGAGGTGAGAGGCTGGGATCACAGATAGAGACAGAGAAGGGGGAAGTGAGAAGGCGAGCCCTACTACTCAAGGGCTCTATACTCACAACTTAATAATAGTTAACACCGACTTTGCTAGTAATTTGTATCAAGTTCTACATTGACTTGATTAAAAAAAGTGTATAGGCCACATACAATTAAATTCAGACCGTTTATAGTATGTATAATTGTATAGTATTGAATAAATGGGAGAAACTGATTCAAATGATAAACTAAACAATCAATAACAGTCACAACACTATTCCAGCCTATCTTTGCCTGTAGTCCTTTCTTTTTATGATATAAAAGCCCGACTGTGTAAGTAATTTGAGAACCTAAGAGTAAATCATAGAGGGCACGTTGATGTGTATTGCAATAATGGTGAACATAATATCCTAAATACTGTATGAGATTGGATTTAATTACGGTATTATTATATTGAAATCACATTAAGTCTTGATCATAGAAAGTAGTGAAGTAAGAGAGAGAGAGAGAGAGAGAATAACTACAGCCAAGATTTGTGTAACCCACGTTGTGTATAGAGACTGATTTTGAGAATACAAGTATACAGTATATTGTATATATAAATTCCTAATAAATGTTAATGTCGGCCATTGTAAGAGTGTGCAATGATGGTTTCACAATAATTTGTAATACATGGAAACAATCGTCGCTAATCACTAACTACCATCTAGAGAAGGAAGGTGGGAGAGTTGGGGATAACTTGGGGGTGGGAGGTGGGGGTAGACTTGGACCCGATTTCCCCCTTCCACCTGCTCAGGGTGGAGTAGGGGAAGGAAGGACCCACCCCTGAGCAACTTTTAGTACGCGTGAGTGTACCTGTGAGGTGATGTACAAGCACGTCTTCTTCGAAGTGCGCTGCCTGCTTTCTTTCCATTTTTTTATAAAGTATTTTGTATGAACAAAATAAAGTTAAGAATGCTAGTTTTGGGTGTTTTACTCAACCTATTTTTGAATTTGTTAGTGGTGTGATATTGTCACGAATGTCCCCCTCCAGTCTTGAGATATCAGGCATATCGTCAATGATGAAGGGGCCACTAATAAATTATAGGTTTGAGTCCCGGAGGGAAGAATGGAAACCTATTATTTAGTAGTGGCCCCGGAATCATTGACGAGGTGGGCCCTCCCTCCATCCCCTTCCCATTTGTTGATGTTTTTAAGTTAGTCTTGATATATCATTGAAGGGCGAGATGACACTGGGAGGTCAGCGTCTGGGAACACATGGGGAAACATCCACAAGTTGGAAAGCTTGGTTATAGCAGTTCTTATTTAAATTTTTCTATTTTATTTTTTACAAAGTTTTTTTGTAGTGAGTACCCGATCATAAGGACGATTCCGTAAGAGAATTAGCGTACCCTTACGATGCTGGCCTTTCTTGTCTCTCTGTGGCGGGTGTTTCAAACATGCGGCGCAAGGGTTTGAAAGAGTGCCATTATATAATAGGCATATCGTCAATGATTCCGGGGCCACTACTAAATATTAGGTTTTCATTCTTCCCTCCGGGACGCAAACCTATAATGTATTGACATTACGTATTTCCCTGGCTGACCCTTCCCAAATGGTAGAAATATTAGCTCGATTACTCTAAAGTCTAGTAGTTCGCGAGTTATATAGGTTAATGTTCAGGAGTTTTGGCATATTTATTTGCCAAAACTCTATAACGAGCGGTAGCGAGACTGCATATATATATATTTTTGTTTTGACAGCAAGCTAAATTTAAAATTTTTTCGATAGAAAAATTTCTCCGGCGAAGCCGGATTTCTCCATACAATGCTGGCTCGCTATCGCTCACCAGGAAGAAATTGACACCTGGATGGGGATAAACGTCTTAAAACAGGTGGCTGAATAGGGCCGAATGGATACAAGCCAGGGAAAGAGAGAAAAGGAGAGAAAGATAAAAAAAAGCCGCTGACCCCCCTTAATTGGAGGCCATACCATACACGCAGACACTGTATATACTTCTACATTTGCGCGGAATTACGATACAATTTCGACGTATTTTTACTTTGTTTTATTGCATCAACTAACCAATCCTAATGCAAGCCACTCCAACAGCTTCCTCTCTCTCCAACACCCCTTCTCCCCTCTCTACACTCTTCAGAAACATAAGAAAAGTAGAATGTAGATAAGAGGTGCCGTTGTAAAGGCTTATCCCTCAATACTTCATCTGATCTGATCTGAATATAATAATTAAGGAGAGGTTTTTAGTTTGTTCCCTAGACTTCCATCAAACTTAAAATTACACTCCCTAGACCCCCTATCAAGATAAATTTGTAAATTTTTCGGTAGAAAAATGTCCCGGTTGAAGGCCGATTTCATTTAAATTACAGGCTCGCTATCGCTCGCCAGGAAAAAATCGACACTTAAATGGCACGAAAGGTCTTGAAATTGACAACGAAATGGGGCGAAAGGTCTTAAAATCGACAAACTAATGGAACGCACGTCTTAAAATCGCAAAACTAATATGCTAAACATGAGGGAGAAGGAGGTCCATAAAAAGCGAGTACTACCCCCTTTTAAGTGAAAATCTTTACATTCCTAGGTAGGCAAACAGTAGGCTACCTCATAAATTACGTGACCATAATACTACTACTACTACTACTACTACTACTACTACTACTACTAATAATAATAATAACCATAGTCTCGTATAACTGATTAGGAGTCGTGTTACTATCATGTGGTGTAGGTGAAAAGGGTAACATGGTACGGGTTTGCAAAGTCGCCATGTGACTCTCTAAATAGGTTTAATGAAGGGGGGGTCACCGTTTTTTTTGTTTACCTTTCTCTCCTTTTCCTGGCTTGTATCCATTGGGCCCCATTCAGACAACTATTTTAAGGCGTTTATCCCCATCCAGGTGTCGATTTCTTCCTGGCGAGCGATAGCGAGCCAGCAATGTATGGAGAATCCGGCTTCGCCGGAAACATTTTCTTTCGAAAAATGTACAAATTTAGCTTGTGTCAAAACAAATATATAAATATGCTGGCTCGCTACCGCTCGCCAAGAAAATATTGACACCTGTTGGGGTAAACGTCTTAATACAGTAGGCTGAATGGGGCCGAATGGATACAAGCCAAAGAGAGAGGGAGAAAGAGAGAAAACAATGCGAGGTGGGCTCCCTTAAGAGGAATGTGTAGAGTTTTTAAGAGAAGCGGCACCACTGCTTTGGGGGCGGAATCATGCCGGTACCGTCTTTTGGGATTAGACAACTTGTGTTTCAGTAGTGGCCATATTGTCTACCTTAAAATGTGATTTATGATATTTTATGTAATAAATACGTGCTACAGATTTTTCTTATTAAAGGGATGTATTGTGTTCCATTAACCATTTCAGTACGATATGACAGTCATCCGCAATGACATATTCTGGCTTACATTAGACGATATTAGGCTATAGGCTTAGCAATTCATTGTCAAAATAGCAATATAGGCCAATAATCTTCTGACTAACATATTGTACTAACACATATTATAATCATCTAATGTTAACCATGATAATAAATCGAAATTAGGGCACCATCGTACTGAAAGGGTTAAATATTGCATATCAACACAGAAAGCGAAGACAAGACATTGGTATACAAAATGGCGGATACACAAAAAGCTGCATTCTCCTTAAACCTCATATGACTGGATCCTTCCGACTGCAAGAGTTGTCAATTTAGGTATTTTAAGCTAGAAAAATATATATTTACTTCCATCTAGCGACAAACTCTTTAATATAGTGACACCAATTCTAACGATACTCGGAAGATGTGATTATTAATATGTGATTAGCTAATTACTCCACATTTAAGAGCGTAATTCTGCAGTTTATCATATCTGGAGACAATGTAGCAACTTTTAAGAACTGAGTTAGCGTTAGTTTTGAAGTAGCATTGGTAGGTATGACGACTGGGTGGAGAGAGCGTGTTTTTAGTGAAGGACACCACCTCCACCAGAACCACCGACCACCAGTTACTCAGTGATCTCGTGGTATGGGTAGGGAGTGTATGTGTACGTGGTGTAGACCGTAGTGTATGTGTGTGGTTTAGACAGTACTGGGGTGTACATGGTGTTGACAGTATGGTGGTGTCAACTACAACACCACAACTAACACCAGGTACATTTACCATTAACATTAGTACAGGTGCAATCAAAGGTGTTCTGGCTGGATAATTACATCGTGAAGCATATTTCCGTACACGTAAGTAGACTTACAGTACTACAGTAAATTGTTAAATAACAGTTAAAAAAACCAAAAACAAAAACAAAATATATATATATATACAGTATACCGTATATACTGTATATAACCTATACAGTATATATATATATATATGACCCATGTAAGTATATACAGTACTGTCATATGTGCGTTCCAGATTGATATTGTCATGTGCTACAATTAAGTTATTAAGTTAAGCCCTCTACAAGGTCACAGCCCACAAGGCCAGATGATGCTCTATACCGCCTTAACCCTATTTGGGCCGAGGTGGGCTTTTTGGATGCTCCCCTGTTTTGCTTTATTATTATTTGACCTTTCACCCAATTATTTTGGAGCTTTTAAGACGTGTCACCCTATTCAATACCCAGGGGAGGCCTCTAAGGCATGTGATAAGGAGTTGCTGAAACTTCGGTTTAATTTTTCTGGCTTCCCTCACAGTTTCTACATGTGTTTCACCTACACAGATTGTTATATTTTCTTTTTTGTTTTCTACCTATTATGAGGCGATTTTATTCTACTTAGGAAGGGTATTATAGGAGTCAATAGCGGCTCGCTGGTGTAGTGACCAGCGTCTTGGACTTCCAACCAGAAGGTCCCAGGATCCCACCCACGCTCGGCGCATTAAAGGATTTTCACAAGCACTGAGTCGTTACCGTCCTCCATGAGCAAGGGGATGGGATAGTAGTAAGGACCCCAATGGAAATACGCCTAATCGGCATTATTGGGCAATGGGCTATCCTTATCTGGCTTAGCATGTGCTAGCTTTAAGAACTATTATTATTATTATTAGTATACCCTTACAATTCCCACAAATACTTTCTAAAGTGTATAAGATCGTCTACCGATTGTCAGAATAAACTGTCAAAATGCGTCATAATATTTTAAGGGGGTTAACCTTTCGTCTCACACACATTATAATACATCTATATCCATAAGGCATGTTCGGCAATATTATAAAGGGTATATTATACTGTAGATTAGTTTGATCTTAGGTTCTGAATGTTAAGGGAGCCCACCTCGCTTTTGTCTCTTTCTCTCCCTCTCTCTTTGGCTTGTATCCATTCGGCCCCATTCAGCCTACTGTTTTAAGACCTTTACCCCCATCCAAGTGTCAATATTTTCCTGGCGAGCGGTAGCTAGCCAGCATATACAGTATAAATGTTTGTTTTGACAGCAAGCTAAATTTTTAAATTTTTCGATAGAAAAGTGTCTCCGGCGAAGGCGGATTTCTCCATACAATGCTGGCTTGCTATTGCTCGCCAGGAAGATATCGACACCTGGATGGGGATAAACGTCTTAAAACAGTTGGCTGAATGGAGCCGAATGGATACAAGCCAGGGAAATAGAGAAAAGGAGAGAAAGATTAAAAAAAAACCCGTGACCCCCCTCAAGGGATGTAAAATATGATATCACTCCGTTTAATAATTTGGGCTCCAAAATGGCGTGCAAAGTCAAAGTTGGCACCCTCTCTCTAATTGTTTCTCTCTAATATGAATCATGTTAAGGGGAGGCAGTTGGTTTTTCGAGTCCTCCTCCTCCCTCATGTTTAGCCGTTTTAGTTATGAGATTTCAAGACATTCGCCCCATTAGTTTGGAGATTTTCAGACCTGTTGCCCTATTTCTTTACCAATATTAAAACATTTCGTGCCAATTAGGTTTCGATTTTCTTCCTGACGAGCGATAGTGAGCCTGTATTTAGAATCGGCCTTCGGCCGTGACATTTTTCTACCGAAAAATGTACAAATTTATATCGAAGGGGGTCTTGTGGGTGTTTTTTAAAAGTTTGATAGAGGCTTCGAGAGCAACTAAACCCCCTCCTTAAACCATTGAGCCGAACCAGTAAATTATGCTGCACAATACCGTCTGGGCTCCCTTAACTGATGTAAAATATGATATCACTCCGTTGTTTGATAATTAGGGTACCGTACGTAATAAAATGTCGTCCAAAGTCAAAGTTGGCACCCTCTCTCTAAGTGTATCTCTATAATATGTATCATGTTAAGGGGGGGTCACCGGCTTTTATTTTATCTTTCTCTCCTTTTCTCGCTTTCCCTGGCTTGAATCCATTCGGCCCCATTCAGCCAACTGTTTTAAGACGTTTATCCCCATCCAGGTGTCGATTTCTTCCTGGCGAGCGAAAGCGAGCCATCATTGTATGGAGAAATCCGGCTTCGCCAGAGAAATTTTCTATCGAAAAATGTACAAATTTAGCTTACTGTCAAAACATAAATATATATATGCTGTCTCGCTACCGCTCGCCAGGAAAATATTGACACCTGGATGGGGGTAAACGTCTTAAAACAGTAGACTGAATGGGGCCGAATGGATACAAGGTAAAGAGAGAAAAAGCGAGGTGGGCTCCCTTAACCCTTAGAAGATTATGACTCATTAGGACAGTTTATTCTGACGATCATTAGACGATCTTGTACAATTTTGGAACACTAGGATCTGTGGGAATTATAAGGGTAAAGACTATCTCAATTATTAACCCTCTGACTTCCATATACCCTTCCTATGCTGATTAAAATCGTCTAATAATAGCCAACATATATACCGGTACACACACACATACACATATACAGTATATACTGTATATATATATATATATATATATATATATATATATATATATATATATATATATATATATATACTAAGAGGGGTACCCGGCGTTGCCCGGGTTTAAATTCTACTACCATAATCACCATCATCAATCACTACTACCACAATCATCACAATACTACTACAGTACTACCATAATCACCGGCCACGATCTCCCTGTGCCTCCTTAAACGGCGACCTCGATTTCGGCCGCTAAATGACCTCCGATTTTGGATCTGACCTCATCCGTACCCCCATTTTGGGGAGCTGCGAACAACTTTCGTTTATACACCTTTTCGATCGGAGGCCTCCTGCCCCAAACGGCTATTTTTTTTCGATTTTTTTTCGCTCCCGTATACTACATAAGTTCTGCCGAAAATTTTATTAAACAAAAGTGTCTCTGATTTCCACTAAACTCGCCTAAAACCATCTCCAAAGCCTGGGCTTTCCAACGGTGCCCCACACTCCCACCTGGCACCAAAACTGTGGGAAGAGTTTAGTAACAAATGTACAAAGGTCGGGTAACTGACAGACAAACATTGACCTTTATTTATTAGGATTGTATAATAGTGTTCTGAAGGGCTGGGCCGCTGGCTATGAGTCAATAGCCAGCTTGGTGCTAAACAACAAAAGGAACAACAACTGTTCTTAGGAAAAATCTCTAGGAATGTTTTTACCTTCTATAATTTACAGTATTCTTTATTCTTCTGTCCATCCACCCCTACCTTCCCGACCCTGTCACATTGATTTTATATACCGGTACCCCTTTCATGCCCTTCATTATTTACAGTGTTATGTTTGTCTTCTGTCTATTCACCCCTACCGTCCCTTTTTAGAGTGTAGGAGGGATTTTTGTTCACGACTGTACATAATTCTGGGGAAGTTGCTGGGGAATTTATGACGCAACGTTTCCGACAGAACGTTTCCAGTGTACCGGTACTGGGTGAAGAAAACAAGGGAAATGGGTACACACACACAGGGACACAGACAAAGACAAACACGCGCACAAAGATACGCACATATACAGTACACACAAGGACACACAGACAAAGACACACACACAAAGATACGCATATATACACACTCATACACACAAGGACACACAGACAATGACACAGACACACCCCCACTTACACACAAGGACACACAAAGACACACACACACATGCAAAGACACACGCATACAAAGACACACAAACACACTGACAAAGACGCACACACACACAAGGTCACACAGACAAAGACACACACACACATACAAGGACACGCACACACACATAGCTACACACACATACATATAGACAAATACACACACACACACAGACACACAAGGAAACACAGACAAAGACACACACACACACACAAAGACACACACACACCCTGGCCGTGAAGGCAAGATCTGGGCGGATCGTCTCGGGGGACCCACAAAGTCTCCTGCCCACGTCCTACTCCCTTGGGAGTATGTAGGCGCTCTCGTTAGCTGCCAGGATCAGTCTGTTGATCCATTAGGACAAGATCTAGGTTAAGTCTGTGTATTTTCAGCCCCATTGGCTGCCGGCTTGAAATAAACCGATTATTATTATTATTATTATTTATTATTACACACACACACACGCACACACACATACAAGGACATATAAGTTTGATGCACGTACTGTGGTGGTCGTAGCGAGCCAGCATATATATATTTTTGTTTTGATAGCAAGCTAAGTTTGAAATTTTTTCGATAGAAAAATGTCTCAGGCGAAGCCGGATTTCTCCATACAATGCTGGCTCGCTATCGCTCGCCAGGAAGAAATCGACACCTGGATGGGAATAAACGTCTTAAAACAGTTGGCTGAATGGGGCCGAATGGATACAAGCCAGGGAAGGAGAGAAAAGGAGAGAAAGATAAAAAAAAGCCAGTGACCACCCTTAAAAGTTGTTTCACCAGTATATACCCTGTTCATGAAGTAGGGAACAATATGTGCACTTAAGGGGGTTGTACTCGCTTTTTCTGGACCCCCTTCTCCCCCATGCTATAGACACGTTAGTTTTGCGATTTTAAGTCGTTCGTTCACTGTTTGGCGATTTTGAGACCTTTCGCCCAATTACTTTGTCAATATTAAGACCTTTCGTGCCGTTTAGGTGTCGATTTTTTCCAGGCGAGCGATAGCGAGCCTGTAATTCTTTAAGGAATCGGCCTTCGGACGGGACATTTTTCTACCGAAAAATTTACAAATATACTTTGAAAGGGGGTATAGGGGATGCTTTTGTGTTTCAGGATTGATGGAGGTCTAGCGAGGAAACTCAAGATTAAATAAATATATGAATAAGTAGCCTCAAGAAAACAAGCACTAGTATATATATATAGTTTTTTAGTCGATTCCCTAGACTTCCATCAAGCTTAAAATTACTCCCCCTTGACCCCCTTTCAAGATAAATTTGTACATTTTTCGGTAGAAAAATGTCCCGGCCGAAGGCCGGTTCCCCTTAAATTACAGGCTCGCTATCGCTCGCCAGGAAAAAATCGACACCTAAATGGCACGAATGGTCTTAAAATTGACCGAAATGGGGCGAGGGTTCTTAAAATCGCCAAACTAATGGGGCAAGCGTCTTTAAATCTCACTAGCAATGGGGCTAAACATGAGGGAGAAAGAAGTTCAGAAAAAAAATCCTCCAGGTGGAAATCTCCCCTTAACCCTTTGTCCTTTGAGTACCAGCGACGTGTGTTATGTTTGAGTACCAGCGACGTGTGTTATGTTTGAGTACCAGCGACGTGTGTTATGTTTGAGTACCAGCGACGTGTGTTATGTTTCATTCTAGCTGGGTTTAGATGATGATATGCAGCTTAGGAAGGTCTGTGGTAGTCAAAAGGGTTGGTTGGGATAATTTGAAGCCTTATTGTTGCTAGAGATCCTTCCTAATCTGAATAAAATCTTCTAATAGTTGCCACAATATACTAATAAGGACGTTGCCGGTACTGTATTGGTTAAACTGGCTATACAGTACTTCATTATTAACCCTTTGAAGATTATGGTGCATTTTGGCAGCTTATTCTGGCTATCATTAAACGATGTTGATACAGTTTAGGAAGGATCTGTGGGAGTTATAAGGGTAAAGACTATCTCAATTAACCCTCTGACTTCCATAATATACCCTTCCTAAGCTGAATACAATTGTTATACCAGGGTTTTTACCAGGTTTAAGTATTGGTCGTGGTGAGTTCAACTTCACTGGGGAATTCCAAGATCATACAAATATATGCATAGAAGACAATAGAGGGTACATATAACACCAAGTGTAATTTTAAGTATCGTTTAATTTAGCTTAACTCTTAGTTCATTAATCACAGATTAGTAGATCAGATAAACATGGTAATTATTTGATATAACAATAACTGTCCTAGCATGAACGAGGATCTAGAAGAAGCTTAGGTATTTAATTATAGCTATACTTATTAACATTTATAGGATAGATACAATTATGACATAGTACAAAGTAAGGGGCTTGTTCAACATTTATATAATACAAGTCACTCAAAGTGGACTTATGCATTGCCGTATAAATAACAAATCATTTACAGTCAATAGTGGGAACTCTTCTAACTAGGCGTGTTCACTGGCGTCTGGTTTATTTCAGACAGAGTCAATAGGTGGTGACTCTGCGTATATTATGGACACCGACGCACTGGTGTAAAAATTACAGGGTCGCTATGGTGGGACTAACTATTTTGCTAGCACCGTCGCACTGGTGTAAATTGAACAGAGTCGATATACATTAGGACTAACTATTTTATCAACACCGACGCACTAGTGTGAATTTGGCAGAGTCGATATGTGGGGACTAACTATTTAGCTAGCAACAATGCACTGGTGTGAATTTGGCAAAATCAATATACATGGAGACTAACTATTTTATCAACACTGACGCACTGGTGTGAAAATAGAGTCAATATGTGGACTCTTTTATACCTCGTCACTGGTATCTCTTGATATCTATTATTATTTGTAGCAGCTTGAAGTCTATTAAGTATCCGTTAGGCCGTCCAGGTTGGCCTGTCGTGTGGATCAGTTGTTTACAGATGGGTTAATGGGCATAGGGTCTAAAATGAGGCTCCGAACATGTCATGACACTGGGCATATCATCGGACGAACGCAAGTATAAACTAGCACAAGGCTATAGAGGCTTGACTATCCTGACCGGTATATTAACCAGTGAAGTTCTGTTCAGGTACTCTTGGTGTGGAGTCTTTTATATAACGTCTCAAATGTCATTACACAGTGATTATATATCGGGCGAACGCGAATTAATAATATGGTCATGACCATGTTTCGACTGCCTCTGACCTTTATAAGAGGTTCAAGGAACTTGGGGCGGTGTTTAAACCTTTTAACTACAAGTGTCTACATAACATGTTTCCGACAGATGTATTAAGAACTTCTTTATGCAGAGTGCCTGTTAAGGTGTCTCGCAGAGCCCTGGACTAGGCGAAGGACCTTGACATGTCAAGTATCTTCGAAAAATTTAGAAGGTGCTGGATTTAATAAGAAAAATATGATTCAGGGCATGCCCATATATTCTACTTTTAATATTAAAAGTCGCCGCTTATTGGGGATTATTATGTTAGCACAATACCATGGCAAATCTAACAATATTTCCTCAATAGGAAAAAGAACTCCTCAGACCTTTCGAGATATTCGGCATGCCGTTCAATCTTTACTTGAAGGGGAGGGTAATCCTAGGACTATCGCTACTAGCATGCCAGTATTATGAAAGTCCTAGAATCGCTTGCCCTGTTCAGCATTCGTCGGGATAGTGACGACTTGAGCCGAGATGTCCCGGGATATGTCTTTTGAGGTTAAAAGGTCATAAGTCTAGTCGGGTTTAATTTAGGGGATTAGGAGGCCTCTTCTAGAAGGATGCGGGCAGGTGATCCGGTCCTTGGGGATAAGTAGGACGCAAGTCCTTAATCCAGTGGTGGTACTGGGAGTCCTTCTTACTCTGGCTGAAGATAATATGCCTTTTTGGGGCGTCTTGATCAGGAGAAGGAGTCTTGATAGATTTCATAGGTGTTGATAGACATTGCGATGAAACAGTTGTAATTCAGGCATCCCTCCCGGCGTTCGTGGTGAGTCTGGGAGTACTAGTTTTACGTAGATGTGGGGAAATATTCTGGTCATTCTGGTGGTAATTGTGTACACATGGTATTCCTCCGCATGCGTGTTTCTTCGTTGATGCATGTTTCTTCTGTTCTGTTGTTTCGCCTTTTCTTTCCTTTTGTTGGTGTTGTTTATTATGGTTGTAGGGTAACTTAGGGATGCGCGTGGCATTGTAGATATTATCTCTTGTCTGGTTCTCGGGGATGGTAAATCTTTCTTTTCTATCTTAGTTACTCCTTTCATTTGGACCGGAAGTTGTGCTTCTTGGTGGTGGCCATGTTGTCTTCCTCGTTCGTTCGTTGTTATTTCCTTGTCTTCTGTCTCCTTTACTTGCTTCCGTCGTCGTAGTCTTTCCAGTCCTCTTCTTAGTAGTTTTCTGCTCGTTGTTGTTGTTCTGGTTGATGGGCTGGGAATCTTGAATGCTGGGTTTGGTGATCGATTGTTTCCTGTTTCCTCTGTTCGTAGTTTTTATCTTCTTTGTTTGAGTTTGTCCTTCGGTTTCTCTGTCGCGTTTTCTTGTCTGCTTTATTCCTTCTTCTCTGGTGGTTCTCTCTTCTGTGTTCACGGGAGTCTTATTTAATTTGGTTATTTTAAAAATCTTTCAATTATAGCCAGAAAACGAAAACAATGCTTAATTAAATCTTGAATGGGTTAAGTTGTAAATGAGATTTTTTTTTTTTTTTTTATAATTACAAGACAATGGCAGGAAAATAGTGACTTCCCTTAAGGGGGTGGTACCGTAGTCATTTTTTCTGGACCCATTTCTCCCTCATATTCAGCATATTAGTTTTTAGATTTTAAATAGTTCTTTTGGCGATTTTGAGACCTTTCACCCCATTTCCTTGTCAATATTAAGACCTTTAGTGCCATTTAGGTGTCGATTTTTTTCCTGGCGAGCGATAGCAACCCTGAAATTTTAGAGTAATGGAGCTAATACCTGTACCAGTAGGGATTTCTGGACGACCTATTTGGAACAGGGTATAACACGGAATACTAACTGGCTCGGAAAATACATCAATATTATATATATAGTTTTTATGACAAGTGATGATGGGGGCTCTTAAGGAAGACGGGTATCACTGTTTGGGTAAAGGAAGTGGAGGAAGTATTGAAGTGCTATACACCAACACACACACACACACACACACACATACACACACAGCCCGTAGCCTAGTAGGTAGAGCTCTCGTCTCACACACGAGGGGTCGGGGGTTCAATCCCCGGCCGGGCGGAGACAAATTGGGCTTGTCTCCTTTCATGTGTTAGCCTCAGTTCACCTAGCTGTAAATAGGTACCTGGAATAAGTGGACGACGTTGTGACGTCCCATCTGGGGTTGGCAAAAATGGTACAAGGCGAGATGGGTATCATATGGTTCACCTAAGCTGATGGCTACCTAAGCCTTCGGGCGAGACGGTACCGTCTATAGTGAGAATGGTACCATACAGATCCACCCTAAGCCTTCGTTTCCGATGTCGCCAATTGGCTAAATACAGACTACACACACATCCACAGCCATTCCAACAGTACATAAAATACTTAACATGCATTTCACGCAATACCTTCCCAGTTAAGAAGGCGCGATAATAATGAGCTTAGCTCGCATTGCGTGGATTCCCCTTGACGAACAAGTAACTGAGTAACACATTGAGAGGCCATATCCACAGTTTGTCCTTTACGCTATCTGAAATGCTGGGTGCGAAGGGAATTTAACCCTCTCGAAAATCCCCAGGCCCAGTGGTGGTGCCTGGCGAGGGTTCGAACCCTGGTTATGGACCTCAGTAGGTTTTACCAGACTGGCGCGGTTTCGAACCCTGGTTAGGGACCTTGGTAGGTTTTACCAAACTCGCGCGCTAACCCACTGTACTACCACGAATGTACAATAGGATAGCAACCTTAGTTCTCCTTGAAAGAACCAGGTAATAGTCTCGTGGTGATTCACGTGGTGGATTTCTTAGACTTTGCCACAAATGACTATTTTACGCTATCCCAGACGTCAACTCGGGGGTTCCATGTCATCTCAACCAGTAGACCATTTGAACCAGTAGCTCTGAACCAGTGCCAAATTAACCCAGACCAACCAAACCAGTGCCAAAATATAGTACTAACCTAACCTAACCTAACCGTATTGGTTGATTTGGTACTGGTTGAAATGGTTTAATGGTTGAGTTGACCGGTCACCCAACTCGGGAAGTTTTGTGGTTACAAGATTTTTGCAGGTACAGGGTATTACACTATCAAAAACGCCTGCCCTGACTTCTTTCAAACTAAAAAAGGCCCACTCCGACCCCTATAAGCTAAATTTGTATATTTTTTTATAGAAAAATATCCAGGCTCAAAGCCGATTTCTTCTCAATTACAGGCTTGCTGTCCCTCGCCTAGAACAAAATCGACACATGAATGGAGTGAAGCGTCTTATTATTGCCAAACTAATGGGGTGAAAAATCTTAAAATATCCTAACTTACGGAGCAAATCAAGGGAGGTCCAGAAATACCCCTTTATGACCAATTAAGGCTAATAGAGTCATGCGTCATAGCAAGTAATTAATATTAACTAGTTTTTCATACTGAACTATAATATATTCATAGTGTGGCGTCAGTGGCTGATGACATTTCCTGTCTACATTATAGGAAATTTGTTTGAGAGAGAGAGAGAGAGAGAGAGAGAGAGAGAGAGACACTGTGCACAAGGTCATACACGTGTGTAGCGTCATTAGTATGCCGTACAGTTGGCCAAAGAAGTCATGTCTTCGCTGTCTTTACGTTTTGCTCACTGTGTGCTGTATTAATGTGTCAGGTGTTGAATAGGGTGTGAAAAGATAGGTACAAGTTTGTATACCTCACTCGAAACGATTAATTTAAGCTTAGCTAGTGCTGATACCAATCATTGATCGAAATATACTTCTGTGCCGCGACATCACATATTTGGCCGACTGTACATCCGACATGTGTCGTGCAAAAATACCTAAAAGTCATGTAAGGACAAACCCAATTTCTTTAGCTAACTCCAGATGATTTTTACACAACTTAGGAAGGATCTGTGGGATTTTAAAGGTTAATACAATGGCATACACTGTAACAAAATATGTGTGTATGAAAACAACATATAAAGTGTCCATAATAATCAATCCTAGTTTTTCTGGCCCCCTTCTCCCTCGTGTTTAGTCCCATTAGTTTTTAGATTTTAAGACGTTCGGCCCATTAGTTTCGCGATATTAAGATTTTACGCTCCATTCCTTTGTCAATAAGATCTTTCGTGCCTTTTAGGTGTTGATTTTTTCCTGGCGAGCGATAGCGAGCCTGTAATTTTAAGAGTAACCGGCCTTCGGCCGGGATATTTTTCTAACGAAAATGTAAAAAATTATCTTGAAGGGGGGTCTAGAGAGGTTTTTTAAGCTTGATGATGGTCTAGTGAGGAAACTAAAAATAAATGAATATATGAATGTATAGATCCCCCAAGATAACCACGGTCCCCTTTATGATGTATAGATCCCCCAAGATAACCACGGTCCCCTTTATGATGTATAGATCCCCCAAGATAACCACGGTCCCCTTTATGATGTATAGATCCCCCAAGATAACCACGGTCCCCTTTATGATGTATAGATCCCCCAAGATAACCACGGTCCCCTTTATGATGTATAGATCCCCCAAGATAACCACGGTCCCCTTTATGATGTATAGATCCCCCAAGATAACCACGGTCCCCTTTATGATGTATAGATCCCCCAAGATAACCACGGTCCCCTTTATGATGTATAGATCCCCCAAGATAACCACGGTCCCCTTTATGATGTATAGATCCCCCAAGATAACCACGTCCCCTTTATGATGTATAGATCCCCCAAGATAACCACGGTCCCCTTTATGATGTATAGATCCCCCAAGATAACCACGGTCCCCTTTATGATGTATAGATCCCCCAAGATAACCACGGTCCCCTTTATGATGTATAGATCCCCCAAGATAACCACGGTCCCCTTTATGATGTATAGATCCCCCAAGATAACCACGGTCCCCTTTATGATGTATAGATCCCCCAAGATAACCACGGTCCCCTTTATGATGTATAGATCCCCCAAGATAACCACGGTCCCCTTTATGATGTATAGATCCCCCAAGATAACCACGGTCCCCTTTATGATGTATAGATCCCCCAAGATAACCACGGTCCCCTTTATGATGTATAGATCCCCCAAGATAACCACGGTCCCCTTTATGATGTATAGATCCCCCAAGATAACCACGGTCCCCTTTATGATGTATAGATCCCCCAAGATAACCACGGTCCCCTTTATGATGTATAGATCCCCCAAGATAACCACGGTCCCCTTTATGATGTATAGATCCCCCAAGATAACCACGGTCCCCTTTATGATGTATTGGTAGTAATAAACCTTTATAATACAAGGATAGTCTTTCTTCTACTTAACCGATACACTCTGGAACTCTCTCCCTCAATCTGTCTTCCCCTTATCCTATTCCTTAAAATATTTCAAACTCCGTGTGAGTCCAGGCATTTTGACTATAACGTACTTTGATGTTGGCTCTCTATATCACTCTTACAACTTTGCGTGTGTGTGTGTGTGTGTGTGTGTGGAGGGGGAGGGGGGGGGGAGGGGGGGAGTAGGTTAAGGGGAGGTTTCTAGTTCGTTTCCTACTCCTCCAGCAATCTTAAAATGTCACCCCCTTGACGCCCTTTCAAGATAAATTTGTACATTTTTCGGTAGAAAAATTTCCCGGCCGAAGGCCGGTTACTCTTAAATTACAGGCTCGCTATCGCTCGCCAGGATAAAATCGACACCTAAATTGCACGAAAGGTCTTAAAATTGACAGAATGGGGCGGAAATTCTTAAAATCACCAAACTAATGGGGCAAACGTCTTAAAATCTCAAAAACAATGGGGCTAACCATTAGGGAGAAAGGGGTCAAGAAAAAAATCCCTCAAGTGGAGACCTCCCCTTAATTTAGGCTTACTGTTCCTTCACACACACAGAACAAACCCATTACCGTAAACAGGGTGTCACGCGAGTTATGACAAATACTTCCGGGAATGAAAGATTGTGCAATGCTAAGTATAAGATGTTTTATATACATTGTTTTTTTGTGTGTCAGTGTTTGGTATTCAGTCATTTAAATTTGATGGTAAGTCAGATTAGATCAGATGAAGGTATTGAGGGATAAACCTTTAAAACGGCACCTCGTATCTACATTCTACTTTTCCTAAAGAGTGTAGAGAGGGGCGAAGGGATGTTGGAGAGAGAGGAAGCTGTTGGAGTGGCTTTGTTATGTGTGTTTAGTCTGTATAGTGAGGAAGTGGGAGGGAGGGAGGGAGTAGGCTACGCTCTGGTGCTGCTATCAGAACGTTTACTCAATATTTTTTCGTTATGCCATATCTTTGACATAGGGAATATTTCTAAACTGCTGGTGTATCTATCTATCTATCTATTGTCTGACGCCGTGATCCCCGAAGGGGTGGCCACGAACGAACCACCCCCATGCACCTCTGTCCCCAGTCAGTCGACGCCCCTCCCCCCCAACCAGCACCGCCTTCGTTCATGTACTTCCTCACTCCATCCTTCCACCTCTCATTCGGTCTACCTCTCCCTCTCTGTCCTTCCACTTCGCTCTCGTACACCCTCTTGGTCATTCTCTCGCTTTCCATACGTTCCATATGGCCGAACCATCTCAAGTTGTTCCTTTTCACACTTTCCAGCACATCTACCTCCACACCACACCCTTCTTACTTCCTCATTAGTCTGTCTATCCCTCCATGTAACTCCGCACGCACTCCTTAAGTAATTAATTTCCACTGCTCTCACTCTTGGTCTGAGTCTCTCAACCAACGTCCATGCTTCGCTTCCGTAAGTCAGTGTCGGGATTACCACACTGTCATGCAAGGACTTCTTCACTTCCATACTGACCACCCTATTTCTTGTTACTGCTTTTAGCGTTCCTACAACCCTCTTCCCCTGTTGTACCCTCTCCCGCACTTCTTCATCCATAGTCCCATCTTTACCCAACACACTGCCCAGATACTTAAAAGAGTTGACGATCTCCATAGCCTGACCGTTCAGCTTCACCTCACACTCTGTGACTTCACCCCTTTCGAAGACCATAACCTTGCTCTTCCCCGCATTTACCTTCAAATTCCGTTTTTCGCACACTGTTCCAAACTCATTTACCAGACCCTGCAACTCCCATTCATTTTATCACTCATCAGAACTGTATCATCCGCAAACAGCAGTATAGGTAGCTTCCACTCAATTCCCTCCCTTTTCAGTGATACACCAACATCCACTGCTCTTGATAGTATTTCTTTCACCATATATACAGTAAACAACCACGGGGACATCACACACCCCTGTTTGAAACCAACATTCAGGTCAAAGAACTCGCTCTGCTCACTCTCCACACGTACTGCCGCCTTTGCACCCTCATACATGCTCTTCACTGCTTTCAGCAACTTGCCCTATACTCCGTATATTCTAAGTACTTTCCACAAACCTTCTCTATCCACTCTGTCATAGGCCTTCTCCAAGTCCATAAAGGCAACATACACCTTTTGTTTCTTCTCCAGATACTTCTCCACAACACAATTCAGGGTAAAAATCTGATCTACACATCCTCTTCCCTTCCTAAAACCTCCCTGCTCGTCGCCTATCCATTTCTCCGTTCTCACTCTCACTCTCTCAATCACTACCCTACTGTATACCTTCACTACTACGCTTAGAAGACATATTCCTCGGTGGTTACCACACACTCCTCTTTCCCCTTTGCCCTTATATAGGGGGACTATTATGCCAGTCTTCCAGTCATCGGGTGCTAGTTTGCACATTTTCCATACCCATTCTATCACTATCTCACCACCATACCTCAACATTTCCCCACACACTCCATCTGTTCCTGGTGCTTTCCCCAACTTCACTCTTTTCATGGCTTCCCACACTTCTGACCTCCTGATCCCCACCTCCTCCTCCACTACTTCTCTTCTTCTCCCTCCCATACCATATCCAGCTATGTTTGCTGGCTCTTCATTCCTTACATTTAGCAACTCACTGAAGTACTCCCTCCATCTTTCGACTCTCTCTTGCTTCTCGGCTAGCCTTCTCCCATTCTTATCTTTCACACCCTTACTGTTTCCTTTGCTACCTTCCCTAACTTTCTTGACTTCTTTCCAGAACAGTTTCTTACTCTCCCTCCATTTTACACTCAGATTCCTTCCAAATTCCTCATCTACTCTTCTCTTACTTTCCTTCACTGCTCTCTTCACCACCCTCTTACTCTCCACGTACCTCGCTCGTTTCTGTCTCTCGGAATCTTCATTCCCTCTACTATCCAACCACTCTCTATATGCTTTCTTCTTTTCTTCCACAGCTATTCTTACCTCTTCTGTCCACCATGCTGTACCTTTCACTCCCCTCCCTCTTCTCCTCACTCCACACACCTCCTCACATGCTGCACAGATCTCATCGTTAAACACCTTGCTCATCTCCTCCACTTCCTCCATAACTTCCAGGTCGAACCCACCTAGTCGTCTTTCCACTGCTCTCCTTTACTCCTCCCTGACTTCCTCCTCTTGCAACCTCTCCACCCTCCTCACCATTCCACCCTCCTCTCGCCTTCCTCCAGCTCTCCTCACCCACTTCTTTTGTATCCTAACCTTAGCTACCACTACATAATGATCAGACAGACCCCCTCCAATACCCCTATACACCCTAGCATCCATCACAGATTTCTTCATTTGTTCATCCACACATACATAATCAATCAATGACTTTCGTTCCACCACTGTCTTATCCTTCATCGTCAACATCCGTTTCCACTGGTTCTGCTGGTGTATGGATGTGTCAATTTGTATAATATGTCTTGTAGTAAAGTAATCAGCTGTTACACCTTCTCTACTGTAATGTCACGTGGTACTAATGCATCGCACAAAGTTTATAATTTGAAGACAGGAAAACACATTACCTCACGACGTGTTATCATTGCTTGGGTAATACAAATAAAAGGGATATTCTAAGAACCTTTCATTATGGATGGTTCACTTTTTGGTCCATTTCTTCATTTCTTCGTTATTTTTCTAGTTTCCTCCCTAGACCTCC
Organism: Paralithodes platypus; assembly: GCA_032716605.1. Taxonomy (NCBI): domain Eukaryota; kingdom Metazoa; phylum Arthropoda; class Malacostraca; order Decapoda; family Lithodidae; genus Paralithodes; species Paralithodes platypus. The sequence continues at coordinate 17,815,570 of CM064493.1, read as the reverse complement.
ATCAAACTTTAAAAAACATCCAATAGATCCCCCTTTTAGATTAATTTGTAATTTTTTCGGTAGACAAATTTCTCGGCCGAAGGCCGAGAAGGCCGAGAAATTCAAAAATTTCAGGCTCACTATCGTTCGCCAGGAAACAAATTGACACCTAAATAGCACGAAAGGTCTTAATATTGACAAATAAAAGGGGCGAAAGGTCTTAAAATCAACAAACTAATGGGGCAAACATTTAAAAATCTGAAAACTTATGTGGCTAAACATGAGGGAGAAGGGGGACCATAAAAATGGCCCATCTCCCGTTAAAGTATAGATGTACACTACCCGGTACTGCTCAGATTACATTACCGTGAAGGTTCAAAGTGACCGCTGTCAGCTTTATTACACAGACTTAAGGGGGAGATCTCCAATCGAGGGATTTTTTTTTTTACTCCTTTCTCCCTCATGTTTAGCCCCATTGCTTTTGATATTATAAAACGTTTCCCCCATTAGTTTAGCGATTTTAAGAACTTTCACCCCATATTAAGACCTTTCGTGCAATTCAGGTGTCGATTTTATCCTGGCGAGCGATAGCGAGCCTGTAATTTAAGAGGAACCGGCCTTCGGCCGGGAAATTTTTCTACCGAAAAATTTACAAATTTATCTTGAAAGGGACTCAAGGGGGTGTAATTTTAAGCTTGATGGAGGTCTATGGAACAAACTAAATACCTCCCCTTCATTCCTCGAAACCGTTTGTGCTGATGTTTGACTATGTTACACCTTTGAAGCTCTGATGCGTTTTAGCAGTTTATTTTGGCTATCATTAGACGGTTTTAGGCAGCTTAGGAAGTATCTGTGGGTATTAATAGGGTAAATACTATCTCAATCAACCCTTTGACTTCCATATACCGTTACTAATCTGAATACAATCGTCTAATAGTAGCCAGAAAAAGAACAGAAACGCGTATTGGAGCTTGAAAGGGTTAATAAACTGCCTTTCTTTGTCTTGACTCTCTATTCGTTCAGCTGTACCACAAACTCCAAGAAACGTTCCTCTGTCACACAAATGCTGGAAAACACTGTACAGTAAAACACTTTGGAATTTAGACACCTGTTTGGGTTCCTACTCTTCTATGTTAAGGAGAGACTGACCGTTTGTTTGGTCTATTAATTCATTTATTCATATATTTTTTTAGTTTCCTCCCTAGACCTCCATCAAGCTTAGAAAACCACCCCCCTAGACCCTCATTCAAGATAAATTTGTAAATTTTTCGGTAGAAAAATTTCCCGGCCAAAGGCCGGTTCCTCTTAAATTACAGGCTCGCTATTGCTTGCCAGGAAAAAATCGACACCTAAATGAGACGAAAGGTCTTAAAAGTGACAAAAATGGGGTGAAAGTTCTGAAAATCGCCAAACTAATGGGGCGAACGTCTTAAAAATCTCAAAAACAATGGGGCTAAACATGAGGGAGAAAGGGGTAAAGAAAAAAATCCCTCAAGTGGAAATCCCCCCTTAAAGGTATAAACTCCTCTTATACAAGGCTAATAATAAGGTATATGACCATCAATATTACACCATGATGTTATGTAGGTACTGTACCCTTTTATATATATACATACCCTTATGATCACATTCATTGGTTCATGTCGGCGGCCAGATTTCCAGCCGGACCAGGGCTTCGTTTATGTGTGGTATTTAAGGGGAGATAATTCCACTTGAGGGAATTTTTTCTGGACTCCTTTCTCCCTCATGTTTAGCCCCATTGTTTTCCTAATGGTAAGACGTTCGCCCCATTATTTTGACGATATTAAGAACTTTCAACCCATTTCTGTCAATTTTAAGACCTTTCATGCCAATTAGGTGTCTATTCTTCCTGGCGAGCGGTAGCGAGCCCGTAATTTAAGAGGAATCGGCCTTCGTCCAGGACATTTTTCTACCGAAAAATTTACAAATTTATCTTGAAAGGGGGTCTAAGGGGCTTCATTTTAAGCTTGATGGAGGTCTAGCGAGGAAACTAGAAAAATAATAAATAAATAAAAAAAAATGACCACAAAAGTAAAGGATCTCCCCTTAAACTATTTACAATTATAAAAACACACGCAAAAAGCAGAAATGAGGTCAAGGGGAGTATTTATTTTCTGGATTTTCTTCTCCCCAATGTTTAGCCACATTAGTTTTAAGATTTTTAGACGCTTGGCGATTTTAAGACGTTTTGTGCCATGTAGGTGTTCCTTGCGAGCAATAGCGAGACTGTAATCTAGGAGGAACCGGGAAATTTGTCTACCTAAATTGTACAAGTTTATCTCGATTGGGGGTCTTGAGGGTACATTTAAGGGGAGATTCCACCTGGAGGATTTTTTTTCTGGACCCCTTTCTCCCTCATGTTTAGCCCCATTGCTTTTGAAACTTGGCGATTTTAAGAACCCTCGCCCCATTTCTGTCAATTTTAAGACCATTCGTGCCATTTAGGTGTCGATTTTTTCCTGGCGAGCGATAGCGAGCCTGTAATTTAAGGGGAATTGGCCTTCGGCCGGGACATTTTTCTTCCGAAAAATTTACAAATTTATCTTGAAAGGGAGTCTAGGGGGAGTAATTTTAAGTTTGATGGAAGTCTAGGGAATCAACTAAAAACCTCCCCTTAAACTTGATGGGAGTTCTTCGGAGGAAAGTAAAGCAAATGATAAATAAATCAATATAGGAATTACTATATGTAAAAAAAAAAAAAAAAAAAAAAAAAAAAAAAATCTTTCAAATTTACGAAGACCCCTCACTGATCATAAATTTACGAAGACCCCTCACTGATCATAAATTTACGAAGACCCCTCACTGACCATAAATTTACGAAGACCCCTCACTGACCATAAATTTACGAAGACCCCTCACTGACCATAAATTTACGAAGACCCCTCACTGACCATAAATTTACGAAGACCCCTCACTGACCATAAATTTACGAAGACCCCTCACTGACCATAAATTTACGAAGACCCCTCACTGATCATAAATTTACGAAGACCCCTCACTGACCATAAATTTACGAAGACCCCTCACTGACCATAAATTTACGAAGACCCCTCACTGACCACAAATTTACGAAGACCCCTCACTGACCACAAATTTACGAAGACCCCTCACTGACCACAAATTTACGAAGACCCCTCACTGATCATAAATTTACGAAGACCCCTCACTGACCATAAATTTACGAAGACCCCTCACTGACTATAAATTTACGAAGACCCCTCACTGACCACAAATTTACGAAGACCCCTCACTGACCATACATTTACGAAGACCCCTCACTGACCATAAATTGACAACACTGGTCTGCCCTTTTCCCAAGGCTTATCAGGCGTAATTTGATAGTACTGGATATAGACCAGTGACCTCTCTCTCTCTCTCTCTGTCCTCTTCCATTATTCCATTTACTTCTAATTATCAATTATTTTAATACAGTGACGACGGCCAGGTGATTTTATTCAAATTAGGAAGGACCTGAGAGAGAGAGAGAGAGAGAGAGAGAGAGAGAGAGAGAGAGAGAGAGAGAGAGAGAGAGAGAGAGAGAGAGAGAGAGAGAGAGAGAGAGAGAGAGAGAGAGAGAACAGGGTAGGAGGAGGAGAGAGGAGACAAACAAAATACGACAAGTCTAAGAGAATCTTAATTTAAACATTGACTTTATAGAATGTGGAAAACTCATCCAAACAATAAACAATATAATAGTTTACTCATACTTCTGAATTGTATACTCTCTCTCTCTCACACTGTGTCTGTCTGTCTGTCTCTGTCTCTTTCTCCCTCTCTGTCGGTCTGGTCTGTCGGTCTCTCTCTCTTTCTCCCTCTCCCTCTCTCTCTCTCTCTCTCTCTCTCTCTCTCTCTCTCTCGGAGGTCCTTCCTAATTTGAACAAAATCACCTGGCGGCCGTCACTGTATTAAAATAGTTGATAATGAGAAGTAAATGGAATAAAGGAAGAGAGAGGTAGAGAGGTAGGTAGAGAGGTCGGTCGGTCGGTCGGTCGGTCGGTCGGTCGGTCACTGGTCTATCACCGTACTATCAAATTACGCCTGATAAGTCTTGGGAAAAGGGCAGACCAGTGTTGTCAATTTATGGTCAGTGAGGGGTCTTCGTAAATTTGAAAGACTTTTTTTTTTTTTTTTTTTTTTATACCAATCTTCCGTTCAGATAAGATAGAGATCACTGATGATATGATTCACTGGCGAGATATTTCTTAAGGGAGCCCACTTCGCTTGTTTTCTCTTTCTCTCCCTCTCTCTTTGGCTTGTATCCATTCGGCCCCATTCAGCCTACTGTTTTAAGACGTTTACCCCCATCCAGGTGTCAATATTTTTCTGGCAAGCGGTAGCCAGCCAACATATATATATTTTTGTTTTGACAGCAAGCTAAATTTGTACATTTTTCGATAGAAAACTGGGTCCGGCGAAGCCGAATTTCTCCATACAATGCTGGCTCGCTAATCGCTCGCCAGGAAGAAATTGACACCTGGATGGGGATAAACGTCTTAAAACAGTTGGCTGAATGGGGCCGATTGGATACAAGCCAGAGAAAGAGAGAAAAGGAGAGAAAGAGAAAAAAAGCAGGTGACCCATACATAAGATAAGATAGAGATCACTGATAATACGATTCACTGGGGAGATATTTCCTACTGTGCTTACACCCTCTTAGATATACATAGATAGATACACTGGCCACACAGACCTTAAAATCCAAACGAGGTGGTCAGGACTTACTTCTAGTAGAGAGAGAGAGAGAGAGAGAGAGAGAGAGAGAGAGAGAGAGAGAGAGAGAGAGAGTGAGTGTGTGTGTGTGTGAGAGTGAGAGTGAGTGGGTGAGAGATTCATTGTAAGGTAGGCCTCATAATTATCTTCTTGACTCTCTCAGGGCAGTTTGTGGGCTTTGCTGGACCCTCTTCGCCCTCATGTTTAGCCCCACAAGGTATGAGATCTTAAGACGTTTGCCCCATTTGTTTGGCGATTTGAAGACCTTTCGTTTAATTTTCTTTGTCAATATTCAGACATTTCGTGCCATTTAGGTGTCGATATTTTCCTGTAATTTAGTAGGAATCGGCCTTCGGCCGAGAAATTTTTCTACCGAAAAATGTACGAATTTATTTCAAGGGGAGGTGGGTCTTGGGGGTATTTTATTTAAGCTTGATGGAGGTTTTAGAAGCAAAGTAAACAAAACAACAAATCGTTACTCCCGCTAACGCAACTTTTCCACCGAGTTATCTTTATATTTTGTCTAATATTATTAATTACAATCACAAAATTAATTAAGTCAATCAAAAAATAAGTACAAATCTGCCCTTTAGTGTATAATAATAGGGTTTGAGTTATATTCTGAACACATTTTTCAGAATTTAATAGTGAAAAAATAATGTGTTCTATTGTGAGGAAACAAAAACCGACACCTAAATGGCACCAAAGGCCTTTCCATCGCCAAACTACTGGGGCTAATGTCTTAAAATATCAAAACTAATGGGGGAGAAGGGGGTCCAGAAAAAAAAAAAACTTCCCCTTGATCTGATCACATTATAGAAAGTATCAATATTTTTGTGGTCATTGACTCTGGGAACACATTTAGTACGGTATATCTTATTTATATGATCATAGTGTTCATAGATCCTGGAGAATGTGTTCACAATATAAGACTAAACCTAATATCACACACTTAAGGGGAGATCTCCACTTGAGGGATTTTTTGTCTTGACCCCTTTCTCCCTTATGTTTAGCCCCATTGCTTTTGATATTATAAAACGTTTGCCCCATTAGTTTAGCGATTTTAAGAACTTTCACCCCATATTAAGACCTTTCGTGCCATTCAGGTGTCAATTTTATCCTGGCGAGCGATAGCGAGCCTGTAATTTATCTTGAAAGGGACTCAAGGGGGTGTAATTTTAAGCTTGATGGAGGTCTAGGGAACAAACTAAATACCTCCACTTAACCCTTTCAAGATCCGGTAACGCATTTCATTTTGGGTTTCTGACTATTACTAGACGATTTTATTCAGATTAGGAACGGTATAATTATGGGAGTTGGAGGGTTGCTTGAGATAGTCTTTACCTTTAGAATTCCCACAAATCCTTCCGAAGTTTTTTATTTTTTTTTATTTATTATTATTTTTTTTTTTTGTGTATGAAGGAGACAAAAGGCAAAGCTGCCTGTAACAAGTGTCAAATGGTTAATATGCGTGCCATTAGTGTTATATGTGTTGTTCTCTATATTATACATACATACATACATACATACATATTTATACATATATTCTTTACAGTTTAATACCTAGACCTCCATCAAACTAATAATAATACCACCAAGACATTTTGAGATAAATTTGTATTTTTTTCGGTAGAAGAATGTCACCTAAATTACAGGCTTGCTATCGCTAGCCAGGAAACATATCAAACCTATATGCTACGGAATGTCTTAAAATCTCATAAGTAATGGGGTTAGACATGAGGGAGATTGAGATCCTTAATTTGACTGATATAATGCCCTTAATTTGACTGATATGTCTTTAATTCGACTGAGATAATGCCCTTATTTTGACTGATATAATGCCCTTAATTTGACTGATAAAGTCCTTAATTTGGCTGAGATAAAGTCCTTAATTTGACTGATATAATGGCCTTAATTTGACTGAGATAAAGTCCTTAATTTGACTGAGATAAATTCCTTAATTTGACTGAGATAATGGCCTTAATTTGACTGAGATAAAGTCCTTAATTTGACTGAGATAAAGTCCTTAATTTGACTGAGATAATGGCCTTAATTTGACTGAGATAAAGTCCTTAATTTGACTGAGATAATGGCCTTAATTTGATTGATATAAAGTCCTTAATTTGACTGATAAAGTCCTTAATTTGGCTGAGATAATGTCCTTAATTCGACAGAGATAATGTTATTAATTTGACTGATAAAGTCCTTAATTTGACTGATATAATGTCCTTAATTCGACAGAGATAATGTTATTAATTTGACTGAAATAATGTCCTTAATTTGACTGAAATAATGTCCTTAAGGGAAAGTTTTTAGTGTTTCCTAGACTTCCATCAAGCTTGAAATTACACCCCCATGACCCCCTTTCAAGATAAATTTGTAAATTTTCGGTAGAAAAATGTTCCGGCCGAAGGCCGGTTCCTCTTAAATTACAGGCTCGCTATCGCTCGCCAGGAAAAAGTCGACACCTAAATGGAACGAAAGGTCTTAAAAGTGACATAAATGGGGTGAAAGTTCTTAAAATCGCCAAACTAATGGGGCGAACGTCTTAAAATCTCAAAAGCGATGGGGCTAAACATGAGGGAGAAAGGGGGTAAAGAAAAAAATCCCTCAAGTGGAAATCTCCCCTTAATTTGACTGAGATAATGTCAACTGATAATGTCAACACAACAAGGAAGATAAGATAGAGATAAGTTAGTGATCAATGATATGATTAACCCCTTCAGTACCGGTGACGTCTTTATTTGTTCTGAGCTACATTTAGACGATTGTATGAAGCTTAGGGAAGATATGTTAGCTAGAAGGATTAATTGAGCCTGCTGCACCAAAACACAACCCACAACGAGGGGCGACGCGCTCCTCGGTGCTGCTAGAAGAGTGGGGAACACAACCTTAGGTGACCTTAGGTAGGCTTAGGTAGGTAGTAAAAGTGGTTAAGTGAGATAGTTCGAAGCCTGTTAATTGCTGGAGGCTCTTTTGAAACTGGATAAAATCGTCTAACATTAGCCAGAATAAAGTTAAAATTATGTCGCCCTTACAGAAGGGGTTACATCTATCAGTATACCGGTATCTACATTAAGGGAGGTATGATATATTATTTGGTCTATTAATATATATACAGTTTATATTTATTGTTATTGTTTCCGCGCTAGACCTCCATCAAGCTTTAAAAAATGCTCTTAAGAACCCCCCCCCCCCCTTAGAGATATTTTTTGTATATAGATTTACTAAAAAAATATATAGGCCTAAGGCCGCTTCGTCCTAAATTTACAAGCTCGCTATCGCTCAAGTATAATATATATATACAGTATATATATATATATATATATATATATATATATATATATATATATATATATATATACGGTGTATATATATATATATATATGAAAAGAGAGAGAGAGAGAGAGAGAGAGAGAGAGAGAGAGAGAGAGAGAGAGAGAGAGAGAGAGACAGAGACAGAGAGAGAGAGAGAGAGAGAGACAGAGACAAAGAGAGAGAGAGAGAGAGAATAAAGCCACACCCATTATTACCAGCATTTATCAGTATAGCCATGGGTGTTATCAGTTGAGGATGTTATAGTATTGTAATAGTGTCCGTACCCCCGTATACCTCACTGTGACAGTACAGTACCTCTACCACCAACACTCTCAACAACCAACCACCCATCTACGCCTAAGGTAAGGTTAAGGGCAGGTTTTTAGTTTGGTCTCTAGCTATCCATCAAGCTTAAGATTAAACTCCTTTGAGCACATTTCAAGATAAATTTGTACATTTTTCGGTAGAAAAATGTGCCGGCTGAAAGCCGGTTCCTCTTTAATTACAGGCTCGCTATCGCTCGCCAGGATAAGATCGACACCTAAATGGCACGAAAGGTCTTAAAATTGACAGGAATGGGTTGAAAGTTCTTAAAATCGTCAAAATAATGGGTCAAACGTCTTAAAATTAGAAAAACAATGGGGCTAAACATGAGGGAGAAAGGAGTCAAGAAAAAAATCCCTCAAGTGGAAATCTCCCCTTAACGTAGCGAATTAACATAGCAACATTGTCTTGTACATTACACCCATAAACCTTCCCTACGCTGTAAATATGTAGGCTACCCCTTCTGTACCGGTCACGTCTGTTTACATTTCTCCTGGCTACTATTAGACTATTATATTCAGTTTAAAATGGGCCTCCAGAAATTAATAGGCTTCGAACTATCTCATTTAACCCTTTTTTACTACCACAGATCCTTCATAAAATGCATCAAATCTTTTATTTATTTTTTCTATGTGAATGAGGGAGACCAAAGCAGAACTGCCTGTGACGAGTGCCTCACCCAGAGTTGAAAAAAGAGTGACAGGGCCAAAATCAAGGAATGTTCGAGCCACAATGCCTGGGCACACGGAGTTTCAAGCAATTGAAGTCATAGGATGAAGGGAAAGATGGATTCAGGGAGAGAGTTCCAGAGCTCAGCTGGGGAATAGAAGAAAGTTTGGGAATATCGTTTCACTCTTGGATTGGAGAGTTGCACAGAGTAGGGATGGGATTGTGTTGCAAGACGGATACTACGTACCCTACGTAGAGGAGGTGGTATACAAAGAGCTCTGAGGAACACCGATCTTCAGCCGGGACATTTTTTCTACCAAAAAATTTACAAATTTATCTTGAAAGAGGGTCTAGGACTCTAGGGGATGTTTTCTTTAAGCATGATGGAGGTCTAGCGAGGAAACTCAAAAATAAATAAATACATAATTATATAGGCCAAAAACCAAGCACTACTTACTCCCTAAGTGAGATAGTTCGCAGCCTTTCAATTGCTGGAGGCCCTTTTTAAACGGATTAAAATAGTCTAAGAGTAGCCAGAATAAGGTTAAAAAGACAGCACCGGTACTGAAAGGGATAAGCGGGTGTATTACTGCCAATATGACACATAACAAAGCCACTCCAACAGCTTCCTCTCTCTCTCCAACACCCCTTCTCCCCTCTCTACACTCTTCAAAGGGGTAAGCGGGGTATTACTGCCAATAATACACATAACAAAGCCACTCCAACGGTTTCCTCTCTCTCCAACACCCCTTCTCCCCTCTCTACACTCTTCAGACAAATAGGAAAAGTAGAGAATGTAGATACGAGGTGCCGTTGTAAAGGCTTGTCCCTCAATACCTTCACCTGACCTATACCCAGTTGACAAGGGTATAAAGGTAGGTTCACACATTGGCGAGTCGGAGCGCAAGGCCAACGCGAGTCACACTCGCCGCATATCGCCGTTGATGGAGCTCGAACCCAAGCGAGTAGCATCTGATGCGAGTAGACACGCATATAACACGAGTTTACATGAGTTTACGCGAGTTCACAGGAGTATCCGCGAGTGTCGGCGAGTGTAACACGACTCCAACACGCACCACCAAAATTTGAAAAATAACGGTCAAATTCCAGGGTACGAATAGTGCGAGTCTACAGGAGTCTACATGAGTGTCACAGGAGTTTACATGAGTTTACACGTGTTTACACGAGATGAACACGAGTCTACAGGAAGTTAACAGGAGTGTATGGAGTGTATATTCTATTTAATTTATATCTTGTATTTATTTATATTCATGTTGGATATCAATCTGTATATTATTATTTGTCATCATATCCTTTGCATATATTCCACATCATTATTATTATGTATGGGTAGGAGGGTGGTTTGGGGGATGGTGTGAGGAAGGTAGAAGCGTAATTGACTATGTTACAAATATGAAGCCGATTGGTAAGGTAGTTTCGCCACCACGGATTTTTCTTTTTTTCCTTATCTTCGTACGGATACGCTGGAAGTGGGTGGTGGGAGGCAGTTGGGGGTGTGGTGGGGGGAAGGCAGAAGGGTAAGGGACTTGTCACACAAATATGGAACCGATTGGTGAAGTCGTTTCGCCGCCACAGATTTTCCTTTTTTTTCCTTCTGACGGGACCGACAGTCAGCGAGTGTGTGGGAGGAGGAATTTGGGATTTGTTTTTTGGGTAGCCAAAAGGGTAAGGTACATGTGGTAAAAATATGAAAGCCATAGGTGCAGTCGTTTCACTGCTACGATTTTTGTTGATAATATAAACAGACTCGTGTGACACTCATGTAGACTCGAGTGACACTCATGTAGACTCATGTAGACTCGCGATCATTAAGTTTCTAAATAGTACAACGCCAGTGTCATGCGAGTCTACACGAGTGTCACACGAGTCTACAGGAGTTTAGGCAAGTCTACGCGACTCTATGCGAGTTGGCGTCCTACTCCCACTTGACTCTCCAAATTTCATGTCTTTTTGACATTTTTGGCCGCGTTCGCGAGTGTACGCGGTGCAGCGCGAGTCCACGCGAGTCTGTGTGAGTGTCGGCGAGTGTCGGCGAATTTGGGATAATCATTGGAGAGTGCAAAAATTTCATCACTCTCGTTGGAGTTGCGGCTCCGACTCGCCAATGTGTGAACCTTGCTTTAAGGGGGTCACCGGCTTTTTTAATCTTTCTCTCTTTCCCTGGCTTGTATCCATTCGGCCCCATTCAGCCAACTGTTTATCCCCATCCAGGTGTCGATTGGATGCATTGCGAGCCAGCAATGTATGGAGAAATCCGGCTTCGCCGGAGACATATTTCTATCGAAAATTGTACAAATTTAGCTTGCTGTCAAAACAAAAGTATATATATGCTGACACGCTACCGCTCGCCAGGAAAATATTGACACCTGGATGGGGGTAAACGTCTTAAAACAGTAGGCTGAATGGCGCCGAATGGATACAAGCAAAAGAGAGAGGGAGAGAAAGAGAAAACAAGCGAGGTGGGCTCCCTTAACATTATGGACACTTTATATACCCCTTTCATACCCCCTATATATATATCACTGTGTAATAATACCAATGGACCACTTGCGAGTTTCAGGCTATAAAGAAGTTTGGCTGGTAAACATCGATATTAAACACAAATACAGTAATTATGTAGGTTTCTGATGGGTAAATACTATGTTGCATTTGGTTTTGTGTGTTTATAGAATTACTAAAACCGTATTATTGCTGGTTATTCTGCTAAATATCGATGTCTACAGCTCCAACTTCCGTATAGCGTGAAACTCGCACGTTGTCAATTCAGAGAGAGCCTATCCATTGTTATTCTTACACTCTGAAATTAACCACTTGCGAGTTTCAGGCTATAAGGAAGTTGGAGCTGTAGACATCGATATTTAACAGAATTACCAGCTAAAATACGGTTGTAGTGCATTCATAAATACTGAAAACCCAATTCAACATACTATTTATCTCTCAGAAACTTATACATTACTATTGAATATCTGTTTTATGTCGATGGTTACGGCTACAACTTCCGTATAGCCTGAAACTATAGTCTCTTCGCTGTAAGTAGGCGAGACATCATGACCTCTATCCTCTGTAACTCAAAAACGACTAGAGTAATCGAGCTACTATTTCTACCATTTGGGAAGAGTCAGTCAAGGAATAGATGTAGAAATTTACAGCCAATTTGCTCTAGCCGTTTTTGAGTAACAGAGGATAGAGGTCATGATTTCTCGCCTTCTTACAGCGAATAGACTATAGCAAGTAGTCAATTAAACCGGTACCTTTTTCATAACCGTATTTGTAAACTGTAATAATAGCGATTCAAAGAGCTAATCCACTGTTTGTCCTTTTCAGATGCCGCGTAACTCCCAGCAAGTGAAGAAGAAGATATCCCATGCAATTTGAAGCAACATCGTCTATAATTCAAACTGTGGAACTCTAAAACCTCCATAAAACTCTATAAAACTCTATAAAAAACATCCGTCATCCGTGATATGAATAATATGTGTAGTGAAAAATGCCAGAATCGCCATGAAATCAAGTGAGACTTATATGAATTCTGATTACTGAACCTGAAATGACACTGAATTAAACGAGTATGACACAGAATTAAACGAGTGAAATATGCTGAAATTACCCTGAATTAAACGAGTAAGGTTTGCTGAAATCACCCTGAATTATCTAAGTAAAATGTGCTGAAACAACCCTGCATTATCCGAGTAGAATATGCTGAAATGACCCTAAATTATCCGAGTAGAATATGCAGAAATAACTAAATTATCCGAGTAGAATATGCTGAAATGACCCTAAATTATCCGAGTAGAATATGCAGAAATAACTAAATTATCCGAGTAGAATATGCTGAAATGACCCTAAATTATCCGAGTAGAATATGCAGAAATAACTAAATTATCCGAGTAGAATATGCTGAAATGACCCTAAATTATCCGAGAAAAGGTGCTGAAATTACCTTAAATAATAAGAGTAAAATACGCAGATATAATCCAAAGTTATCTGAGCAAAATATACTGAAATGGCCCTGAATTAATAGTCAAATATTCTGAACTAACCCCGAATTAGCTCAGTAAAATAGGCTGAATTGAAACTGAATCAACTGAGTAAAATATGCTACAGTGACACTAAATCACAGTGAGGATATGAAACATACTGTATATTTAGCAAGTTTGATAAAGTGCTGAATTGCTGTGATGATTTTGAAAATAACGATACATTTATACCAAAATATAAAGATCATCTGAAATTTAATCAGAAAAACAAACCACACCATAATTTTAGGAAAAATAAAGCAATATAGGATCTAGCCACTAAATGAATGAATAAAATAAATAAAGTAATATATAAATAAGTAGATACATAAATAAATAAATATATATAAGTATATCATACATCCAAGTAAGTGAATACATTAAACGATTGTGAAACTAGAATGTAAACATATGGACAAATACTTAGATGTGCTTCTCTAAGGCTGCCAAAGATATAAACTAGTAACTTCAAGGTAAATGCCAATTATTTGAGTGACTGAATCATACATAGTGCTTGGGTAGTATTGTCGAACACATTTGAAACAGCAATAAAGTCAGTATCTCACCAGCGTTTTTTTACGGCAATTTTCAATGAGCAGATTTTGTTCTCGTAATAATTTGAGGCTCTTTTAAATTGGACTCTGAAACTAGACCGTAGGTAGATTATGTTAGGTGGCTGATTTTTGATAACATTTAAATTGTGAGGATGCCAGACTACAATTGCCCGTAAATATTGACTGAAAAAGAGCTCGTGTGACACCGACTTAATTCATACAATAGAAGTGAACTCTCCTATGGGTATCATGAATATCACATATCCTACATTATTTCCTTTGCTGAACAGAATAGCAAATTTAAATCAATATATATCGAGTGTTCAAGTGACAACATTTCCTATAGCTAGGTAGCACTATTCCGACCATTACAAAGAGATTGTCGTAACGTATTTACAATGGGTGGTAAGACTTCAAAGGTTCAGAACTCTTCCACAAAACCCACCACCACCACAACAACAAATACCTCCACCACCACTCCACATCCCTCCTCCTCCATCACCATTCCACAATCCTCCTCTTCCTCCACCACCACTGTCAATATAGGGATCTCCACCACAGCCATCACCACTAGTTCACCCTCCATCACCACCAGCACTAACCCAGGGCCCTCCATCAATCATACCACGATTTCCACCACCTCCAGCAATGCCACCTCAGGAGCCTCCACCATATGCAATACCACTACTCCACCCTCCACCACACCTAACACCACTATTCCACCTTCCTCCACCACAACCATCACTACCACTCCACCCACCATCATCAGCAACTCGGGGCCTTCCACCCCAACCAACACCACTAGTCAACCTTCTACCACCGTATATGGACCACCTACCTCAGCCAGTACCTCTGCAGGGCCGTCACCCACTGATACGAGTACTACCACTACTTTCACCACACAAGGGCTGACCACTACCACCATTACTACCACCACAGTCACTGGCCTAAGACCCTCCACCCCAACTGGCACTGCAAGTATCAACTATGGGTGGAAAATGATTAAGAGCCTTTATGGAACTGGACGACATGTGATGTACACCGTCTTCCGTTGGGGCACTCCTGGAAAGAACCTTCAAACTGATCTCCTCACCTACCTCAACAATCTTCAGCCAACCTCTACTGCCAACTATCTTTCTGCCAACAACAAAGAACGTAGCTTAAACAAACTTCAGAAGCTGCAGATCAGTAATAATCCTTCCGGTGACAAATTTGATATTACGCTTCTGTTTGTGTGCATCAAACTGGCTTGTGAGGATCTGGCAGGACTGAAACATCAGGCATGGAACACTATTGGACCAGAATTGGAGAACTGTGTCTACCAGATCAAAGAGCAACGAAACAAGACCATGCACGAGCAGCTGGAGATGACTGAAGCCGAGTTTGTTAGCGCATCACGTGAACTGCGAAAACTGCTGATAAACACACTGACAACAGCACAGCAGAGGTACAGTCACTTGAGTGTGGCACAGCTGGCCACTGAGATACAAAAGGTTAACAATGATCTTGACAGCATGAGTGCTGAGCCAGTTGGTGTGGATGACCTGGTGATGCAATGTGGACCAGCTCTTTTGCTGGATCTAATCAGCGATGTTACTGATCACCTTAAAGGCATATACAAAGATGACGTACTCATGGATCCTCTTTCCTTTCTTACTGGCAGCAGACTACGCCTACAAATCAAGAAAATTTTCACTAAGATCAAGGTGATCATGTGCAAGCAGCTCAACAAGTACTCTGATATGGAATACGAAGACATACTAAGTCTTTGTCAGAGTGGTTCCTCGACCCGACCTCAGGTTGTTGTGGTGGAGGGTCTAGCAGGGAGTGGCAAGACTACCCTGGTGACGTTACTGACTCAAGAGTGGGTGGATGGTGGCCAGGGTAGCCTCAGAGGTTTGGATAACTACCAACTACTACTGCGGCTACAGTGTCGGGACTCGCATCTCTCTTCTTTCAACGATCTACTGGAGGACCTGTTGTTGCCGGCATCCATTCAGTACAGAAGCCTCTTGCCACGACTCATCAAGATGTGTCGCCTTATAGTCGTTGTTGATGGGCTTGATGAGAGGAATGATAACTCACACCAGCTTGTCCGGGACCTTCTGGATCAACTTCAGCGAGCACCAGAGTGCACGTTCTTCTGTACCACTAGACCTGAAGCTTTGCAAGACTTCCTTTGCACGATACCCAAACGCTATGATGTGCATGTTGTGCAGCTTAGTGGCATTCCAGTGGAGCTGAGGCCTCAGTTTGTACGCCGCTATTATGAGGAAATCAAGAGGGTGACAGGCAATACACAAGTGATGCCAAGCAATTTACAAAATGAAGAGTTACTTGTGAAGAAAGTGATAGAAGATAAGAATAAGGAGCATTACCGTCTGCCACTAAATCTAGTAATTTTGGCTTGGCTCTTCTATTTCAATGCAAGCATTATAAACGAGACTACAACGCAAGCTGAGCTGTATCACTATACCCACCAGTTGTGTCTGGAGAAGCTAGAAGAAAGGTTAGCCAATAACTTGATGACAAAAAACATGACCCGCAGAATAAGAAAGGACAAAGTAAAAGCTTGGTTACCAAACTTCTACCTGAAACAACTGGAAGGCCTATCACGTAATCAGTTGACTCTGGCCCAGCAAGCCTTAGATAATCTCGTAGCTTCATGTGCCAAACTAGACTTGCCAGAAGATGAAGTCATAGCAGCATTCCTAAGCATGAAAACTACCTGGACTCCCGTGTTTATGCAGGAACAGTATGCAGCTCCCCACAAGGGCCTACAAGACTACTATGCTGCCCTGTACATAGTAGAGACACTGAAGAGCCAAACAGCACCAGGAAGTATCATGGCAGTGATGGAGGGTGCACTTGGCTCAGGTAGTGTGGACCTTCCCAAGTACCAGAATGTTCTGCAGCAGGTAGCATGTCTAGTGTATCTCCACCTTGACCCAGTATCCGATACTGTAGCCCAAGAAGTTGTTGATCTCCTTCAGCAGGCCGGTGTCACCAGCAGGGACCAATGGCTAGACGTAGTGGAAAATACAAAGTCCGCTCCAGCCATTGTTGCTGCTGTAGCTCGCCATTTCCCTCTTCCAAGTAACACTTCGGGTAACAGTGATTTGGATGATGTTGATGATGATGACGATTGTATTGAGATAGAGATGGGTCGCATAAAGAGCTACTCAGTGCTCTTACAACAACTGCCAGCGACCCGGCTAAAGATTGACATCAACGAAGACTCCACCTGCCTGAACCCTCTGCTGCCCTGCCTGGACCAACACACCTGCGTTATGTTACACCTGTGGCGCCAATACAACAACCCGGAGCCAACACTTGTCGCTGACCACATCCTACAACGGGTCTTGGACAGGTCAGTCTTAATATGTACAGTTTCTCACACGTCCAGGTGTTAAAGAGCTACTTTTGATTATTCCATTTCCCTTTTTATTTTACGCTTTTCTTTCCGGTTTTCTGACTTTCATTAGACGATTTTATTCAGATTAGGAAGTGTATATGGAAGTCAGAAGTTAAGGGGCTAGTGCTTGTTTTTTTGAGCTACTTATTCATTTATATAATTAATTTTGAGTTTCCTCGCTAGATCTCCATCAAGCTTTAAAAAACACCTCCTACACCCCCTTTCAAGATATAATTGTGCATTTTTCGGTAGAAACATTTCTCGGACGAAGGCCGGTTCCTTAAAAAATTACAGGCTCTACTACATAATTTGATCACACATATTTGTGATTTAACCTCCATATAAATCCAGCCGTCCGGCTGGCTCAGTTGATAGCTTGCCTGATTCCCACCTTGAAGGTCTCGCGTTCAATCCCCGCTCAGATTGAAATGTTTTTCTGGGATACAGCCGGCGGTTACCATCTCCCCATGAGCAAGGGGGATGGGTAATGGTCTCTGGTAGACTAAAGAAAGCCAAGCGCTTGTGAATCCTCGAAGGAGGAGATACGGGCGCTATATAAGTAACCAGAAGATTATTATATACAGTATACCGGTATATATATATATATATATAAGACATCAGTAGGGGGCCGAGGGCACCGTAGTTTCCATAACAAGAGTAAGAATAGAGATAGAGCTGCGCCATACGCCATGTTTATTACTCGAATATTCGGCATCAACAAGGTGCCATCTTCAGGTTATACAGACTGATCCTAAAAATATACAAAATAAGTATTATACTATTGGAAAGAAAATAGATCTAATGCAATACATTCTATCACTTAATAAGCTGAAATATACCTAGTAAAAAGCTCCCAAATACATACAAAACAACATTAATCATAACCCACTTGCCTCAAACTCCATCTTGTAAACAATGAACATCAAACAAAAAAGCTAAAATTCTTTGATAATTGATAAGCACACAATCACAAAATTAAAAAAACCCACCGATGTACAGTACCTCAAAAACCTAAGCTCATCGAAAGAGATCCACACCCCATGATAGGGGAGGGGATGTACGCAGCCAGCCGGATACCTTACCCTCTACGCATGCGCGAAAATGTAAGACTCCCTTAGCCTCGCCCCCCATTCCCGGCGTTTAAATAAACCCTTCAAACCGTTCCTGCCAGCTCGCTCTGTAGTACAGTCACTAGAGCTCCCGCCTGGCATCCAGAAATCCAGTGTTCGATCCCTCTCGAAGTTTAGTATATTTTTATATTTTTATTTTGTTATTTGTGTTATGTTATGTTATATTATATTATATTAGGGTTAGGTTCGGTTAGGTTAAGTTAGGTTAATCTAATCTAATATAATATAATATTTGTACATTTTCGGCAGTGGGCGGGGCCTGGGGTAAGGTATCCGGCTATGTACAGACCCTCCCCATGATAGCTAAGGGACAACTAAACTAACCCAACCCAACCAAACACAACTGTTCATACAACCAATCCCCAAGTTTCGGACACTAATTGCAGAAAATTATATAAAATAAAACATTATGAATTGTGTGAAACGTTAAGTTCAGGATTTATCTTTTGTATTAGTAATTTTTCACCAATAAGTGCTTTATATATATATATATATATATATATTCTGACATACGGAGCCCTGTATGTTAATATAAGAGTTAGAATTAGAGTTGAAGGAGTCAAACTACCCAAACGGTGAAGCAGACTAGCGAGCGAAATAGCGAGTGGGAAACCAGCTCGCCCGCATACCAGCAAACAAGCCTTCACACCTGCGTGCGTCATAGGGGACCCTGCAAACTACTTTGATGACCCGACGCTATGACGTATGATCGACGCCAGGAGCTGTGAGTGGACCAGGCACCTGTTATGCAACTCGAGGAGCTATGATTGGAGCGCACACCATAACTCGCCTCCTGATTCGTTCCTAGACCATCATTGTTTAGTATATAAGACCCGAGTTGTGGGCATTCAAATCAGTCTCATTTGGAGTTGGGGAAGGTGAACTTGCAGCTGGAGGAAGACGGGGTGAAGTATTATAATGGGATTGTGACTGTCAGTCAGATTATATATGTGTGTGTTAAGTGTGTTCCGTGTAAACACTTACGTTATGTTGGTTAGTGAGATATGTGATTGGGACGTTAACGCTATTATTGTGTACTTAACTATTTGATTGGGAATTAACGTTAACGCTATTATTGTGTACTTAACTATTTGATTGGGAATTAACGTTAACGCTACTATGTACTTAACTATTTTAGTTGACTAACTTGTGGACTAAAGCAACTCTTTAAGTAATTGGGTTATGATGAAAGTAATACTATTGTTTTATATTAATACTTACGAGTTCTTTCATTTTCTTTTAATTAAGCTTACATTGCTTAACGGTGCTTAGTACGGTGATGCTATTGTCTCATATTAGTAATATCGCCTTAGACTAACATGGCTGTGTTAATATTACTTCTAGTGATTTCCTAAGCTGAAGAAAATTCTTTTAGCTTCAAAATATTATTTGCTTTTCATATTATTTGAGTGAGACCTGAATCGAATCTATGAAGCGATCCTGTAACTTAATGTACTCATAATCAAACCTCAATGTTACGTGGTTAAGAAATACATTTAACTAATTATTAAATATATATCTAACTTTTTATGTGACTTTGATATTAATCCTGATGATAATAATAATACAATACTATTAACGTAAGACAAGAACCAAGAATAATTACATTAAATATAAATAAAAGGGCATATAAGAAAACTATCTATTCATTTCAAAAAGGGTAAGAGACAGAAATATTCTTACTTTAATATTTATCTTTCAAGACTTTTATAGAATTAATAGTCCTTCTTTAGATATAACTTCTTCGGTTCATAACCATAGCCTACTAAGCTTCGGTTAAATAATAATTCTTTATAAATACTACATGACTTTAATTAGTTTCAGTATTTTTCATAATTAAAGAGTATCAGTCAATAAAGGATACTAAGTCCTAATATCCAAAAGGAAAGGAAGCAACAACAGGAAATAATTTTATTAGATTTTACTTTTGTTTTGCCTTCAGCTGACTGATACCTTAATATATATCTCTGTGCTATCTAGATTCATCAAGTTAACCACTTGAGGATCAAGATACGTAACAGAAGAGTGGCGACCTTGCCAAGGATTTCGTTTCATACAGTTTCACTCAGTTTCATTAACGTTTCACTACTTAACAATCTAATATTAATCATGCCTCAACTAATTAATAACGAAGATGCTCGAGTTTTCATAGAATCAGAACCCACATCCCCTGATATTGACTGTCTGTCAAAATCCGAACTGAAAGTGCTTGCCTCACATCTCCAATTATCTGTCTCAAACATGTCTAAAGTAGAGGTGGCTCAGACCATAAAAACCCACCTGTTCCCTGTAGAAGGCGGGGAGGGTGACGGAGCAGTTGGTGGGATCTCGAGTAAACTTAGCCAACTTGATGAACCATTGCCACCTGGTTTGACCGGTGATCAAGTACTGGAACTAGCCAGAATAAAGACCGAACAAGCCAGAATAAATACCGAAGCAAGTATAGAACTAGCCGGAATAAAAGCCAGTGCAACTACCGAACAATGTGAATATCAATATCGTACAGCTCAACTAAATGTCAACACTAATGCTCCCTTAATTGCTCCCCCTCTGGGATTGACTATGACTAGTGTCATTTCACCTTTCACTGAGGATAATGTGCAAGATTTCTTTGTTTTGTTTGAGGAAGTTGCTGGAGGTATGAAGTGGACAAGAGATCAATGGCCTTTTATGTTACAAACCGTTTTGACAGGGCAGGCTCGAGCCACGTATTTGTCAGAAGTAGCAGAAGTTAGGCAGGATTATGACAATCTCAAAGAAGCTATCCTAAAAACCTATCAATTACAGCCTGAGGCTTACAGGCAATCTTTCCGTAAAAACCAGAAGAAAGTAGAAGAAACCCATAAGGTATTTGCCAGGACCATGACTAAAACTTTCAATCATTGGGTCAAGAGTAAGAAAGTCACAAGCTACAACGATCTGAAGGAGTTGGTCCTGTTAGAAAATTTCCTATGGAAAATTGATTCTTCTGTATCCTATCATTTAAAGGGGAAGAAGGTAGATTGTCTTGCCGACGCTGCTGACATGGCTGACACATGCGTGCTCAACAACAAATTTCGTGGAAAGAAGCCCTACGATAATTCTAGTTCTAATTTTAAGTATCCCAATCACAAATCTGACAGACCCAGTCACAAGCCTATAACGTCTTCCCCAGCTAGCCAAAACAGAATTGTTCCCCCAACTAAAAATGCGACTCAGGGCAATGGTAACAGAGGTGGGCCCCAAAGTAATAGTAATGCTCAAAGTGGGAACGTTCCCGTATCCCCTAAAGTATGTACTTTTTGTGGCATGAGAGGCCACCTAGCTTATCAGTGCTGGGCCAAGGAGAAAACCGAGAGATCGGGGCAGACAGTTGCCGCCGTATCTCAAACTCCATATGTGCCTGTAATGCAGGACATCCGACAGAAGGAGTACCTAGCACCAAAAGTTCCTTTAATGCAGGACTCCCGACAGAAGGAGTACCTAGCAGCTAACGTAAATCATCTAGACAGGGGTGTAGTAGCATGTGTGGTGCAACCCACTAGGGTTAAGCCAATAATAATTTCACCATCAGTGCAGGACAGTTACCGTCCCTTTATTTCATCTGGCAACGTGAGATTAAATGGTTGTATGCATGAGGTAAACATTCTGAGAGACACAGGTTCTACTAGCACCCTCATGGTGAATCCTTACACTGAGTGCCCACCTGGCAAACCAGTTGTAATGAGAGGTGCTGGAGGCCAATTTTATGCACACTTGGTAAAAGGCGAAATTGAATGTGAGTTACTACAGGGTGAGGCCACCATAGCTTTGTGTAGGTCCCAAGATATCCCTGTGCCTGGGGTAACACTCCTTTTGGGGAATGATGTAGCAGGTGAGAAGGTCCGACCAGACCCCATTTTGTCACTTTCCCCTGTTAACGAGCCACTAACCGGTGAGCTCGAAAAGGAGATGCCAACAGTTTTCCCTGTGTGTGCTGTCACACGTTCAATGTCTCAAGTAGCAGTTCCCTCAGACAGAAATGTACCGAATGTAAGAGTTGATGAAAGGGATGATGAGAGTGTGAATGACGCTCCAACTGTGCCTGATGATGTGACTGAGGTGGATTTATCCGACACCTTTATGGCTCATCTTGACCCTAACGATGACCATGAAACCCCTCCAAATTGTCCTAGTGGCCTGGTAGAGCTACAGAGAGATGATAGTGAATGCAAGGAGTTAGCTGCCAGGTCCATGAGTGAAGAGGAATGTGAGAAGGAGGGTGGTGAATGTTTCTACCTCAAAGGAGGAGTATTGTGGCGTAGATGGAGACCGCCACACAGACCAATCGATGACGGGGCTTGGGACGTCCATCAAGTAGTAGTCCCCAAACCTTGTCGTAGAGATATCATGGAAATGGCACATTGTATACCATTGGCAGGACACCTAGGTGTGAGAAAAACTCTAGACAGAATCAGAGCCCACTTTTACTGGCCAGGAATGCGTGCAGATGTAGTGGAGTTTTGTAGAGCGTGTCACACTTGCCAGATGACAGGAAAACCCAATCAGAAGGTGCCTGTACATCCTCTGGTGCCCTTGCCCGTTTTCGAGAATCCTTTTACTCGGGTGGTAGTGGACATTGTAGGCCCATTGCCTAAGACTTCCCAAGGTAACATTTATTTATTAACTATCATGGACATGGCAACTCGCTACCCAGAGGCTATACCCTTAAGGACTACCTCTGCTCCAACTGTCATCAAGGAACTGCTCAAATTCTTCACCAGAATGAGTTTCCCCCATGAGGTGCAAAGTGATCAAGGAACTAATTTTACCTCTAACATTTTCCAGCAGTCCCTGAAGGAGTTGGGTATCGAGCATGTTAAGTCTAGCACCTACCACCCAGAGAGTCAAGGGGTTCTCGAACGATATCATCAGACATTAAAGGGAATGTTACGTAAGTATTGTACAGAGACTGGAGTTGAGTGGGATAAGGGGGTACCTTTTCTTTTATTTGCTACTCGTGAGGTTCCAACTGAATCCCTGGGTTTTTCCCCTAATGAGCTAGTTTTCGGTCACCAGGTAAGAGGTCCTTTGCAACTATTGCAGGATAGCCTAGTTGGCCAGGAGGGGAACCAAAACCTCCTCAAGTATGTTTCAGATTTCAAAACCCGGCTGAGATCCTCATGTGAGTTTGCCGCTCAAAACTTGACAGTGGCTAAAAGCTCCATGAAAAATGGTATGACAGAAAAGCCCGTGAGAGGGAGTTTCAGCCCGGTGATGAGGTTTTGGTTCTGCTCCCCCTTTTTGGCCAACCTTTATCTGCCAAGTTCAGGGGCCCATATAAGATCATTCGGAGGGTGAGCATTGCCGATTATCTAGTAACTACCCCAGACAGGAGAAAGCCCATGCAAGTATTCCATATAAATATGTTGAAACCCTACCATAGGTCCCCTGATTCCTCTCCTCCAGATTCTCCCACTGTGGCAGTGAATGTCAGGACCTGTGGACAGCCTGGTGCGGACGAAGTCTTCAGTTCTCTTACTGACCCGCAACAGACTGTTCCAGAGCCTGAAGGTATCCATGCAGACTTTGACTTGTCATGTAGCCTATCCAACTTTCAGTATAATTCAGTGGCTTGGAGGGAATTACCATCTAAACTATGTCATCTTCCCTCTGATCAAGCGAACCAACTAATCTCTGTTTTATCTCAGTCTCCCAGTGTGTTCCGTGATACTCCAGGGCTCACTTCTTTGGCCGTGCACGACATCGACGTAGGGGATGCAACTCCCATTAAACTATCCCCCTACCGTGTCTCGCCACAACGCAGGAGTATACTGCAGGTCGAGCTTGACTACATGTTGTCAAACAAGCTGATAAAAAGGGCCTTAAGCCAGTGGAGTAGTCCGGTCATACTTGTGCCAAAGCCAGACGGGAGCCATAGGTTTTGTAGGGACTATAGGCAAGTTAATGCTGTCACAAAGAACGATACCTACCCACTGCCACGGATCAAAGGTTGCATTTACCAGGTTGGCCTCATACAGCAGTAAGATAAATTTAATGAGAGGATTTTGGCAATTAGCTCTCCCTTGTAGCGAGGTAAATATCATGCTTTAGTAGTGCGCTGTCAAGCCTTCAGCTGTGAGATGCCTTGCAGTTCGAATAACGCTCCAGCTACGTTCCGGCTATGTTCTGATGTGGTACCTGGAGACGTTGCCTACTTTGGGTGATATCCTTATTATATCTTCATTATAATCTTGCTGTTGCCAATCTGGTGGTGAATCTATATATGTATTATGTTTAATATTATGTACTATACTCCTTAAACTCTTTTCTAGGGGGGAGGTCTGACATACGGAGCCCTGTATGTTAATATAAGAGTTAGAATTAGAGTTGAAGGAGTCAAACTACCCAAACGGTGAAGCAGACTAGCGAGCGAATTAGCGAGTGGGAAACGCTCGCCCGCATACCAGCAAACAAGCCTTCACACCTGCGTGCGTCATAGGGGACCCTGCAAACTACTTCGATGACCCGACGCTATGACGTATGATCGACGCCAGGAGCTGTGAGTGGACCAGGCACCTGTTATGCAACTCGAGGAGCTATGATTGGAGCGCGCACCATAACTCGCCTCCTGATTCGTTCCTAGACCATCATTGTTTAGTATATAAGACCCGAGTTGTGGGCATTCAAATCAGTCTCATTTGGAGTTGGGGAAGGTGAACTTGCAGCTGGAGGAAGACGGGGTGAAGTATTATAATGGGATTGTGACTGTCAGTCAGATTATATATGTGTGTGTTAAGTGTGTTCCGTGTAAACACTTACGTTATGTTGGTTAGTGAGATATGTGATTGGGACGTTAATGCTATTATTGTGTACTTAACTATTTGATTGGGAATTAACGTTAACGCTATTATTGTGTACTTAACTATTTGATTGGGAATTAACGTTAACGCTACTATTTATGTACTTAACTATTTTAGTTGACTAACTTGTGGACTAAAGCAACTCTTTAAGTAATTGGGTTATGATGAAAGTAATACTATTGTTTTATATTAATACTTACGAGTTCTTTCATTTTCTTTTAATTAAGCTTACATTGCTTAACGGTGCTTAGTACGGTGATGCTATTGTCTCATAATAATATTAGTAATATCGCCTTAGACTAACATGGCTGTGTTAATATTACTTTTAGTAATTTCCTAAGCTGAAGAAAATTCTTTTAGCTTCAAAATATTATTTGCTTTTCATATTATTTGAGTGAGACCTGAATCGAATCTATGAAGCGATCCTGTAACTTAATGTACTCATAATCAAACCTCAATGTTACGTGGTTAAGAAATACATTTAACTAATTATTAAATATATATCTAACTTTTTATGTGACTTTGATATTAATCCTGATGATAATAATACAATACTATTAACGTAAGACAAGAACCAAGAATAATTACATTAAATATAAATAAAAGGACATATAAGAACACTATCTATTCATTTCAAAAAGGGTAAGAGACAGAAATATTCTTACTTTAATATTTATCTTTCAAGACTTTTTATAGAATTAATAGTCCTTCTTTAGATATAACTTCTTCGGTTCATAACCATAGCCTACTAAGCTTCGGTTAAATAATAATTCTTTATAAATACTACACGACTTTAATTAGTTTCAGTATTTTTCATAATTAAAGAGTATCAGTCAATAAAGGATACTAAGTCCTAAGATCCAAAAGGAAAGGAAGCAACAACAGGAAATAATGTTATTAGATTTTACTTTTGTTTTGCCTTCAGCTGACTGATACCTTAATATATATCTGTGCTATCTAGATTCATCAAACTTGAGGATCAAGATACGTAACAATATATATTATATATATATATATATATATATATATATATATATATAGCATAAACTATGACGCACCCATCTGAACCAGTATCGAACGTAAACGAGACAATGCAATGGTTTATTATATCCCAGATGCTTCAGAACTTGGCTTTTATGGTTGGTCAGATTCGAATTGGTGTAACTTTATACATGCTCACGACTGTACAATATCTCTTGCTCTTAGCATTTTATAGTTACGGGGGTCACCTGTTTTTTTGTTATCTTTCTCTCCTTTTCTCTCTTTCCCAGGCTTGTATCCATTCAGCCCCAATCAGCCAACAGTTTTAATACTTTTATCCCAATCCAGGTGTCGATTTCTTCCTGGCGAGCGATAGCGAGCCATTATTGTATGAATAAATCTGGCTTCGCTGGAGACATTTTTCTATCGAAAAATGTACAAATTTAGCTTGCTGTCAAAACAAAAATGTATATATTCTGGCTCGCTACCGCTCGCCAGGAAAATATTAACACCTGGATGGGGGTAAACGTCTTAAAACAGTAGGCTGAATGGGTCCGAATGGATACAAGCCAAAGAGAGAGGGAGAGAGAGAGAAAAAAAGCGAGGTGGGCTCCCTTAACCTGACAAGCGCGACATAGACCTAGGGGCTAGGGTAGTTATTTGTGCATTTCTAGCCTTGGATTCTGACAGAATTTGTTATATTTACAATATAGAGCATTATTTGTTTCCGGTATGCTTTTATTTTACATATATGATGTATATATGAACCTTCAAGAGTGCTAAAATAAGTTGGAAAAGCATTTGGGTGGTGAAAAACGAAGATATTGGCCACCCGGTCATAATCTCAGGCGAGAGAGAGCCACAGGCAACCCTCCCCTCTCCCTGTCTGTGAGTCAACTGAGGCGAGCGGGGCGGTGTGTGCCGGTGTCTGGGTGTTATATAACGATCTTTTATGCAACCCACTTGTGCTACATTATCGCGGGAGAGAAAATTAACCGATAAATGATGAAAATAAAGGGAAAAATAGGTGATAATTGAGGAGGGGGGGAGGGGGGAATAAGGTGGGGAAGGAGGGGAGGGGGGGGGGTGAGAAACACATGGATGAGTACTAGAGGGGAATTACCTCACCTAGAGACAAATTCCTTTGTTTTGATAGCCCCTGGGATGTTTTGGAAGGCTTTTTTTATGGTCTTGCTTCCGTGAGGCCTATCGCGTTCCCTATAGGAAGCCTTCTGTGAGGCCTATCGTGCTTGCCGGGTTAACCCAGAACCATATCGTGTTTTTTTAGGGGTGGACTGAAGGTCTGGAGGTCTAGCAAGGAAACTAAGAAATATAGGAATAAATGAATTAATAGACCCCCTAAAAAAAAAGTCCACTCTCCCTTTAACATATTATAGCTAACCCAGAACCCTATTGTGTTTTTTTAGGGGCGGACTGAAGGCGTTCGTGGGCCAAGTGAGCTGGGGTTTGGGCGTGAGACTGCCACCCACCCTCACCCATCTGAGGTTGTCCATAAGTTGTGATCTACAGGCGGCCATCTTACCACACCTGCACTCTCTGACACACCTGCAGGATCTGGGTTAGTCTTGTTATCTCTCTCTCTCTCTGTTTATGTATCTTATCATCTCTCTCTCTATTTATGTATCTCTATTTATGTATCTAATTATCTCTCTGTTTATGTATCTTATCATCTCTCTCTCTCTCTTTCTCTATTTATGTATCTAATTATCTCTCTCTCTGTTTATGTATCTTATCATCTCTCTCTCTCTCTCTCTCTCTATTTATGTATCTAATTATCTCTCTCTCTGTTTATGTATCTAATTATATCTATCTCTTTCTCACCCCTCTCTCTCTATATATAGATATATATATTATATATATATACCGGTATATACTGTATATATATATATATATTTATGCATCGAATTACCCCTCTATACTTCTCGTACTCTTTCTCTCTCTATATATGTATCTAATTATCTCTCTCTCTCTCTCTCTCTATTTCTGTATCTAATTACCTCTCTCTCTCTCTCTCTCTTTGTTTATGTATCTAATTCTCTCTCTCTATTTATGTATCTAATTACCTCTCTCTCTTTCTCTCTCTGTTTATGTATCTAATTCTCTCTCTCTCACTCTCTCTCTCTATTTATGTATCTAATTACCTCTCTCTCTCTCTCTCTCTCTATTTATGTATCTAATTACCTCTCTCTCTCTCTCTCTCTATTTATGTATCTAATTACCTCTCTCTCTCTCTTTCTCTCTGTTTATGTATCTAATTCTCTCTCTCTCTCTCTATTTCTGTATCTAATTACCTCTCTCTCTCTCTCTGTTTATGTATCTAACTATCTCTCTCTCTCTCTCTCTCTTTATGTATCTAATTACCTCTCTATACTTCTCGTACTCTTTCTCTCTCTCTCTCTCTCTCTCTCTCTCTCTCTCTCTTTATGTATCTAATTACCTCTCTATACTTTTTGTACTCTCTCTCTCTTCCCCCCTCCCCCCTCTCTCTCTCTATCTATCTATTCATGCATCTAATTAACTCTCTATGCTTCTAGTACTCTTTCTCTCTCTGTTTATGTATCTAATTATATCTATCTTTCTCACCGCCCCCCCCCCCCCCCCCCTTCTCACACACACTCTCTCTCTCTCTCTCACATACTCATAAACACCTGCACTCTCTCACACATCTATAGGACCTGGATATGCCCCAAGAAGTTTAGAAGCAGGGAAACAGACACACTGATCTATACTCCTCTTCAGGGGGGGGGGGGGGGGGAGCCTGACTAAAAAAAAAATCCCTCACGTTTAGCCCCATTAGTTACGAGATTTTAAAACGTTCGTCCCACTCGTTTCGTGATTTTAAGACCTTTCATCCCATTTCTTTGTCAAAACTAAGGCAGGCTTAATAGGGGGCCATGTATTTAACTCATACAGTGCCGATGACGTACTTTTTGTTATATTCTGGCAAAGATTAAACTATTTTATTCAGCTTAGGAAGGACGTCTACCCATTAAAATGCTATAGACTATCTCAATTAGTCATTTTAGCTACCACATATCTTTCCTAAGCTTCATAAAATCGTCTAGAGACTAGATATATATTACAAAAAGTGTTATTGGATTAACCCATCCAGTACCGGTGACATCCTTTTCATCATTTAATGGACGCTATTAGACTATTTTTTATTCAGCTTAGGAAGGATCTGTGGTAGCTCAGAGGTTAAATGAGATAGTCTGTAGCCCTTTAACCTCTTGGCTGCGCATGGGGGGTATGAGACACCACACGCCTGTGCGCACGTATTTGAGCTGTTCCCATCACTAACATAGTTATTTTACCATAAATATCGTTAATACTTATTCATATGCGCCTATTTTACCATTAATATGAAGATATTAACCAGTTACAACAATAAAACAAGTGGAAACAGTGTTTGGCTGGTCAAAATCGCGAAATGAAAGCGAGAGTGTGTGTGAGTGAGTGTGAGCCAACCTTCCACTCACGAAGCTTTGAGAGACACTGGAGGTACCTCTCAATTCTCTTCCTAACTTCTCCCCTAATTCCCACACTTGGTAACACTGATGACAACACCCTAGTAGCAACTCGCTAATGTTAGCACGAAAATAGACCACAGAATAAGGGAATAACAGGGAAAATAGGTGATAATTGAAGGAGGGGGGGGAAGTGGGGAAGGAGGGGATGTGGAAGAGTGATATTTGGCATGGCCCAGGGGCAAAAAAAAACAAAAAAACAAAAAAAGTTCAAGTTTTTTTGGGGTGTTTTAAATGGATTTTTTTAGCCCCAGGATCTTAAGAGTCTTCCCGCAGTCACCCGGGGAAACTCTTAAGAGTCTTCCCGCAGTCACCCGGGGAAACTCTTAAGAGTCTTCCCGCAGCTCCTGGGTTAAGTGTTAGAGGTCCTTCCTAAGCTGAATAACATAATCTAATAGTCGCCAGAGTATAATGAATAGGACATCTAGTTCAAAGGATTAAATGAGATAGTCTGTAGCCCTTTAAGTGTTAGAGGTCCTTCCTAAGCTGAATACAAGCATCTAATAGCAGCCAGAGTATAATAAAAAGGACGTCACCGGTACTGAATGGGTTAACCCCTTGAGGACCATAATGCGTGTTGACAGCCATTCTGGCTTTTATTAGAAGACTTTATACAGTTTAGGAAGGCTCTGTGGGTGCTACAGACTGGCCCTATGAACCCTTTGACATCCACATACCCTTCCTACTCTAAATAAAATCGTCTAATGATAGCCAGAATAAACTGCCAGAACGCGTCTATCTATCTATCTATCTAGATGCTCAGGCCCAATCCCCACTTCTCCCATTTTTATGTTTATTTTCTATTTTCTATTATTGTATTATTATTACAAGACTCAAGACAGAGCAAGAACAGGGAAAACACAAAACACAACATAAAACAAGGAACAAACACAGATAAAACCTAAACTCACACACATCTAGGTCAGAACGCGTCACAACGCTCAATGGGTTATCTCGTTCTTGTATTCGGTAGAGTACATTCGTGTATTTATTTCTACCTAAAAAAAAAGGAAATAATGACCAAGACTGCCTTTAGTTAGTTGCACTTTGTGGAGAGATATTTTTTGTTCTGGACCCCCTTCTCCATAATGTTTAGCTCCATTAGTTTTGACATTTTAAGACGTTCGGTCCTTTAGTTTGGCAATTATAAGACCTTTTGTGCAACTAAGTGTTGATTTTTTCCTGGCGAGCGATAGCGAGCCTATAATTTAAGAGGAATCGGCCTTTGGCCGGAATCTTTTTCTACCGAAAAATGAAAACAAATTATCTCGAAGGGGGGTCTTGGTTTTTTTTTTTATTAAAGCTTGATAGAGGTCTAGGGAGCAAACTATAACACATAGTAAGTATTGGGGGTATTTTTTTTAAGCTGGATGGAGGTCTTGGGAGGAAAAAAAAAGAAACTTAAATATATAAATAAAGTAGACGTGCCGTTTTGCCCAAAATCAAAACGGCATACCCAACTCTGCGATGGGTTACCATCAGCACTACTAATACCATCATCAATCACACTACGGGACACACACACACAGAACACCATCATCATTTCTGGGGGGGGGGGGGGGGGGGAACCATATATTGAATCTAAAATCTTAACTATTGCACAAATCAAAACATCTTTTTTGACTGACGTTCGCATTCCCCAACAAATATTCGTGTGAAATTTGGTGAGAATCCGTCCAACGGTCTAGGAAGAGTTTCGGGAGAGACGGACTACATCGACGACGACAGATTTTTTTTCCGGTGGTACCCACTATACGGGGTGGGGGGTGGGGGGGGGGGAGGGGGGGCGATACCAGAGTTGATGATTAAATAACCAAATAAACACAAATCTCCCCTCAAAGGACTTCAGTCACAATAGGAAGGGGGAATGATGGACTGGTGATAACATTCTACAATTTATGTGTTGGAAAAAAAAAAAATAAAAAAAAATAAAAAGCTCAGTTCACTCTTGGGCCGGACAGACTAATGATAAGGATGAGTTGAAAGGCCGGTGCTGCCTTTATCGATCGAGAAGTTTGTTCACCTGATATCACCTAATGTTGATAAATGTATTGCAATAGCCCTTCATATTACAAGCATAACTATGCCAATTTAACGAAATACAAATGTAATTAAGAGAGTCACCTGCTTTTGTTACGTCCTGGGATATATAAACACTGGGCTCTTTCTATTGGACTAGGTATGCGGCAACAAGCTATCTATCTATCTATCTATTGCCTGACGCCGCGATCCCCGAAGGGGTGGCCACGAACGAACCGCCCCCATGCACCTCTGTCCCCAGTCAGTCGACGCCCCTCCCCCCAACCAGCACCGCCTTCGTTCATGTAGTTCCTCACTCCATCCTTCCACCTCATATTCGGTCTACCTCTCCCCCTCTGTCCCTCCACCTCGCTCTCGTACACCCTATTAGTCATTCTCTCACTTTCCATACGTTCCATATGGCCGAACCATCTCAAGTTGTTCCTTTTCACACTTTCCAGCACATCTACCTCCACACCACACCTCCTTCTTACTTCCTCATTAGTCTGTCTATCCCTCCATGTAACTCCGCACGCACTCCTTAAGTAATTCATTTCTACTGCTCTCACTCTTGGTCTGAGTCTCTCAACCAACGTCCATGCTTCGCTTCCGTAAGTCAGTGTCGGGATTACCACACTGTCATGCAAGGACTTCTTCACTTCCATACTGACCACCCTATTTCTTGTTACTGCTTTTAG
The DNA here is from genome assembly GCA_032716605.1 of Paralithodes platypus. Lineage (NCBI taxonomy): Eukaryota > Metazoa > Arthropoda > Malacostraca > Decapoda > Lithodidae > Paralithodes > Paralithodes platypus. The sequence goes on along the minus strand of CM064493.1, from coordinate 17,783,346 downwards.
CGTTCCTACAACCCTCTTCCCCTGTTGTACCCTCTCCCGCACCTCTTCATCCATAGTCCCATCTTTACTCAACACACTGCCCAGATACTTAAAAGAGTTGACGATCTCCATAGCCTGACCGTTCAGCTTCACCTCACACTCTGTGACTTCACCCCTTTCGAAGACCATAACCTTGCTCTTCCCCGTATTTACCTTCAAATTCCGTTTTTCGCACACTGTTCCAAACTCATTTACCAGACCCTGCAACTCCCATTCATTATCACTCATCAGAACTGTATCATCCGCAAACAGCAGTATAGGTAGCTTCCACTCAATTCCCTCCCTTTTCCGGCAACAAGCAACAAGCAACAACGGAAAATGCTAGATCCAACCCTTATCTATAAACCCAGGCAACAAACCACCCTAAACCGTCAAGAGTCCTGCCTGGACAACAAGGTATCCTATGACTCGGTTACAGGGTGCACGCACTATAGACTGCTGATAGTCAAGCAGGCTATATAAAAGATCACACAATTAAGTTGACTTAAAGCTTCAAGGAAAAGATAGATAACGGAATTAAATTGCAGAAACAATTTAATAACAAACTAGAAGAAAGTACATTTAACGTTACGTTAATTAATACAACTAATCACCCCTGCGTGAAAGAAGGTGAAAGCAAACAGTCCTCAAAACATCGTACAGGTAGACAAGATGCGGGTTTCTAAACTGCATGCAGGTACTGTAGGATCTGATGCTTAGCAAAGAAAGTACGTTACGGATTCAGAGAACTCTTAACTCATAAGCAGGAATAAATACTAGTGATAGGCCATACAGTGTATAATGGCATAGGTATAATTAAATAAAGGCAGCAACTCGCAACATACCCACATACAGGTGTGCTTCTCACTCTTAGTCAGGCAAGCCTGCTCGGACAGAGTCTCTAAGCCACACCCTGACTCACAATGCTCACAAAAACGGTAAACTGTGGCACAATAACAAGCATACAGAAATAATAAACCCCTAGCTGTTAATCTGCCAGGCGGCAGAGGTCTAGCCGGAAGGATATAGGCTTCGGATACCCGGGCTGAGCCACCTGCTCTAGCCTAGGGACGTTCCCAGGTCTGTGCGCCAAATTACTCTAATTGAAAGGGTGCTCTCTTGAGAGACTCAGATCCCAAGTATCGGACTCTCTCCTGGCGACCCTAAAACAAAAGCGAGACGTGCTAGCGCAGTGCTGAGTGGACTAGGCAAGGGCCCTCACACAACACAACACTAGACACACAGGGACACAGACAAGAAAATGCCCCCAGACTCCCATGGGTATCCTAGTAAAGTCGTGCGGGTCCACAGGACTCGCACCAGCAGACTTTACTTAAAGGATCGCAAAAATCCCCCCCTCTGGTCTAGCCCCTGCTAACCTGACACAAGAACACACTAGCAAGCATGAAACCACCAAATATGAGACAACAAAAAAACTTCCTAGGTCTCATTAACAATTACATCTCCTGCATAAGGCCCAAAATCCTATCTAGTTATCTGAGAGCTCGTCGTTAATACAATAATAGATATAAGGTCTATCAAGGGGAGGGGATAATTAAATAGATTGGTGAAGTAGTGGAAGGAAGGTATACAAAGTAAGAGAGAAAGTTTCTAAGTGGGGTTGAGAGGGATAGATATCAAGGGGGTCCGAAGGGTACGACAGTGAGGTGAGCTCTGAGTCTTGAATCTGTCTGGACCCCGCCCTAGGCATGCAGAATACATCCCAGGCTTGGCAACACTCAACACAGTTGCCAGGTCAAAATCGTCTACCCCGTGCGTGAGTCAAAACTAAGCCCAACGTTGCCATTAAATGCACGTGGCACATCAGGCTCGTCCCAAGCTAGACTCTCCGCGCGAAGCAACGTCCCCCAGCCGGTCTCTCTCTCCCGCTCGTCTCCTCCCACTCTCACTAGACTTGCATCTTATATATTATAATGAAACAATCAACTATCGAGAATAAAATATACTAAGATGCGTTGGTTAAGAATAAGGGCAGCTACAAGCTGTGAAACAACATAAGAATATCCCAGACATTAGTTACATTGTCGTAGGATATATACTAAGGAAAAGCCAGCCGGCCGGCTGCCGCCAGCCAGTTTCTAAACGGCTGGGCAGCCGACGCGCGCGCATGCCCGCACGTGGCTACTATGCAGAAGCGTCACACCTACAAAGGACTACAAAGGAAATCAAGCAACAACAGATCTAGTGACCCTTCTAGGTTGCTCGTCCTCCAAAACACTGAGGATCAAGTGTCCAAACAGTGGTTTAGAGTGGGTAAGGGAACATTGGAAAGGGAATTACTGCCCTGGAACTAATGTCCGTGGCAGGATTAGGAAGTTAGTAGGGGACAGATGGGTTAGTAACTGAGGGGGGGATAAAATAAAGTTATTCATTTACAAACGCAGTCAGTCGCGGGTTTGATGCGAGATATTTGTCTAGGCGGAGTTTAAATGAATCAACGGTGATGCAGTCTATAACGTTTCGGGGAAGCCCATTCCACAAGTTGACAACTCGATTGAAGAAGAAATTCTTAGATTTGTGTGAGTTAAAAGATTTACCAATAATTTTGCAACCGTTTCCCCGCGTGTAATTAGATTGGTCGATAGTGAAGTACTTACTACAGTTCATATTGTCGATGCCTTTGATGATTTTGAACACTTGAATTAAGTCACCTCTTAATCTGCGCTGGGTTAAAGGAAATAGATTTAATTCTCTAAGATGCTCTTTGTATGGTTTGTTCTTTAGGCTAGGTATCATTTTGGTAACTCTACGTTGAACTCGTTCTAGCTTGTTTATATCTTTTTGGTAATAAGGGCACCAGGATTGAACGCAGTATTCCAGAAGAGGGCGGACTAAGGAATTGTAAAGGGCTAGGATAACTTCTTTGGATTTATGCTCAAATGACCTGCCTATAAAGCCAATTATTTTGTTTGCCTTCTTAACCCTCTCCGACATATGACGCGATTTTGAGCCGATTGGGGATACTTTAAAGCCTTTGTTACCATCAGGGGTATTTAGAAACCTTTAGTTTAGTTACTTCAACCTCTGCAGTTGTCTTTGAGTTAGATGTGGGCAGAAAACTAATTTTGGAGAGGTAATTATAAGAGTGAGAGAACTCTATTTCTTATTGCTAAGCTGGCAACCTCTGCGTCATAAATGCGTGAAAGGGTTAACAACTTCTGAACATTGTTGACTCGGTTTTAGGTTACTCGATATTGTTACTCCCAGATCGGTTTCTCTGTTTACATTCTTAAGCTGAATGCCATTCATCGAATAGTTTGCTTTCTCATTTAGGTATCCGATATGTAGTACTTTACATTTATCCGCATTGAAACTCATTTGCCAAATTTGGGCCCAACATGACAATTTATCTAGATTGTGTTGCATATCGTCAACTTGTTCTTTTTAGAGTACGCTATTTGCAATTTTTGTATCGTCAGCAAATTTTGAGATTGTACAGGTGAGACCCTCATCTATGTCGTTGATGTAAATTAGAAAGAGAATTGGTCCTAGTACCGATCCCTGGGGTACCCCGCTACTTACATTGGTCCATTTAGATGCCTTACCGTTTATGACTACTCTTTGCTTTCTGTCGCTGAGCCAATTTTCTATCCATTTCAACACACCGTCTTGTATTCCATGCGCTTTTAGTTTTAGAAGTAAACGTTTGTGGGGAACTTTGTCAAAGGCCTTTTGAAAATCAAGGTATATAATATCTACAGCTTTACTCTCATCGTAGAGGTTGAGGATATCGTGGAAGAAGTCTAAGAGGTTTGTTAAACAGGAATGTTTTTTACGAAAGCCATGTTGAGTATCTTTAAGTATGTTATTTTCCTCTAAGTGATTTACGAGTCTGTCTCGTATGACCGTTTCTAGCATTTTACATACAACTGAGGTTAAGCTAATTGGACGATAGTTACCTCCCCCAAGATATAAGACCCTTGACTAAGTTCTTCATATCTAACAGAAAGCTTCTCATAGTACCACACACTGTTGCGACACAAGGCACTATATATAAAAAAAATAAAGACTGTTGCGCTCCACCGAGCAAGTTCAACTAACTTAGCGACAATAAGCGAAAACATTCAACTTAGATACTGCTACAACATCTTATACAAAATTCTACACGTTATAAAAAATAAAGAGTTTTTATAAGGTTTTTGCTTTTTAATTTGTTTTTTTCGGTTGAACTACAGTGACAGCCTATTTTCCTCCACACTCAACCCTCAATCCTGTGGCAGTCTAACCAACATCATCCACCCTTGATAGACAATCCGCTATCACGTTATCAGAGCCGGCAATATGGCGTATGTCCAGATTATACTCCTGAAGCATGAGTGACCACCTGGTCAGCCTCATATTCCGGTTATGAAACTGATTCAAGAATTTCAGAGGGTGATGATCGGTATAAACCACTACGACTGGTCCGAAAGCAGGAACATATACATCGAAGTGCCTGAGCGCCAGCACTATCGCCAGGATTTCTTTTTCAATTACAGAGTAATTCCTTTGTGCACTATTGAATTTTTTACTGTAAAAACTCACTGGATGTTCGATACCTTCATCATCTGTCTGTAACAAGACAGCCCCAGCCCCTATGCCACTGGCATCAGTCACCAGCTGAAAAGGTCTGCTGAAGTCCGGGGCCCTGAGTATGGGGTGGGTACATAACAGGTGTTTCACCAAGGAAAACGCCTCTGCACACTCAGGAGACCACCGGAACTTCTTGTCCTTAGCTAATAAGTCAGTTAAAGGTGCAAGTACAGTCGAATAGCCTTTGATGAAGCGACGATAAAAGCCTATCATACCTAGAAACTGCATGATTTGTTTCTTAGTCGTAGGCTGGGGAAACTGATCAATGGCTTTGATCTTTGTCTGTAGAGGGCACACCTGACCCATCCCCACCTCGAACCCCAGGTACAAAACTGTGGCTTTGACAAAATCGCACTTACCCAGGTTTACCACCAAACCTGCTTCATTCAGTTTATTAAAAAGCTGTCCGATGTGAGCACAGTGACTGTTAAAATCATCGTCGTATATTATGACATCATCTAGGTACACCGTACAGTTGGGAATGTCGGCTACAATGTCGTTCATTAATTTCTGAAACGTTGCAGGGGCATTTTTCAGCCCGTATGGCATAACATGGCAACGATATGTGGCACCGTCCACCACAAACCCACACACCTCTCGCGCTCGCTCAGACAAGGGCACTTGCCAATAACCCTTAACAAGGTCTATCTTAGTGAGGAACTTGGCCTTTCCTATCTTATCCACACTGTCGTCCACGCGAGGGAGAGGGTAGGCATTTGTGGGGGTTAAACCATTCAACCTGCGGAAATCTATACAAAACCGCACCTTGCCATCTGGTTTGGGCTGCAGTGTGACTGGGGAAGTCCACCTTACTGCACCCTCAGAAATCAGCCCACATTTCAGCATATAATCCAGCTCTTCCCTAAGTGCTGGTAATTTAATAGGGGGGACACGGTATGGCACTGATTTAAAGGGCGGGTGGTCCCCAACATCGACATCGTGCACCGCTTGTGTAGTGAGGCCAGGATGCTCCGCGAAAACAGCTGGGTTTGAATCAAACAAGTGCTGCACAGCTACACGCTGTTGCTCAGGCAGGTGCAATATCAACTCGTGAGCCACTTGTCTAGAATTCCCCGCCCACTGATCCGCGGAAACATGACAATCCCAATTATCCTCCCCCGCAGCTTGACTGTCCCTTCCTCCTTCTCCACCATGATCGCTGCAGATCAACACCGGGACAGTGAGAGGCTCGGAGGGGCGCCTCACATACTCTTTCATCAGATTTACATGGCAAAGTTGGTTCTTTTTCTTACGATCAGGAGTAGCTACTAAATAGTCGAGATCAGAAACCTTCCTTACAACCCGATACAGACCAGAATACTTGGCAGACAAGGGGTGTCTCACCAGAGGCAGTAGTATCAGTACCTCCTGATCTACTTCAAACTCCCTCAGCTTCACCTTCTGGTCGTATCTGTCCTTCATCTGAGCTTGTGAACTCTTAAGGTTCCGACCTGCTACCTCCAAGCTCTTTAGCATTCTCTCACGGCTTTCAACTACATACTTTAGAAGCGAGCATGGCTTTGTGACTCCCTCTCAGATCTCCTTGACTATGTGGAGGGGCCCCCTGACCCTGTGTCCAAAAACCAACTCGTTCGGGCTAAATCCCAAGCTCTCCCCAGGTACTTCTCTCGCAGCAAATAAAACGTATGGGAGACCTAGATCCCAGTCCTTCCCATTTTCCATGCAATAACACCGCCACATACTCTTGAGAGTCGAGTGCCACCTTTCCAAAACTCCCGGACTCTCGGGATGGTAGGCAGATGACACCACAGACACTATCCCATGTTGCTGCATGGTCTGCTTAAACAGAGCAGAAGTAAAATTGGATCCCTGATCAGACTGGATCTCCTGAGGGTAGCCATAACGAGAGAAATAGACAAGTAGGTTATTGACAACAGTCTTAGCCATCCCGTTGCGCATGGGGTAAGCATCTGGATACCGTATTGCTACATCCATTACAGTTAGTAAAAATTTATTGCCGGCACTAGTGGGGGGCAATGGGCCAACCATATCGATAACTACTTTGCTGAAGGGTGGCCCAATGACAGGAATGGGTTGTAACGGGGCTCTCGGGATGACCTGATTGGGTTTCCCAACAACTTGACAAGTGTGACACTGTGACACCCATGACACAACACTCGCCTTTAACCCAGGCCACCAGAAAAGCTTGCTCAGAGATGCCTCCATCTTACGTGCCCCCAGGTGCCCTGCCAAAGGCACATCATGAGCTAATCTCAATAAGCTCTCACGGCACACCCTCGGTACTACTAACTGGTCCACTAATCCTGACCCGCCATCCCACTTTTTCTTGGGATCCTGATGTCTCCGATACAAGATCCCCTCGGACAAGAAAAAATCACCAGGCTGCGCATCCCCATCGCTCTCCAGTTCGACAGCACCATTACCACACGCCCTGACTTCAGGATCTTCCAGCTGCAAGGAACATATATCAGCAGGTGCGAGATTATCCAAGTTCATCTTAAATACTTTATTTCCACCTCCAATGTCCCGCTGAGCCATCCTTTCCTCACGCTGCGCATAACGATGCTGTCGCAGAGTCTCTTCCTGCCCTGCACCTGTACTAGCGGTGACAGGCCCCGGGGCCTCTCCAGACTCTAACATAGGTGCCAATAATGAGTCACCAAGTAACACTGCCGGCTCAAAAACTCTCCAATTGACCAACACTTCCCGTTTTCTTGTGACTTTTCCTCCGCGGTTTGATAGACTGAGGTGGTGGCTGCAAGGCTCCGGATGTCTGAGAACGCGTCACAACACACGCCATGGTTTGTACGCTACACTTCTCAACCCCCTCCTGTTCCTCCCTACTAACGTCGGCCGCCTTCTCGGCAACGACCAAGGGTGAAACCTTAGAAGCAGGCACCGCAAAGTCGTTGCCGAGGAGGAGGTCGACGCCCCCAACAGGCAAGTTCTCTACAATTCCTACATCCAGCTCCTTCGCCACACCACCCACCTCCAGCTCCATCTGCACCAGCGGGTAGGACTTCGTAGCATTGATCCCCTGAACTACCACCACCCGAGCAGCGTTAATCGGCCTACCAGTAAAGTTCCTTAACAAGGTCTGAGAAGCCCCAGTATCACGCAATAGCTTAACGCCTCGCCTTTCGCCAGCCCACCTCACAAAACCATGCCCTCTATGACCCCCAAAGACGTCGCGGACAGGGTTCGAGCCTTCCGGACTCTTGAACACAGGCTGTGTCCCAACCTCTGACGAACTACCCTTGGCAAACTCAGAAGATATAGGCGACACCCCTATGCTGCGGGCCAATGACACAACCTTGTTTGGTGGCTTGTTCGGACAAGCATTTGCAAAGTGACCCTCCTTGTGACATGCAAAGCACTCTTTACTCTTTGGTTTCCCTTGGGAGTGGGAGGTACCATTAGACTTCTTATATGGGACGGTATTTGGTTTATGTTCAGTTTTATTGTCAGTGCTAGATGGTTTTGTGTATTTATGTGTATCAAAATTCTTGGGAGGGGGAGGGGTACGATCCTTTGCACCCGACTCACTCCTAGCTGCTGCTCCGCACCCTCAAATTAATGACAGTTGGAGGTCAGCCATTTCTGCTGCCTCCTGGAGAGTTCTAGGATTTTTTTCCTTTATATTTAATGTTAAGTCCCCGCCTGTGCAATTAAAGAACTGCTCCAAGAGAACCAGCTCACTCAACTCCTCAAAAGTAGCTGCCCTCTCAGAACGCAGCCAATGTCGTAGTGCATTAGACAAGTCCCGGGCGTGTTCTAGGAAGGTACTATCCTTGCCCTTAGTAACACCCCGAAACTTCAAGCGGCAAGTTTCTGGTTGTAACTCATAGGCCCGTAGCACAGCCTTCTTTAGCTCATCATAAACTACACAGGACTCTAAAGGTAGTGCATCATACGCTTTTAGCCCCTTTCCTAGGAGTCTTGATGAAACTAATGCTGCCCACTTTTCCTGAGGCCACTGGTGTTCCTGACACTTCTTCTCAAATCGCATAAAAAACTCAGTCACACATGATTCATCGAACACAGGAACTAGTTTAAGCAGGTGCGACAATGATTGGTCCCTATGTCTGTTATCTCCCAATATTTCGCCCTGTTACCTCCACTCAAGATCTCTCCAGCTCCCTGTCAGCCCGATACCTAGTAGACTCTGCCTGCAGTTCAGCCTCTCGTATAGCTGTTCTCTCTGCGGCCTCAGCCTGAGCTCTAGCAACCTCAGCCTTCACACTAGCCTGTCTCTCGGCAGCCTCAACCTGAGCTCTAGCCTGTCTTTCGGTAGCCTCAACCTGAGCTCTAGCAACCTCAGCCTGCACACTAGCCTGTCTCTCGGCAGCCACAACCTGAGCTCTAGCAGCCTCAACCTTAGCCGTCTCAAGCCGAAACAACAAATCTGGAGTCAACCCTTGAGGAGGGGAAGATGCATTTAATGGGGAGGGTCCCTGTGATTGAATTCCACGCTGCCATTGACCATCAACTTGGGGGTATGTACTAAATTCAGGCACCCTGACATTTGATACGGGGGTAGAGTGGAGGGGGGGCTGGGGACCGGGGCCCCCAGTCGCCTCTCCACCCAGGTCTCTCCCTTCTAAACCCAATATCAAAGTCCTCAGCTGATCTTTCCTCATGCCACTTAAACCCTGGTGACCCTGAAGACCTGCCACACACTTTAAGCCATACTTATTCAGCTTCAACACCCTGGCAGCGGTAAGGGGCACCTCTAAAAATCTTCTAGCACCCTCCTCGCTATCGACTAGCCACTCCACAGGTCTTTCTCCCTCCGAGCCTGTATCGTGACCTGACCCATCACTGTGTTCTGATATATTAGACATGTTTGTGTACTGCAGTAATTATCACGGTTATAGAATGTGCCTTATCTCCTATGTAAGTATGTATATACTAATGTTATTTAAAGTCTTTAATGTGTTATATTGGTTGCTCCAAAAAAAAAACTATGTCCACTGTATTCCTCTAATCATAAGGAATCTCAAAACAAATGACCACTATATTCCTCTGTTCAGTAAATCCTGGCGAGGTCGCCATTTGTTATGTCCTGGGATATATAAACACTGGGCTCTTTCTATTGGACTAGGTATGCGGGAACAAGCAACAACGGAAAACGCTAGATCCAACCCTTATCTATAAACCCAGGCAACAAACCACCCTAAACCGTCAAGAGTCCTGCCTGGACAACAAGGTATCCTATGACTCGGTTACAGGGTGCACGCACTATAGACTGCTGATAGTCAAGCAGGCTATATAAAAGATCACACAATTAAGTTGACTTAAAGCTTCAAGGAAAAGATAGATAACGGAATTAAATTGCAGAAACAATTTAATAACAAACTAGAAGAAAGTACATTTAACGTTACGTTAATTAATACAACTAATCACCCCTGCGTGAAAGAAGGTGAAAGCAAACAGTCCTCAAAACATCGTACAGGTAGACAAGATGCGGGTTTCTAAACTGCATGCGGCTACTGTAGGATCTGATGCTTAGCAAAGAAAGTACGTTACAGATTCAGAGAACTCTTAACTCATAAGCAGGAATAAATACTAGTGATAGGCCATACAGTGTATAATGGCATAGGTATAATTAAATAAAGGCAGCAACTCGCAACATACCCACATACAGGTGTGTTTCTCACTCTTAGTCAGGCAAGCCTGCTCGGACAGAGTCTCTAAGCCACACCCTGACTCACAATGCTCACAAAAACGGTAAACTGTGGCACAATAACAAGCATACAGAAATAATAAACCCCTAGCTGTTAATCTGCCAGGCGGCAGAGGTCTAGCCGGAAGGATATAGGCTTCGGATACCCGGGCTGAGCCACCTGCTCTAGCCTAGGGACGTTCCCAGGTCTGTGCGCCAAATTACTCTAATTGAAAGGGTGCTCTCTTGAGAGACTCAGATCCCAAGTATCTGACTCTCTCCTGGCGACCCTAAAACAAAAGCAAGACGTGCTAGCGCAGTGCTGAGTGGACTAGGCAAGGGCCCTCACACAACACAACACTAGACACACAGGGACACAGACAAGAAAATGCCCCCAGACTCCCACGGGTATCCTAGTAAAGTCGTGCGGGTCCACAGGACTCGCACCAGCAGACTTTACTTAAAGGATCACAAAAAGCCCCCCCTCCGGTCTAGCCCCTGCTAACCTGACACAAGAACACACTAGCAAGCATGAAACCACCAAATATGAGACAACAAAAAAACTTCCTAGGTCTCATTAACAATTACATCTCCTGCATAAGGCCCAAAATCCTATCTAGTTATCTGAGAGCTCGTCATTAATACAATAATAGATATAAGGTCTATCAAGGGGAGGGGATAATTAAATAGATTGGTGAAGTAGTGGAAGGAAGGTATACAAAGTAAGAGAGAAAGTTTCTAAGTGGGGTTGAGAGGGATAGATATGAAGGGGGTCCGAAGGGTACGACAGTGAGGTGACCTCTGAGTCTTGAATCTGTCTGGACCCCGCCCTAGGCATGCAGAATACATCCCAGGCTTGGCAACACTCAACACAGTTGCCGGGTCAAAATCGTCTACCCCGTGCGCGAGTCAAAACTAAGCCTAACGTTGCCATTAAATGCACGTGGCACATCAGACTCGTCCCAAGCTAGACTCTCTGCGCGAAGCAACGTCCCCCAGCCGGTCTCTCTCTCCCGCTCGTCTCCTCCCACTCTCACTAGACTTACATCTTATATATTATAATGAAACAATCAACTATCGAGAATAAAATATACTAAGATGCGTTGGTTAAGAATAAGGGCAGCTACAAGCTGTGAAACAACATAAGAATATCCCAGACATTAGTTACATTGTCGTAGGATATATACTAAGGAAAAGCCGGCCGGCCGGCTGCCGCCAGCCGGTTTCTAAACGGTTGGGCAGCCGACGCGCGCGCATGCCCGCACGTGGCTACTATGCAGAAGCATCACACTTTTTTCTCTCATTTTCTCTGACTTGTATCCATTTGGCCCCATTCAGCCTAATATTTTAAGACGTTTATCCCCATCCAAGCTTCGATTTCTTCCGCGAGCCAGCATTGTATGGAGAAATCCGGCTTCGCCGGAGACATTGTTCTATCGAAAAATGTACAAATTTGACCTGCTGACAAATACATACAAAAATATGCTGGCTCGCTCCCGATCGCCAGGAAAAAATCGTCACCAGGAGGGGGATAAAAGTTTTATATAAGTAGGCTGAATGGGGCCGAATGAATACAACCCAGAGAGTACAAAGGAGTACAAAGGAAATCAAGCAACAACAGTTCTAGTGACCCTTCTAGGCTGCTTGTCCTCCAAAACACTGAGGATCAAGTGTCCAAACAGTGGTTTAGAGTGGGTAAGGGAACATTGGAAAGGGAACTACTGCCCTGGAACTAATGTCCGTGGCAGGATTAGGAAGTTAGTAGGGGACAGATGGGTTAGTAACTGAGGGGGGGATAAAATAAAGTTATTCATTTACAAACGCAGTCAGTCGCGGGTTTGATGAGAGATATTTGTCTACGCGGAGTTTAAATGAATCAACGGTGCTGCAGTCTATAACGTCTCGGGGAAGCCCATTCCACAAGTTGACAACTCTATTGAAGAAGAAATTCTTAGATTCGTGTGAGTTAAAAGATTTACCAATAATTTTGCAACCGTTTCCCCGCGTGTAATTAGATTGGTCGATAGTGAAGTAATTACTACAGTTCATATTGTCGATGCCTTTGATGATTTTGAACACTTGAATTAAGTCAGTTCTTAATCTGCGCTGGGTTAAAGGAAATATATTTAATTCTCTAAGACGCTCTTCGTATGGTTTGTTCTTTAGGCTAGGTATCATTTTGAAAACTCTACGTTGAACTCGTTCTAGCTTGTTTATATCTTTTTGGTAATAAGGGCACCAGGATTGAACGCAGTATTCCAGAAGAGGGCGGACTAAGGAATTGTAAAGGGTTAGGATAACTTCTTTGGATTTATGCTCAAATGACCTGCCTATAAAGCCAATTATTTTGTTTGCCTTCTTAACAACTTCTGAACATTGTTGACTCGGTTTTAGGTTACTCGATATTGTTACTCCCAGATCGGTTTCTCTGTTTACATTCTTAAGCCGAGTGCCATTCATCGAATAGTTTGCTTTCTCATTTAGGTATCCGATATGTAGTACTTTACATTTATCCGCATTGAAACTTATTTGCCAAATTTGGGCCCAACATGACAATTTATCTAGATTGTGTTGCATATCGTCAACTTGTTCTTTTGAGAGTACGCTATTTGCAATTTTTGTATCGTCAGCAAATTTTGAGATTGTACAGGTGAGACCCTCATCTATGTCGTTGATGTAAATTAGAAAGAGAATTGGTCCTAGTACCGATCCCTGGGGTAACCCGCTACTTACATTGGTCCATTTAGATGCCTTATCGTTTATGACTACTCTTTGCTTTCTGTCGCTGAGCCAATTTTCTATCCATTTCAAACACCGTCTTGTATTCCATGCGCTTTTAGTTTTAGCAGTAAACGTTTGTGGGGAACTTTGTCAAAGGCCTTTTGAAAATCAAGGTATATAATATCTACAGCTTTACTCTCATCGTAGAGGTTGAGGATATCGTGGAAGAAGTCTAAGAGGTTTGTAAAACAGGAATGTTTTTTACGAAAGCCGTGTTGAGTATCTTTAAGTAAGTTATTTGCCTCTAAGTGATTTACGAGTCTGTCTCTTATGACTGTTTCTAGCATTTTACATACAATTGAGGTTAAGCTAATTGGACGATAGTTACTGGGTAGGGATTTGCTGCCTTTTTTTAATATCGGTGTTACGTTGGGGCTAGCTTCCACTGATCAGGCATAGTCCCAGACTGCAAGGATTCATTGAATAGCAATGTCAGTGGTTTGGAGAGCTCATCCTTAGCTTCCTTTAGAACACTAGGCGAGATTGTATCAGGTCCAGGCGTTTTATTTACCTTGAGTTTATCTAAACAATTCAATACTTCTCTCTCTGTAACGGTGATATTGCTTAGAACATCTGAATTATCAATCTGAATCGGCAATGGTGTAGGGATATCACTGAGGTCTTCGGTTGTAAAAACTGATGCAAAAAAGGTATTGAGGGCATTACTCATTTGTACTTCGTCATTGGTGTATTCTCCATTTTCATCGACTAACGGTCCAACAGTTGAAGTAACTACTTTTTTCTTTCTGATATAACTATAGAATTCTTTCGGGTTTGTTTTACTTTGATTCGCAACATGTAACTCCAGGGTCTTTTTATTTTGCTTAATTAACTTTTTGGCTTTGCGTCGTAGCTCTACAAATTTCACCCGTTCTTCGTCATTTTGTGAGGATTTTAATCTATCATTAGCAAATTTTTTAGCAAGCAGACAGTCTGAAATATCTTTATTCCACCATTTGGGCTTATCATTATGGCCTGGACGCCGTATTTTCGATGGTATGCAGTCTTGCACTGCCTTAAGGTAAGTGGTTGTGATACACTCCCAAGATGTATTTATGTCGTTATTGTTAGTCAGAAAGCTCCAGTCAGTTTCTTTAAGCTTTGATTTAAGTTTATGAAAATTTGCTTTCTTGAAATTAGGGACTTTCTCAATGCTGCTATTTGATTTGTTACTAGTAAACTTTAACGTGAAAGTTATCGTACGATGGTCGCTGTTACTGAATTCATCACCAACATTCAAATTCTCTATTAATTCTTCTTTTGTTGCGAGTACAAGGTCAAGCACATTATTACCATGGGTCGGAGATTGTACAAATTGAAAAAGTGAACTCTCTTGCAAGTTAGCATAGAAGTCGTGTCCAGAGTGTGAAGTAAGAATATCGCCCCATTTAGTCACGGGTAAGTTGAAATCGCCAAGAATTACGGTGTCTTGTATGTTAGTTATTTCTGCAATTTGTTCATAAATTTCACTGTCAGTTTGCACTGATTGATCTGGGGGTCTGTATAATAAAGCTAGTGTTATTTTAGTTCCTCGTTTATTATTTAACCCCTATATGTCGGCACGCAACATAAGTCGAGTATAATAAATCTGGACTATCTGGCGGCGCGCGACATAGGTCGTGTGGCAATTTCAGCACGTAATGTTGCTGAGAGAGAGAGACAAGTGGTGGCAGGAGAGTAGCGAGCGTATGACTGCTCCAGACCACCGCGGCGAACCTACTGACACGAATCCCACCTCCTCCCTCCCTCTCTCACTCGCTACATACTGAATTGTATGGGGAAAGTACCGAATTACATTCTTTTTGCACTCGTGTTGCGCGGTTGTTGCAAGAAAACTAGCCGTCATAAAAGGATCGTTATGGTGTCATTGGAAAGCTCTGTTTTATGCCCTTTCAGGGATAGATACTTGTTTTACGCTCTGGGTCTTATTTAGGCACGAAAATGATCACGTAAACAGCCCTATTTTGGCTAAAAACACCCCGCTGGGCGGTACATATAAATAAACCGCTAGCCCGCTAATAAGGTGTTAATAGTACGTAAGATATGTCTATATTCGCAATTTGAGGTTTTGACATTAACACAGGATTAAGACTTTCCTTTATAAAAAAAAAACAGAACTCCTCCTCCACTTCTATTGATCTGACTTTTCTCAAACATTGTATAACCAGGAAGCGTATATTCGGCTAAAAAGTCTCTGTCTTCCGTATTTAACCAAGATTCTGTAATGCCGATTATGTCATAATGTTCTGTAAACACGATTACCTCTAGATCTGAAAATTTATTGCGTATGCTACGAGCATTTACATACATCTTAAGAGTATTAGAGTTGGATGTTACTGATTGTGCATTGTCTGAATTTTCAGTTCGTATTTGACTTACACTACCCTGTCTGGATACCCCCGGTTGACCCCGTTTTTTGAACGGAAATCCTTGACTGCATCGTTCAGCAGACGACCAAGACGTGCAGCTCCTACTTCATTGAGATGTACACCATCTCCTGAAAACAAAGATTTATCATAGTAAAAATGATCCCACGTGTCGACAAAGCCGATGTCCTCCTCCCTGCAGAGTTTGGCTAGTCGGCGATTTGTACTGGTAGCTATGTTGTAGAATCGGTTTTCTTCATCAATCCAGGGAACAATTCCTGAAATTAAGATTCTATTAGATTTTTCCTTGAAGGACCTGATCAGCCGCCGGTACTTGCAAAGTAGTTCCTCTGACCGCGTCCATTGGACATCGTTAGATCCAACGTGGATGACGTACATAGTGCTTGCGGGGGCGAGCCTGGAAACCTCTTCCACAGCCACAACAATGTCGTCCATGCCGCCACCTGGGATACAGAATCGCTTTCTGGTCCTGGGTGCCCTGGTGCAGAACTCGGTTAATTGGCCACGGACCATGGAGTCGCCCACAAGCCGAACTTCTTCAGTTTCCTCTTCCTCGTCAATAGCAAGAATTTTGAAGCGGTTTTGGCATGTTGTCGGGATGACCTTCCTGGTACTGGTACTGGGATGCACATTGTTTCTCACTAACTGAAAGTTGTCCTGGGGGGGAGTGAGAGTAGAGTCATTATTATTTTCTGCAACATCTAAGGTAGCTGCTGGTGTGGGTACCGGTATCGGTACTGTATGCACTGGAATGGCGGTTGACATCGTAGTGGTTTCTTGGGCCGTTGAGTGTGGCAAATTCTTGAAGGGATTCAAGCTTTGTAGTCAGGGCATCGATCTTGCGGTGAGCTGCATTCAATTCATCCGCAATCTTCTCTCGGAGCTGGCAAAATCTACAAATTTGGACATCAGTATCAACAAATATGGTAGGGCCAAATTTACCGGAACAACTCGTGCAGGTTCGTTGCGGCGCCATTACGATATAATCACAATATGCCTGAAAATCACACAAATTTATGTTAGCAAAATGGTACAATTAAAGCCTGAAAAGCCCACAATCACCCTACTGTTAACTTTTAAATCAGAATCTCATTATCTGAAGCTTTACTGGGTAAGATCCTGTGTAGCGGGTGGAACTGTTTTTCAGATGCCTATTTACTAAGAAACTATCCTGAATATTATTCCTAGGGGGTAGAAGAGAAACGAATATAAAGTAAATAATTAGACCTGGGAAGATGAAATGGCCTAGGCTATAAATATGATACCGGGTCGGCGTTTGACTTACTTGTAAACATGTATGTGTAGGTTATCTGTGGTAGTCCCAGTAATATCTATGAAGTACTTCTAGTATTAAAGGAACTTAGCTGTGATGATAAGAGTGTAGGTTAGGTGATGAACATGTCAGTAGGTGTAGTTCAGTGAAGTTCTGTTGTTATGTGGCAGCAACTGGTGGTTGTTGTGAACGGGACGAAGTCTCTGTGTGAAGTGTACTGAGATACCCTTTTATCGTAACACTATAAATATATTTAAGGGTTCTATATTGTCTCCCGTGATTAAATAATAAGGGAAAATAAACTAAGATATAATTGGTGCAACCACAGTAATATTTATCCACAAAGATAAATAAAGTAATGTGTATAAACAAAAAGGAACCAGCTGTCGTGAACCCGGGAAATTCAAACTACGGTATATATACCAGCTAGGATTCACGACAGAAACATTGAACAATATCTTTAACCTAACCTAACCAAAACCTAACCTAACCTAACCTAGTATATTAGTGGAGTATTTATGAATGTAAAATGTAATCAAATATTGTAACATTACCAAATTATTGAGATATATGTACAGGTCCACTCGCTACACAGGATTATACCCTTTACAGACACGCTTCAAATGCCTCAATATACATGATATGAAAACTATCTGAACCTCACAATAGCTCGTATCTCCAAAACACATGACCCTCCGTAAATCAAAATTATACACCTGAAGCGTCCCAAACGAAGTTTCAATGCTTCTAAACACACTCATGAATTTTCATAAATCATAATCTCCTTTCCAAAGCTTTTAATAAAAAAACATTTATTCTATGTGAGTGAGGGAGGCAAAAGGCAGAACTGCCTGTAGCGAGTGCCTCCCCCAGAGTTGAAAGGAAGAGTTACAGGGCCAAAATCAAGGGACGTTCGAGCCAAAATGCCTGGACACCCGGAGTATTGAAGCAATTTAAGACATACGAAGAGGGAAAGACTGATTCTGGGAGAGAGTTCCAGAGCTCAGCTGTTGAATAGAAGAAAGTCTGAGAGTAAAGTTTCACTCTTGGATTGGAGAGTTGCACAGAGTAGGGGTGGGATTGTGTTGCAAGACGGGTACCATGTGCCCTATGCAGAGAAGGTGGTATACACTGGGAGAGCTCTGAGGAACGCTGATTATTATAGTAGCGATAGAATAGCGAGAGAGATGCAACATTGCGGCGGACAGAGAGAGATTGCACAGAGTTGATGAGTGGACGGGAGTTAATGATACGAAAGGCCTTCCTTGCTACTTTGTCAAGGAGTGCGGTGTGAGAGGATCCTCGCCACACATGTGAACAATACTCAATACAAGGACGCAACGTGCCCCTGCACAGAGCAAGAAGCTGTGCAGGGTTAAAGAATCCCATGAGGCAGTTGAGCACACCCAGCTTCTGCGAGGTTGCCCTAGCAAGACTGGTAATATGGTCCTTCCAGGTGAGAGCAGAAGAAAAAGAGACACCAAGAATATTGAGAGTAGATGAAGGATTGAGTTTTGTATTGTTGAAGTATAAGGGGAAGTCCTCTGGGAGTTCCGGATGGGTAGTAAAATACAATCGTCTAATTATAGCCAGAATATCCTGTCAAAATGCGGCAAAATCTTCAAGGGGTTAATATAAGGATAGAAAGTAGTTTCTTTTATGAGTATGAAGGAGACAAAAAACATTGCTGCTTATAAAAAGTCTCCCCTCAAAGTTGAAAGAGTGACAGAGAGCCAAATTCAAGGTACTGTACTTTAGAGCCAAAATGTCTAGACACACAAAGTTTGAAGCATTTTAAGTCATAGGACGAGGGAAAGATAGATTAACGGAGATAGTTCCAGAGTGTACGTGTACGTTTTTATTCCGTTTTATATAAGGATAGAACGGTAAATCACTCTCAATATACCCAATAACTTGATATATCTTTTTTACCTCTAACAGTAAGCCCAAAATTTCAGGTATCCACGTGACCAGTGGTGTGACCCCAACCTCCCTGACCCGGCTGCCTGACCTGCGTGACCCGGACGGTGGCTCCAGTGTGTTCCTAAGACTATCTGACCTATCCAAGGGAGGGGAAGTCCGGGCGTGTGAGGTCATCAATACTCTACAACCAGCAGCGGGGTTAGTCCATGGTCTTTTGAAACCCCCTTCCCCCAACAAAATACCCGGTTGTTTGGCCATTTTTAGACGTTGCTCCCCATTCAGGTGTAGAAATTTTATGGGCGAGCTATAGCGAGCCTGCCTTTTAACCCAAGGGCTGCGACACTCCTTACGGAAGGTTTTACTGGGCGAATGCAATGCTCCTGCCGGTATATAGCATTAAAAAAAAAAAAAAAAAAAATGCCCCAGTGCCGATGAAATAGAAGCAATATGTGATTAGGTGGTATGTCTCCTTACCACCACTTCCTGTCTTCCCCTTACATGTGTCTTTCTCCTCCCCCTTCCTTTCTTCCTCCACTTCCCCCTCCTCATTTATCTAATATTTTCCCTCCCTCACTCCCCATAAATCATCTCTCTCGCATCAAATACATTTAGCCACCCTACTGTACACTCCTCCTGCGCCCCTTCTCCCTCATACAGGCACGAGACCAGCCTAGACTCACCAGTATCTCTCGAGATAGCCGAGAGAGCACACATATGTTGCGCTCCCTCCCCACCACTCCCGTCATAAATATACGGTTTCACACTGAATATTTCCTCTTAACCCTCTCTGACATATGACGCAATTTTGAGCCTATTAGGGATACTTTAAAGCCTTTGTTACCATCAGGGGTATTTACAAACCTTTAGTTTAGTTACTTCAACCTCTGCAGTTGTCTTTGAGTTAGCTGTGGGCAGAAAACTAATTTTGGAGAGGTAATTATAAGAGTGAGAGAACTCCATTTCTTATTGCTAATCTGGCAACCTTTGCGTCATATGTGCGTGAAAGGGTTAACACCTATTTTATGGTTCGTCAATATTCACATGTTCATTATACAAGTAAAATATGTGCATATGAAGCAGTAATTTTGCTTTATATGGTAAATACAACACATTTTGTCAGAATTAAAACTAAATAATACACTGGTGGGCGTTCCAAAAACATATCGGTCGCATCTGCCGAGTTAAGAGAAACTGGCGTTTGGCCGGGGCATTTTTCTTCCAGAAAGGTACAATTTTTAGCTTGAAGGAGGGCCTGGGGGGCATTGTTTTAAGCTTGAAGTGTATATAGGATGAGTTGTTAGCTTAAAGGAGATATGGGGTGCCTTTTTAAGCCTGAAGGGGGTCTGGGTTAGGTTCGGGGTATAGTGTTTGACCTGACCCCACTCTTTGACCTGCGTGACCTGGACAGTGGCTCCAGTGTGATCCTAAGGCTGTCTGACCTGGCCAAGGGATTGTAGGTCAGGTCGTGTGAGGTCATTTATGCTCTACAACCAGCCCCAGGGTAAGTTCATTTACTTGTATTTTGTTTCAACTTGACCCTTTCTCTACTTCATCCTTCTCTTGTGATATACTGTTAGCTCATTCAATATCAAGCAAATTTATTTCACCTTATTATTTTTAATTTAACCAAGCCTATTTTACAAATTCCCCTGGGATTTATTCAGTTCAGCTTAGTTCATTGAAGGGAAGGCACATGTTCACTTTTCTCGGCAACACTGATATAGTACTTTTTTAAAGCCATCTAATATCGAGTTCGCCACCTGCAAGTGGCACCGATTAGCGTGTCACCGATTGGTAATTTGTTTAGGGTGTATTCCCCTAGATGGGTTGCCTACCGAAGCTAATGAGTCCCATCCACCCGAAAACACCCCTATCAGATAACAGGGGGAACGCTAACACCAGAGACAACCCTATCACAGGGGGGAGCGCTAACACCATATGAATTTCACCACCTACAAGTTAACTTTTATCCTTGTTGACCAAACCAATGCAGAAACTAGAGGGGTAATCAGAAGAGCGCATACCTCCGCCTATGCTGGCGGAGTTATGTGCTCTACATATCGCCTTCTAAATGGTATCACTTCTTCCTTGGCACATATTTTATCTGCCCACCAAATTTCGTGAAAATCGGTTAATAACTTTGTGAGATATCCTGTTTACAGACAAGCAGACAGACAAATGGAGGCAAAAACATAACCTCTCCAACTTTGTTGGCGGTGGTAATAATGCCAGAATAAAGTTTTGGATAAAGTATTACTTGAAAAATTGCTCTCTGATTTACGTGACCCAGAAAGGGACTCCTGAGACCATGAAGGTAAAAGGACTGTCTGACCTAGCCGAAGGGGGAGAGATCAGGCAGAGCACTAGCCAGTCAGGTCATTGGCCCATGGGTCACATAATAAACCAAACAGTCATTCAGGCGGTGCTTCAAAATGGCCCCAGACTTATCTTTTTTTCTTTGCAAGTTTCCTGTATGGCGTTGCAGAGATTATTACTTTTAAATCGACTTTAGGTAAGGTTACAGGATGATGGTAAGTTAAGTTGCTCTGATATCTAACCTATCTAATCTGAGAGTAACTCTCTCTTAATCTGTCTTTCCCTCATCCTCTGAATAACACTGCTTCAAGCTCCGTGTGCCCAGACATTTTGACTCTAACGTGCCTTGAATTTGGCTCTCTATCACTCTTTCAACTTTTGGGAGAGACACTTGTTACAGGCAGCTTTGTTTTTGGTCTCCTTCATACACATAACAAAAAACATAATTAAAAGCAAAAAAAAAAAAAAAGGAAAAAGACACGGAGATGATTTTTGCAGCACATCACAGCGTAACACATTTCACCTTAGTTTGCATGTATTAGATACAAGCCTAAATCATTGGATCACTGCCTAAATATTACCAGTAACTAAAATGTATTGTTCCACAGGTACTGGGACATCTGGTTCCCCCGTGCAAGGGTGGGTGAGGCTGGGTGGAAGAGGGTGGTGGAGGGTCTGGGTGCAGCTGGGGTGAGGGCTGGGGGACTTAGGGTACCAGAGAACTCCCTCACCATGCACCAGTTAAGGGGCCTTAACCACCTCGCCTTAACTACTCTCGGTGGAGGAATGAAGGGGTCAGTTGTTGTATTGTTTTTGTACTGTACAATATCTCAGGATATAATAGCTTTTCCAAATACAGCATTTAACATTGCATAATATTGAGTGGATTAACTTGAAAGTGCTGAATGTCCAGCCATACTATTGTCTGTCCTATCGGCGCTGTCCTAGCGACAATGATTGGGTAATTGTCATTGTCATAATGTTTACATTCATTGCTTTACATTACGGCTCTGTAGTATGTTGGCCCAATGACGCTCATAGATCATATCTCGTGAAATGTTCTCTTGGGAGATATTGGATGATATCTGGACTAAGAAAAAGTGATGAGCTTAGTGGAACTAATGGCTGATGGGAATCTAATTTTATAAAATGAATGCGGGCAGTGAATAATGTAGTAGATTAATTATTAGGAAATATGCAAGTTAGTTTTCTTCTATCTACAGTGAAAAATAGATGAACATGAAGCAAGATACCATCGTTACTCCTCTCAATGACAATGGTTATATCATTGGTGTTTGAGAGATTCGAGACCACTTGACAGAAGTTACCTCATGACAGCCGCCGGGGCAAGACTGCCTGTTGTGGGGAGAACTTGACCAATAAGACAAATTTACAGGAGAGCTTACTCCCGTAACTTTTGAGTAATCAAGATAAGGACACGGCAATTTTCTGTCAGATGGAAAAAGACAGACTATAAACTTAGATGTGTTGTTTGGGTATTAGCAGTTCAGTTAACCCTTTCAAGATCTGATTACACACTTCTTTTCTGTTCTCTGGCTATTATTAGACGATTTTATCCAGAATTGGAACGGTATATGGAAGTCAGAGGGTTAACTTATAATTCCCACAGATCCTCCCTAAGCTGTATAAAATTGTCTTAGGATAGCCAGAATAAACTGTCAAAATACATCATGATCCTCAAAGGGTTAATGATAGAATCGGGATTTAATTGACATGGTATTGCAGTAACGAGAGAGAGAGAGAGAGAGAGAGAGAGAGAGAGAGAGAGAGAGAGAGAGAGAGAGAGAGAGAGAGATATAGATAGATAGAGAGAGAGAGAAAAAAAAAACATCCATATACTCCTACTAATAACTGTTCCACTTTATTCACAGATACGACTTTGAGAGAAGGGGATGGCAGTAACGGTGAAGAGAAAGCAGAAGAAAACGGAGGAGTAAACATAGAAAACAAGAGTAAGAGAAAGAAAATAGACAATAATAAGGAAAGCTAAGTGAAGAAGAATGAAGAGAAACGATAATAGGGAAAGTTAAGACGAAGAGACACGAGAAGATAATAGGGAAAGCTAAGTGAAGAAGAAAGAGAAACGATAACAGGGAAAGCTAAGAAGAAGAGACAAGATAGAAGATAATAGGGAAAGCTAAGTGAAGAAGAAAGATGAGAAGATAATAGGGAAAGCTAAGTGAATAAGAAAAAGATAGAAGATAATAGGGAAAGCTAAGACAAGAAGAATGAAGAAGTGAAGTAGAGATGAAAATAGGGAAAACACTTGTAAAAAAAAGGAAAGAATATGAAAACAATAAATAGAAGATCAAAGAAATAAAAGATCAGACGCGAATAAAAACAAAATAGAAAACGAGAAGGGAGGACGAAAACAAGGAAGAGAGAAAATAGGGAAGACGTATAGAACAGGAGAGACTAAGGAAATAACCCAGAGAAGTAAAAGAGCAACATATAATGAAACTAAATATAATAGGGAAACCGAAGTGAACGGGAGAAAAGAACAAGACAATAAGTAGAGATGGAAATAGGGAAGACTTAATCTACTTCTAGGACTAATAGAGGTAAATACGATGTAAATAAACCCTCTGAATAACACAGGCCCTTCTTAAACTGCATAAATCGTCTCATGTTAGCCAGAATATAAGGCGTCATCACGCTGAAAGGGGCTAAATGACCACTTGCGAGTTTCGGGCTATAAGGGGAGACGGGCTGTTTGTTTGGTCTATTAATTCATTTATTCATATATTTTTTTAGTTTCCTCCCTAGACCTCCATCAAGCTTAGAAAAACACCCCCTAGACCCCCCTTCAAGATAAATTTGTAAATTTTTCGGTAGAAAAATGTTCCGGCCGAAGGCCGCTTCCTCTTAAAATTGCAGGCTCGCTATCGCTTGCCAGGAAAAAAGTCGACACCTAAATGCCATGAAAGGTCTTAAAATTGACAACGAAATGGGGCGAAAGGTGTTAAAATCGCCAAACTAATGAGCTGAACGTCTTATAATCTCAAAACTAGTGGGGCTAAACATTAGGGTAAAGGGGGTCCAGAAAAACGGTCTGCCTCCCCTTAAGGAAGTTGGAGCTGTGGACATCGATATTTAGCAGAATTATTACCAGCTATCACAATAGATTGGAGGGCATTTATAAACATATGAGATCAAATTCAACGTACTTTCTATCCATCAGAGATTTACATTATTATTGCATTTCTGCCTAACCCCTTCTGGACCGTTGACGTCCTTTTTTATATTCTGGCAACTATTAGATTATTTTATTCAGCTTGGGAAGGACCTGTAGCAATGAAAAGGCCACAGATTATCTCATTTAACCCTTTTAGCTACTACAGAGCCTTCCTAAGCCGAATTAAATCAGCTAATAGGTGCCCAGAATACGACGAAAAGGAAGTCACCGGTACTGAAGGGGATAATAGCGATGTTTACGGCTCCAACTTCCTTCCTTACAGCCTGAAACTCGCAAGTGGTCAATGCAGAGTTATGGGCGAAGATTTGAACAGCAGTATTGGCCTTAAGGGAGCCCACCTCGCTTTATTCTCTTTCTCTCCCTCTCTATTTGGCTTGTATCCATTCGGCCCCATTCATCCTACTGTTTAAGATGTTTACCCCCATTCAGGTGTCAATATTTTCCTGGCGAGCGGTAGCGAGCCATTATATATATACAGTATTTTTGTTTTGATAGCAAGCTAAATTTGTAAATTTTTCGATAGAAAAATTTCTCCGGCGAAGCCGGATTTCTCCATACAATGCTGGGTCACTATCGCTCGCCAGGAAGAAATAGACACCTGGATGGGAATAAACGTCTTAAAACAGTTGGCTGAAAAGGGCCGAATGGATACAAGCCAGGGAAAGAGAGAAAAGGAGAGAAAGATAAAAAAGCCGGTGACCCCCTTAACATGAGGATCATGAGTGACCAGATTGTCAATATACCTTTACCATTTACAGTATTCGATGATGCATATTTAAGGGGGTAGTACTCGCTTTTTATGGACCCCCTTCTCCTTCATGTTTAGCATATTAGCTTTGAGGTTTTAAGACGTTAGTTTCGTTAGTTTGGCGATTTTGAGACCATTCGCCTCATTTTGATGTCAATATTAAGACCTATTGTGCCCTTTAGGTGTCGATTATTTCCTGGCGAGTGATAGCGAGCCTCTAATTTTAGAAGGAACTGGCCTTAGGTCGGGACATTTTCTACCGAAAAATGTACAAATTTATCTTGAAAGGGGGTCTAGGGGGTGTTTTTCTAAGCTTGATGGTGGTCTAGCGAGGAAACTCAAAATAAATTAATAAATAAATATATAGACCAAAAACCAAGCACTACCCCCTTAATTTTACTAACCCTGTTCCAAATAAGTATGCCAAAGCTCTAGAAAATTAACCCCTATCACTCACAAACGTCTAGAGTAATCGAGCTAATATGTATACCATTTGGGTAGGGTTAGCCAGGGAATAGGTGTTGAAATTTACAGCCCACTTGCTGTACCTCGTTTTGAGATATAGAGGTTAGGGTTCACGATTTCTAGTCTGCTTATTTGGAACGGTTTAGTGGCTATCATTAGTCAAAGTATTAGCTTTTAGAATACCATGTTGAAGCAGCTAATTCCCCTCTCTCTCTCTCTCTCTCTCTCTCTCTCTCTCTCTCTCTCTCTCTCTCTCTCTCTCTCTCTCTCTCTCTCTGTGTCCAACTGTTGTATAATGTAAATAATGTATATAATGTAAATAATGGAGATTAAATAAAATACTATATATTTTTGAACACTTGTTATTTGTCGACTACCTTTGTTGAAGACTATGGGTATGAAAAGGGTATATAAAATGTCCATCGTACTCTACCCTTTCAAGACAGAAATAGAGAAATTTAAGTGCGTAGTGTGCAAAGGCGAGCTTGTGTTAAGAGATGATCCTGTGGCTGTGAATTTTGGAAATGAGTCATTGGAGCTGGTGGACAAGTTTTGTTACCTAGGAGATACCATCTCTTCCGGTGGTGGGGCCGAGGCTGCCACTGTCGCTAGAATTAGATGTGGCTGGGGGAAGTTCAGAGAACTGCTGCCAATTCTGACCATGAAAAGAATGCCTCTTCCCCTGAAGGGAAAGGTGTATGCCTCATGTGTTAGAAGTGCAATGACGTATGCCTTAGAAACATGGGCCGTTAAAGTAGAGGATGTCAACAGAATGGAGCGTAATGAGATGAGAATGATGAGATGGATGTGTGGGGCCAGGCTGTAGGACAGAATAACAAATGTTGAGCTGAGGAGACGTTTAGGTATAAAGAGTATTAGCGAAGTGATGCGTACAAGTAGACGGGGATGGTATGGACATGTGGAGAGAATGGATGAACAAAATTGGGTGAAAAAATGCAGGTATATTGTGGAGGGAGCTGCACCAAGGGGTGGACCGAGGAAGACCAGTGATCGGACTATACTTGCCGATCTCAAATCCAAAAACTTGACAAGTGAAGCAGCCCTTAACAGGGTTGCCTGGAATGCAGCCATTAGGAAAAGAGACTGAAACTGCACGTATGTGTGGAGCACTCAGTCTTAAGATGTTATGTATGTATGTAATGGCATATTGCCATTCGTCTATACATTAGGTTACCATAGCGCAGTTGGAATATATGTACATGATCAGATTAATATGCAGGATTCGAAACTGCATAATAAATCGTAGGCTTGTGCATATTTTTTTAACTGTCTTGATAGTGTAATGCATAAGTGCGCGGAATTTTGATGTGAGTATCCTAGGTTTGAGTCCTTGGAGTGCCACATGTATTTGTTGATTTCATTAATTGAGTTTAGAAGTGAAGTTGGTTGGTGGAAAAAGTATGATAATGAATTTATTACTACCAATATACCTTTTTATGGGTAGATTATTGTCAACACTCTTATTACCCTCTTCATTCCCATATTTTTGTAGTGTGTGGGTGTTAGAGGGTTAAATAGGTGTGTTTTCTGGATCCCCTTCTCCCTCATGTTTACCCCCATTGGTTTTTAGGTTTTAAGACTTTCGCAGTTTATCTATTCTAAGACCTGCCCCATTTTTTGTCAGTTTTAAGATCCTTCGTGTCATTAAGGTGTTGATTTTCCCTGGCGAGCAATAGTGAGCCTGTAATTTAGGAGGAATTGGCCTTTGGTCGTGACATTAATTTTGTTTTATCTTATACGAGGGCCTTTGGGGTGTTTTTTAAGCTTGATGGAGGAATATAAGGAAGCTATTACCCTTCTGATTCCAACACTGTTGTCTCCGGTGTAATTTAGATTTAAGGGGGGTGACCTGCTTTTTCTATCTCATTTTCTGGGTTGTATCCATTCGGCCCCAGTTCAGTCTACTGTTTTAAGACGTTTATCCCCATCCAGGTGTCGATTTTGTCCTGGCGAGCGAAAGCGAGCCAGCATTGTATGGAGAAATCTGGCTCCGCCGGAGACATTTTTCTATCGAAAAATTTACAAATTTACCCTGCTGAAAAAATAAAATAAAGTATAAAGTATATGATGGCTCGCTGCCTCTCGCCAGGAAAAAATTGACACCTGAATGGGGATAAACGTCTTAAAGCAGTAGGCTGAATGGGGCCGAATGGATACAGGCCAGATAAAGAGAGAATAAAAAAGCAGGTGACCCCCTTAACCCGGCAAGCGAGATAGGCCTCACGGAAGGCTTCCTATAGGGAACGCGATAGGCCTCACGGAAGCAGGATTTTTAAAGGCGTACCAAAACGGCGCCAAGCTGTCTAGGGAGTCACAAATTGCGCCACGTTTAGTGCGACATGGTACCTCTCGATGGCACCCACAACCACCCGCCGCACGCACCCCACACAGTCTACACACGCAGTACGCTCTCAGTCACTATGGAGCCTACACGCTCCCCTGACTCGCTCCCTGTTGACTCGCCCAACCCTGTTGCTGGCGGTGTTAGTGCTCGTGGCAGGACACGAACACGTGCCAGGGACCCCTCCTACGTATATACTTCTGAGGATGATGAGCCAGTGCAGCCAAGAAGACCTACACGTGCTGGGAGAGGCACGACACGTGGTGGGAGAGGCACGACACGTGCAACAAGCACGACGAGTGCGAAGAGGTCATTGTCCTCAGCTTTTGCTCTGACAACTGCTACCACAACAACTACTGCCTCTACTGTTGTGGCAACGACGCCCAAGGCGCCCACCACCACAGGAAGTACAAGTGGCCGTCCTGGGGATGCAGAAGCATCGGGGGTAGTTGGCAAGAAGGGTAAAGGTAAAGGACACCCTTATCAGTTCAAGAGGAGTAAGGTGACACCTCCCGCCTCTACCACCCCCGCGTTGCCACCACTACCACCACCCACCACGGCCGCCCCTGCCTCACTACCCACCACGGCCGCCCCTGCACCACTGCCCACCACGGCCGCCCCTGCACCACGGCCCACGCACGCCCCTGCTCCACCACCCACGCCCACCCATGCCCCTGCTGCTGTTGGAGGGCCTCGTAGAGTTTTGGCAGCCGGTCTAACGCCATCCAAGTTTGACGCCCTCCTCTTCCCTCCTGACTCCTCTGACGACGACGCTGCAGAAGGGGAAGCCTTCGATCCCAGGAACTATGGCTGGGGTGGTGATAGTGGGAGCGAGTCTGAGGAGGATCAAGACCAATATGAGGGAGGTGCAGAGGATTCGGAAGACGACGATGTACTTCTGCACCGTGACCATGACCAAGACCTGTCTGACGACGAAGGCGCAGACGACGTGGCTGACGGAGGGGCTGATCCTGATCCCCCACGGGCGTATAATTTTGCCTGGTCTGAAGGGTCCCATTTCCAACCAGATTTGCACCAGTTCAATGCCAATCTGGCTGGTTCAACAGCAGACTGGCCCTGCAATGACCAGTCCACGGAATCTGATTTCTTCTGTGCATTTTTTGACCAGGAGGTATTATCTCATCTCGTTTCCCAAACCAATGGCTATTTTACCTGGGTGAGGGAAAGAATTGATATGATATCTCCTAGAGCAAGAATTCGTGCATGGGTTGATACGACTGTCCCTGAGCTCCTTGTGTTCTTTGCGTTGTTGCTAATCATGCCTCTCTGCAGGAAGCATGTAATGGAGCATTATTGGAAGCACGACCCAATCATCAACACCCCAATTTTCCGGAAATATATGGCTCGTGATAGATTTGTCTTGCTTCTGCGATTTATGCACTTCGCAGACAATAATAATCCAAACCGAGCTGATAGAATATGGAAAGTTCGGGATGTGTTGACCATGTTGTTGCAAAGGTACAGGAAATTCTTCTACCCCTTTGCCAACCTGGTGATTGATGAGTCGCTCGTGCTTTTCAAAGGACGCCTGGTGTTCAAGCAGTACATTCCCTTGAAGAGACACAGGTTCGGGATCAAGATCTTTGTGTTGTGCGATTGTGAAAGTGGAATAGTGCTCGACATGATCGTATACACCGGCACTGATGTAGACATTCCAAAAGTCGGTGGCAACGACCCATTGGGCATGTCAGGGCACATCGTGAAAAAGATGCTGGAGCCCTACCTGAACAAGGGGCACACGTTGTACACCGACAATTGGTATACAAGTCCTGCACTCTGCCAGTTCCTCCATGACCACAAAACGGGGGCATGTGGGACTGTCAGAACTAACAGGAAGTTCATGCCTAAGTTCCAAGGCAATCGCATAGAACTGGACAACCCCTCCCACAGTGACACCGCTTCTGATGACGACTTGGCAGAGGAACAAAGGCGCCGCAGACAGGACAGACCAAGAAGAAAGAAGAAAGAGCACTACAAGCAGCTGGAGAAGTCTGGGAAAGTTCTGGCGGTAAAGTGGCTCGATAAGCGACCAGTCCACCTGCTTTCGACTGTCCATACAGGTGCCCAAGTGGACTCTGGTAAATTCCACTACCGTACCAAGAAGTCTATCCAGAAACCTGATATGGTGGTGGATTATACCAAGTACATGCGCCTTGTGGACAAGTCTGATTGCCAGCTTGCAGGCGTTGAGTGCCTACGAAAAACAGTGAAGTGGTATCACAAGCTTTTCCTTCACTTTGTTGACATCACGATGCTCAACGCTTACAACATGTGGCTGGTAAAAAAAGACATGGCCCCGAACAAAAAACTCAAGTTCAGGGAGTTCATATACAACGTCGCCTACCAACTCCTAGAGAAACACCAACCAGTCTCCGGTCACAGGGGTCGCCGTGCAGTCAACCTCCCAGACAGAGTCATTGATGGATATGACAAACACTACCCTATCCACACCGAGCTATCTGGCACCCCGGAGGCTGCAAGTACAGTGCCAGGTCTGTGCCCACTCCACCAGAAAGCCACAAAAAAGAAGCCGAGTCACATCAATGTGCAAGGAATGCAACGTTGGGTTGTGTTTGGGCGAGTGCTTCAGGGACTACCACTCAAGTACTACTAGGAGTGGTACCTGTGTCGCCCTATCTCAGCCAAACTCCTGCCCCGCCCACCTACCTCACTACCTACCTCACTACCTACCTGCCCGTACCTGACCTGCCCGTACCTGACCAACGTGATCTCAAAATACCTGCCTGCCTACCTACTTGCCCGTACCTGACCAACGTGATAATATTATCATAACATGTACAAATTATAGTTGTAGGATAAGTTCATATGTTTTGGTATATACTGTATATATATATATATATATATATATATATATATATATACACAGTATATTATTGTATACAGTATACTGTATATATAAGCAATATTTTCATTTATTATTTCAGTTTAATTCATTAGCCAGGCAATATTTTGTTTTATTTATATATATACCTATGTAATATTATACTTATGTACTAACCTTTTGTAACAACCTTTTGTAATAATAAAAAAACAAAAAAACAAACAAAAAACAAATAAATAAACACAAAAAAACATACTTACGCTCTGCTATTCATCAAAGTTTTCGACTTTATGAATAGCAGGGCGTAAGTATGTAATTTTTTTTTTTTTTTTCAAGTGATATAAACACTCCAAAAACATCCCCATAACCTCTCTGGTTTCGAACCCACGTCTCTAGGCCTACATCTCTAGGCCTACATCTCACTCAGTCCATCACTCTAACCACTAGACCATGATTGTTCACACTATACTGACAGCGATTAGTGCGTACGTATTTTCGGGCAGACGAATGCTTGACAAAAAAAAAATATATATACCCTCGATACACTTGTGTATATCGAAGTATTTAGTATGTATAATACTTTTACATAACCTAACATATTCTATCATTACGAACAAACAGTAAAGAAATTTACAAGTAAATAAATAACCTTTCATCCATGAGTTGCAAGCAAATAGTGCGTAAAAATTGTGTAATGAGATATCGGGTTACTCTAACATACTGCGCCATCCAAGAAGCCTTATCGTTGTTTACAATATAGCAACGACAACACAAAGTGTCTATAAGGTCTAAATTTGTGCATACACCCACGCTAATCTCATCTACCTACTGTAATCTGACCCCTTTTCTCTCCCGCGCCACCCACCTTTCTCAATACACCACTCTTATTTCGCCTATTATTCGTCCGTATGCGTCTCTGCGCTTCATTTATCAGTGTATATTATTCACATGGGCTGCCTTACTCATGAATATGAACAGGTGAAACCATAAAGGTGCTTTTTAGGCGAGATATAGAGCGTTGCTTCTCATCAATCGCACGTTCTTGCCTCCACCCTCTCTCTCTCTCCTCCCGCCTGACTCACTCACACACACTCGCTCGCTCGGGGATGTCGTGCCTATCAGCCCATTTTTTTCAACTTGCAGCCACCGTAACTCCACACCCACATTTTTTTAGGGTGGATATATATATATTGGCGGATGTGGCTGCTTATTTCCAAGACATTGAGGTACTTTTTTTTAAATTCTGTGAGATCGAATTTTTTGGCAGAAATGCACAAATAACTACCCTAGCTCCTAGGGCTATTTAGCGCTTAACAGGTTAACAATCTACAATACTCTGGCTGCCCCCACAACCCCGCTGAACAGTGAATAAGAATATCTATGTAAACAAAGCGACGCGCCGAACTCTCCAAATCGGCGGGCTACTTACTCTATTTTAAGGGGAGGCAGTTGGCTTTTCGGGACCTCATTCCCCCTCATTGTTACCCCTATTAGTTTGACATTTAAAGACGTTTGTCCCATTAGTTTGGCGTTTTTGTCCCATTTCTTTGCCAATATTAAGACCTTTCGTGCCATTTAGGTGTCAATTATTTTCCTGGCGAGCGATAGCGAGCCTGTATTTTAAGAGGAATCGGCCTTCGGCCGGGACATTTTTCTACCCAAAAAAGTACAAATACATATCGAAGGGGGGTCTTGGGGGTCTTTTTTTAAGCTTGATAGAGGTTTAGAGAGCAAACTAAACCCCCTCCTTAAACCAATGAGCCGAATCAGTAATTCATACTGCACAATACCGTCTGGGCTCTCTTAAATCAGTAGCAATAAACAGACACGTTCATACATTGATAGTTTGTTTTGTTTACCCCTCAGAAACAAAATAAACAAAGGGGAATAGAAAACAAATATCTGGGAAAAATATATATATAATAGATATCCTCTTAAATTAATTTTCTGTTAATCACAATTCATAGAAAACTGTATTCTAGGACCAACAAAACAATAAATGAAAAATAAGTATTTCGCAATGTCTCTACTTTACAGGTATACATTATACTTCAATAGTATTTCCCTACATCAATACTACTACCAATACCTAAAGAACTGCTATATTATTGCCGTTTCGTCCTTAAGCCTATATCTACTGTATGTCATGTTAATTTTAGATTGAGCTCTAATTGGCCTTTTCAGTAGTCTATGACGCATTTCTAATTATATTTTTGCTGTAATGGTAATAGTGTGACAGTAACACTCCGCGCCTCCTAAAACGCTTACACAATACCGAAAGAGTAACCCATCTTACGTATAGTATGGTTTGTTTGTGGGCGAGTTTCAAAGTTTTAGTTTTTAGCAATATTAACCATTTCTAAACAATATTTAATTACGTCCATGGATGCTATCACCGACGAATTTACCATCGCACCTCCGTTTTCTGTTGACCTGTTTCCTTACGATGCGCAGTTTCGGGTGCGTTTTTCATTCTCCTGCAGTATTTGTTTTAGTATTTTGACATAATTATTCTACATAATTTTTAAGACCAGCGGGGGTCTCCCCCAGGTTAGGTTAGGTTAATGACAATATTGTCGGCGAAAGTGCCGGTGTCTTGTGTCAACACGTTTGCCGGGAGTGTATACCCTCGCCGACTCACGGCGGACATGTGTCATACGTCCACGACACTTCCTACAACAATATTGGCATTAACCTAACCTGATAACCTTACCTAAACAGGGGGCTATCGCCCTCAGGCCCGCCAAAGTCTGCACATCAGTAGTAGAGCTTCATTAATAAGGTAAGTTACAAAAAAGTTCGCTAAGGAAATTAAGCAAACTGCGCACATAAACAAATCTTGCGCGGTAGCGTCGTCGGACGTGCCACGTCTGGGATATACTTTTAAGTTATTGTAGACACATTTGTAGTACTATTGAAAACTGCTAAATCTTTGAATCACACTCACAAAGTAACCATACTTTAAGTAGGATGGTTTGAAATTTATGTAAAGGCCGCCATTAACCCTGTCCTAGGCCAAATAATTTCGGATAGGCACTTCCACCAAGTTAAATTTAATCTTTCGGCATTATGCAAGAGCTCCTTTTAATAGGCTGGCAGTGTTAGTGTCCCTATTACTGCTATAATTACCTAATTTTATTCAGCTTAGGGAGGAATTATGCGAGTCAAAGGGTTATTTGAGATAATTTTACTGGATCCTTGCCATTTGTCTCTGTAGGCCTAACACATTATTTGTTATTCATCATATATACTTTGTGTATTGGACAATGTACTGAGTAGAATTTGAGAGTAATATTTCTGTAACATTAATGAATATAGAAAGGAGTGATATTTTGATGATTTCGATATAAAAATTTCGACTCACTGGATGGACACTGATTACTACTGGGTGTTTGTGAAAGAGTAGCAGACGACGCTAGCCGGCCCTCCATTAATAAACGTGTCATCGTATGCTGAAAGGGTTATCCCTATCTGGTTTTTGTTATATTCGAGCATTGTATTTCTTAGCTTGCTAACTATGGAGAAAAAAGAAACCCTCCCCAGACACCTTTCAAACTAACCCCCCCCCCCCCCCCACACACACACAATCGTTAAAGCTTGGAGAGCTAATTATGAGACTATGAGAATTCTATATGTTAATGCTATGCGGCATTTTAGGAGCCTGAAAGGGTTAATCCCGCTAATAACGTAATACAAAACAATTAAACTAATCTCAACACTGTTTGGATCATTATTGGACTGAATGTGAGTGAACAATAAACATTTTGGTGCAAACATTACCAGAATCAAACCTAGCCAATTTAGACCCCTTACATGTAATGGTACCAGGTGAGAATAACCAAGCTATCCATCAATTACCCTTTCCTTCAAAGCCAGCTGCCAACACCACAAATCCCGGATCTTCCACCCAGCTGCCCCGATGTGCTACGTCACTAAGCCCCGCCCCGACTCCGCCCCCAACCTCACTGGGGACAGATAACTCTTTCTTAATTGCAATCTTGCCATTCATATCCCCTTACTAGCCACCCCGGATCCAAAAGGGCCTCGAAGACCTATGGAAGACAGAGGCCAGATAAATGGACCTGTAAGAGGAGTGAAAAGTGGATACAAAATCTTAGGGAACCACCAGTTGATAACTCACTCAGCTCACCATACTCAAGACGCATTCTGCTTGAGGCGTCAAGTCGTATTCCGCTTGACCAGAATAGTCGTTTTCCTCTCTCATCCAGACAAGTCATATTCCACTTGTCTCTCCAGCGCACTCAAGTCGTATTCGGCTTGAGGCGTCAAGTCATATTCTGATTGATCAGACGAGTCGTATTCCGCCTAGTTCTCCAGTACATTTAAGTCATACTCCACTTGAGGCGCCAAGTTGTATTCTGCTTGACCAGACTAATTGTATTCTGTTCGTTTCTCCAGCACACTCAAGTTGTATTCTGCTTAAGGCATCAAATAGTATTTTGATTGACAAAGTGAGCTGTATTCCGCTCACTACTCCAGCGTGCCGCACAAGTCGGCCCGCTGTCCAGGCCCCTGACGAGAGACGGAAGTAGAAGAAACAAAGCAGACACAGCCCGACAACTACAAGAAACCTATCTCTTTGTGCCCTCCTTCTACCCGTGTGAAAGTACAGACTCCCATAGCCACCCCTGGTAACTCCCAAAGTTCTTGAACTTCAGAAGTATTGCTGTTTCATGTTTCGGGATCCCTCCTAAAGTAAAATAATGAAACAATACACACACTATTGCTTTTGCCACTTTGCTAAGCATACTTATATCCTAAAGTTACAATGACTACTCCGCCAACGTGGACTAAAATGAACGGCATTTATATTTGTTACCTTAGAAGTTTCCAACACACCACTCATAACGCAGAAAATACTTCCCTTAACTCCACATGTCCCCCAAACCTAAGTCTATACCTATTGCAGATTATATCATTGTATATACACTGCATCGTTTTGTTTTCAATGGGAGTGAGGGAGGCAAAAGGCAGAACTGCCTGTAGCGAGTGCCTCCCTCAGTTGAAAGATTGACAGAGCCAAAATCAAGGGACGTTCGAGCCAAAATGCCTGGACACACAGAGTTTGAAGCAATTTAAGTCATAGGAAGAGGGAAAGACTGATTCTGGGAGAGAGTTCCAGAGGTCAGAAGTTGAATAGAAGAAAGACTGAGAATAGCGTTTCACTCTTGGGTTGGAGAGTTGCACAGAGGAGGGGTGGGATTGTGTTGCAAGATGGGTACTACGTACCCTACATAGAGGAGTGGGTATACACTGGGAGAGCTCTGAGGAATACTGATTATTGTAGTAGCGATACAATAGTGAGAGATGCAACATTGCGGCGAAGAGAGAGAGATTGCAGAGAGTTGGTGAGTGGACGGGAGTTAATGATACGAAAGGCTTTCCTTTCTACTTTGTTTGTGTGAGAGGATCCTCCCAACACATGTGAACAATACTCGATACAAGGACGCAGTACGCACTGTGCCCCTGTACAGAGCAAAGAAGCTGTGCAGAGGTAAAGAACCCCTTCAGGTGATTGAGTACACCCAGCTTCTGGGATGCTGCCTTAGCAAGACTGGTAATATGGTCCTTCCAAGTGAGAGCAGAAGAAAAAAAGAGACACCAAGAATATTGAGAAAGGATCGAAGATTGATTTTTGTATTGTTGGATTATAAGGGAAAGTCCTCTGGGGGGGTTCCGGATGGGTAGTAAAATGGAGAAATTGAGTTTTGGAAGCATTAAAGGCAACAAGGTCTTCTCTGTCCCAATTGGAAATAGTAGTTAGATCAGCGGATAAGTGTTCTAACTTCTATGGCTTCATTAAGTTTGTTTTTGAGGGATTGCTGGCTGGGGCGTTCTGGAAATCTAATTGAGTAGTGTAAGGTAGAGCCGTCTGCCTATAAATGAAGGGGGGCAGTTGAGAAGATTATTTATGAAAATTAGAAAGAGAATGGGAGATAGGACAGAGCCCTGAGGAACACCGGAGTTGATAGGATGAGGAAGTGAGCGATGGCCGTCCACAATCGCAGCTATGGAACGGCCGGAAAGGAAATTAGAGACAAAGGCACAGATGGAGGGATAGAAACCGAAGGAGGATAGTTTAAAAATTAAAGATTTGTGCCAGACTCTATCGAAGGCCTTCGATATGCCTAGTGCAATAGAAAAAGTCTCACCGAAGTCCAGAAAGGAGGATGACCAGGAGTTAGTAAGATATGAAAGAAGATCATCAGTAGAGCGACTCTTAAGGAAGCCATACTGGCGATCGGAGAGTAGATTATGAGAAGAGAAATGCTTAAGAAATTTGGAAGCAAGAATAGTTTAAAAAACTTTAGAAATACAAGAGATGAGAGCAACCGGACGATAGTTGGAGGGTTGAGAGCGGTCACCCTCCTTTGGGGCAGGTTGAATGAGAGCAAATTCCAGCAAGAAGGGAAGACGTTAAAGGAGAGACAGAGACGAAAGCTAAGTGCATACGTCGTGATATAGGGGTTCCCTCCTGTATCCCCTATTTGCTCAGGAGAGAAACTATGTCCTGTTGGTACCCCAGAACATTCCCCCCAACCCCAGGTGATCCCACACCTTCATTCCCTTCTACCAGTGTTCCCTATTTCTCTCCACCCCCGAGACCCCCCCCCCCACCACTCCCCCGACACACACACATACACACATCGATAACACCTCCCCTAACTATGACCCCCTACAAGACATCGTCGACCGTCTTCAAGCCTGGACCACAGACAATCATGTGACTATCAATCATGACAAGACAGTGGTCATGCACATCAACACTTCCGTTACCGACCTTCCTCCACCCACTGTCACAATTGGTCCTCATCCCCTTCAGCTTGTTGAGTCCACCAAACTCCTCGGAATCACAGTGGACAACAAACTGAACTGGAAGAAACATGTAACTACCACAGTCAGGACCGCCACTTACAAGTTATTTATGCTAAGGCGGTTGAGATCCCTGGGGGCGCCGGAGAATGAGCTGAAGAGTATATATAACACCTTTATACTCCCTAAGCTCACCTACGCCTCTCCCGCCTGGTCCTCCTCTCTAACCCTAACACAACAACGTCAACTGGAGAGAGTTCAGAGGAGGGCATGCAGGATCATCCTGGGTGGCACATATCCAGGGTACGAGGAAGCTCTCACCACCCTTAGCATACCTGCACTTTCAACCCACCACTACAACACACTCAAACAGTTTGCATCTAAGCTGCTTGTTCACCCACGACACAGAAACTTACTTCCACCAGACGCCCCTAGACCTACACGTGCAGCTCGTCATTTCAACACACTCCAACCAATAAGAGCAAGAACTGACAGATATAAAAATAGTCCTATCCCAACCATTGTTAATATTATTAATAATGTGTAATAACGGTCTGTCACACCATATATACGCGCCCACCTTTAATAATATATGCATAAGTGTGTGTGCGTGTGTGTATTAGAATATAATTATGTATGTATTTGCTTGAGTTTGTTTATGTATATGTGTATATATGTATCTATGTATGTGCAGTATATGTGTATGTATGTGTGCGTATATGTGTATGTATGTATGCGTTATTTATGTATATATATATGTGTATAGTGTATACTGTTTGTGGTTCGAGCCCGGCTGAGAGTATCAGGTAGGATAAGAGAAGAGCATATATGCATGTAATGTGCATATATTTATGTATATGTATGTCTGTGTGTACGTGCTGTCAATGGTTCGAGCCCGGTTGAGAATAAGGTATATAATATATATGTACTGTACGTGTATTTATAATTATGGTCATATGCACATATGTATGTAAATATACGTACATATGAGCGAGAACATATTGCTCACTAGCGCAACTTCTGATTATAAATCTATGCATAAGCATTATCTATTATTAAGTGTTCGCGTATCTTCATCCATGTATTTCCACCCTTAACAATAGAACGCCCAGCTCTTCCATATTTCGCCTTCTGTCACACACACACACACACACACACACACACACACACACACACACACACACACACACACACACACACACACACACACACACACACACACACACACACACACACACACACACACACACACACACACACAACACACACACACACACACACACACCTACACTACCGAGGATTAACCTCCCATTGTACCCGCACCCTCTTTACCTGACCTTACCAAAACAGTTTCTGTATGTATGTATGTTTGTGTGCATACGTGAGCGTTTGTGTATACGGACATGTGCACACTTACTGCATGTTCTTATGTTCCTATATATGTATGTATATGTATGTGCGCACGTACGTGTATATACGTATGTTCTGTATATGAGTAAGTAAATAAATGTGTATATGTACTGTATATCACTTACTCTCATGGTTATTTTATGATAATTTGTATTCTGCACATGCATCATTATTGTATTTATTTATTTTGTTTGTAAACTAAGCTTACCATCCTCATATCTGTACATCTCATGTTCATCCACTAAATTGTAAAATGTGTATTTTCAGCTCATGAGGCTGCCATTCTTTAATAAACCGTTTATTATTATTATTATCTCTCTCCCTCCCCAAACGAAAGTTACTAAAACTGTCCATGTTCTCTCCATTTCGGTACCAGTGTCATTTTTTGTTTTATATTCTGGTGATTATTAGACAATTTTCGCAGTTTAGAATGGGCGTAGAACAATAAAACCCCTTCATACTAACCCAATTACCCTCTTTAGCTACCACAGATCCTTCCTCAGCTGCATAAATAAAATAAGAACATAAGAACATGAGAGTCTACAGAAAACCGATCGGCCCACACAAGGCAGTTCCCTGTCACACCCAATCCCAATTACAAGGCCTAATTATAGACCCAACTCACTAATACCTTGAAGACTAACCTCACCAAAACGGTCAGAGATCAACACAAGATTACGGGGGTCTACAGAGAACCGATTGGCCCACACCCGGCAGATCCCCCCTCATACCCAACCCACCTCGTCCATATGCCTATCTAATTTTATCTTAAAGCTCCCTATCGTTCTCGATCCTACCAACACTGTTACCAAACCAATATTTGCCTACATCTTTTCTGAAACGAAATTTATCCAATTTTGAAACCATTCGTTAGAGTTCTTTCGCTATCACTGAGCTTCAGTACATTTTTCATGTCCCCTTTATTAATCCCACTTGAACACTTCTATCATATCCTCTCTAACTCTGCGTCTTTCTAACGAATGTAAGCCTAATTTTCTCAACCTTTCTTCATATGGTAGATATCTAATATTATGAATAATTTTAGTCATTCTTCGCTGTACTCTCTCCAACGAATCTATGTCCATTCTGTAATAAGGACACCAAAATTAGACAGCATATTCCATATGAGGCCTCACTAATGATAAGTAAAGTTTTAAGATAACACCGGCAGTTTTGTTACTCACACTCCTTGAGATGAACCCGAGAATCCTGTTTGCCTTGTTACGAACGCTTATACACTGTTTTCTAGACTTCAAATCGTTGCTAACAAACACACCCAAATCTTTCTCGCAGTCTGAGTTGTCTAATTCCGTATTAGCTAGTTTATATTTTGCATTAGTATTCGTCTTCCCTATCTTTAATACCTTTCATTTGTCAATGTTCAAATTCATCTGCCGATTTACTGACCATTCGTGTAAGGTATCTAGATCCCTTTGGAGGCACTCTATGTTGCTATCTGAATCTATTGTTCTCCCCATTTTGGTATCGTCTGCGAATTTACTTATCCTACTAGTTATACTTAAATCAAGGTCATTTATGTATATAACAAACAACAGAGGACCCAATAAAGATCCCTGGGGGACACCACTTTTGACTGTTCCCCATTCTGACTTGGTACCATTTATGCTGACTCTCTGCTTCCTACCAATTAGCCAAGACCTAATCCATTCCAACAATGACCCACCAATTCCATGCGCCTCAACTTTTCTCATCAATCTCTCATGAGGGACTCTGTCGAAAGCTTTACTGAAATCTAAATATATTATATCATATATATGACTTGTCATTATCTACTGCTTCATATACCTCTGAGAAAAAGCTAAGCTAATTAGTAAGGCAAGAACGTCCCTGAGTGAATCCATGCTGAGAAGAATAGATTAAATTATATTTTTCTAAGTGGTTTCTAATTTTACTAGCAATAATTGACTCTAGTAGCTTTCCTATGATTGATGTGAGACTAATGGGACAGTGATTGGATGCCATTTATTTATCACCTTTTTTGAAGATCGGAACTACATTTGCAAGCTTCCAAGCTTCTGGAACTAAGCCTGTTTTTAATGACTTGTTAAATAGAAATGTTAATGGGTAACTTAAATCATCTCTGCATTCTTTTAATACTCTAGAATATACCTCATCAGGACCAGGCGATTTCTGAGGTTTCAGTCTGTCAATTGCCATCATTTCTACTTATAGTAACAATACTTAACCTATTTTTTTTTTTTTTTTTTTTTTTAAAGAGACAATGAACGGAGGAAGGAAAAACACAGATAAAACAAAAAGGTCCATGTGCCTAAAGGCATCCTCCATTCATAAAATGTTTGTAACAACTGGATTTAAACATTTGTTGATTGTAAGTTTGTGGAAAGCAATTCGAAGGAAGTGAATTCCAAAGAGTAGTAGCTCTGGGGATAAATGAATTCTGATAAGCAGAAGTTCTGCATTGTGGAGGAGAAAGTGTAAATTCATGGGCGCTCTCAGCTGCCCTAGTTCTACGGGGAAAGATGTGGAGAGGCGGCACAATTGAAGCAAGTTCCTCGGAACAATTGCTGTGAAAATATCTGTAGAATAATGCAAGGGATGCAACGTTTCTTCGTATGGCTAATGTAGGAAGGTCCTGTGTGATTGCAGGGTTATTGATTAATCTAATAGCTTTATTTTGAATTTTGTCCAACTGCCTCAATGCAACCACTCCACTTCCACCCCACAGAGGTGAACAGTAATCCATCTGAGAGCGCACATGACTTTTATATATTACGGCCAACTGCTCGTCAGTGAAGAATTCTCGAACTCTGTACAGGAGTCCCAGTTTTTTAGAGGCATTTTTAGCAATGCTTCTAACATAATGTGTCCAGCTCAAGTTAGTAGTTAATGTTACACCGAGAATGTCAATACTAGGGGAAGTGGGAATATTTACATCATTAACAAATATATGGGAGTCAGTGAGATTCTGTCGGTTAGAAAATTGAATGTACTTGGTTTTCTGTGCATTAAAGGAAACTAGATTCTCTTGTCCCCATTCATTAATTCTAGAATTAGAATATTTCTATACTATCGCTATATACCTTACGGACTTCTGGAAACTGTTCCAAATTTTCATTAGTGAAAACGGGAAAAAAATACTATTTAATGTACTGCACATTTCTAAATAATTTTCTGTAATTTTTCTTATCGAAGTTTTAAGGGGACCAATATGTACTCTAACCTTGGATTTATATAGTTGGTAACAAGCTTTAGAATTATTTTTTGAGTCATTGGCAAGTGAAGTACCATATGCTGCTCCATCTGGAGACAGTATTTTACTTACACACCCAGGTTTTGTTTAACAAAACCCAGTAATAATCTT
Organism: Paralithodes platypus; assembly: GCA_032716605.1. Classification (NCBI taxonomy): domain Eukaryota; kingdom Metazoa; phylum Arthropoda; class Malacostraca; order Decapoda; family Lithodidae; genus Paralithodes; species Paralithodes platypus. Next base: position 17,741,166 of record CM064493.1, on the reverse strand, counting down.
GTCAAGTGATGTAATAAAACCAGAGACAACCTCGGCACTAGATGATTTAATATTTGGTTATGGTTGTTACTCAGTATATTAAATACTGTATAATGTCAAATGAATCCTGATATTCTGTGGCAGTGGATAACACATCTAATCATGTGCGTCATATTAGTGTGTGTGTGTGTGTGTGTGTGTGTGTGAGGTCACGTAATCTCTTATCTATTTCATGCTGGTAGTAGGTAAATGTTTAATTACCACCGCCAGTAAAATGGAAGAGGTTATGTTTATGTCTCCTTCTGTTTGTAAATAAGATATCTAAAAATATATGAACCAATTATCACGAATTCGGTGGGCTGATAGGATATGTACAAAGAAGTTAATCTTGATCTTAAACATTATTACCTTAGTAACTGGAACCAACGTCTTTTATTGACTAGTGAACTCTCTCTCAAAATAACTGAACATTTTATAGTTCAGTTTGTTTTATTTATATATTTATTATATAGATGCTTATATATTTTCAGCCCTAATTCATGTGACTAAAATAATACACGTTATAAAATATTCCTATGTGTAAAAGGATAGATACCCTTGGCTTGCATAATTTTATATTATATTAAAACGTCCCGGAATTACGGCGATACTCAAATGATTGACAAGTGCTATAGTGAGTTTTAAAGGGAACAATCAGGAATTAATTCATTATTGGGAGTAAATAATTATGTAGTATTGGCTTCGCATGATTAACATTAGCTTATTTTATGTGCCATTTATGATAAGGTGGTGTATTATTATCCTTAAGTATTTCCTTTGGAACCTATTAAGTGGATCTACAAGACATGTGCCCTATTTGACTCATTTGTCCATTCGTTTTTGTTTATATATTTTGTGTATGTTTTGATTTCAAATTATTTCCTACAGTATTTGTAGGCTATAATAAATGTTCATGTCCGTTTAATGTTACTAATAATACTAATATGATGTCGCTAAACGTTGGTCATTCAATATCAATCACTATTTCAATATAAATCTTTTAGCCCCTACTGTACCAGAGGGTATTACCACAAATGTACCCTCCAGTACCAGGCAATGGAGTCGATGGCTTCAGAGTCGAGAGAGAAAGATGGAGGAATACCGACTCTCCTATCCTGTGGGAGCTTTGATATAAGCTGAGAAGTGTTGCCAAGGTCTCAGAGCATTGCGTATAAGTCATAGTGCCAGGTATTGCTTGATACTGGCAGTTAGGACGGCATATTACTGGTACTGACGAGTGAGTTTTTTACTGTCGGCCAACGTATGTCGCCAGTACAGTAAGGGTTAAGGGCTTTATCATAATTCTGCATTGTTTATGTAAGTCTCGGTTCATTGTTCTGTGTAATAACCTTATGTCTAATGGTTGTGTATGTGTGCGATAATTAATATTTTCTTCTATTGTTCTCAAAAACAGATATACCAACTGGTATGTTGTTGGCTATATACTTCTATTAATATTAACTTTATTACTCACACACATTGCATTAATTAATTGTGTTTTGGGATAATTGTATACTAACAACTTTTGAGGAAAAAAGGTCTATGCAATTACAGTAATCATCTTCACTCTTAAATACATGACAATACAATTTACCTCATAAATTCTTGATTGTATTTTGGCTTCCATCAACCAAGTGTATTCACTTGGGAAACATGTTGAACTCAGAGTTACTAGGAACCTTACGGAAGGGTTTAAAGCAGTTACAGAGAAAGAAGGGGCTATTTATGGCCATATGTAACTGTTTAGGGTGATCTATAATATAATAATACACAAACAAAAATATTAGAAGTGTAAAGAGGGCTATACAATACTACGGGTGAATGGGGTGGATATATAGAGAGAGTTGGGCGAAGGGAGTTAAAGGGAGGGAAGTAATTCGGTGACTTGTGTAGGGATACCAACATTACCGACTACTCCTCTACCTGGGAAGGTGGAGGGAGGGAGTAACCTGTGACACTTCTTATGGAAATAGCTGTATGCATGTCAAAAGCATCACCTCTTTTGCTACGGAGAGTTCTATATTGGCAGAATACGCTGTTGCGGGGTCTTTCCCGCCATTTTCGCTCAGTATATGTCGCCCTAGCGCCATGTCTGTAGGCCTGAGCAAATTCAACAAATTTTATTGGAAAGATCGAGTAGAATTTTTCACTATAATAGTCTACTTCATTCATTCTCCCATTCAATGGCCTGGAAAATATCAATCATAACTGTCCTTACTGAGCGTATTATCACTGTCTCTCTCTCCCTCTTTTGTTTTTTACACTTGCGATAATTTGATGAAATAAACCATTATTTGATGAAGTTTTGTATTAGAAGACGGTATGAGTTATGACCCGTAACATGAAATGAACCTCACATTCGTACCTGGTATATAGATGTCACAAATACATGTAAAATATTTTCCTTGAATTTCAGCTTCTTAAACACATCTTGCTTGGATGCACCCTCTCACAACCAATGCTTGTAGCAGACTGATATTATAATGGAAGGGAAGGTTGGAAACTTATGGAAGCATCTGTCAACTAGCGGAACGGCTCGGTACTACCAAATCAGCCAGTAATACCAAAGGGTGTGGGTACATCACAGGAAGCAAATATATTTTTTACATAGGACATATTCGTAATTCGGCCGCAGTGATGTTTATTGCCCTCTGTATATACATGTAAAGCACATCGCCAAGGTGGCACGTCACCTTGGCAATATGCTTTACAGGTACCACTAGCACTGCTGTTATCACTATTTGTATCTTGTCCTTCTTCCTGCCACATAACCTTTCTTATACCACACAACTTTTCTTATATGCTGCATATGATGCACTTTCCAGCCCTTTCTTACATTTTAATATTAAATGTCATTGTAACTAGTGGGCTGGCGCATCAGCAGAGTGAGGCTTGCCACCCTTCCCTCGGCTGAGCCTACAGTCAAGGTTTGGGAAGCCCATCAGTTAAGAATCAGGTAAGTATCTGTTCTACGTATAAGTTCTCCTTATAAATTGAGGACCTACTACACCATAAAATGGTTAAACGAGGATCATTAGAATCCTTAAATAATAGCAAGATATTCAGTATTTTATAGTATTCTATATGATTCTACTTCTTCTCTTAGAGGTCCGTGTGTTTATTATCATAATTATATATTTTTTCTATGTGTATGAAGGAGACAAAAGGCAGATTGCTTGTAACGAGTGTCTCCCCCAAAGCCGAAGGAGTGACAGGGCCGAATTCAAGGGACGTTGGGGTCGAAATACCTGGACACACGAAGTTTAAAGCAGTTTAAGTCATAAGATGAGGGAAAGATTGATTCAGGGAGAACGTTTCACAGTTAACTTGTCGAGTAGAAGATAGACTGAGAAAATTTGCCAATTTTAGGGTTGGAGAGTTGGACAGAATAAGAGTGGGACTGTATTAAAAGGTGGGTGCCTCGCACTCGCTGCAAGGGAGGGGGTATGCACTGAAAGAGCTCTGAAGAACACTGATTGTTGTAATAGCGATAGTAGAGTGAAAGAGATACAACATTGCGGCGTGTAGAAAGAGATTGTAGGGAACTAGTAAGAGGAAGTGAGTTGAGACGAAATGCTTTGGACTCTACTCTTTTGAGAAGTGCGGTATGGGTGGAGCCTCCCCACACATACGAACAATACTCAATACAGGGGCGCACTGTACCCTGATACAGAGCAAGAAGCTGTACGGGGGTGACGAACCCACGGAGACGATTGAGCACACCTAACTTTTGGGAAGCGGTTTTAGCAAGAGAGGTAATATGATCTTTCTAAGAAAGGTTGGATTTTTTTTATTTTATACCACGAATTTTCGGATTTTTTTTTTATAAAAAAAATGTTCATTTGCATCAATATATAGGGTTTGTAATTAATTAGAAATCTAGGGAAAACCTATTTTCCCCATTAGGCCTATCGATCGATGTTGAGCCCCCCCCCCCCCCCCCCACACCTTTGCTGTCGATTATACTAAGGTGAAAGAAAAGTCGATGAAGTGTACAGTGTTTACTCTGCAATCTTCAGCTTTGATTGTACATTGATAACGGTTAAGCCGTATTGACAACCTTGTTACGAAAATTAAATTTTAGTACCATACTTTTATATTAGGTTTTTCCGAGGGTTTAACACATTTTCATATGATCTTTAGAGCTATCGATAACTGGAAGTACTGTATTGACAACCTTGTTACGAAAAAGACATTTTAGGGGAAGGATGTAGTTACCGGGTGTACCACTACCGACATACAACATAAATAATCTATAAATACTTATAATAAAATAAATACTTTTAAATCTATAATACTAGGTTAGGTTAGGTTAGGTTGTTTGGTTAGGGTAATGTATTTTTGTAACCAAAGGCAGTCAAAATAGATGGGAACATGATGGTGATCATCCGCGTAGTGTAAACAAGACGGGCGGTACACCCGGTAACTACATTCTTGCCCATTTTAGTACCATACTTTTTTATTAGGTTTTGCCGAGGGGGTAAACATTTTTTTCTTATGATCTTTAGAGCATATAGATTCAATATTTATTATCAAATATATCAAAAAAATTTGTGGTATTAAAATAACATTGAACCGAAAGGTCGGATGAAAAAGATACATTTAGAATATTGAGAGAAGATGAAGGGTTGATTTGCGTATTGTTGAAGAATAGTTGATAGTCTTGTGGAAGATTGTGATGTAGAGATGGAGGCAGAAACTGAGTATTGGAGGCTTTGAAAGTAACCAGATATTCTCTAACCCAATCAGAAATAATTGATAGATTAGAAGATAGGCATTCTATGGCCTCGTCAAGTTTGTTTTGGAGTTCTTGCATAGCCTACTGAGTTCATGTGGAAAACTAGTTGAATAGTGTAAGGTAGAGTCGTCAGCATATGAGTGGATAGGACTGGAGGTACTGTTGAGTAGATCATTAATAAATATTAGAAATATAATTGGGAGACAGGACAGAACCCTGAGGAACACGAGTTGATAGGAGTGAGCGATGTATAATGATAGAAACTAGCTAAAACCAAAACAAAAAATCACGAAATAAAAGTTGGTTAGTTTCCTTGATAAATACCGAACAACTTAGTAAAGACCTCTTCTAATGAGCGGTACTCAACTAATAATTCCTTAAATCAATTATCACCATGATCAACAATGGCTATATGCATTAAAGAGTTAACATTTCCTATTAATAAACTCTACTGTAAAGTCAACATTGGATAATAAAACATTACATATTGCATGTATCACAAATTCAATGACAATTAGGCACAACAAGTAATAGAAATAGTCACATCACTAAATATGATAAAATAAAACTTTTACTTACATTATGTCCCTCCATAAACCTAAGTGAATCGCACAACAAGTCAGACACCTCGGGAACCATGGCAGACGATAGGGTACAGTAGACACCGCGGAATTTATCCAGTTTTACACCGGGTCGAAACCATCGATATATTTTTTAGACAGATATGTTAGTTAGGTCATGTACTTCATTGCCATATATGTCCACCCCGCCGGAAATTCATTATAAAAAATATCCCTAAACCCCTAAACAAAATATAAACAGGGAACGTGAGCTGGGTTTAGACCGTCGCGCACCCATAGACAGGGAACGTGAGCTGGGTTTAGACCGTCGCGGAGACAGGTTAGTTTTCGGTTAAGTTAGGTTAGGTTAGGTTAGGCTATTTTTTTGCATTTTCCGATGGGGTTCATAAAAAAACATTCCTAAAAAACTCATGGCAGACGATAGGGGACAGTAGACACCGCAAACACTGGAATGCGGATATGGCAAGGAAACTTCAATAACTAATTCATTACAATCTTACGCTTAAGTTCTTGATAGCGTAATGCATAGTGGGCGGAATTTCGATGTGAGTATCCTGGGTTCGAGTCCTCGGAGTGCCACATGTATTTGTTGATTTTATTAATTGAGTTTAGATGTGAAGTTGGTTGGTGTTAAAACATAATAATATATTTGCAATAATAACTTTATATAAACATAATCGCTTTAGGCCTCGAATATAATACGTAACAGCAAAACCGAAACTTTTACTATATTTATGTTCAATTAATACTTTATAAGTTTCAATCACATTAGTTAGGTATTTTGATAAACATTTATACCAGTATCCAATAACAAACACATTGAGAACATCACTGGCACAACACAAAGGTAGCTCCGTGACCCAGCCAACACCCACGACAAGTAGCGAACTTATGAATAGAACGATGGATAAAAGAAACATTTTACCTACATGCACAGCAATAGAAACAAGTGACTTATGACAAGTGCTACATTGTAAGTCCGAAACAAGCGACCCAATGAGTCATTCTGATCCAAAATGTATGTAAACACAAATTACACTTTAATACATTAGCCAACATTGATGAATGCCTGTGAATATCTAACACACATATATAAAATAATAATAATAATTCCTAAATAATTACAAATATATAAAGATCATATTGACTAATGAATCTTGTATAAATAACAATCTACACCTTGGAAAGACATATACATGTGAACCAATATGTCCAAACCAAAGGATTCATACATCTGTTTACAGGAATGAATATGCCCAAAAATCTTAATACGAAACCTTAAACAATATAAATTCATGCCAATTAATAACTAGTATAGATTCATGAATATACAATTCAACAAATAATCGAAATTTTTCGATAGCGCACTGGAAAAAGTCTCACCGAAGTCCCGAAAGGAGGAGGATCAAAAGTTAGTAAGATAAGCATACTGGCGGTCTGAAAGTAGATTATGGGAAGATAAATGCTTAGGAAGTATTGAGTTAAGAATAGTTTCAAAAACTTTAGAGATGCAAGAAATGAGAGCAATTGGCCGATAGTTGGAGGGTTGGGAGAGGTCACCCTTCTTTGGGATAGGTTGAATATGAGCAAACTTCCAGCAAGAAGAAAAGAGGTTAGAGGAAAGACAGAGATGAAAGAGTTTGCCTAGGCAGGGAGTCAGCACGGAAGAACAGTTTAGGATTACAACAGGAGGAACACCATCCGGTCCGTATGCCTTCTTTGTATTAAGCCCAGAGAGAGCAGAAAGTACATCCTTAGAAGAGATTATGATATTAGGCATAAGTAAGAGAGAGGGGGATGAAGAGGGAGGAATAGCACTGGAATCATCCATGGTGGAGTTTTAAGCAAATTTTTGAGCAAAGAGTTCAGCTTTGTCAGAGGAAGAAGTGACGGTATTGCCGTCAGACTGGAAAAGATGAGGGAAAGATGAGGAAGTAAAATTGTTGGAGAGGTTCTTGGCTAGATACCTGAAAGCTTGGGAAAAGCTAGAGTTGGAAAGTTCAGAAAATTTCTTATTGATGAAAGAGTTTTTGGCTAGTCGAAGAACAGAATTGGCTTGATTCTGGGCAGAAACATTTGAGCATGAGATTCTTGAGTTTGAAGGCGACGGTACCATTTGAATGCTTCCTCCTTATTACGGACAGCAGTAGAACAAGCGTGAGTATACCAATATTTTTTTGCATTAGACTAAGAGAAAATAATGGAGTGTATGCTTCCATGCCCGAGAGGATTACCTCGGTTATGCGCTCGGCACACTCCGAGGGTCCCCGGCCACAGAAGCAAAAATAATTCCATGGGAAGTAAAAGAAGTAGCCTACTGCCGAAGAGCCTCCCAGTCGGCAACGCCAAAGTGTTAGATTAATATCCAGTATTCGTGAATGGATAATAGGTCGTAGGCGTGTGCATAAACCTTTAACCGTCTTGGTGGTGTGACGTTAACCACTCCGTTGGAACCGCATGGCTTGTCCTACGGTGACTCGCTGGGATCGCCAGGGCAGTGGATGTGGCTGCAGTTGATGTGTTGTTGTGTGCTTTGTTTCGTATGAGGGCTCGTGTCATGGGCAGCCCAGAGGGGCGCTTTGTTTTCGCCCATGTCAAGGCTTTATATATTTAATTGCAAAGTATATGTTTTATCATTAACCCTTAAAAAGCAGAGGTTAAGTAGTAATGATAGGATTTGAGAGAGAGAGAGAGAGAGTAGAACAGAGTGAGAGGAGGCACGCAGTGTTTTTTGCCATGCTCGATGACGTCACGGCTGGCTGGCCTCTTGGGGATTGGTTGGAGGAGTTTTTTACCATGCTTGGTGACGTCAAGTTTGGCTGGCTTCTTTGGCATTGGCTGAAGGAATTGTTACCGCTTTGCCTACGCGGTGCGAGCTAGTGCTAGTATATATACAGCTCTCTTGCCACTCTCTCCCTCAGATCTGGTTTCTAGAACGCATCCCTCTTATATCTGTCCCCCTCTCTGCACCTGAGAACCTTTTCCTCTGCCTATCTCTCTCATTTTCCATATCTTTCACCACCTTTTATTAATAATATACCCCCTCTGGTTAAGTCTGCATAATCAGCTTCATGCTGGCCAGTTGTATTGTGCGTTAAGGTCTTATATAACCCATGTATGTTAGTTGTTAAGATAAGTTGATCACGAAGCATTGGTTGGCATTCATATTGTTCAGTACTGCTTCCTGTAATTATTAGTGTTCTGCTGGATTAGATAATGCTAGACTAGGAGTCTGATACTATAAGGTATTGTTTCCGATGGGTGCTGGCTTTAGTTAAAAGCTGCACGACATACCTGAGAACTGGAGTTGATTGGGTAAGTTCTAGTCTGTGTGCCATTGAGAATAGAGCATGCACGAATGAGGGCTTTTTGCCTATACCATTCTGCACTGTTCTAGGCTCGGTTGTTTGTCTTTGAGGTACGCCAGGAGAGCGCGTAATACTTCGGTATTAAGGTTTCTCAAGGGAGCTACCCTTCACTCTAACGTAATACTTGACGCACAGACTTGAGATTTGCACTAGGCTATGCGGCATGCCATGCGCACCAGTATCTCGTATCATTGACTCTAGCTAGAATTTATCAGTCATAGTAGACATTAAGTATATTAACCCAATTACTCTTATTATGCATACCCGTTTATGATTACACAAGCATTTCGCAGCCTAGTTTGATGTATTGAGACACAAACGACTTAGGCTCTTTTTGTTGATAGGAATACTGCATTGTCGTGGCGATTATTATTAGTGTTGTAGCGTTTAGGATATTCTTGGTCCCGACTGCATTATATATCCTGCCTTTTTGTGAGCATAGCCTGCTCGAGCATTGTTCTGCTGCCAGCCTTTTTGGGGTTCCATTTCCGATTCGAGCATCTTGATAGCATCTAACATTTAAAGAAGATTCCTTGTTGGTGTTGAAGGACTTTAGTGTACTTTCTTTCATGCAGGAGTGCCTGACATTTATTGATTAAAGTAACGTAAGCTGTAACTTCTTTTACCACCTTACTTTGCATACCATAACCAAGCACCTTCGGTTATAGGTAGTAATAGGCTGTTTTCACATAACATTAAGCCTAGAGTAGACGCACATTTATTGAGAGTTTAATAACCTATTATTGCATATAGAACTCTGGAGAGAATTTTGTGTTCTTTGTTCACTGGGAATATACATCAGAGGTTGGATCTAGCGCTTTCCGTTGTAGCATTTATGCCATTACTAGTCCAATGAATAAGAGCCCTGATATATTTAAACCTCAGTCGTAACAGTGGTATAATGGTTAGAGTGTTTAAACATTTGTGTGTGATAACCCAGGTTCGAATCCCGGTGGATCACATAATTATATGCTGTCATTAATTTCATTGGAGGTGTTTGGTGTTGTGGTGAAATTAATAAAATATAGAATACCACCTAATCACATATTACTTCCATTTCATTAGTAATGTTTTTGTTTTTGTTTTGTTTTATGGGCTGTCTTTCAGGAGGCTTATCGCATTCGCCTAGTAGACACTTCCTAAAGGCTTATCATGCTTCTTAAGTTAATGTAATTAATGAAGCTATTTCTGCAATACACCTCTCTAATGGAGTAGAATTTCCCCCAAATACATTACATAAAGTAAAAGTGTTATCACCTTGTCTCACTGTATTCTATTTAAGGGGGTGTATTATCTGGACTCCCTTCTCCCTCATGTTTAGCTCTGCAATTTAAAAGGCCGGGACATTTTTCAAAAATGTTCTCGAAGGGGGTTCTTGGGGGTATTTTTTAAGCTTGATGGAAGTCTAGAGAGTAAACTAAAAAATAGATAATAATACAATACAATCATAATTAAAGACTAGGAACCTTCCCTTAATCACTTCAGTACTGTGGCATAATTTTCTATATATTCTGGCTAACGCTGGACGAAGGACCCCTTAAAGTTCCAAAGGGTATAATATATCTAGATTAAACTTTTAAGTAAATAGATCTTTTCGAAGCAGGGAGCAAGTCATTTGTGAGGCAGGTATTATTGAAGGAGCTCCGAAGCTACCGAAAAATGCACAAATATATCTTGAAAGGGGGTCTATGTTTTTTTTTTTTTAAAGCTTGATGAAAATCTAGCGAGGAAACTAAAATAATCTCTATATATATATATAAATGCATTACCGCCTTGACTTATGGTATCTTGTAGTGTCCGGGCCCAATCTTGTCTTTATGGGCTAATTGTTTCAACACCACGTTTTTTTTTTTGTTTTTTTTTCTAGTTACCATTAGTCGATTTTTCTCGCCTCTTGGACTCAACGGGGAAAATACTATCTCAATAAACACAACGACGTAATGGTCGTCGTATTCTGGTTACCATTAGACGATTTTCTTTAATATATTATTTACCCCATGGACTCGAGGGGAAAATACTATCTCAAAAAGCCACTGAATAGCTACGATGGTAACAACGATGGCATAATTTTTATATGATTCTGGTTACCATTAGACGATTTTTAATAAGTTTACAATCTACCTCTTGGCCTCATAGGGGAAAATACTATCCCAAGAAACTATCTGAACCCTCTTAGGATCATGACACGTTTGGACAGTATATTCTGGCTATCAATAAGACCATTGTATACAGCTTAGGAAGGATCTGTGAGAATCAAAAGGGTAAATGTTATCTCGATTAACGTCGACTTCCAATCACCCTGCCTAATCTGAGAAAACCATAGTCTAATAAAAACCGTTAAAGAGCGTCATAATCCTCAAGGGGCTAAATTGCATAACATCGTCTGTTAGCCAGAATAAAAGGGAACTAAGGCGTCATCGTACTGAAGGGGTTAATGGTTACTATGTAGTCCGGCCAATGGTCTTATACAAAACATAAATCAACATATAAACAGACTATGTAAATTAAGCCCCCACACCTTCATCTACACCTTCAGCACCCTCCCTCACCCCTACTACTTCATTGCTTCCATACATTACAGTTATGAACATTATGATTTGCCTCACCTTTTCTATATTCATGTCATGTCATGTTATTCAAGTTAATGATATCAAATGTTCACTACAGCATATAAAGTATCTAAATTAGGTCAGGAACAAAATGCCTGAGGCTGTCTTCGGATACAGACGAAAGATTCCATTTTCGTATTTAATTTTCTTATGAATTACAAAACATTCATATTTATTTTTTATTAATTTCACCACAACACCAAACACCTCCAATGAAATTAATGAAAGCATACTGTATATGTGATCCACCAGGATTCGAACCCGGGTTATCACACACAGATTTTTAGACACCTTAACCATTACACCACCAAGACGGTTAAAGGTTTATGCACACGCCTACGACTTATTATCCATTCTCGAATACTGGATATTAATCTAATCATGTTCATATTCCCACCGCACTATGGTAGCCTAATGTTTAAAATAATATTCATGGGGCACAGATCATTTTAGAACGGCCTCGCTACGAAGTATCCCTGAACCTACTGATAATCTATTTTTTATTAATTTCACCACAACACCAAACACCTTCGATGAAATTAATGAAAGCATACATGTGATCCACCGGGATTCGAACCCGGGTTATCACACACAGATTTGTAAGTGCGTTTCTTATTACATTTCCGTTTTCTATATTTCCCAAACCCCATCAACTCATTGGACACGATGAACCCGTGAGAAAGGTGAACTGATAACTTCGGGATGGCAACCCACAAAACCTCACCTTTTCACATAGACCAGATAGTACAGATGTCTGAAGTTACATGAATTAGATTGGCAATAAAGCCCTTAACCCCTTCTTTACCGACGACGTAATTTTAGGTTTATCCTACCTATATTTAATCGATTTTGTGCAGTTTGAGAAGGATATGTGGTATACAAAATGGTTAAGTGAGATAGTTCGAAGCCTGTTACTTGCTGGAGGCTTTTCTTAAACTGAATAAAATCGTTTAATAGTATCCAGAGTAAAGATAAAATGAGGGCACCGGTAGTGAAAAGGTTAAGGATTATTCTGCATGTTGACACTTTATTATGGCTATCATTAGACGATTTTACTTCAGCATTGGAAGGCCCTCTACAGTATGTATCAAACAGATTAATAGGGGGAGGCGAATAGCGCATACGTGGGAATATCAACACTCAGGGACCTCGATGATAACACTAGGGAATATCAACACTCAGGGACCTCGATGATAACACTAGGGAATATCAACACTCAGGGACCTCGATGATAACACTAGGAAATATCAACACTCAGGAACTTCAATGATAACACTAGGGAATATCAACACTCAGAGACCTCGATGATAACACTAGGGAATATCAACACTCAGGGACCTCGATGATAACACTAGGGAATATCAACACTCAGGGACCTCGATGATAACACTAGGGAATATCAACACTCAGGGACCTCGATGATAACACTAGGGAATATCAATACTCATGGACCTCGATGATAACACTAGGGAATATCAACACTCAGGGACCTCGATGATAACACTAGGGAATATCAACACCCAGGAACCTCGATGATAACACTAGGGAATATCAACACTCAGGGACCTCGATGATAACACTAGGGAATATCAACACTCAGGAACCTCGATGATAACACTAGGGAATATCAACTGTCAGGGACCTCAATGATAACACTAGGGAATATCAACACTCAGGGACCTCGATGATAACACTAGGGAATATACACACTCAGGGACCTCGATGATAACACTAGGGAATATCAACACTCAGGGACCTCGATGATAACACTAGGGAATATCAACACTCAGGGACCTCGATGATAACACTATGGAATATCAACACTCAGGGACCTCGATGATAACACTAGGGAATATCAACACTCAGGGACCTCGATGATAACACTAGGGAATATCAACACTCAGGGACCTCGATGATAACACTAGGGAATATCAACACTCAGGGACCTCGATGATAACACTAGAGAATATCAACACTCAGGGACCTCGATGATAACACTAGGGAATATCAACACTCAGGAACCTCAATGATAACACTAGGGAATATCAACACTCAGGGACCTCGATGATAACACTAGGGAATATCAACACTCAGGGACCTCGATGATAACACTAGGGAATATCAACACTCAGGGACCTCAATGATAACACTAGGGAATATCAACACTCAGGGACCTCGATGATAACACTAGGGAATATCAACACTCAGGGACCTCGATGATAACACTAGGGAATATCAACACTCAGGGACCTCGATGATAACACTAGGGAATATCAACACTCAGGGACCTCGATGATAACACTAGGGAATATCAACACTCGATGATAACACTAGGGAATATCAACACTCAGGGACCTCGATGATAACACTAGGGAATATCAACACTCAGGGACCTCGATGATAACACTAGGGAATATCAACACCCAGGGACCTCGATGATAACACTAGGGAATATCAACACTCAGGGACCTCGATGATAACACTAGGGAATATCAACACTCAGGTACCTCGATGATAACACTAGAGAATATCAACACTCAGGGACCTCAATGCTAACACTAGGGAATATCAACACTCAGGGACCTCGATGATAACACTAGGGAATATCAACACTCAGGGACCTCGATGATAACACTAGGGAATATCAACACTCAGGGACCTCTATGATAACACTAGGGAATATCAACACTCAGGGACCTTGATGATGAGACGTGGGAGTATCAACACTCACGGACCTCGATGATAACACTAGGGAATATACACACTCAGGGACCTCGATGATAACACTAGGGAATATCAACACTCAGGGACCTCGATGATAACACTAGGGAATATCAACACTCAGGGACCTCGATGATAACACTAGGGAATATCAACACTCAGGGACCTCGATGATAACACTAGGGAATATCAACACTCAGGGACCTCGATGATAACACTAGGGAATATCAACACTCAGGGACCTCGATGATAACACTAGGGAATATCAACACTCAGGGACCTCGATGATAACACTAGGGAATATCAACACTCAGGGACCTCGATGATAACACTAGGGAATATCAACACTCGATGATAACACTAGGGAATATCAACACTCAGGGACCTCGATGATAACACTAGGGAATATCAACACTCGATGATAACACTAGGGAATATCAACACTCGATGATAACACTAGGGAATATCAACACTCAGGGACCTCGATGATAACACTAGGGAATATCAACACTCAAGGACCTCGATGATAACACTAGGGAATATACACACTCAGGGACCTCGATGATAAGGCGTGGGAATATCAACACTCAAGGACCTCGATGATAACACTAGGGAATATACACACTCAGGGACCTCGATGATAAGGCGTGGGAATATCAACACTCAAGGACCTCGATGATAACACTAGGGAATATACACACTCAGGGACCTCGATGATAAGGCGTGGGAATATCAACACTCACTGACCTCGATGATAAAACGTAGAAAGCATAAACTGAAAGTGACATGACATGGACTTGGCGGTCGTCACTGTATTACAATAATTGATAATGAGAAGTAAATGGAATAAAGGAAGAGGAGAGAGAGAGAGAGAGAGATCACTGGTCTATCTTCTGTGCTATCAAATTGTTGGGGCAGGGCAGATCAGTGTTGTCAATCCATAGGCAGTGAGGGCTCTTCATAAATTTGAAAAAACTATAGTCAGAACCTCACGCCACCCCCATGTTTACATCGGTGACATCTAGATTCGAAGGTTTGGGTGACCTGAACGATACCGTTCCAACTAGTACCAGTCCACCAGTATGAATTCCTATTTAATATTGCTTAAGATCCACAACCCTGAACTAAATACATATTACATAGTCTGTTTTTATAAAGTTAGCGACAAATTGGCTTATCTCCATCTTAAATATTCTGCCATTACAAAGAGTTTATATCAAAATGTGGTGTTAATTGTGAAAACGTAGCATAAATATGATACACAGACACAACCGTTTTTATTCATCTGATAATGATCGAATACTCAGCTGGTAGTGGAGTAAAGTTTTTCGCCATGTTAAAAAGAATATAATATAGTTGGCCGCGTCTTTTTGCTATCAGTGAAGGTCCTTGATGACAAGCCGTAAACATTGTCAACACGATCTTCAAGATAAAACATGGGAATTATCCAATGGAAGAGTCACGTGTACCAAGAGCCACTATAAAAGCAGCAGCAATCATCGTGGAGCCACAGTTGAGACTCAGTTGAGTTGAAGTTGACAATCACATTTGTTGGAGCAGCAGAGAAAAATGTTACTCGGTTCTCTCTTTTTGGTATTGTTTGTGGTGTTATGTGGTGAGTCAGGATGAAGGATTATGTACAAGAATAAATATTATATATCACTATTGAATTACAAGAATACAAATTGTATTTATATTTAATTATTTATTGATTGTTTCAAATGTTAATTAATGCTTCAACCACTAGGCAATTCTCATTATTTCAGTGTAGTGTCTTAAAAGGACAATACATGAATATGTCCAAATTTAACTTGTCATCAGTTTGGTAAATCACCAACAGTTCTGACCTGTATCCAATATGCTCCAGTCACTTCATAAATAGTTCTGTAGTCCTTGTCAACTATTTTTTTCTATAAATACACTACACTTCTCCATTCTTCTCTATCCATATATCTTATTATTTTATCTATATTGTCTTCCAGGCAAGGCATCTTTTGTGGCAGCGCTCGACAACACAACTAAAGGTAATGAACGTACTGTACATATACCAAATGAAGAGGGGCTCTTTATTGACAACATTTTACACATCACTTCTTATAGTTATTGAAAATTTAGCTAATAGTTCATAACCTGAGTGACATCCCTAGATGCTCAGTGTGCCTTCCTGTGTGATAATACGGGATGCATGACTTTTCTCGCTTATTTCCTGATATTTAGAATTTATTAGTGGTATGCACAGTAAATAATAGGCTTGGCTTGGCTTCGCGCTTGCCTTGCTTAGATGAATCAATTCAGTGTGCGACTGTGTATGCAGATGCAATGAAAAATGTAGATTTCGTGATGTAATACCTCCCGCCGCATGATAAATGGTTTCTAACCCATCCAAACTGCACCAATACTAATATATCGTGTAATACGATAGATAGGCAATATATATGCTAACATTCGTCTCTATGACGTATCTAGTTAGGTAGTTGGTCAACAGTCGTTTCCATGGTTAATGCATAGAAATTCAGATCGTGAGTAGTAAGATCGCAAGTTGTAAGTAAGTTAAGATTATAAAAGGCCTAATATGCTATTATGCAATATTGATATGGTCTTGTGCAGTATATATGACTTTATCGTATATATTGAATTATCTATTCAGATGCAGTACAATATTTTTCCTGGCTGGCGGTAGCCGGCAGCAACTCGGCGTTCTGGAGAACGTCGAGCTACCACTGACACCACCCTGTCAACATCTATATCCGTTTCATTTCGTTGTGCTATAGTGCCTTTAGATACAGCAAATGGCCAGAATTCAACACACATCACATACATAGACACTCTCATCGACGCCATGACTGACAGATAAGCAGGTTTTCTCATACTAATTATCATAACATAATTATTTCGGTTTCTTTCCTCTGAGTGAGCTCTTGTGCCACTCATTCCGACCCACCAACCGACATCTTGACCGGCCCATTCCCTACCTCATTGTTCTGTGTGAATGTTGGCAAGTTGAATCCCGGTGTATAATTAACCCTATCATTATTTAAATATATTTATATGTGAGTGACCCTTAGATTCAATTTAGATTCAATTTAATTTCAATTTAGATTCAATTTAGTTTAAAGTAGATTTTACTTGGATTTGATTTGGATTTAGATTATATATATAGGCCTAGTTTTTTTTTTTTTTTTTTTTGACACAATGAACGCCAACCCCAGATGGGACGTCACAACTTCGTCCACTTATTCCAGGTTCCTATTTATACTGCTAGGTGAACAGAGGCTACACCGTTAGGAGACTTGCCCAAATGTCTCTTCCCCGCCCGGGTCTCGAACTCGGGACCTTCTGGTTGTGAGCCAGAAGCGCTATCTGTTACGCCACGGGGAGTGATGTAAACACATTTATCACTACTGCTACCCTCGAGGACTTGGAATGGAGGCTAGGCTAGATAATGTTCAAGCTACACATAGCCGTATTGTTACTTTGAGTGAGGTGATAGTAGCGAGTATGACGGAGGAGGACGATATAGTAGCAGAGTGTGAAAATCGTGCTTTGTATGACGAATCAGTCTTCAAAGCGAAGAACTTGTTGCAACGCGCTATCATGTCTATGAAGGGAGGCGAAAACAACGCCGACAGACGGACAGAGCCGCAACGCACTGTGCACTCAATCTACCTACATTTGGGGGTAACTTGACAGAGTGGTTAGCCTTTTGGGATGTGTTTAGATCCACCGTACATAAATCCAATTTGGATATTGTCTGGAAGTTTCATTACCTGAAAGGGCAAATGGAAGGAGAGGCCTTGCATCTAATTGAGGGTTTCGCAGTAGTAGGAGATAGCTATAATGAGGCAGTACAATGATTGCAGTCAACATACTGGGATCGGGAACAACTTAAAGTGGCTCATGTCGTCGCCTTGTTAAATTTGACAGAACCAAAACACAGGGTTGATGAGTTAACAAAATTTAGAGCGGACATGGAATGCCACACTCGATCATTGGATATACTAGGGATTAACCTCACAAAAAATTATAGTTATTATACCAAGACAAAAGCGTCCTTTGGCAATACTAGACAAGGTAAGGTCATTTGATCTGGGTGAGTTTATAACCTCGTTCAGTAAAGAAATTAGGAATATGCAGTTGAACAATGGGAGATTGAGTGTGTCAGGAGGGGGTGGGAATGTCGAAATGAGGGAGACTGTAAGTATGACGGTGGGGACCAAAGGGAAAAAAGAGGGAACATACAAGAAACCTGCACAGACTTTATGTAAACTTTGTAATAACAACAAACATAACTGGAGTTTCTGTGTGAAATACCAAACAAATTAGTTAAAAATTGCACAAGCAAAAAGGTTAAAGCTATGTGTAGGTTGTCTGAGTAGAGAACATGGTAAACAAGGGCAATGTACGGTCACGTACTTAAGGCCCTGTCGTCACTGTAAAGGACATCACTTTGACAAGTTGTGTCCTACAGTTGACAAAGGCAAAGATGACAAACCAGAGGGTACTACAACTTTGACATTAGGTAGTACAAAGGACACCACTATATTGCCCACCATCAAGATTCCCATGGAAGGTAGTGACAGTAACAAAGTTTGTCGGGTGCTTCTCGACCAGGGGTCTCAACGGTCCTTTATAAAGAGGTCCATGCTAATGGGGCTTAAGCACCGAATCGTTGGGGCTGAGACTCTTCAATTGCAGGGCTTTACGGGGGTTACTGTGTCTTGGGTTTTGAGGCAGACACTTTACCAGTTAGACCAATAGAGTTATCCCACTTGGCCTGGTCGGCTCAAGGTATTTCCGCATCCGGTTTCTGTTTAGGCTAACCTATTTTCACTGACTTTACACTACTTCACCGTTTGGGAAGCGAAGGCTCCGAACAGAGAGGAACGAATAGAGAGGAACAAGCCTGACCCGAAACGACCATAAGTCCGTCAGAGAGAGACGAACGGGAATGGTGAGTCAACTTCACTGAGCGGCGCACATACAAGGCACTTTGTGCTACACAGGCACACTAACAGCCCAGTTGGCAACTCGCTTGAGTGGCTGGCAACTCCACAACCCAACCAAAGCAAGTCCTCACTACACTCCCTGTTCTCTCCTATCCCCTTCCTTGTCCTGTAGGAATTCCTGTAGGAATCCTACACACCTGTAGGAATTGTTTTTTACATCATACCCGAAAGAGGATTTATGGAGCTCCGATCTTACTCTCAACCATCTGAACAATTTTACCAGCACACCTAAACTTCGCAAGATGCGGGAATAGCCTCCCGAAAATATCAAGCCCTGGTGGGGGTTGAACTCTCGACCCTTGGGTTGTGAGGCAGACACTATACCAGTTAGACCAATAGAGATGTCCCACTTGGCCTGGTCGGCTCAAGGTATTTCCGCATCCGGTTTCTGTTTAGGCTAACACGCATTGCGTAGTAAAGGAGTTAATCTGTCAGATCCCATGGGAGATCAAAGTGAGGTGCATATTCTACTTGGTGTTGATCACTATTATGATGTAGTATACCCTGGTTTCAAAAGAATATGTGGTGTAATTCTAATCCCCACTAAATTTGGCTTTTGCATGAGCGGAAAGGTAGATACCACACAGTCAAACATCCTGGTTGACACGGTTTCTTTATTAACCCTTGTCTAGCGGGAGAATTTGGGCTTATTTGGGCATATTCAGGCCCTCCTGAATGATAAATCAAGTATCTGCATGAAAAGAAATGTATTCAGCAAAAATCTAGGCGCTAAAAGCTTCAAAATGAGACCAGAACGAGCTACATAGCACTCGTGGTTCTCATACAGTGGTACCAGTAACATGGGAGTTTAGCGTATAGCGGAATATTTTTCCAGCTATGCTCACTACTGGCTACACTGCTGGCCTCTCGAGAACACAGAGAGAGTGAGTCAGTGGGCGGCGGTAGGCCCTGGGAGTCGGACGTGTGGCCCGCTGCACTCCCGGCCATTTGCACTCTATTTTAACCCTTTAAAAGCCATAATAAAGCTCCTAACTTGATGCAAATGCCAGTTAAGGGTTAAGGGTGAATGTAACCACGGCAGAGGAGTTGGTAAGTGATTAATCCCAACCTAGTGACCCTAAAATGACTGCCGAGTTTGACCTGGAAAGACTGGAAATTAGATCAGTCTAATGTGGAGACTGATTATGGCTCAGAAATTGCAATAACAAAGTTTGAAGATTCTGTGAGCTATGGTGCCACGGAGAAACAGTAAGAGGTTAGTCTATCCTGGAAATATAGTGAGATAAGCCTGCCAACAAATTATGGTTTGGCATTGGGTCGTTTGTATGCATTACAGCGTAAATTAACACATGAACTGAGCATGCGCCAGGCGTATGATGACGTATTTCGGAACTACTTAGACCGAGGTTTCATAGAACAAGTTGATGTGAAGGAACCAACTAGGAAGGGTAGGATTAATTGCCTAGCCCATCACGGAGTGAAAAAGGACAGTGCCACCAGACCAATACGGGTGGTGTATGACTGCTCGGCCCACCAAGGTTAACAGCTCAGTCTAAATGACTGCCTCCTGACTGGTCCGTCCATGGTATTGGATTTGTCTCAACATCTATTGCGGTTTAGACTCGGGCAATATGCTTTCACCAGTGATATAGAGAAAGCTTTCTTGATGGTGAAATTGCAAGAGGAGGATCGAGATGTCACTCACTTTCTTTGGTTCAAAGAAATTGGTGACTCTGGAAGTCCGGTCGTGATCTACCGATTTAGGGTCGTACTCTTTGGTGCTACATGTTCGCAGTTTCTGTTGAATGCCACCATTAAAAAAATCTGTCAGACACTCTTGAGGACACCGATAAACTATCTCGTGGTTTGTATATAGACAATTTACAGGGGTCTAGCGATAGTCAGGATGATTTGCTACAAACTTACTGGCAAGCACGTAGGTTGTTCGCAGACGCCCATCTATTTCTCCGTGAGTGGGTTACCACTAGTAAAAATCTTCAGAGTCTTATTCAGATGGACGGTACGGCATCTCATAACCAAGAACAGACCAGAAATTTGGGGATGATCTGGCGAACAATACAAGACACTCTAACCTTTCAAACTAGGTCTTTTGCTCAGCAGACGGAAACACACACGAAAAGGAGTCTGTTGAGCAATGTTTCACAATTTTGTTATCCTTTGGGTCTAGCATTACCCGTTTCAATAAGAGCTAGGATTCTGATGCAGGAGATTTGGAGACGTAACATAGGGTGGGACGACAGTTTGCCCGAAGACTTAAATGATCAAGGGATAACACTGTTTAAGGAGTATGACATCCTGTGTACCATGCAGCTACCTTGTGAAGTGACAGCATTTGGAAATGTTACATTACATACGTTTTGCGATGCTAGTGCCACGGCATACGGGGTAGCCATTTATGTCGTTACTTCATTTAGGGCGTATTTAGTTACAGCCCGGGCGAAGGTAGCACCGGTCAAGAAGGTAACTATCCCCAAAATGGAATTGACTGCCATGCTGCTATTAGGACGTCTGGTGAATCATGTATGCGCAGCATACGAGGAGGAATTAAATATAAATGTCATTCACGTATGGTGCGATAGTCAAGTATCACTCAACTGGGTACATAGCAAGAAGTCTCTGCCCGTTTATGTGCGAAATAGGGTCGATGAAATTAGGGCCCTATTACCAGACGTCGCTTATCATTATGTCATACAAAGGATAACCCTAGTGATCTTATAACTAGGGGAATAACGGCTAACCAGATAGTAAAGTCCGATTTATGGTGGCACGGACCAAAATGGCTGCTCCATGAAAATGAATGGACGATATTTGAAGCTGTTGGTGAGGGACTTTTGCCATTGGAAACAGTGACAGTTAATACCCAACCAAGTGAGCCACCGGATACATTAATAGAGTGGGCAAGATTTGGTGACTATAACAAATTAGTCAGAGTTGTAGCCTGGGTGTTGAGATTTGTATCCAACAACAAGGGTAAAGTAACGGACCAACTCTGCAATAGGGATCACATCATTAATACTCGTGAATATAAAGCAGCTGAAGTAACTTTAATTAAATGGGTTCAAACAGAAACCTTTTCCAATGAATTAGAATCTTTGCAAAACTCTGATAAATTAATAATGCCTAACTTGGTGCGTCAACTGAGGTTGCACCTGGATAATGACCTCATCAGGTGTTAGGGAAGCCTGAAGCGGTCGGGTGTAACGGACGGCACAAATCGTCCTATACTTATGCCAGCTAAACATCATGTCACTGACCTCTTGGTAAAACGCACACATGAAGAGGTAAAACACTACGGGGTTCATCACATCATATCAAATTTGCGTCTCACATGGTGGACATCCAGAGTTCGACAAGTAGCTCGACGCGTAGTAAGGAAATGTGTGATATGCCAAAGATTAAAGGGTAAACCTTATGTGACTGGACCAGCTCCGCCTTTACCTGAATGCCGTGTAAAACATATCGAACCCTTCCAAGCTGTACGGTTAGATTACACTGGTGCATTAAAGACGAGAGAGCAAGATCAGGTCTATATACTACTGTTTACCTGTGCGACGTCTCGCGCGGTACACTTAGAATTATGTGATAATATGTCTAGTGAGGAATTTATGCTGGCTTTTAGGCGGTTTTGTGCACGTCGGTCGTTCCTCAACTAGTGCTTAGTGACAATGCTCCTACTTCTATCTGTCTAGTCCATTCATACACATATATTTTACTTATTAACAACAATAATCATGACAAGGACAAACTAACCAAAATTGATATGTGTGTAACCTCCCTTTTGTTACAGCCGACTGTCATGCATCATTCACTGACATCGGCGATCGGTGCCTCATGGTGGAGACTGTCTTAGAAGCATCCTGGCATGAGGTCAACAACTTCTGTCATCAGGTCAATGGTCAACTGGCAATCTTGAATGATGCAAATGACTTATACTTCCTCACCCAGTACCTCTATGACAATGGTTAGTGATATTTTTAACAAACTATTCCTACTCACCAAATTCAACTATTAACCCATTCAGTACCGGTGACATCCTTTCCATTATATTCTGGCAACTATTAGATGGTTTTTATTCAGCTTAGGAAGGATGTCTACCCGTTTAAAGATTATAGACCAGTGGTTCTTAACCCTTTTACTACCACGCCCCCTCTAGGAATTGGTCCATCCCTCCACGCCCCCTTGCATCTATAGATAACATTTCCTACCAGATTTGAAAGAAAAATAAACAAAATGGCTGTTTTTTTTTATCAAGCATGAATTAATGAAATACTTGACACTGCTTCTTAGCTACCAGATCTTGAATGCCAGAGAGTGCACAACGTAAGTCCCCTTCAACGCTCAGTCGGTTTCTGTACTTGGTCTTCACAAAGATAAGCGGATCCAAATATAATTGGAATCTGGAGCCTGATGTGAGATCAGAGGGTAAACAGAAAGGTACTACTTGACCTAGAACGTCTCAAGATCCAGTTCTTTGAAGTCTTCTTTAGCTGTAGAGTTGAACTTTAACTCAAGAAACTCCTCTTGCACTTCATCCGAAACATCAGCTACTTCACATTGAAATGGGTTCCTGAGGAATTTCCAGGATTCACGCTTCTCATCTATATGTGGGAAGTATCTGATGAATTCTGCTTTTAAGTCAGTCATATGAGTGATTATTTGTTTCTTAACTCAGAATCAAGGTAACAGCGAATGAGAGCAGAATCCAAGTTACTTAAACAGGCTGTATTTCCATACTGAATTAGACATTTGCAGAGGTCGAGTTTGGCCATGAAGGTTTGAATGATGTTGTGGTGCGTGATGATGCTGATTTTTTTCCCTTGTAGTTTAAGATTGACAGCATTCAGCGCTTTAAAGATGTCCACCAGGTAAGCTAGAGATAGCTGAAAGCCTTCAGACTAGAACTTGTCATGGAGATCTGCCTTCTGATGCAAATCTAGAAATATTGCTACTTCTTCTCGTAGTTCATAAAGCTGTCCAAGCATGTTTCCCTTTGAAAGCCATCGTACGTTCGTGTGAAAAAGCAGACCTTAAATCCGCTCATGGCCGAGTGGTTACGGTGCCCAACTCTGGGGTGATTGAATATACCTGGGGTAAGTGGGTTCGAATCCTGGTCAGGAAACTTCTCTCCCAAGTATACAAGACGAGTCATAGATGTAATTAAAACTTAGCGAAGTTATTGGCTGAACGAAAAATCAAACGTGTCCAATACAAAAGAAAAGTACCAGAGAATGGAGCTCACCAACGAGAAGTATACAGGACGAGTTACCCCCCCCCCCCCCCCCTTCCCCATGGGTTTCGAGGGATAGGGAAGGGGCTAAATAAGTGGAGAAAATGGTAAGCCTAAGTAGACTATGAAAAATTATTGTTGGTAAAGGCAATACTTTTGCATTTGTTCATAAACTTCTCAATATTAGCCCACACTCTTGTTACGAGAATAACAAATATAATTAGAGAAATTCTTATTTTTTCCCCTGGGCTCACCCACCTCCCTGGAAATTACTAACGCCCCCCAGATTAAGAACCACTCTTATAGACAATCTCAATTAATCCTTTTAGCTATGCATAATATTATATGCTTCCTAAGATTCGTCAAATCGTCTATATGCAGCTGAAATAAATATAAAAAGACATCACCGGTAATGTAAGGGTTAAAAAGTTAAACACAAATATTGTTGCTGTTGTACTTAAACATAAAATACACTGCTCTACTAGGCTAGGAATAATTCGACAGTTGTTTGGAAGTTCTCGTCTTTATTTAACAAACTACCATGATAACCGTAATCCACACAGCAAGATGAGTTCAAACTATTAGTTGATATACCTACGACGGCCCAGTATAGTTTGCACTTTGGAATTTTTACATTCCCATCACTACCTATTTGGACAATCGCCAGATATTTACGCGCAATCGAAAGCATTTTTTTTCTATGCGAGTGAGGGAGACAAAAGGCAGAACTGCCGGTGTTGAGTGCCTCCCCCAGAGTTGAAAGAGTGGCAGGGCCAAAATCAAGGGTTGGTCGAGCCAATATGCCTGGACACACGGAGCTTGAAGCAATTTAAGTCATAGGAAGAGGGAAAGACTGATTCTGGGAGAGTTCCAGAGCTCAGCAGTTGAATAAAAGAAAGACTGAGAATAACATTTCACTCTTGGGTTGGAGAGTTGCACAGAGTAGGGGTGGGATTGTGTTGCAAGACGGGTACTACATACCCTACGTAGAGGAGGTGGTATACACTGGGAAAGCTCTGAGAAACATTGATTATTGTAGTAGCGATAGAATAGCGAGAGAGATGCAACATTGCGGTGAAAAGAGAGAGATTGCATAGAGTGGGTGAGTGGATGGGAGTTAATGATACGAAAGGCTTTCCTTTCTACTTTGTCTAGGAGTGCGATGTGAGAGGATCCTCCCCACACATGTGAACAACAATACTCAATACAAGGACACACTGTGCCCCTGTATAGAGCAAGAAACTGTGCAGGGGTAAAGAAGGCAGTTGAGCACACCCAGCTTCTGGGAGGCTGCCTTAGCAAGACTGGTAATTTGGTCCTTCCAAGTGAGAGCAGAAAAAATGATTAAGAAATTGGGGTTTTGAAGCATTAAAGGCAACAAGGTTTTCTCTGCCCCAATTGGAAATAGTAGTTAGATCAGAAGATAAGTGTTGCATGGCTTCATTACATTTGTTTTTTAGGAATATCTGGCTGGGGCGTTCAGGAAAACTAATTGAGTAGTGTAAGATAGAGTCGTCTGTGTATGAATGGATGGGACTGGAGGTACAGTTGAGAAGATAATTTATGAAAATTACAAAGAGAATGGGAGATAGGACAGAGCCCTGAGGAACACCGGAAAATAGAAAAGGTCTTACCGAAGTCCCAAAAAGAGGATGATCAAGAGTTAGTAAGATATGAAAGAAGATCACCAGTAGAGCGACCCTTAAGGAAACCATAATGGCGATCTGAGAGTAGATTATAAGAAGAGAAATGCTTAAGAAATTTGGAAGCAAGAATAGTTTCAAAAACTTTAGAGATACAAGAGATGAGAGTAATTGGATGACAGTTGGAGGGTTGAGAGCAGTCACCCTTTTTTGGGACAGGTTGAATGAGAGACAAAAAAGTTTGCCTAGGCAGAGAGTCAGCAGGCAAGCACATTTTTTTAGTACAACAGGAGGAACACCGTCCGGACCGTACACCTTCTTAGTATTAAGCCCAGAGAGGGTAGAAAATACATCTTTAGAAGAGATTAGGATTATTAGGTATAAGTAGGAGATATGGAGGTGGAGAGGGAGGAATAACACCGGAATCATCCAAGGTGGAGTTTCTAGCATAAGCTTGAGTGAAGAGTTCAGCTTTGACAGAGTGGAAAAGGGGAGGGAAAGACGAGGAAGAAAAATTGTTGGAGAGGTTTTTGGCTTCGCCGCAATGTTGCATCTCTCTCGCTATTCTATCGCTACTACAATAATCAGTGTTCCTCAGAGCTTTCCCAGTGTATACCACCTCCTCTAGGTAGGGTACATAGTACCCGCCTTGCAACACAATCCCACCCCTACTCTGTGCAACTGTCCAACCCAAGAGTGAAACGTTATTCTCAGACTTTCTTCTATTCAACTGCTGAGCTCTGGAACTCTCTCCCAGAATCAGTCTTTCCCTCTTCCTATGACTTAAATTGCTTCAAACTCCGTGTGTCCAGGCATTTTAGCTCGAATGTCCCTTGATTTCGGCCCTGTCACTCTTTGAAATCTGGGGGAGGCACTCGCTGCAGGCAGGTATGCCTTTTCTCATTCACATAGAAAAAAAATAAATGCCAGAAAGCTTGGGAAGAGCTAGAGTTGGATAGTTCAGTGCATTTATTATTGATGACAGTGTTTGGCAAGTCAAAGAACAGATTTGACTTGATTCCGGGTAGAAACATAGGAAGAATGAGATTCTTGAATCTTAAGGCGTCGGTAGCGTTTGAATGCTTCCTCCTTGTTGCGGACAGCAGTAGAACAAGCGTGAGTAAACCAAGATCTTTTTGCATTACACTGAGAAAAAGAAAATGGAATGTATGCTTCCATGCCCGAGAGAATTACATCGGTAATGCGTTCCGCACTCTCCGAGGGTCCCTGGCCACGGAAGCAAAAGTCATTCCATGGGAAATAAAAAAAATACTGCCGAAGAGCCTTCCAGTAGGCAGCGCCAAAATGCCACAAGCGCCGCCGGCTGGTAAGATCGGGTGGCCGTACCGGAGAGATAGGACAGTTGACAGAGATAAGTTTATGGTCGGAGGAGCTCAAAGGAGAGAAGTCAAAGAATTTTGGATAGTCAGTATAGTTAGGGGAGAGATAAACAGCGCAGAAATATTTAGTTTGAGAGTGACAAGAAAACTTTAGCCAGAGAGTTGAGAATTCAGAAGAGTCAAAGTTGGGAACGCAAGAGAAAGCGAGGTTGTTGCGCACATATACACACCATCCACCTTTGGCTTGAAACTGAGGATAGAGATAGTAGGATGATACAGAGAAGGTTTTGCTGTCAGTAGTCCGAGACACCTGAGTTTCGGTGAGAAAGAGAAGATCAGGGTTGGCAGAGAAGAGGTGGTGCTCTACATAGTGGACGTTAGAGGAAAGGCCACGAATGTTGCTGAAGTTAATAGTAAGAGTAGAAGGTAATGGTCCAGAAGATTTTAAGGAGTTGTTGCCAGGGGTCAGTCCTATGAGGGCATTTCTGGTCCCCCCCCCCCCCTGGTGAATTCGAGGCGGGTTGTCGTTGCGTCATAATGTTTTTTTTTTTTTTTACAAAGAAAGGTAGTGTAGTATGTAAGGTGTTTGTAGTATAATGTATTGATAGGTATACATCAGGAGAGGGCTACGCTCCTTGATAAATTTACCACAGGACAAAAGAATGTGGTTGATAGATAGAATCCTGCCACAGGTGGAACATTGCGGCGGGAATACACGGTTCATATAAGGTTTCACGAGTGTCAAAAAGGTCAGGTCGGTCCACTGACTTTGCCACAGAAGTGTAATTGATTTCTTACCGAAAGAGAGACTTGACTGTAGATCCCGAGGGACGTCACTTGGCCCTCAAATTCTACCGCCAATAAGTTCGTCAGCCTGCTCATTGCCGAAAATATGACCATGACCAGGCACCCAAATCAAAGAGAAGGACTTACAACTTGAGTGTAACTTATTGATAATGCAGCCCTGGATTTCAGATGAATCCGTCCTACATGAATCAATTACCTGAAGGGCTGACTTAGAATCTGAAAAAACGACAAAGCTTTCATGAGGAGAAGCTTTAGCAAAATATATGGCCTGGTCAACTGCAAAAAGTTCAGAAGTGAATACAGATGTATGGATTGGCAAACGGTACCTGAGGCGACATTCAGTCAACCACACACTCGCACCCACACATTCATCCATTTTAGAGCCATCGGTGTAGAGGTGGAAAGAAGCTAGGTGTCCAATGAGGACCGCCTGATGTTTGGGAGAAGGGAGCCACTGGGCATCAACAGCAAAAGTGGGCTGCTCCCAAGGTGCTATCATTAATACAACCAGTTGGTCAACATTAGATAATTCATAGCCTAGCTTTCGCGTTACGAAGTGAAGCCGCACAGCCGTCAACTTGAGGGCCCCATGCAGCACATGCTTGTACTGCAGGCGGATCCCATAAGCCGGAAGGACTAGCGAACGTTTATGGTGTAAAGATATGCCGAACGAGAGGAGCATGTGTCTCACGACGAATACGGAGGGGCGGCACATTAGCTTCCACTTCCATATGCTCCACACGAGTACACCGAAGGGCTCCAAGATTAATAATAATAATAATAATAATAATAATAATATTTATTCAGTTAGCAATTTACAGAGTTGGTACCACATAGTATGTTATAAATATGACATGTACCAGCCTTGCATAATTCCAACTAAGGATAGCCCAATAAGGCCGTTAGGCGTATTTCCATTGGGGTCCTTGTGGGATTAGGTTAGCTGGGGAAATGGGGAGGATAAAGAAATAGATACTTTAGAGAAAGTATTTCTAGGGGGTTATTTTAAGATACCTTACATCCTATAGTAAATATCAGTAATCCGTAATCAGTAATCATTTCAGTTTGGTTTGTCTATCTCTTATGTCGCATTTAGTAGTAGACATAAGCTTGGTGCTCCCTTCTCGCAGCTGTCCGGTTCAGGTGTTCCTTCAGGCTACGTCTGAAGGAATACAGTGTTCTCTTTTCACGGACTGACTGGGGTAGGTCGTTCCAGTCTTTGATGGCAGTGAAGAAGAATGTTTGCTTACCCTGTCCTTGGATTCTCGGGACCTTAAAATTAAACATCCTGTTTCTTGTATTATGTCCACTCCTCTCATTTGCTTTAACAAAATCATTCTTTAGATACTCTGGAGCTCTGTCATAGACAATTTTGAAGGCATTAGTGAGCCTGATTTGTTTGGCCCTGTCAGAGACATTGAGCATACCTAGTGACTGAAGTTGTTCCTGGCCAACATGTGATCTGGGTCCTAGGTTCAGCATGAACCTAACCATTTTATTTTGAGTGACCTGAAGTTTGTGCTGTGCTGATTTAGATGATGCAGAGTACCAGGATGACACAGAATAGTCAAAATGACATTGAACAAGCGCTTGGCAGAGGGTCTCTTTGGTCGCCGCGGGCAAGCATCCCACCTGTCTATACAGGTATTTTATACGTGCTCTACACTTACTCAGGATAGATTCCAAAATTGTTTCACCTGACAAACTCGTGTCCAGTTTCAGTCCGAGATATTTAACTTGTGACACTGTTGTTATAGGAATATCATTACAGTTGACCGAGAAGCCCACAATGTCTTTCAGTTTGCGTTTTGTTCCACATAAGATGGCTTCCGTCTTGCCCAGGTGAAGAGATAGTCTATTGTCCACTAGCCATTCACTACATGATGCTAGTTCTTTGGAAAGTGAAGCGGCAATACTTATTGGGTCTTTTCCTGAAACCAGAAGCACGCTGTCGTCTGCATACAGTAATTATTTACATGAGACGCTCAGTTCCATGTCGTTCACATAACAGAGAAAGAGTAAGGGACCCAGGATGCTTCCCTGCGGGACCCCACAGTTAATTGGCATAGGATCAGATATATTATCATCAATTTTGACTCTTTGGGTTCTACCACTAAGATAAGATTTAAACCAGTTCACAGACCCTATGCCCATTGCTTGTAGTTTATTACATAGGATATCATGGTCTACTGTGTCAAACGCTTTTTGTAGATCAAGAAGAACCATACCGGTGTAGTTACCTTTAGATATTTCTTTACGAATGTGATCCGTTAAGTGGATGAGACAGGAGTCTGTAGAGTACATGCATCTGAAACCTGATTGAAACTTATAGAATAGATCATTTTGTTTGAGGTAGTGTTTAATTTGGGTGTATACCGCTCTTTCAAGGATTTTAGATACAATACATAATATGCTAACTGGTCTGTAGTTGCCAACTTCTAGTTTATTTCCTTTCTTGAATAGAGGGGTTACAATAGCTTCCTTCAGTTCAGCAGGTACTGTGTTGGTGTTAATTGACAAGTTGATGATGTGGGTTAGGGGGCCTGCTATACCAATGGCTCCATCTCGTAGAAATTTGGCAGGAATTTTGTCTGGTCCTGTGCTCTTATGTACATTTAGGTTAGACAGCTCGTCAAAAGTGTATTTTGGTGTAACATTTTGCAATCTAAATGTGTTCGGGTGTATGTCTTTATCTCTGTAGAAATTACGAAAGGTGGCCGTTGTTGTCGTGTATTTATTGAGAGGTTGAGGTAGGTTCTGTGCAAGTGTGTTTGCTATGGAAGTGAAGAAGGAGTTGAAGTAGGTTGAAATTTGTCGTTTATCGTGGCAAACCTGATCATTAATGGTGAGAGCAATATTAGTGTTAGACGAATCCCTTGTCTTGTTGCTGTAGCCTGTTGTTTTTAGGTGCCTCCATAGTTTCTTTGGGTTATTCTGATATTCCTCTGCCTTATTGTGAAAATAATTATTTTTCGCTGATTTCATTTTCCTACTTAGTTTATTCCTGGCCCTGTTGAACTCATGTTTCAGACCTTGATCCTGTCTATGTTTCGCTAGCCTTTTTAACAGATTGTCTCTGTGTTCCAGATGGTGTAGTATGTCATTGTTGATCCATGGGTCTGACGTTGCTTTAATTCGTATGTCTTTCAGAGGAGCTATTTCGTCTAGGATGTTTGTGATGATGGTTCTGAAGCCAACCCATGCGTCATTAACTCCCCCAGACATATTATGTTCCAGTAAGTCCGAGGAGGCAGGAGCCCCAGGATCATTGCCACTGCCTCGCACTACACTCACAACAACACTGCGGCCGTTAGAATTATCGCAGGAGGCTGAGGTTGCCACCAACGGTTTTATCGTATGGTAACTTATCGGACTTACTGGGCTCATATGACGCAAAATTGCGTCATAAACTTATTGGAGAGGTATAGAGATAAGTCCATATGACGCGATCGCGTCATATGAGTTTTTGGTGGACTTATTCATATGACGCGATCGCATCATATATGTCGCAAGGAGTTAACGTTTGTACTTCCAAACACTGGAGACCAGTCTGTATTCCATAAAATGTCCAGAAATGTTTCCTTATTGATTGAGGCGCAAGCATACATTCTAAAAGACATCCAACCTCTTCAAGGTACAACTGGATGCCGACTCATACACCTGCGAGCCATAGTAAATTTTTGAACGAAGGAGGGACTTATACACCATCAGTAAAGAGACACTGTCTACTCCCCAATAATGGCCAACAAGGTATTTAAGAATATTTAACCGTTTACTGCAAGAATTATTCAAATAAGTGACACAAGATTTTCAATTGAGCCTGTGATCAAAGTGCAGACCCAAGAACTTTACTGAATTTTTGAAAGGTATCGGCTCATTATCCAAAGTGATATGTATATTAGGTATGTTACGTCTACGAGTAAAAACTACACCAACACACTTAGCAACGGAAAACTTAATACCCCACCGCAAGGCCCAAAGATGGATGATATCAAGGGCCACTTGAATCAGCCCAGCTGAAAATTTCACATTGGGGGAAGAATGCCACAATGCGCAATCATCACCGTACAGTGAGTATTTAAGATTCCGGGGGACAGGAGCGGAAGACAGAATATCATTAATCATTAAACAAAATAAAGGGCTAAGCACACTGCCTTATGGTACCCTATTCTCCTGGACATAAACATCCGATGTTACTTGATGGGGCAACCTGACTGCGAATGAATGATCGATAAAAAATGAAGTTACAAATAAAAATGGACAAATTACCTCTGAAACCAAAAGCATAGAGTTTCGTAAGTAATCCATGTCACTAGGTCATATGAATATCTAAAAAAATACCTATCATGAATTCATTTTTGGTAAATGTCCCGGCGATACAATGCACCAAATTCATTAAATGTTCTAGTGTACCCGTGTTTACGAAAGCCACATTGCTGAACATTTAACAAATTCTCCGACTCTAAAACAAAAAGAAATCTAACATTAACCATCCTTTCAAAGACCTTACATAGACACTCCGTCAATACAATAGGACGAAACTGCTTAGGATCTGTAAGGTGGCACAGGCTCTTCGGGAGTGGTATGACATGCACAAACAGTTTTGAAACGTTCGAGACTTCCAAATCTCATTGTACATTGTACAATGCTAACAGCTCAGTTAGGTTGTCTAGACTAAGATGCAGAATCAAACTGTAGGTGACTTGCGAAGGACCCGGACTCGAACCTTTAGAGGATTTTAGGGCAAGGAGAAGTTCTTTCATCGTAAACTCAGTTGCAATCAGAGTTTAAATTTTATGTGGCAAAGACAAATTGATGGAGTTCGGCCTGCCATTTATGACCTGGCGTGAATTGATTCACCGTGGACACATAAGAACGCCAGGCACTACGTTTTACGGATCAAAATACTCTCCTTGCCTCAGCCCTAGACTTCTTATAAGCAATGAAGTTATCATCCGAGGGTCGTTTATAAAAATCCTGTATCGCCTATTACGTTTAGTGAGCGCTTCTCGGCAGTCCGGTGACCACCACGGAATTCTATGATTCGTGGGGACTGTAGAAGTTTTAGGAATAGCAGTCTTGGCTGCGTGTAAAATGCAAGTCTGAACGTGTGTTACCTTGTCATTAATCTCACTCCCCGTAATATCAAAGGTAGCAATTCTGGAGAAGGCACCCCAGTCTGCTTTCTTAAAGATGAATTTAATGGGCGGCAGTGGAGGAGCTAAGTAGCATGAACAAGAAAGGCAGATCGGCAGGTGGTCACTTCCCATAGAATCGTCGAAAGTGCCCTAAGTGATGTTAGGTAGTATTATGGGAGATGGCAAAGACAGGTTAACGCATGTTGTATGGCCCGTATGATCATCTACATGAGTCACATTACCATCATTCAGAAGACAGAGGTCAGATTTGTCCCCATCAACCATCGGTCCTTACACTACCCAATTGATGATGATGCTCATTAAAATCGCCTAAAATTAACTTAGAAGTGGGCAATGAAGAAAAAAAAGAGAAAACAAATCATGATCATCAATCGCGACCTGAGGAGGACCATACAAAGAACAAATAATCAGGTATGTGCCCTGAATTTTGACCCTGCATGCGACAGCTTCCAGGGCAGAAACAAGAGGCACTGCTGAGTGGGGAAGCAATTTATGGACATAAATCGCGACCCCATGACCCTCGTGTCTTGTATACGAATGGTAGTGTTTAAAAGGAGGGTGATCAGCGTGATCCACCAAATTCGTCTCCTGTAGACAAACAACTGACGGCGCATGTAAATGCAACAAAAATGCTAAGTGTTTTAATTTATTCCTAATACCTCTACAGTTCCACTGAAGTATCTTATACTCCATGGTTTAAGAGTGATTGGGGTGTCCAGTGTGCTTAGGTTTTATATTCTTCTGTTTACAAGGGGAATCTGGGGACTTTTGCTGAAGCCTTCCAAAAGCACCCTCAAACCTCTCCATGGACATCCCCAAGTGAGGCCGGGAGGACTCCCTCGAGGGAACCGGAGACGGGATGACGTGCGCAAAAGACGGACGGCTGACGGGTTTAGCTTTACTCTGTCATTACTAGATTTGCCATTCTTCCCAGTAGGAGGAGGAGGAAAAGAAGCAGCAGCGTAGGAATAAGAGGACTTATCCCGTACGGAGGCAGAAGCAGAGTCAGGGGTAGAAGCAGCAGCAACAGGAGGTGAAGAGATAATAATAATAATAATAATAATAATATTTATTCAGTTAGCATTTTACAGAGTTGGTACCACATAATATGTTACAAATATGACATGTACCAGCCTTGCATAATTCCAACTAAGGATAGCCCAATAAGGCCGTTAGGCGTATTTCCATTGGGGTCCTTGTGGGATTAGGTTAGCTGGGGAAAAAGGGAGGATAAGAGAAATAGATACTTTAGAGAAAGTATTTCTAGGGGGTTATTTTAAGATACCTTACATCCTATAATATATATCCGTAATCCGTAATCAGTAATCATTTCAGTTTGTTTTGCCTATCTCTTATATCGTATTTAGTAGTAGACATAAGCTTGGTGCTCCTTTCTCGCAGCTGTCCGGTTCAAGTGCTCCTTCAGGCTACGTCTGAAGGAATACAGTGTTCTCTTTTCACGGACTGACTGGGGTAGGTCGTTCCAGTCTTTGATGGCAGTGAAGAAGAATGTTTGCTTACCCTGTCCTTGGATTCTCAGGACCGTAAAATTAAACATCCTGTTTCTTGTATTATGTCCACTCCTCTCATTTGCTTTAACAAAATCACTTTTAGATACTCTGGAGCTCTGTCATAGAATATCTTGAAGGCATTAGTGAGCCTGATTTGTTTGGCCCTGTCAGAGACATTGAGCATACCTAGTGACTGAAGTTGTTCCTGGCCAACATGCGATCTGGGTCCTAGGTTCAGCATAAACCTAACCATTTTATTTTGAGTGACCTGAAGTTTGTGCTGTGCTAATTTAGATGATGCAGAGTACCAGGATGACACAGAATAGTCAAAATGACATTGAACAAGCACTTGGCGAAGGGTCTTTTTGGTCGGCGCTGGCAAGCATCCCACCTGTCTGTACAGGTATTTTATACGTGCTCTACACTTACTCGGGGTAGATTCCAAAATTGTTTCACCTGACAAAGTCGAGTCCAGTTTTAGTCAGATATATTTAACTTGTGACACTGTTGTTATAGGAATATCATTACAGTTGACTGAGAAGCCCACAATGTCTTTTAGTTTGAGTTTTGTTCCACATAAGATGGCTTCCGTCTTGCCCAGGTGAAGAGATAGTCTGTTGTCCACTAGCCAGTCACTAAATGATTCTAGTTCTTTGGAAAGTGAAGCGGCAATACTTATTGGGTCTTTTCCTGAAACCAGAAGCACGCTGTCGTCAGCATACAGTAATAATTTACACGAGACGCTCAGTTCCATGTCATTCACATAACAAAAAGAGTAAGGGACCAAGGATGCTTCCCTGTGGGACCCCACAGTTAATTGGCATAGGATCAGATATATTATCATCAATTTTGACTCTTTGTGTTCTACCACTAAGATAAGATTTAAACCAATTCACTGACCCAATGCCCATTGCTTGTAGTTTATTACAGAGGATATCATAGTCTACTGTATCAAACGCTTTTTGTAGATCAAGAAGAACCATACCGGTGTAGTTACCTTTAGACATTTCTTTACGAATGTGATCTATTAAGTGGATGAGACAGGAGTTTGTCGAGTACATGCATCTGAAACCTGATTGAAACTTATAGAATAGATAATTTTCTTTGAGGTAGTGTTCAATTTGGGTGTATACCGCTCTTTCAAGGATTTTAGATACAATACATAATATGCTAACTGGTCTGTAGTTGCCAACATCTTGTTTATTTCCTTTCTTGAATAGAGGGGTTACAATAGCTTCCTTCAGTTCAGCAGGTACAGTGTTTTGTTAATTGACAGGTTGATGATGTGGGTTAGGGGATCTGCTATACCAATGGCTCCATCTCGTAGTAATTTGGCAGGAATTTTGTCTGTGCTTTTATGTACATTTAGGTTAGAGAGCTCGTCAAGAGTGTATTTTGGTGTAACATTTTGCAATCCAAAGGTGTTCGGGTGTATGCCTTTATCCCTGTAGAAATTTCGAAAGGTGGCCGTTGTTGTCGTGTATTTATTGAGAGGTTGCGGTAGGTTCTGTGCAAGTGTGTTTGCTGTGGAGGTGAAGAAGGAGTTGAAGTAGGTTGAAATTTGTCGTTTATTGTAGCAAACCTGATCATTAATGTTGAGAGCAATATTAGTGTTAGAGGTAGATGGAGTAGTAGAGTCAGACAATGAGGTAGCGGTAGACACAGTGGTAGTGGTAGAGGAGAAACAGTGGGCAATAGGCGGCCGAGACTGAGCAGGTATAGCAAGAGGTAGAGGATCAGTCTGGGTAGACACAGAACAAGCCTGAGTCCCCACAGAGCACATCTGAGGCCGATAGTTCGCTGCCGAAGCATAGGATACATTCGTCCGAGGAGTCGCATGCAACTCCTCCACCTTCTTCCCTGCTTCGAAATACGAGACTCCCGTAGTGGCCTTGACTGTACAGACCTCTTTCTCTATCAACCACTTGGGGCAATCCCGAGGAGAAGCAAAGTGAGCACCTGCACAGTTTACACACTTAACCGTCTCAGTGCACCCTTCAGATTCACTACAATGCTCATAAACAACCTGAGAAGAACGACAAGCTTCTTTAGCGTGCCTAAATTGCTGATATTTAAAACAACGCAAGAGGTTAGGGATATAGCCTATACTCGAACTGGGCAACGTTCATACCCCACATGCACAACATCAGGGAGTTTGCCCATGCCAAAAGCCAATACAACCGCGGGAGTCTTTATACGATCGATCGGCATTAGTAAAACGGGTAATAAATCTAGTGCCAACACAAACTGATCGGCCATTTCATCGACAATGTCCTGTTCAGTCATGGACAACAAAAAACTGCAATAGGTTACCCATTCGCAGGAATTCATTAAAACCGGGATATGCGTAGTTACATCATAACAATGACATTTTTGTAACTTGAGTAAGTCCTTAACCTGAGAAGCATTATTCGTCTTGACAAGGAGGTCACCACTGGCAAGCTTCTTGACCTGATCCACTGGCCCCACCCAACCATCAATCACCTTCATAATCAAGAAGTGATTGAAGCTCGCAAGGGTCATGAACCGGACCAGACGCATGAAGGGTTATGAAGGAAGCAATCACGATTGCTTTAGGAGTAGGATCAGGAGGGTCACCCCTCTCCCTGAGGGGGGGAGTGGAAGGAGGATCAACATCCATTCCACTTTCCCCCTGAGAAACACACCACGGACGCCAGAAAAAGGGGAGGAAGGCAGGGGAGGAAAAATGAAAGTTTGCTAAACCCTTTTATTCCTCAGATCGGGGAGCCACGTCCCTGTCAATACAGGCCCAGAGCGATCAGTGAGGGGACCTCCCAGAGGTCGGAAGGCAAGGGAATAGCACACTAAAGAGAAGAGACACTTACTCTGCCACCAAAAAAGGGAAAGGAAATAATGAACACAATTAAATTATTTAATAATGAAAAAAGGCATCTAGGCAAAAAAAAATACAAATAAAAGCATAACAAAACTCTAAGAATACGTCTGCACGCCATGCCTAATGTATATCAAGTTGGCCGGTCCTATTTAGTTAAAATAGGACTTCGGAGGCTATCAACCCTTCTGAATTATTAAGCCAGCACACTGTAAGTCAAGAATAGCGCCAGGACTGAAGCCCCTTTTCGAGAACTCCAGTCGCTTGGGCCGGTCCGGTGCCTTAGGGGTTTAAATA
Organism: Paralithodes platypus; assembly: GCA_032716605.1. Lineage (NCBI taxonomy): Eukaryota > Metazoa > Arthropoda > Malacostraca > Decapoda > Lithodidae > Paralithodes > Paralithodes platypus. The sequence continues at coordinate 17,703,305 of CM064493.1, read as the reverse complement.
TCTGTACAGTCGACGGCAAAAGTCCTGTCTCCTGCCTCACCGTGATCCATGATATTCATAAACTCTAGAATGTTAGGTGTACAAAACGTGCATATTTCTACCACCAGATGGCTCACTGTGAGGTGTGTGGTTGTGAGAGTAGAGGGTGATAGGGGAGAGCAGGGGTTAGAGTTGTTAGGGGATATAGGGGGACTGAGGAAGGATTGGAATGTTTGTGTAGTTTGATCTTCAATTATTCGATATATTTTAAATTTGTGGTAAATAGTTGTCCAACATGTAAATCACGTGAAAGCAAACCGGGATGTAATGTCTTCATTCACTTTATTAAATTTCAGTGTAATGTTTAATTTACTCATTATTTGTATTATTAGTTATATTACATAATATTATTAATACTATCTATTATTATCATTAGTATTATAAGAAATAATAATAACCGTCGCTAAGAGTAGTAGTTCCCCATCAAATCACTTCGTTCTGCCTGGTGGCTATATCCAAAACCCTGAGCAAGCCACCTACAATGATTATAAGCACTAACCACCAATTTAATGCTTCTTTTACATATGTAAGGCGACCACATCAGCAAATTGCTTGTTGATTGAGGTCATTCTACAGAACAACACATTTTGAATTCCATGGTTTCTGCCTAAGGACCTTACAGTTGCTCGGACAAGTGCTATTTTTGAAATTGCTTAAAATACATTTTCCTTCCCCTAAAAATTTTGTCGAGTTCATATTCAACAACTTTGGCCGTATTCTTCTTCTTCTTCTTCTTCTTCTTCTTTTTCTGGGGCCGGCCGACGAGCAAGTAAATCAAGTTGTAGAATGTGAACTCAAAATTTTATAGGGGAGGGAAAATAGAATTTACGCAATTATGAAAGATGCACTTGTCCGAGCAACTGTAAGGTCCTTTGAGTAAGGAAAAGGCAAAAGAAATCCCGTAATATGTTAGTTGTAGTTCTGTAGAATATTCATGTCATTAACCCGGTGAGCGCGAGACTGGTCTGTGACGACCGTAGTTATATGCGAATTAATTACCTTAAATCCTGACATAATTTGTTATATCTACCATATAAAGTATAATTTCTTTTCCATGTGCATATATTTTACTTATATGATGAACATATAAACCGTGAAAAGTGATTAAAGTAGTGGGAGCAATTGGTGGGTGAAAACCTATAATTTCGCCGCCCGATCGTATGCTCAGGCGAGAGGGGGAGAGACATACATCCTCCCTTCGCAACGTCTAACAATACATTGAGCGCCGCCGGAGAGATCTCAGTGTTGCATAAGATCTCTAAGTGACTCACTGGTGTGTACGAAACCGCTTGAGAGAAATTCACGCAAAAAAATGCCGATTAATGGGGGAAATGTGAGGAAAAATAGCCGGTAATTGAGGAGGGGGGAAGGTTGGGGGAAAGGAGGAGAAGAGGGATAGGTTCAGACACATGAGGATGAGTGGTAAGAAGTACTAGAGGGGAATTATCTCGCCTAATGACATATTCCTTTGTTTTGAGAGCCCCTGGGGTGTTTTGGAAGGGTTTTTTCATGGTCTTGCTTCCGTGAGGCCTATCGCATTCGCTATACGCATACTTCCGTGAGGCTTATTGCACTTCTCGGGTTAACTGGTATATACTGGCGGGTGCCCAACCCCGAAAGGAGTTGAAATAGGGGAGCTATCCCCCCGCCAAAGGCGGCTTTCTAGGGCCTTTCCTAGCTGATGCTGAGAGGCTTGGGTTCTAGTCATGTGGTGATGGGCTGGTCTATCCGAGTGAGAACTGAGCGATCTCTGCCATACCCATAGCTTACTCTGACTGTTCCTTTTACTTATACTGTATATCTTCTAGATCTCAAGTGGCGGCGTCTTTTCCGTGGATTGACCTCCCTACTGCCAACCTAGAAGTTGGCAGATTGGGAGCCAAAGCGTCACATTTTTCCCTTACCCCTCAACTTTCCCTTCATAATTGCTGAGGGGCACAGGGCCTTGGGTGGGGCTTTGGTTTCCCAGGCGTTTCCGCACCTTCCTCAGCTCCCTGCCTTGGAGTGGCTTCGGTCACCCGGGCTTTGTTAGTGGTAAGCAGGGAGGATTTTGTGGGGGCGCTCGTTTATGGCCTTGGCCTTGCTCGAGACCTTGGGGCTGTTCGGCCAGACAGCCTGGGGAACAACAACAACAACAACAACTGGCATATACGACTGTATCAGAGAGAGAGAGAGAGAGTATACAGTATTTTGTGGGTATACTCAATTATTGGCATTAAATGTTTGCAAATTTCTTGTGTCTTGATCATGTTTGAAATTTCCATTAGTTACAAACGTAACATAGTACCAAATAATTAGAAGTTCGGACCATTATGATATTAGATTTAGAACACTGATGAAAAAATATATCTATACCTTCAAACAAGTAGAGAGGTGACCTCTCTACCTCACCTTCGGACCTCAAACAGCTCTAACCCCTCCTCTTCCATATCACCCTATGCCCTCACAACCACACACCTCACAGTGAGCCATCTGTTGGCAGAAATATGCACGGTCTGTACACCTAACATTCTAGAGAGAACTTTTTCCGCCGACTGTACATGGGCTGACTGATGGGCGGAGCTACAGTGTGGAGAGGTTCGAATCTCCTGGCCGTAAACTAGGGTCTGTGAGGGTACGCTAACACCAAGGTCTATGATTATATAATTATACAGGCCTTGGCTAACACAATCATAATAAACCTTGCTCAAAACAGAAAACGAAGAAACTACACCACAACACTGTCAAGGGACTGGAATTCTCGAAAAGAGGATTCAGTGCTGACGTTATTCTTGACTTACAGTGTGCTGGCTAAATAATCCAGAAGGGTTGATAGCCTCTGTAGTCCTTTTTAAATTAACTAACAACAATGTCCTCTCCCACCTGCTCCTGAATCACTTCATGTATTTTATATCTGTCCAAACTCTGCAGAATATTTAACCAACTTTCATAACTTTCTTATTATTCTTAAGAGTCAGTTGAACACTTATATTATGGAAAGTTTATTAAAGAACAGATACAAAAAGTTAATCCTTATTCCACCAATAAATTAAACTTCTTATTTTAAAGAAGGGGCAGGATAGCAAGGGGTTAGTTTCGAGTAATGATACAAATGTTTAGAGCTTGTGCTTGGTGAGATTATATATATTCAATCCACTATTTATCATTCCTAGAGATAACTTTATATTTTTAAGGGGGCCCACCTCGCTTGTTTTCTCTTTCTCTCCCTCTCTTTGGCTTTTATCCATTCAGCCCCATTCAGCCTACTGTTTTAAGATACTTAGCCCCATCCAGGTGTCAATATTTTCCAGGCGAGCGGTAGCGAGCCAACATATATATATTTTTGTTTTGACAGCAAGCTAAATTTGTACATTTTTCGATAGAAAAATGTCTCCGGCTAAGCCGGAGTTCTCCATACAATGCTGGCTCGCTATCGCTCGCCAGGAAGAAATCGACACCTAGATGGGGATAAACGTCTTAAAACAGTTGGCTGAATGGGGCCGAATGGATACAAGCCAGGGAAAGAGAGAAAAGGAGAGAAAGATAAAAACAAAACGGTGACCCCCCTTAATGTCTTCAGGTCTGGATGGTAATGAGTACTGGATCGGTGCCACGGACGAGGAGGTGGAGGGAGACTTCAGATGGGTGGATGGTTCACCAGTCAGGATGGGAACACCCTACTGGGGGTTTTATCAAGATTGTTCTGACAGTACCTGGCACCAACAACCAAATGGCGGTGATGCGGCAAATTGTGTCAAATTAGCTTCGGGATATTTCTTTGCTTTTAATGATTACCCCTGTACTGCAACTTTGTCTGGTATCTGTGAACAAGTCATATAAATTCGGCTTTGGTTTTATCTGCTTGGAATTATATATATATATATATATATATATATATATATATATATATATATATATATATCTGGATGCAATTTAAAAAGTATTTTTTACATTGTGTACCATAACAAACAAATCTTCAGAAGCCATGTTGTTTTACTGTACAATAAGTCTTTAGTGACTTTCCAAATATACTGAATGGCATTGGTACAGTCGAGAACATAAATGGCGACGCATCCATTTGAATCAGTATCAAACGCAAATGAAACAATACACTGCTTTATTAACCCTATTAGGTGCAGGGCGGGCCAATTTCGATCCTCCCTGTTTTACTCCATTAGTTTGTAGATTTTACTCCAAGGCCTCGAACCTAGGATACTCACACTGATATTCCGCGCAATTTCATACCCTTTTAATAGCCTTGATTAATTACAGCGTAGGAATCAAAGGGGTAAGGACTTGCAACATTACTTCTTAAGGGGGGGGTCACCGTTTTTTTTTTGTATCTTTCTCTCCTTTTCTCTCTTTCCCTGGCATGTATCCATTCGGCCCCATTCAGCCAACTGTTTTAAGACGTTTATCCCCATCCAGGTGTCGATTTCTTCCTGACGAGCGATAGGTAGCCAGCATTGTATGGAGAAACCGGCTTCGCCGGAGACATTTTTCTATCGAAAAATTTACAAATTTAGCTTAATGTCAAAACAAAAATATATATATACTGGCTCGCTACCGCTCGCCAGGAAAATATTGACACCTGGATGAGGGTAAACGTCTAAAAACAGTAGGCTGAATGGGGCCGAATGGATACAAGCCAGAGAAATAGAGAAAGGGAGAGAAAGAGAAAAAAGCAGGTGACCCCCCCTTAAAGGAAATTCAAATATCAGGTAAAGAATTAATAGAGTTTCATTTCAACTCGAAACAGTTTTGATTATATATGTCAGTATTAACCTCTTCTGTACCGGAAACATCTTTTTAATTATATTCTAGCTCTATTTAGTCGAGTTTAATCCAGCAATAAACGGCTTCGAATGATCTCAATTATCCCTTTTTACTACCACAGATCTTTCTTAAGGGGAAATCCTTCACTTTTTGGTAAAACAAAAATATTTATTATTTTTCTAGTTTCCTCGCTAGACCTCCTTCAAGCTTAATATGAAGCACCCTAGATCCCTTTCAAAATAAATGTGTACATTTTTCGGTAGAAAAATTTCCTGGCCGAAGGCCGATTCCTCTTAAATTACAGACTCGCTATCGCTCGCCAGGAAAAAATCGAGACCTAATTGAAAGGAAAGGTCTTAAAATTGACAGAAATGCGGAGAAAGTTCATAAAATCGCTAAACTAATGGGTCTAAAAATGAGGCAGGTGGTCTAGAAAAGCGACTCTTCTCCCCTTAAGTTGCACAAAATCGTCTAAATATAGCTAGGATAAAATACAAAAGACGTCACCGGTACGGAAAGGGTGAATGACCGCCACTGTACTCTCTAAAGCCGCTGTCACACGAGCGATTTTTCCGTCAATTTTCCACGAGCCAGTTTTTTCTCGTTATATTTAGGGACTTTTTCGCACTGGTATTGATAACTAGACTGAAAGTAGAGTATGTTAGGCGGTTGAATTCAGATAAAGTGTATTTTTTTAAGCTTCGAGAACAAAATTGCCCTTAAAAATTGTTCGAAAATGCGTTCGTGTGACAGCGGCTTAAGACAAGAATCATGATATAGGATTTTGAAACTATCACCAACTGAATCGAATATGCTCATACTTTACCTAATATTAACCCCTTCTTTACCGGCGAGGTATTTCCAATTATATTCTAGCTATTAGTAGATGATTTTTGGCAGTTTAAGTGCGATCTGTGGTAATAGAAAGGCTTAAGGGGAGACGAGCCGTTTGTTTGGTCATTCATTCCTTTATTTCTTAGTTTCCTCACTAGACCTCCATCAAGCTTAAAACAAAAAACCCTAGACCTCCTTTCAAGATAAATTTGTACATTTTTCGATAGAAAAATTTCCCGGCCGAAGGCCGGTTCCTCTTAAAATTTCAGGCTCGCTGTCGCTCGCCAGGAAAAGGTCGAAACCTAAATGTCACGAAAGGTCATAAAATTGACAAAGACATGGGGCGAAAGGTGTTAAAACCGCCAAACTAATGGGCCGAACGTGTTTTAATCTAAAAACAAATGGGGCTTAACACGAGGGAGAAAGGGGACCAGAGAAACGACTCGTCTCCCCTTAATTGAGGTAGTTCGAAGCCTTTTTAATTGGTAGAGACCCTTTTTTTAACTGAATAAAATCGTGTAATTGTAGCCATAATCTAGCTAAAAGGACGTCCCGGTACAGAAGGGGTTAACGTTTCGGAGGGTCGTTTCGGAGGGTCGTTTCGTAGGGTCGTTTCGGAGGGTCGTTTTGCTGTTCGAGGGGTCACCGTCGGACAGGATTTGTGTCTTAAGCCGCTGTCACACGATCGCTTTTTCCGTCAATTTTCCACGAGCAAGTTTTTCCTCGTATTATTTCGGGACTTTTTCGCACTGGTATCGACAACTAGATTGAAGGTAGATTATGTTATGTGGCTGAATTCTGATAAAGTGTAATTTTTTAAGCTTCCAGACCATAATTGCCCGTAAAAATTGCTCGAAAAAGGGCTCGTGTGACTCCGGCTTTAGAGAGTACAGTCAAGAGCATTAATATCAACGCACCCAATTGAATCATTATTGAAAGCAAACGAGACAATACAATGTCTTAGTATGGCCCAGAGTAATTCAGCTAGCTCTCACAAACTCCTCCTCCTCCTATTCATTTCACTACATTAAGGGGGGATGGGCCGTTTTCTGGACCACTTTCTCCCTCATGTTTAGCCCCATTAGTTTTCAGATTTTAAGGTGTTTGCCCCATTAGTTAGTCGATTTTAAGACCAGTCAAATTCAATAGTCCGGTCAAATTTAGTAGTCCATTCAAATTTAAAAGTCCAGTCAAATTTAATGGTCCAGTCAAATTCAATAGTCCAGTCAAATTCAATAGTCCAGTCAAATTCAATAGTCCAGTCAAATTCAATAGTCCAGTCAAATTCAATAGTCCAGTCAAATTCAATAGTCCAGTCAAATTCAATAGTCCAGTCAAATTCAATAGTCCAGTCAAATTCAATAGTCCAGTCAAATTCAATAGTCCAGTCAAATTCAATAGTCCAGTCAAATTCAATAGTCCAGTCAAATTCAATAGTCCAGTCAAATTCAATAGTCCAGTCAAATTCAATAGTCCAGTCAAATTCAATAGTCCAGTCAAATTCAATAGTCCAGTCAAATTCAATAGTCCAGTCAAATTCAACAGTTCGCCGAAAACCTTTATACTAATATTGTGTGAAATTTAGAAAATATAACTTTAAAGTCGTCTCCTCTACAGCGTGAAGAAATAGTACTTGTCACGGGTTATTAGAATCATAAGTGGACTGTTGAGGAAACTTTTATAGTAACTAAATATTATACAGTTTATTAGCAACACCGTCGGCGAACTATTCATTTTGACTGTACAGTCGTGAACATATATAAGGTTACTCCCATTCGAATGTCTGAACCTTTGAAGCCAAATTCAGAAGATTTGGGCCTTAAACACTATTAGGTGCAACGTCTTGGGGGTTATTATGATATTTTGTTTAATTATTATTGAGGGTTTTAATTGTTTTAGCCATTTTTGAACAATGTGTTTTTGGTTTACCCCCAAGACTTAGAAACACGCCTCTCCAGACCCCCTTCAAACTAAAAAACGTCCCCCAGATCCCATTCAAGCTAAATACAGTATGTACATTTTTCGGTAGAAAAATGTCCCGGCCGAAGGCCGATTTCTCCCAAATTGCAGGCTTGCTATCGCTCGCCCAGGAAAAATTGACACCTTATTGTGTTGAAGCATCTTATAATCGCCAAACTAATGAGGTGAAACCTAATTTCTCCTTCTAGCTACCCGTTGTGAACTCCCAGAGGACTATCCCTTATACTTCAACAATACAAAAGTCAGTATTCTCGGTGTCTCTTTTTCTTCTGCTCTCTCTTGGAAGGACCAGTATTGCTTAGGCGGCCTCCCAGTAGCTGGGTGTGCTCAACTTCCAGCAGCCCCTTCTCTTTATCCTCCTACTTTCTCTATCCTAGTTTCAAAGCCAAAGGTGGATGTTGTGCATACGTGCACAATAAACTCACTTGCTCTCGTGTTCCCGTTTTCGACTCCTCTGAATTCTCAACTTTATAGCTCAAACTTTCATTCTCATGCTAAATATTTCTGTGCTGTCTATCTTTCCCCTAACTCTACCGACTTTCCCAAATTCTTTGACTATCTAAACTCTAAAGTGGAACACATTCTATCCATCTCCCCCTCCTCTGAAATCTCCATCTTAGGAGATTTCAACGTTCACCACCGCCAATGGTTCTCTTCTCACACTACTGACCAACCTGGTGAACAAGCCTAAATTTTGTTCTATCATAAATGACCTAGAGCAGCTGGTCCAGCAACCCACCCGTATCCCGGATCGCTTCGGAGATCGGCCCAACATTCTTGACTTCTAACCCTTCTTATACTGTCAATTTGTTCTCTCCTTTGGGCTCCTCCGACCATAAACTTATCTCCGTCACCTGTCCTATCTCTTCAGTACGGCCACCCGATCCTCCCAGCTGGCGGCGCTTGTGGCACTTTGGTGTTGCCGACTGGGAGGCTCTCCGGCAGTACTTCTTTGATTTCCCATGGAATGACTTCTGCTTCCGTGGCCGAGGACTCTCGGTGAGTGCTGAACGCATTACCAAGATAATCCTCTCGGGCAAGGAAGCGTACATTCCATTTTCTTTCTCTCAGTCTAATGCAAGCAAATCTTGGTTTACTCACGCTTGTTCTACTGCTGTCCACAACAAGGAGGAAGCATTCAAACGGTACCGACGCCTTAAAAATCAAGAATCTCATTCTTCCTATGTTTCTGCCCGGAATCAAGCCAAATCTGTTCTTCGACTTGCCAAGCACTCTTTCATCAATAATAAATGCACTGAACTATCCAACTCTAGCTCTTCCCAAGCTTTCTGGCACCTTGCCAAAAACCTCTCCAACAATTTTTCTTCCTCTTCCTCGTCTTTCCCTCCCCTTTTCCACTCTGATGGCACAACCATCACTTCTTCCTCTGACAAAGCTGAACTCTTAGCTCAAACTTTTGCTAGAAACTCTACCTTGGATGTTCCAGTGCTATTCCTCCCTCCCCACCTAGTTATGCCTAATATCCTAATCTCTTCTAAACATGTACTTTCTACCCTCTCTGGGCTTAATAATAAGAAGGCGTACTCAAAAACTGTGCTTCCGTGCTGACCCCCTGCCCAGGCAAACTCTTTCATCTCTGTTTCTCCTCTTAACGTCTTCCCTTCTTGCTGGAAGTTTGCTCTCATTCAACCTGTCCCAAAGAAGGGTGACCGCTCTCAACCCTCCAACTATCGTCCAATTGCTCTCATCTCTTGAAGAAGCAGCAGTGACATAAATCATCTAACGCCAAGTAAAAAACAGAGGCAACCGAGGACCAGCAGCGATAAGGACCGAAGACAGCGAGGACCGAGGACAGCCATGAACATAAATGTAGATCCGACAAGAACCAAAAATAATATTCAAGAGCGTTCCGTGAGTTCTAAAATAACAAATTTAAAGGTTTTCTATGCAAACGCTCGTAGCATACGCAATAAATTTTCAGATTTAGAGGAGCTAGTGTTTACAGAAAATTATGATGTGATTGGCATAATAGAATCTTGGCTCAATACAGAAGATAGAGACTTTTTAGCAGAATATTCACTTCCCAGTTATGTAATGTTTGAGAAAAGCCGAATAAATAGAAATGGAGGTGGCGTTTTACTTTATATCAAAGAAAGTCTTAACACTACCCTCTTGTCAAAACCTCAAATTGTGAACATTGACACATCTTTTGTGCTAATAAAGAATAATAAAGGTACAAAAATAATACTTGCATTAATATACAGACCTCCAGCTCAATCAGTGCAAACTGACCAAGAAATTTACGAACAAATTGCAGATGTAAATAACTCACAAGATACCGTAATTTTTGGTGACTTTAATTTACCTGTGACCAAGTGGGGCGATACTCTTACTTCACACTCCGGACATGACTTGTATACGAACTTGCAAGAGAGTTCGCTTTATCAATTTGTTCGAACGCCGACCCGTGGTAATAACGTTCTTGACATTGTACTTCCAACAAAAGAAGAATTAATAGAGAATTTGAATGTTGGTGATGAATTCAGTAACAGCGACCATCGTACGATAACTTTCACTTAAAAGTTTACTAGTAACGAACCATATAGTAGCATCGAAAAAGTCCCTAATTTCAAGAAAGCAAACTTTCATAAACTTAGAGCTATGTTTAAGGAAACTGACTGGAGCTTTTTAATTAACAATAACAACATAAATACATCTTGAAAGTTATTCGAAACCACTTACCTAAAAGCAGTGCAAAACTGCATACCATCGAAAATACGGCGTCCAGGCCATAATAATAAGGCCGAATGGTGGAATAAAGATATTTCAAACTGTCTGCTTGCTAAAAAATTTGCTAATGATAGATTAAAATCCTCACAAAATGACGAAGAACGGGTGAAATTTGTAGAGCTACGACGCAAAGCCAAAAAGTTAATTAAGCAAAGTAAAAAAACCCTAGAGTTACATATTGCGAATCAAAGTAAAACAAACCCGAAAGAATTCTATAGTTATATCAGAAAGAAAAAAGTAGTTACTTCAACTGTTGGACCGTTAGTCGATGAAAATGGAGAATACGCCAAAGACGAAGTACAAATGAGTAATGCCCTCAATACCTTCTTTGCATCAGTTTTTACAACAGAAAACCTCAGTGATATCCCCACACCATCACCGATTCAGATTGATAATTCAGATGTTCTAAGCAGAGAGAGAAGTATTGAATTGTTTAAAATAAACTCAAGGTAAATAAAACGCCTGGACCTGATACAATCTCGCCTAGAGTTCTAAAGGAAGCTAAGGATGAGCTCTCCAAATCACTGACATTACTATTCAATAAATCCTTGCAGTCTGGAACTATGCCTGATCAGTGGAAGCTAGCTAACGTAACACCGATATTCAAAAAAGGCAGCAAATCCCTACCCAGTAACTATCGTCCAATTAGCTTTACCTTAGTTGTATGTAAAATGCTAGAAACGGTCATAAGAGACAGACTCGTAAATCACAGAGGAAAATAACATACTTAAAGATAATCAACACGGCTTTCGTAAAAAACGTTCCTGTTTAACAAACCTCTTACACTTCTTCCACAATATCCTCAACCTCTACGATGAGAGTAAAGCTGTAGATATTAATCATATTATATACCTTGATTTTCAAAAGGCCTTTGACAAAGTTCCCCACAAACGTTTACTGCTAAAACTAAAAGCATATGGAATACAAGACGGTGTGTTGAAATGGATAGAAAATTGGCTCAGCGACAGACATCAAAGAGTAGTCATAAACGGTAAGGCATCTAAATGGACCAATGTAAGTAGTGGGGTACCCCAGGGATTGGTACTAGGACCAATTCTCTTTCTAATTTACATCAACGACATATATGAGGGTCTCACCTGTACAATCTCAAAATTTGCCGACGATACAAAAATTGCAAATAGCGTACTCTCAAAAGAACAAGTTGACGATATGCAACACAATCTACATAAATTGTCATGTTGGGCCCAAATTTGGCAAATGAGTTTCAATGCGGATAAATGTAAAGTACTTCATATCGGATACCTAAATAAGAAAGCAAACAATTCGATGAATGGCACTCAGCTTAAGAATGTAAACAGGGAAACCGATCTGGGAGTAACAATATCGAGTAACCTAAAACCGAGTCAACAATGTTCAGAAGTTGTTAAGAAGGCAAATTGTTACGACCGGCACTACAAAATAAACAAGGGCACTAATTAATGGACTAGATGATAGGCTATATCTGCACCAACGGCCATTTGTTATATCTATTACAACGGTACGCTAATTCCAAACCCTCGAACTATTACGCCGGTGAACAAAACACTTAAAACCCTTCAGAGTTAATCTACTGGATAATGGGGTATCAATTAACTGGGTTTTAGTGCACTTCTACAAAGGCTTTCCGGTGACGGCAAAGCCAACTCACAACAGGAGTACTTACGTTACAAAAATGCTCTTCAGTAATAACAATGCTTGAATAAACTATATAAGATTTAATAAAGGAATAATTGCTTACGTTAACTTTAGTGTGAGTCAGTACTCAACACTAAACTCTTCAATGCTCTATGAAAACACTGGAAGTCTAGTCCTACAGCAATCAGATAAGGAATCTTCTGAAAAGGTCTGATGCTCTAAGATGCTCGTTAATACAGAACATAAATAATGCAGGGGCAGGACACCAAAGCGTGTATCTTAAATACACCAATAAGTAGGATACATATATATAACAAGGGAGTGCAACAACTCTGTGACAGCACTAATAATAACCACTCAGAAACAGTACTTCCTTAGCCAACGTAACAGCCAAACTGGGTTGTGCACTATGCATCAACCAAGGCTAAACTAAGGCGTGAATAATTCCTAAAGCATACACAATGAAAGTTAATAAACACAATGCTGTCTTTCTCACTAATAAAGTCTAGCAGTGGCATAAAAGGTACTAGGAAACTAGGCAGAGCGCAAGCATGCTCGTAGCCTACTGTCTCCCCTTGAAAAGATTTCCCTTAGGTTACGTTAAGTGACTTGGAGGCTCTCTTGGTAAGTCCAGATCTCTAGTATCTGGTCTTGCCCTGGCGCTCCACAAAGGTCAACAAAATGAGGCAGCAAGCATACAGATAAGTATAGGCAAAAGCTCTTCACCTGTATACTGCTACACTCGCAAAGGAAAATATGCACAAGGGTTACAGGCTAGCTAGCTTCGTCGATATTGTACAGGCTCTGACTTGCCACATACATAACTCAGACAACGACCAAAGATACCTTCCACTGTCTAGCATTAAATAATGGGAAAGAACAGCTCACTAATTAGAAGCACCCCAACACTAGGCTACCATATGACTATGACTCTAATAATCCCTAAAACTAGTGCAAACATATATGGAGAGCTGGTGCTGGTAATACGACTGGCCGACTATGGAAGTCGTATGCAGAACCAGAAGGGATAAGTAATTGAATAAAGAGAGAAGTATGAAAAGGAAGAAGTTAAGAAAGCGAGAAAGTAGTATAGGGGGTTATATGGGGGACAGATTGCAAAGGACATGTAGGACCAAGCACGCTGGGCCAAGCTCTGAAGGAGACACGAGGGCAGGAGCCCGCACCACTGTCCCAGGACAGCGGCCGCCAATCACAGACGACTACGTCATGAAGAGCAAGTGTCCTATGACGTAGCCAGGCCCGCCGGCCAATCACGGGCGTAGGAGACTCCTCCGAGCGAGGGAGCAAACTTACATACACACGCACATACTACCACCTCGCTGCTCGCTCTCTTTCTCCTTAACTTCACACATTGCATCTTATATTCTATCACTAATATAAAATACTTCCAAGTGTCACAGACAAGAATAAAGACCACCACTGATCTGTCTGTGCCAACATGAACTCTATGAAAGAAAGAACATCGTTCTACGACTATTGTAGCCCATTTCACTGCCCTGGCGAGCGCTAGCGAGTTACGAGTGCATTCTGGCAAGCTGGCCAGCGTAACACCCCGCCCAAGATGCGAGATGTTTCAGCCTCAGGTGAACTCCACATCTGACCAAACAGAATGCCCACCAACCCCGCATCACCTAGCTACTCTCCCAAGTTGTGAAAACAAGGCACGATCACAAACATAAAACACTGCATTATAAAACAAAATCTGCACAACACTTCCCCAAAATAATAGCATCATAATAATTATATCACGCTCAACGAGCAAGCTTCACCAAGCCTAGCCTACTAAGACAACAACTCAGAGTGTCTTAGATGCTTGCTGTGATATACTGCACTTATATACTATAAAAAAAAAAAGTTTTTATGTGAGGTTTTTATATTTTATAATAGTGTTTTTGGCGGCGTTGCACTACAGGGGCAAGCCTAATTTTTCTCCACTCTCAAACACACACTGACTGAACGGCGAGGGTTCTCCTGCAAACATACCCTCCCGTGACAAACAATCAGCCAAAACATTATCAGTGCCCTTAACATGCCACACATCCAACTTGTGTTCCGGCAGCAAAACAACACCTGACACTGATAAACTGCCCAGTCCATCACAAGACTGGCACTTCTCTTCGCTCTTTCCGGCAACGGGACCTGCCAATAACCTTTCACTAGTTCTACCTTCGTGATAAATGAGGCAGCCCCGATGCGGTCTATGGTGTCGTCAACTCTAGGTAAGGTATAGGCGTCTATCAGGGATAATGCACACACACTCTTGCAATCAACACAAACACTGATCTTGCCACTTAACTCAGATTGCAAAGTTACTGGCAACGACCACTCACGATATCCCTTATCCCTCAGACCCTTCGTCAACATGTAGTCCAGCTCTGCTTTCACAACAGGCTGTCGAGCAGGATTTATACGGTAGGGTGCCACTTTGATCCTTGCACTGTCTCCAGCCTCCATGTCGGATTCTACCCCGTACATCAGGCCTGGAGAATCAACAAACATACGGACGTACTGCCACAGCCTAGTAAACAACTTCTCTTGGCGCTTAGGAACAAGAGGTTGCAACTTATCTAGAAGAACAACATGCTCATTGCCCTCCCACAACCCAGCCGAGACCGCAGTTTCTACACTATAGTCTCCCTCCTTCTCCACCTTTGTCCCTAGAACAGCCAGGTCACGAGAGGGACAATCTGTACCACCTGTGCAGTCACTCCCACAGTTCATAATTGCTAATGCTCCCCCGCCGATACCATACATGCGCACCCCCGCATTCATTGCGACTACATCTGCCTGCGCAGCATCATCGCCTTCAGCGACATGGTCAGATACAGTCGGTCTATGGTAGGGCTGTTGCATATTACTAGGGCAGCATTGGGAGGCTATGCGACAACCGGGCACATCCACTCCACAGCCAACCTCACCAATCTGCTCAATGTCCCGATTCTGACCACCACCCTTAGTAGCCATGGGTCGACCCTGACCTGACAACCATGCCAAAGCCTCGTTGCCCACCTTGAACAAACAACGAGGCCAACAGTTTACTGACACTCAAGTGATCTGCCAGCGGAACATCGTGCACCACATGAGTGGTGAGGCCTGGGTGCTCGGCACAAACAGTGGGGTATGAACCGAGCAGGTGCTGGAGCGCTGCACACTGCTGCTCAGGCAGGTGCTTTAGCGCTTCCACAGCCACCTGACTCGTGTCCCCCGCCCACTGCTCCGCCGAGAAATGACAATCCCAACTCTCCTCCACCTGTGCCCCACTGCCCCCCTCTCCTTCTCCACCTTGGCCGCTGCAGACCAACACAGGGGCAGTAGGCTGCTCAGGTGGTTGCCTCACAAACTCCTTTAACAGGTTCACATGACATGCTTCCCCGTCCTCGAGTTCAATAGCCCGTTCCCACAACTCTCAAGACTAAGATCTTCTTGTTGTCCCTGGGAACTACTCTGTCGCGGAGTGCCATCACGCCCTACCATGTCACTAGGGGGGACAGGTTCTGGGGCCACTCCGGAGCTCACCTTTGGGTCAAGTACCGAGTCACCAAGGAGTGTCGCTGGGTCCAAACTCTCAACCCGACCACCTGCCTCGACTTTCTCCTTCCGACCCTTCCTCCGCTGGTCTGCAACTTGGGTACTAGGCTGTGACACCTGAGCGGACTAAGATCTCTCGAGCCCCTCTTGCCCCTCTCTACTCGTGTCGGCCGCCCTCTCGGCAACGACTAAGGGTGGAACCTCGGAAGTGGGCACCGCAAAGTCAGTGCCGAGAAGGAGGTCGACCCCCTCAACTGGCAATTTCTCCACCACACCCACATCCAACTCCCGTGTCACACCGTCCACCTCAAGCTCTACTCTGACCAGCGGGTAAGACCGCGTAGCATTGATGCCTTGAACCATCACAACCCGAGCCACGTTAATAGGCTTGCCAGTGAAATTCTTAACAAGTGTCTGGGAAGCGCCCGTATCACGCAACAACTCAAGCCTATGCTTCACACCAGCCCACCTCACAGTGTCGTGCCCCCTATGACCACAAAAACCATCACGGATGGGTGACGAGCCCTCCTGCTGCTTCTGCACCGACGATGACTTCGCAACCGACTGTTTACCCCGGGCAAACGCGGAAGACCTCAAAGAAACGCCAATGTTGCTCACTAGTGACACCACTGCTGTAGGCGGTGCGCTCGGACATGAGCGCGCAATATGCCCCTTCTCATGACACCTGAAACACTCCACTTCACTCTTGGACTTCCTCTGAGGTGAGGAAGGGCCCTGGCCTTTCTTAAACGGGAAGGGTTTCGACTTGGGTTCATAATTGGCGACAGTACTCTTGAATGGATAATTATTTGTGTCATTAATTCGGGGGGGGTGAAGTGGTACGCTCCTGGTTACCTGCCTCAGCTCTCTGTGCAGACCCGCAACCACGAATCAATGACACCCTAAGGTCAGCCAGCTCAGCTGCCTTCTGCAGAGTTTTTGGTTGCTTTTCTTTAAAGTTAAGAGTCAAGTCACTGCCAGTACATTTAAAAAATTGTTCCAGCAACACTAGTTGTTTTACTGAATCAAAAGTAGTTGCCTTCTCCGACCTTAACCAATTTTCAAATGCATCTGACAGCTCTCTAGCGTGTTCCTGGAAAGTACTCTCCTTTCTTTTTGGAACCGCCCTAAACTTCAGCCTATAGGTCTCTGGCTGTAGCTCATACGCCCTCAGGACAGCCTCTTTCAACAACTCGTAATTCACACAGGAATCTAGGGGCAAAGCATTGTACGCCTTGAGTGCTTTCCCCGTCAATCGTGAAGAAACAAGGGCTGCCCACTTCTCCTCGGGCCATTGGTGCTACTGGCACTTTTTCTCGAACCGGAGACAAAATTCTGTAACTCCTAATTCATCAAACACTGGAACCAACTTTAGTAGATGCAACAGGGACTGGTCATGGGCTCGACCCCCCTGGACGACCCGGTTTCTCGTCACCTCTACACGAGTTTTCTCTAGGTCAACATCGGCACAATACCTCTCAGACTCTCGCTACTGCTGCTGCTGCCTGAGCTCAGCCTCTCGCTGCCGCTGCTCGAGCTCAGCCTCTCGCTGCTGCTGCTCGAGCTCAGCCTCTCGCTGCCGCTGCTCGAGCTCAGCCTCATGCTTCCTAAACTCCGACTGCTGCTCAAGTTTGGCGAGCTCAAGACGAAACAACATCTCGGAAGACAAACCCTGAGGAGGGGGTGCTACTATTGGGGACCCACCCCGTGAATCACCTAGAGGCATACCCAACCGCCAGCGGGCATCGGCCTGCGGGAACGTACCCGGCTCCGGAGCCCGAGGGGGCGTCATGGTAGGAGTCGAGTGGAATGGGGGCTGGGCCGAAGGTGCCCCAGCGCCCGCTCCACCCGAACCCCCATGCACCCCACCCAGCACACAGGCAACCAGCTCACTTCTCGACAAACTGCTAGTACCGGGAAACCCTAAGACCGTGGCTACACACTGCAGTCCGTACCGGTCTAGCCCCGACACACGATCCGCTGACACAGGTTCCTCCAAAAATATCCAAGCATCCTCCTCATTTTTCACCACCCGAACGCCGCTTAACAACTCCACCTTGTCCACCTCCTCGCCTGCCTCTCGCACTGTGCCCTCACTATGCTCAGACCCGTCCAGTGACATGATGGAGTCAACAAAAAAAAAATCTCAGTCAAGACAAAAGTAGCCAAACTCTTGCGTAGCTTTATTCACCAAACAATATTCGAAGATGTTCTTGAGTGCAATACTAGGTCACCAATGACTCCAACAAGTTCTATGTATCCTCAAAACAATGTCTACTGCCAACAATGCGAGAAATAAATTCAACCCCAAATGGCAATAAGATTTCTCCCCAAAAAAACTGCAATATTCAGTTCACTATATTCTGGTCTAAGGTCGCCATTTGTTATGACCGGCACTACGAAATAAACAAGGGCACTTAACCCATTATTGGCGGCGCTCGACTTAAGTCGTGCACCAATTTGCAGCAAGTTAGGAGCATTATTAAGGCTTTTAAAGGGTTAAAATCGAGTGCAAATGGCCGGGAGCACAGAGGGCCAGACAGCCGACTCCCAGGGCTTACCGCCGCCCATTAACTCATGTTCCCTGTGTTCTCGAGAGGCCGGCAGTGTAGCCAGTAGTGAGCATAGTTGGGAAAAATATACCGATATATGCTAAACTCCCATGTTCGTGGCATCACTGCAAGAGAACCACGAGTGCTACGTAGCTCGTTCTGGTCTCATTTTGAAGCTTTTAGTGCCTAGTTTTTTGCTAAATATTTTTTTTTTTTCATGCAGATGCTTGATTTATCGTGCAAGAGGGCCTGAATATGCCCAAATGAGCCCAAAACACCCCGCTAGACAAGGGTTTTAATAATGAACTAGATGATAGGCTATATCTGCAACAACGGCCATTTGTTATATCTATTACAACGGTACGCTAATTCCAAACCCTCGAACTATTACGCCGGTGAACAAAACACTTAAAACCCTTCAGAGTTAATCTACTGGATAACGGGGTATCAATTAACTGGGTTTTAGTGCACTTCTACAAAGGCTTTCCGGTGACGGCAAAGCCAACATAACAACAGGAGTACTTACGTTACGAAAATGATCTTCAGTAATAACAATACTTGAATAAACTATATAAGATTTAATAAAGGAATAATTGCTTAAGTTAACTTTAGTGTGAGTCAGTACTCAACACTAAACTCTTCAATGCTCTATGAAAACACTGGAAGTCTAGTCCTACAGCAATCAGATAAGGAAGCTTCTGAAAAGGTCTGATGCTCGAAGATGCTCGTTAATACAGAACATAAATAATGCAGGGGCAGGACACCAAAGCGTGTATCTTAAATACACCAATAAGTAGGATACATAATATATATAACAAGGGAGTGCAACAACTGTGACAGCACTAATAATAACCACTCAGAAACAGTACTTCCTTAGCCAATGTAACAGCCAAACTGGGTTGTGCACTATGCATCAACCAAGGCTAAAATAAGGTGTGAATAATTCCTAAAGCATACACAATGAAAGTTAATAAACACAATGCTGTCTTCCTCACTAATAAAGTCTAGCAGTGGCAAAAAATGTACTAGGAAACTAGGCAGAGCGCAAGGATGCTCGTACCCTACTGTCTCCCCTTGAACAGATTTCCCTGATGTTACATTAAAGGTGGTGGGGCGTCCGAAATTAAAATGAATTTATAATGTATTTAAAGAGATGTTTAGATCTCCAGTAATCAAACTGACTACTCCTTTGTCAAAACTAATCTTCAATATTAGAGAACAAATAAAAAATAGATATTGAATTGCGACCCCTTGCAACTAGTACTCACGTGAGGATGTGACGTACGCCCAGGCAAACATTTGGGAAGAAAACATCAGCAAGTATAGCAAAAATGGTGAATAGGTGTGCTATTTTAGCAACATCCCTGGACCAAACATAGCACTACACAAGTTTCCAAGTGATCCATACCATTGTAACAAATGGGTGAAGTTTATACAAAGAACCAGAGTGTGGGAGGCAAAGCCCAAAACAAGCTTCATATGCAATGGAAATTTTCGTGATGAATGCTTTGACAATAAAGTGCAGTGGAGTATGGGTATGGCTAGATGCACCCGCTGATTGCCTATACGGACTGGGGTCTTGTCACGCCCAGTGCCAGGTCCGTATATATACTGACTCGCCGAAAAAAAATCGTAGCAGCGAAACGACTGCACCTATAGCTTTCATATTTCTACCACATGTACCTTACCCTTCTGACGTCTTGCTACCACCACCCCAACCCCCTCCCCCAATCCACTCGCCGACCATGGGTCGCTGCATCAGGCTAAAGACATTTATTGGCTGAAATTCAACTACTAGCAACTAGGCTTAAAAAAAAAAAAAAAAAAAAAAAAAAAAAAAAAAAAAAAAAAAATCGATTGCCACGGTTTAAGTTCCCGTCTATTTTTACGGCGATTTTTTCTGTTATTTGCACCCTGTTGGCAATGTATATGATGATGACAATAAGTCATGGAGGCGTGAGGGGCGGGCTTTCATTATTGTATCCAAATGCAGTCAAAATAGACGGGGACATGATCGCTAGCGTCCGCCGTGGCTCCGAGTAGTGTAAACAAGGCGGGCGGTAATCACAACTGCTTCTCCCTCCTCTCCTGCTGCTGGATCTCGTCTTACAGGTTCATACATATAAGCCTGGACACCACCAATATTCATCACTTGAGGTTCTTTGCCATAAACTACTGTCACTATCCTCCATTTCCACCTGTCAGAAGAGCTTGTTGTGTTCCTGGGCATACGTCATCAGAGCGCTTAAACTCCGAATCCAGAAAAGTGTCACCCATATCCTATTTTGGCCATTATATAAATAATTAAGCCATTGTAGCAGAAAATATTGCCCCAAAAGCTATAGTGCACACTGCCGGTAATGATTGTAGAGGAAAATAATAGCATGCACACCCACCTTTAAGTGACTTGGAGGCTCTCTTGGTAAGTCCAGATCTCTAGTATCTGGTCTTGCCCTGGCACTCCACAAAGGTCAACAAAATGAGGCAGCAAGCATACAGATAAGTATAGGCAAAAGCCCTTCACCTGTATACTGCTACACTCGCAAAGGAAAATATGCACAAGGGTTACAGGCTAACTAGCTTCGTCGATGTTGTACAGGCTCTGACTTGCCACATACATAACTCAGACAACGACCAAAGATACCTTCCACTGTCTAGCATTAAATAATGGGAAAGAACAGCTCACTAATTAGAAGCACCCCAACACTAGGCTACCATATGACTATGACTCTAATAATCCCTAAAACTAGTGCAAACATATATGGAGAGCTGGTGCTGGTAAAACGACTGGCCGACTATGGAAGTTGTATGCAGAACCAGAAGGGATAAGTAATTGAATAAAGAGAGAAGTATGAAAAGGAAGAAGTTCAGAGAGAGAGAAAGTAGTATAGGGGGTTATATGGGAGACAGATTGCAAAAGACATGTAGGACCAAGCACGCTGGGCCAAGCTCTGAAGGAGACACGAGGGCAGGAGACCGCACCACCGTCCCAGGACAGCGGCCGCCAATCACAGATGACTACATCATGAAGAGCAAGCGTCCTATGACGTAGCCAGGCCCGCCGGCCAATCACGGGCGTGAGAGACTCCTCCGAGCGAGGGAGGCAAACGTACATACACACGCACATACTACCACCTCGCTGCTCGCTCTCTTTCTCCTTAACTTCACACAATGCATCTTATATTCTATCACTAATATAAAATACTTCCAAGTGTCACAGACAAGAATAAAGACCACCACTGATCTGTCTGTGACAACATGAACTCTATGAAAGAAAGAACAACGTTCTACGATTATTGTAGCCCATTTTACTGCCCTGGCGAGCGCTAGTGAGTTACGAGTGCATTCTGGCAAGCTGGCCAGCGAAACAAAACAAAATAATTGGCTTTATAGGCAGGTCATTTGAGCATAAATCCATAACTCAACGTTGAGTTACCAAAATGATACCTAGCCTAAAGAACAAACCATACGAAGAGCGTCTTAGAGAATTAAATATATTTCCTTTAACCCAGCGCAGATTAAGAGGTGACTTAATTCAAGTGTTCAAAATCATCAAAGGCATTGACAATATGAACTGTAGTAAGTACTTCACTATCGACCAATCTAATTACACGCGGGGAAACGGTTGCAAAATTATTGGTAAATCTTTTAACTCACACGAATCTAAGAATTTCTTCTTCAATCGAGTTGTCAACTTGTGGAATGGGCTTCCCCGAGACGATATAGACTGCAGCACCGTTGATTCATTTAAACTCCGCATAGACAAATATCTCGCATCAAACCCGCGACTGACTGCGTTTGTAAATTAATAACTTTATTTTATCCTCCCCTCAGTTACTAACCCCTCTGTCCCCTACTAACTCCCTAATCCTGCCACGGACATTAGTTCCCTTTCCAATGTTCCCTTACCTACTCTAAACCACTGTTTGGACACTTGATCCTCAGTGTTTTAGAGGACAAGCAGCCTAGAAGGGTCACTATAACTGTTGTTGCTTGATTTCCTTTGTACTCCTTTGTACTATCTCTAAAGTTTTTGAAACTATTCTTGCTTCCAAATTTCTTAAGTATTTCTCTTCTCATAATCTGCTCTCAGATCGCCAGTAGGCTTCCTTAAGGGTCGATCTACTGGTGATCTTTCATATCTTACTAACTCTTGATCATCCAACTCTCGGGACTTCGATAAGACTTTTTCTGTTATACTAGACATATCGAAGGCCTTCGATAGAGTTTGGCACGAATCTTTATTTTCCAAACTGCCCTCCTTCGGTTTCTGTCCCTCCATCTGTGCCTTTGTCTCAAATTTCCTTTCCGGCCATTCCATATCTGCGGTTGTGGACGGCTATCGCTCACTTCCTCATCCTATCAACTCCGGTGTTCCTCAGGGTTCCGTCCTATCTCCTATTCTCCTTCTAATTTTCATAAATAATCATCTCAACTGCACATCCAGTCCCATCCATTCATATGCAGACAACTCTACCTTACACCACTCAATTAGTTTTCCAGAACGCCCCAGCCAGCAGTCCCTCAAAAGCAAACATAATGAAGCCATAAAACACTTATCTTCTGATCTAGCTACTATTTCCAATTGGGGTAGAGAAAACCTTGTTGCCTGTAATGCTTCCAAGACTCAATTTATCCATCTTACTACCCGTTAGGAACCTCCAGAGGACTATCCCTTATTCTTCAACAATACAAAAATCAACCCTTCATCTTCTCTCAATGTTCTCGGTGTCTCTTTTTCTTCTGATGTCACTTGGAAGGACCATATTACCAGCCTCGCTAAGGCAGCCTCCCAGAAGCTGGGTGTGCTCAACCGCCTCAACCGCGCTGCTTCTTGCTCTGTACAGGGGCACAGTGTGTCCTTGTATTGAGTATTGTTCACATGTGTGGGGAGGATCCACTCACATCGCACTCCTAGAAAAAGTAGAAAGGAAAGCCTTTCGTATCATTAACTCCCGTCCACTCACCAAATCTCTGCAATCTCTCTCTCTTCGCCGCAATGTTGCATCTCTCTCGCTGTTATATCGCTACTACAATAATCAGTGTTCCTCGGAGCTTTCCCAGTGTAAACCACCTTCTCTACGTAGGGTACGTAGTACCCGCCTTGTAACACTATCCCACCCCTACTCTGTGCAACTCTCCAACCCAAGAGTGAAACACTATTCTCAGACTTTCTTCTATTCAACTGCTGAGCTCTGGAACTCTCTCCCAGAATCAGTCTTTCCCTCTTCCTATGACTTAAATTGCCTCAAACTCTGTGTGTCCGGCATTTTAGCTCGAACGTCCCTTGATTTTGGCCCTGTCACTCTTTGAACTCAAGGGGAGGCACTCGCTGCAGACAGCTATGCCCTTTGTCTCCCTCATTCACATAGAAAAAAAAAAAAAAAAAAAAAAATACGTCTCAAGGGGTTCTTTACTCCTGCACAGCTTCATGCTCTGTACAGGGGGCACAGTGCGTCCTTGTATTGAGTATTGTTCACATGTGTGGGGAGGATCCTCTCGCACAGCATTTCTAGACAAAGTAGAAAATAAAGCCTTTCATATAATCATACCATGTGGATGGGACTCGTCAACCTTGGTCGGCAACCTGTCTAGGGGAGTAAACCTTATACAAATCAGTACTATCTTAGGGTGAAGCAGGTTAGTGGATGGTTTAGCCGCACACCACTGTAGAAAAATAGTGCTAAAAAATACATAAAAGGCCTCGGAGTTAGACGGACCCTAAATTGAGTGGTCAATCCTGTAAGTCCTTCAGTAAACTGGCATAGGTTGTCCCTCTTACAGGGGATAGGTTTGCTTGGGGGCATTTTGTGTATGGCCACCCCCATTAAGGGGAGTAAGGCGTCTGGCAATAGCTAGATAGATAGATAGATATCATCAACTCCCATCCACTCACCGACTCTCTGCAATCTCTCTCTCTTCACCGCAATGTTGCATCTCTTTCGCTATTCTATCGCTACTACAGTAATCAGTGTTCCTCAGAGCTCTCCCAGTGTATACCACCTCCTTTACGTAGGGTACGTAGTACCCGTCTTGCAACACAATCCCACCCCTATTCTGAGCAACTCTCCAACTCAAGAGTGAAACGATACTCCCAATCTTTCTTCTATTCAGTAGCTGAGCTCTGGAACTCTCTCTCTGAATCCATCTTTCCCTCATCCTATAACTTAAATTGCTTCAAACTCCTTGTGTCCAGATATTTTAGCTCGAACATTCATTGATTTTGGCCCTGTCACTCTTTCAACTCTGGGGGAGGCACTTGTCACAGGCCGTTTTGCCTTTTGTCACCCTCATCCACATAGAAAAAAGAAAAAGAAAAGTTGTCAGCTGTGATGACGATTTGAAGTTTGCAAAGAAATGTCGGGGGCCTGAGATGGTGACGGAGGTTGTGGTAACGTAAGAGTCTTCCCTAAAAGTGGAAGACGAATCCGAATCTTCTGTAGTAGTGGAAGAAAGGATGGAGGGACAAGTAGTATATAGATTATCCATCAGGCAATCCTCTTCTCCTATGTCTGCACGGGGCAATATAGGCAGCTCTCAACAGTTGGGTGCCAAGGACGCCTCTCTTTGGTTGGGTGGCAATGATGTGAATAGTTTTTGGATCCTGAGTGGAAAAGGTGGCTTCCTGTGGTTTGGCGACGATAGTGAGCATCTCTGGCTGGATGGAGGTGATGTTGGAGGTTGCTGCACTTCATGTAACAGCCCGCTGCTATCATGCACCTCTTGTGTCAGCTTGCCACAATGCTGTGATTGTAAGCTGGGAGTATTTAGATACTGCCCTGAGTTATTGAATGTTGATGAAGATTTTTTTTTACATATATACCGTTATGCCACGTTTCTAAGGAACGTGATATATTCTGATTGCTATTCCCGGACTGGGAATGTGCAGTTATCTTCAACTAAGCTCTCGTCTGGGCGAAGACTGACCTTATTTCCCAAAATTACCACATAAATAACAGGCAAATAGACATAATACACAAGGAAAGACTACACAGGTTTTTATTCTTAACAATTAGGGAACATGGGTATCAAAATAATGTTGTTAATGGTAAATTTTGGCTTATATATTAGACAATAATTAAATAAGATTAAATGAAGACAATCGGTCTTAGCACAATAGTATCGTCCTTAAAAGCTAGCAGAGTACGTGACAAATTATAATAGCAATACGAACTGATTTAAGTAAACACAATGAATAAGAATTTTAATAACTGGCTCGAGATAAATGGACGACGTATTGATTTTAGGTAACGATATGAGAATAAACAAAGTAAACAAGACTAAGTTCTCCGAGAAACAAAATTAGTTAAAGATCACATGAACACAATATTCACAAACTTATTACACACGGTCTAAATGAAGTGACTGAAAACACTTTAACTTTGCATTTAGGTTTCACTATTTTGATATGATCCCAAGTGATAGTAAACGTATAAACGCAGATCTGTACGAAGATTCTCGGATGACGTGTAAGGTGCATGTATCAATTAATACAGCAACAATACTCTGTATATGTATATCACTTCTCCTGTGAGTCGCAGGAGCCCGGGCCCGAAGAAATATATATATATATGTTACCGGTGTAGGATAGGTGTGTATGGTTTCCCAACAAACAGGACAATGGTTAGCAAAGGATATGGAAACGAAAAGAACGTTTCCGGAGAGGTTTATACGTTAAATTAAATACGAGAACTTGACATATCTGTGTTTAAACTCTCACAATAATCACTGTTACCAATACGAAACTGAGAGACGCATTTAAAGGAGTCAGTTTAGATGAGGGCCGGTAGAACGAGTTTGAGACACTGGTTTGAAGTTAAGTTCCGGGACGTCTGGGCATAACGTCCCTCTCACGCTCACGGGCTAGGTTAAAAATAAGGTCAATATTTATATCATGTATTTTTTAGTTTTTACTTAAATTTCTTAATTTTTATAATACAAGTTACTGGTAACCTTGATATCTTAGTGACCAAATTATATATAAATATTCTAAAGGGTAAGGTCAAAGGTCAAGGTCAAAAGTCAAAATATGTTTTTTACTAGTATTTCTTATACTAACCGTTAGATTCCTACAAGGCTTACCATGTATGTTCGTAAATCAGCCTAACATAAGAGGGTTGGGATGCCAGTGCCTAGGACAGCATATCCTAAGGACTCTTTGCAAAGTGCCATTATGTCAGTGCTACGGTATTTCGCGAGCCCTGACTTAGAGAGAAGCCAGTGCATTAACTTCTAACAAACCTTATTGGGGTTAGGTTTACTATACCACTAGAACGCACGTCAGCACAGCTTTCTCTAGCGACAGTAATTCCTGGTGATCGAGGCGAGGAATTAATATTGAGGTGCCACCATGGTGATTCAATAATAATTCTTTGTAGAGCCAAGATCTAAAGATCTTCGGTAAGTAACTTGATGCCAGTTAGCTTACCGAATATATAGTACAAATCTTCCAGCTCTTAAAAACCTTCCAGTGAAGTGTGTTTTAAGAGCTTTCCAACTGTAGTGATCCCTGTTCATCTGTCATAGTCTTAATGATGGTGGCGTTTCTCCCGGTGCTCCTTCTCGGTGCAAGAAGGGTGGACGTGCTGGGAGGAGGGCCTGGGGTGGCTGGGGTAGCCCCTCTGAGTTTCCCTGTCACAGCAGTGGTGCAGCTTGGAGCAAGAAGGGCGCATGGTGGTGTAAGAATTATGCAAAGTCTTGCTTTCTTTGCCTTCCTTCCGGTCCTTCTTGTTTCTGTCGCTGCCAGGATTGCTGATGATGACTATGATGTTCTTTTCTGGTGTTGGAGGAAGTGCGGGTGTGATGGAGGCGACTCGGGCGCACTCTGGTGGTGTGGCGCTTGTGTCTTCTTTCCTCGGTGGTGTGGTGGCAAGGGTGGTAATGTTGGCTCTTGGTGGTGTTGTGTTTACATCCTCTTTCTTCGTTATTTCACTAACCACCAAGGGGTATGACTGTGTGACATTGGAGGTTCCTGTAGAAACGATATGTATAGCACTGGCAGAACAGACTCGTATTAATTTTTTTTTAAAGTGCTCCACGACTTAAGGGTCGTAACGAAGTCTTTGTCTACATCGCCGCGCGACGTGGGTGGGCGCCAACTCAAGAGACGTCGGGAGAGGTCGTTAGGGGCCTCAGGAAAAGTTCGACACGCACAACTTTCATGAGCTGAGTCGGCGGCTAGTAAATGGACGGGACGGGGACGGTAGACGGGGATGGTAGGCGGGCGGCGTCGGGCGTCATCCAGTAGGCGTCAGATGGTACAAGGGCGCCGGCCTGTCTGCGTCAGACGCCGCTATAATGTAGGTCGCCGTCAGGCGGTGACCCGGTAATGCTCAGGCGGCGTCATAGGGGGAGGGCATACCGTGAATCCGCGACCTGGCAACGTCGCACGGAAATCGTCGATAGAGGGTCTTGGGGCTGTTTTTTTAAAGTTTGATGGAGGTCTAGCAAGGAAACTAAAAAATAAATGAATATATAAATAAATAGACCCCCAATTATCACCACTGTAATCAACGAGTGACTATCTATAAACCCTTTCAATGGTGGTGACGTCTGTTTTGCCTTAGTTCTGCCCTACTTAGACGATTTTATGCAGCTTAAGAACGGTCTGAGGGAGTTAAGAGAGATAAATGAGAGGAATGGAGGTTTTGTGATTGCTACAGACCCTTCGTAAGCATAATACAATAACCTAATAGTTGCCAGACTATAACGAGAAAGAAGTCACCGGTACTGAAAGGGTTAACTATAGATGGCCTTATTTACCAATTACTCAAAAAAACAATTAATTAAGTGGGAGAGATGGGCGTATTTATTTGTTCATTTATGGATCTTTTTATTATGATTTTTCCTCTATTATCTTTGTGCATGTGTTCATGTGCCTTCTCCAGTCGAGTAAGAACCTACCTAAATAGTCCAGTTAACCCCAGCAAAAAACTTGCATAACAGTTAGAAATGTTACTGCTTCTTTGCTGATAACAATTATGTATTCATTTGTCCACCAGGTATAATAATCATCTTGTATATCTAGTATCAATAATTAATATTCGAAGAACTTATAGCGAATGACAAGAACATGATAAATACCGACCAAGTTCTCATATTCCGGAATGTCAATTTTGTGTATATTTGGCTGCCATTTTGTTTTGTTTTGTTCATATACGTACATAATAGAAACCTGAGCTAGTTAACTGCAATTGTCTTAGCAGATACGGTTTTAATCAACTTTGAATGTGCTATAAAAGGTAAAATGCAGTGATTTCTTGATTTTAACAAATTTATGGCGGCCATCTTGGATTTTGAGGCCTTCTTATGAATAAAAAAATTGGAAACAGCTGTTTTTGTGTTCACAGTAAACAAAGGAATTACAAAAATACAAGTATACAGATTCTATATGAAAAATTGACCAAATGACACAACAACATACACTATGCATTGTGCTCTATTGACCAAATGACACAACAACATACACTATGTGCTCTATTGACCAAATGACACAACAACATACACTATGTGCTCTATTGACCAAATGACACAACAACATACACTATGTGCTCTATTGACCAAATGACACAACAACATACACTATGTGCTCTATTGACCAAATGACACAACAACATACACTATGTGCTCTATTGACCAAATGACACAACAACATACACTATGTGCTCTATTGACCAAATGACACAACAACATACACTATGTGCTCTATTGACCAAATGACACAACAACATACACTATGTGCTCTATTGACCAAATGACACAACAACATACACTATGTGCTCTATTGACCAAATGACACAACAACATACACTATGTGCTCTATTGACCAAATGACACAACAACATACACTATGTGCTCTATTGACCAAATGACACAACAACATACACTATGTGCTCTATTTTCACCCGAAAATTGAAGATGGGAGAGGAGGACGGAGGGGGGGGGGGGGGGGGGATTTGAAGGGGTAGGGTGTCTGGGGAGCCGTTCCTCTTATTAAGATGGTCTAGGGGGCAAACTAATAATACCTTGCTCGAAATGGTTAAAACAAACTAGCATCGTAACCCCGAACACGTCGCACCAAATAGAGTTAAGGGGGGATGGGCCTCTTTTCTGGACCACTTTCTCCCTCATGTATAGCCCCATTAGTTTTCAGATGCTAAGATGTCTGCCCCATTAGTTAGTCGATTATAAGACCTTTCGCACATTTCTTCGTCAATATTTAGACCTTTCGTGCTATTTAGGTGTCGATTTTTTCCCTGGCGAACGATATTGAGCCTGTAATGTTGGAAGAAGTGGCCTTCGGCCGGGACATTTTTCTACCGAAAAATGTACAAATTAATCTAGAAGGGGGATCTAATGGATTTTTTTTTTTCAATTTGATGGAAGTCTAGGGAGGAAACTAGAAAAATAACGAATACATGCAAAAATCGACCAAAAAGTGAACCATCTCCCCTTAAAATTGCATCCTCCCTGAGCGACAGTCTTCAGCTTAGTGTTGCCAATTTAGCAACTTTCCAGCTAGATATAGAGGTATTTACTTCGATCTAGCGGCAGACTTTTACATTTAGCGACATTAATTATAGCGATATTCTGGAGATTATTGCCATTTTGAACGATTTTTTGGAGATTGTAGCACTCTTCTAGCGATTTTCGTGATCTATTTACAATCTAGCGGCCTTCTAGCGACTTATGAGGACAAAACTAGCGGCATTATGAGTTTTGATTGGGTAACCTTGCAGTCAGTCTTCCGCTACACACTGGCGAGGCAGCATCTTGGAGTTCACTGTCAAAGTTACAAGATCAAGGTATAACTGTCTTGATAGCGTATACAGACTAAACACACATAACAAAGCCACTCCAACAGCTTCATCTCTCTCCAACACCCCTTCTCCCCTCTCTACACTCTTCAGAAAAATAGGAAAAATAGAATGTAGATACGTGGTGCCGTTGTAAAGGCTTATCCCTCAATACCTTCGTCTGATCTGATCTGAGCGTAATGCATAAGTGCGCGGAATTTCGATGTGAGTATCCTAGGTTCGAGTCATAGGAGATATATATTTTTGTTTTACAGCAAGCAAAATTCGTAATTTTTCGATATTAAAATGTCTCCGCCGGATTTCTCCATACAATGCTGGCTCGCTATCGCTCGCCAGGAAGAAATCGACACCTGGATGGGGATAAACGTCTTAACAGTTGGCTGAATGGGGCCGAATGGATACAAGCCAGGGAAAGAGAGAAAAGGAGAGAAAGATAAAATAAGCTGGTGACCCCCCTTAATTAAAGTGTCCATAATAATCTACCCATTTAACCCTTTGAGGATCATGATGCGTTTTGACAGTTTATTCTGGCTATCATTAAACGATTTTATACAGCTTAGGAAGGATCTGTGAGAACTAGAAGGGTAAAGACGATCTCAATTAACCCTCTGACTTCCATATACCCTTCCTAATCTGAATACAATCGTCTACTAATGGCCAGAATATATTTTCAACACACGTCATAGTCCTCAAGGGGTTAATAGTATACCGACGGTAATAGGAGTTTCGCTCTACTGCATGTCTGCCTGCCGAGATCGGAACCTCTCCGGGTGGTTGGGGGCCGGGTGAGTGCTGGAGGGACCTTGGTGACCCTGCCAGGAGCGCGTTCAGTCTACCCAAACACGCTAACGGGATAGCTCTACTGAACGTGATCGCCTCTGATTCGACGAATCACGTTTGTGATTGTTTGCAATCAGATGGCGATCACGCTAACACTCCCTGGAGGTGACTAGCGAAGCTATCATAACAGTAGGCCTAAATCTCACCTCGACATTGTATTATCATAATTAAGCTTAAATAGCCTCCCTCCATGTTATTTATGTGTTGCAATCTCAATTATAAGGTGGCACACCTATAAAACTCATAGTTATCATGACCATTTTGCTATACATAACATAAAACAAGCAGCTTGGAGAGCAAGTCTCACAGCTACTTCATCAGGCCTTCAGTGCCATATTTCTAGCTCAGAAAAAGATATTACGAATTATTACCTATCAATCGTATAACGCTCACACTGGACCTACAGTATATATAAAGATCTTGGTTTATTGAAATTAAATGATATTCTTTTTACACAAGCAGTTCGTTTTGTATATAAAGATCTGAATCAACAATTACTCATAGATGGCAATTTTGACTTAATGACACACAATTTTAACACACGAGGAGTCTCGAGGAGTCATTACAACTACCTTACTATAGAACAACACATGGACAATGTAGCCTACATTACAGGGGCCCGAAATTGTGGAACACGTTGAACGAATCTGTTAGACACACCAAATCTTTATTTGCATTTAAAACTAAAATCAAACAAAGCTTCCTTAATCAATATTAGTACTTAATTGCAGTCTCTGAAAGCAAAAGTTTTGTTTATATGTATACTTACCTTATCTTTAATATATTTTAGCATATATATATATTTAATATATTTAGGTCACATATCAATTGTATAATTTAGTAAGAACCATTAAAAATTATTATAGCTTGAATATTGTTTATTACATCTAATAATTGTTAAGCAACTGTGCTGTTTAGCTTCATATATTTTATTATGCCTATATAGCTAGCTAACATGAACTGCACTTGCCACATTAATTACTATATGTATCATCATTCTTATTGTATATGTACCTTTTGGCAATACAAAAAAAATATCAATCAAAAAAATCAATATCAATAAAAAAAAAGTGCGGTAGGTAAGCAAGCGTAGACTAATTGGTAAAGCTCGGTTCACACATACCTGTCCTGAGCTCCCGTCCTTCCCCGACCACCAAAAACTGTTGGACGGCATCAAACGGATGACCTTGTGTCCCGAGTGGGCCCGAGTGGCCACGTGTGGCCCTGATGCCCTATCTCAACACGTCACTGCCCCGGAAGACGGCGCATGCACGGCTAGTGGACGGAGATCTCAACACGTGACCGCCCCGGCAGACGGATTATGGGCGGCGACTTGGTGCCACGACCAGTCCCTTTGGAAGGCGACCTAATAAGTCTGAATACGACCTGTCTGAGACGCACTGTGACGGCACTGCGACGACACTGCGACCACAATATGATGGACGCAGTGTCGTCGGCGATGGCCCCCATCCGCATATATATTGGGGCGTGGCACAGAGACACCTCAGTCTCAACCAGCCTGCTGAGTGCCAGCCAATTTTGACGGTGTGCTTCTGCCAGTGCCAGAGTTTTTTTTTTTTGGCTAAATCTATCAAGTTGGGAGAGAAAGGAAGGATAATGGTAAAAAAAACACTCCCCTTGTCCATTTTCGCCAGAAATCAGGTCCCCATGGTCCCGAAAGTAGCTGAAAAGACACTATAGACTACAGAGACTTTTATGGTATCGGAATGTATGGGTAGGAGGGTCGTGGGAGGGTGGTTTGGGGGATGGTGGTGGGAAGGTAGAAGCGTAATTGACTCATGTTACAAATATGAAGACGATTGGTGAGGTAGTTTCGCCACCACGGATTTTCCTTTTTTTCCTTATCTTCGTACGGATACGCTGGAAGTGGGTGGTTGGAGGCGGTTGGGGGTGTGGTGGGGGGAAGGCAGAAGGGTAAGGGACTTGTCACACAAATATGGAACCGATTGGTGCAGTCGTTTCGCCGCCACAGATTTTCCTTTTTTTTTCCTTCTGACGGGACCGACAGTCAGCGAGTGGGTGGGAGGAGGGATTTGGGATTTTTGTGGTGGGTAGCCAAAAGGGTAAGGTACATGTGGTAAAAATATGAAAGCCATAGGTGCAGTCGTTTCGCTGCTACGATTTGTTTTCGGTGAGGACGTATATATACGTCCCTGGCACTCAGCGGGTTAAAATTAAAATTTTTCTACCAACAAATGTACAAATTAACAATTAAACCTACGAAGATGCAAGCCAACTGCATGCTACTATACAGTATTAATAAGGGCAGATTTCCACTTGAGGGATTTTTTATTTTGACGGCGGCTTGGGAACTGAGATAGGACCACACGCGGCTGGCTCTTTTATGGACGCTTGGTGGGCAGGGACTAGCGGGGACGCGCGGGGTGATCACGTGAGGCGACGTTGGCACGTCGCAGTCTCAACTTTCAAATATTTTGGTCGGGGCATAGACTACGTCTGGTAGCGTCTATGCGGCACATAGACGCTTATACACGGCGCCTATGCGCTGACCAGTCACGTGGGTGACCCGCCCTTGAACCGATTTTGGCGGTTGGTCCGTCCGTCCTGATCCGTTTATTTTAGGTATGTCAATAATGTTCGGCTCCCTCGCCGCCGCGGCCCGTGTTGTGGCGTCACTGTACGTTTATGAACAGACCATACCCGTTTATGTCGGAGTCCTTGCACGATTGCATACGTTTTCAGTGGTCGGGGAAGGACGGGAGCTCAGGACGGGTATGTGTGAACCGAGCTTAACGACTTCGCTTTTAAATCCGTAAGCCTACTCGCAAGGGTTCGAGGCTCGACGAGTTAATGTTTTTTTTTTTTGCAGCTTTTATTTAATTTGTATCATTATATATTGGTAATGTTACTATGCCAATGATGTATTGTAATGGGTTTATAACTTGCTGTACAGGTTTTTGAGCGTTTGTCTATATTATTGATTGATTATTATGTTTGTATGCGCTTTGTATTTAATTTTTATAGTTATATATCGGTAATGTTACAGTTGTTACTATGCCAATTGAATGATAGCCTATATTTTAACTTGCTGTACAGGTTTTTCGGCGCTTATCTATATTATTGATCGATTACTCTATTTACATTTCTTAAAAACAATTTCTGAGGCATAATTGCATCGAAGTATGATAGGTCAGTTAAGCTATGTTTAGTAAGGTAGCCTACCCACGCTATAGTTAAATTTTCAAAGGTAATCTAATGGTTAAAATATAATATTAATGAACCTTCCATTAATATAGGGGTTAGGCTTATACATAGCCTATAGCCTACACATAGATCGTCAGGAAAATAAAATATGCCTATACATAGCCTACACTGCCAGGAAGAGATAATATATATAGGCTACTATTTAATTCAGCCTCCAGATAGGCTACATCGTCAGGGAAAGAACAATAGCCTATATATTAACTATACAATTCAGCCTATTCATACATCGCCAGGAAAATAATATATACTTTTTAATTCCCCAATAGACTGACAGAGAATTGTTTTAGAATTACACGGGGAATAAAGAGCTACCTTTGCCAGATAACGACCGTAATAACGTTGTCAACATTTCCTGGTAAGATTATAAGATATAATAACCTGATGGTAGCCTACCGTCTGTCTTGAGCTTGAACAAGGATGTTGACTGTAGCTGACAGTGTGACTACCTTAGCCAATAGCCTATATTGATGGATAGTACTTATTTAAATGTATTGATTGAAATTAATAGACCGAAAAAAGCACATGTTACAGGGCCTAAAACCTTCGCAGACATCGCCAACAAAAATTGAATTTCGCGCTCACTGCCACTGACCAATCAGCGACGAGAATCAATGTTTGGCTATCAATGTCGTTCAGTCTGCGCGATCATAAACAGGATTGCTCAAACAAAAACAGGATTGCCTGATAGGGTAGACTGAACGCGCTCCAGTCTCTGACCTAGATGTGTGTGAATTTGTATTTTGTGTGTTCATTGTTTTCTGTTGTGTTGTCCCTATTCTGGCTCTGTCTTGACACGGCCACTCCCCCCCCCCCCCAAAAAAAAAAATGGGGATTGGGCCTGAGTATATAGATAGATAGATAGAATAGACCCATCCAATATAATGTAAATCACCCAATTACTTTATATAACTTTATCATACCCTTTTTATACCCTTATTTTTTTACAGTGCACTTGACCATGGCGAGGCACCTTCTGTGGGCGTCCATCTTGGCTCTGGTCACATGCTTCACGACAGGTCAGTGTTATATCATTTATATGGGCGAGCAATATAGAGCCTTCAATTTAAAAGGCTCCTCTAGGAATCCGAGGGGAAAACAATCTCTTAACCGGTACAATCCCAGCGATGGCTGCCAGCCGTCAGTAGATAAAATCACTCCCCAGTCCCAGCGACAGGTGCAAGCCGTCAGTAATATACGGTCCTTGTAACTGCCAGTATCAGGCAGTGGCTGGTTCCATGACTGTAAACACTGTTCTAAGGAATTGGCAACACTTCTTAGGTTGGCTGCAAGCTTCCACAGGCTGTCTAGGTCAGAATTTCATAAACTTTTGAGGTAGGAGGTTGTTATATCTTGCCTCTGAAGCCATTTTGGCCACATTGCTTGGTACTGGAGGATACATTTATGGTCGTACCCTATGGTACAGTAGGGGTTAATTAACTCTCTAGCTCCCACAATATCTTCCTAAGCTAAGTAAAATCCGGCACTGCCAGTAGTATAATACCGGGTGGTTAAGGGAATTTGGCCTCCCGAAAATATCTGGGTCTTTGGCGTACCAGCCTCCAGCTCTAAAACTGGGCCTCGCTTGGACGCACAAAAAGGAAGCAACCTTAGTTATATCGCTCATTCGAGCGATAGCGAGCCTGCAATTTAGGGGGAATCGACCTTCGTCCAGGACATTATGCTACCGAAAGATGCACAAATTTATCTCGAAGGAAGGGTCTGGAGTGTATCTTTTTAAAGCTTGATGGAGGTCTAAGTAGGTGAGTAAACAACATAATAAATACTTAAATAAATAAATAAATAAATTCAAATATCCTCTCAGTCAATAAGCTCAAAATGTCAACAATAAATATACCAGAAAATATTGTCTATTTTCTGTTAACACTATCTGGCCCGCCGTCTTGGGGGGCAAAATACCCGAATCAGTTATCACCACCTTACCAGTTCGACAAGGAAAAAGGAAAGGAACAGAAGGAGGGGAGACTCAAATAACTGAACCAAGAAGACACACACACCAGGAAAAAACGAAGCAAGATCAACGAAGGAGAGACTAAACTAAAACTAACAAAGACGAAGGAAGGAGATGCAAAGATAAGAAGAACGAAGAGCTCAAGAATACCCACACTCAACAATCACGCAACAGACAAAGGCGACAACAAGAACAAGGAACAGAAGGCAAACGCAGAAAAGGAAAATTCACCTCCACCACGGAAACCAAACGCGGCATAAAAAACGTGGAAGGCCATCAATACCACAGCAAAACTATCAACACATGGCCGCCCAGAATCTACCTTTACACCACTACACCATACCAGAAGAGACACCAGGATTGCCATAATAAACCCTTCTATACCAACCACACCAAGCAAGACAATTCCAGTCGCCAGCAATGACCATGAGGCTACTAAGAAAAAAATAGTGTACAGTCAGAAGCACAAGGGCCAACACAGACACACCACAAAGGAGTAGTTGCGCCGTTCTTCCGCGCAGAGGCCTACTCACCTGCCCGCAAACTTCTAGGGGGTCTACCTAATCCCCCCAGAATACGACCCCCTGTACTTATGACCTTCTGACCTCCGCACACTTGACCTGGGACATAGCAGCTAAAGTCGTCACTACCCCGATGAAAACCAAGGTAAAGCAAGCAAATCTAGGGCTTGATTTACTTAAATGTAAACTATCAAGTCCTAAAATTAAACCTCCCATTCAAGCAAGATTGAAACCATGGTGAATATCTTTCAAGGTCTGAGGAGTTCTTTTCACTATTAAGGAATTAATATTATCACATGCCATGGTAGGGTTTAATATTAAGATCGCTAATAGGCTGCACCTTTGGTATAAGAAGCATAACCGCAAGGAGATGTCCCCACCTTACTTCTTTTGCCAAAACCGCACTCTAAAACCATAGGAAGATACTTGCCATGGTAAAGGTCATTTTCATAGTTCGGGCTTTATGAGACACCGTCTAAATAATGGCACTCTACAGATAGAAGTCCATACGGTATCTGTCCAACACCATGGTCAAGGACATATGCAGTAAAAAGGTCTAAACACCGAACCTGAGTTCTTTGAACCTCTTATAACGGTCAGTGGCAGATCGAGTGAAATCAGTAAGTTCATGATCTTACTATCTCCTCGCGTTAGCCCGATACCTTGTCGCTGTGTCATGACACTAGAGATGCTGTATTAAAGACCCTAAGTCAAGAGTACCGAAACGTAACTTCATCACCGATTAGTAGAACGGTCAGGATAGACGAGCAATAGTAGCCTAGGACATGTCCTCGCTCGCGCTCGCGTTAGTCCAATGAAAGTACCCTATGTCATGACATTAAGGAGATATCATTTAAGACCCAAAACCAACTAATCCATCTGTATCCCAAAACCACGTCATCCACACGGCAGGACCACCTAAGCGGTTCGACGGAATACTAGACGACCGGACTTCACCCCTTTCATCTCTACCCAGACTGTGCTCATCACTCCAGCCTTCAAAGTGCTAGATTAGGAGTATTACTGAAAACCTCTTTAACTCATACACCAGTGCAACCCAGGTGAAATACTTAGTAAAAATAGAGTCACTCACTGAACTGTTTATTTTCCACCAGGCGACTAAATATCTTGTATTTCCCATTATTTAGGATAAAAGTGATAAACCTGAAATACGCCAATGAACCTAAGTTATCTCTTGTAATTAATCCCAGAGATGAGATAAGGTATCAAAGAGTCTAAAGGTAAAGTATATCATGCACCAGTGAATTAAGGTGTATAGTGGATAGTCTAGAGAGAGAGAGAGAGAGAGACAAGTATATTCCTAGTTCCCTCGTGGATCCTCGTCCGTGCTCGGCCCATATATGTATATAACCATTGTTCTAGCATAAATAAGTACTATTGTTCTACCTAGTGAATTATTAATTGAAGTTGTTAACGAGATGTACGCAGTGTTATATTTTACCCTTTACTCCTTCTGTGCATGTGTTGTATGATTTTGACTTCTCCAGTTAAGTAGAACCTACCAGATACCAATACAAACCTGGAAAAACCCTGGCATAACAGGGGGGGATTATGATATTTTGTGTAATTGCTAATGAGGATTTTGCTTGCCTATGTCATTTTCGAGCAATGTCCCCTAGGCACGCGCGCACACACACACACACACAGTCACAGTGGCCGAGCGCACTAAGTCACCATACTCTAGTCATTTGGCCTGGGTCGCGCGGGTTCGATCCCAGCAACCTGCCGGTGAGGTTTCTATCAAAAACTTTCCAGGCTTTGGAGGTTAGGTGTGGATGCACCACCTCTGGGTTCCACCTGGTTCCCTGCCCACATCCTACCCCTTCTGGGGGTATGTAGGCGCTCTTTTGGCAGCTAGAGTCAATCTGTTGACTACTTAGGATAAGTTAGGTTAAGTAATTGTATATTTTCAGCCTCATTGGCTGACGGCTTGAAATAAACCAATTATTATTATTATTATTATTATTATTATTATTATTGCGCACACACATACATAAATAAATTTATAAATAAATAAATAAACCCGCCTTATTAGGCTTCCTTCAAAGTATTATATGGCTGCTCACATCCTCTTAAAGCTAAATTTGTAAATTTTTTGATTGAAAAAAGTCCCGGCAGAAGGCCGATTTCTTTTAAGTTTCAGGCTCGTTATCGCTCACCCAGACAAAATAGACACCTGAATGGAGTGAAACGTCTAATTATCGCCAAACTAGTAAGGTAAAGCGCCTTAAGGGGAGACGGATTATTGTTTTTTTTGCTTTTTTTTAGGGGGGTCTATTAATTCATTTATTCCTTTATTTCTTAGTTTTCTCGCTAGACCTCCATCAAGCTTAGAAAAAACAACCCCTAGACCCCCCTTCAAGATGAATTTGTAATTTTTTCGGTAGAAAAATGTAGCGGCCCAAGGCCGGTTCCTCTTAAAATTTCAGGCTCACTATTGCTCGCCAGGAAATAATCGACACCTAAATGGCACGAAAGGTCTTGAAATTGACAACGAAATGGGGCGAAAGGTCTTAAAATCGACAACGAAATGGGGCGAAAGGTCTTAAAATTGACAAACTAATGGGCCGAAGGTCTTATAAACTCAAAACAAATGGGGCTTAACACGAGGGAGAAAGGGGACCAGAAAAACGACCCATCTTCCCTTGACCTCAGGAGTCCATCAGCCTGCCCTTAAAATATCCAAACAAATGTAGCGAAAAAGGGGGTGGGGGGGAACCTAAAAAGACCTCCCTCGGCCCAAATAGGGTTAAGCATACTTAATGTGGTTCAGATTTTGTTTTAATTAACCCTTTGATAATTATGACGCATTTTGACAGTTTATTCTGGCTATCTTTAGAAGCTTTCCGATAGTTTAGGAAGGATCTGTGGAACCATAAGGGTAAAGTCTATCTGTGGAACCATAAGGGTAGAGTCTATCTGTGGGACCATAAGGGTAAAGTCTATCTGTGGAACCATAAGGGTAAAGTCTATCTGTGGAACCATAAGGGTAGAGTCTATCTGTGGAACCATAAGGGTAAAGTCTATCTGTGGAACCATAAGGGTAAAGTCTATCTGTGGAACCATAAGGGTAGAGTCTATCTGTGGGACCATAAGGGTAAAGTCTATCTGTGGAACCATAAGGGTAAAGTCTATCTGTGGAACCATAAGGGTAAAGTCTATCTGTGGAACCATAAGGGTAAAGTCTATCTGTGGAACCATAAGGGTAAAGTCTATCTGTGGGACCATAAGGGTAGAGTCTATCTGTGGGACCATAAGGGTAAAGTCTATCTGTGGAACCATAAGGGTAAAGTCTATCTGTGGAACCATAAGGGTAAAGTCTATCTGTGGAACCATAAGGGTAAAGTCTATCCGTGGAACCATAAGGGTAAAGTCTATCTGTGGAACCATAAGAGTAAAGTCTATCCGTGGAACCATAAGGGTAAAGTCTATCTGTGGAACCATAAGGGTAAAGTCTATCTGTGGAACCATAAGGGTAAAGTCTATCTGTGGAACCATAAGGGTAAAGTCTATCTGTGGAACCATAAGGGTAAAGTCTATCTGTGGAACCATAAGGGTAAAGTCTATCTGTGGAACCATAAGGGTAAAGTCTATCTGTGGAACCATAAGGGTAAAGTCTATCTGTGGAACCATAAGGGTAAAGTCTATCTGTGGAACCATAAGGGTAAAGTCTATCTGTGGAACCATAAGGGTAAAGTCTATCTGTGGGACCATAAGGGTAAAGTCTATCTGTGGAACCATAAGGGTAAAGTCTATCTGTGGAACCATAAGGGTAAAGTCTATCTGTGGAACCATAAGGGTAAAGTCTATCTGTGGAACCATAAGGGTAAAGTCTATCTGTGGAACCATAAGGGTAAAGTCTATCTGTGGAACCATAAGGGTAAAGTCTATCTGTGGAACCATAAGGGTAAAGTCTATCTGTGGAACCATAAGGGTAAAGTCTATCCGTGGAACCATAAGGGTAAAGTCTATCTGTGGAACCATAAGGGTAAAGTCTATCTGTGGAACCATAAGGGTAAAGTCTATCTGTGGAACCATAAGGGTAAAGTCTATCTGTGGAACCATAAGGGTAAAGTCTATCTGTGGAACCATAAGGGTAAAGTCTATCTGTGGGACCATAAGGGTAAAGTCTATCTGTGGAACCATAAGGGTAAAGTCTATCTGTGGAACCATAAGGGTAAAGTCTATCTGTGGAACCATAAGGGTAAAGTCTATCTGTGGAACCATAAGGGTAAAGTCTATCTGTGGAACCATAAGGGTAAAGTCTATCTGTGGAACCATAAGGGTAAAGTCTATCTGTGGAACCATAAGGGTAGAGTCTATCTGTGGGACCATAAGGGTAAAGTCTATCTGTGGAACCATAAGGGTAAAGTCTATCTGTGGAACCATAAGGGTAAAGTCTATCTGTGGAACCATAAGGGTAAAGTCTATCTGTGGAACCATAAGGGTAAAGTCTATCTGTGGAACCATAAGGGTAAAGTCTATCTGTGGAACCATAAGGGTAAAGTCTATCTGTGGAACCATAAGGGTAAAGTCTATCCGTGGAACCATAAGGGTAAAGTCTATCTGTGGAACCATAAGGGTAAAGTCTATCTGTGGAACCATAAGGGTAAAGTCTATCTGTGGAACCATAAGGGTAAAGTCTATCCGTGGAACCATAAGGGTAAAGTCTATCTGTGGAACCATAAGGGTAAAGTCTATCTGTGGAACCATAAGGGTAAAGTCTATCTGTGGAACCATAAGGGTAAAGTCTATCTCAATTAACCTCTGAATTCCATAAATCCTTCCTAATCTTAACAAAATGGTATTATAGTATCTAGAAAAAAAAAACATTGATGACTGGTATCTTCTTTGGTTTAATTAAGGGGAGGTTTTTAGTTGGTTCCCTAGACCTCCATCAATCTTAAGATTACACCCCCTTGACCCCCTTTCAAGGTGAATTTGTAAATGTTCCGGTCGAAAAATGTCCCGGCCGACGGCCGGCTCCTCATACACTACAGACTCGCTATCGCTCGCCAGGAAAAAATGACACCTAAATGACACGAAAGGTCTTAACATTGACAGAAATGGGACGAAAGTACTTAGAATTGCCAAACTAATGGGGCGAACGTCATACAATCTAAAAAAACAATGGGTTTAAACATGAGGGTGAAAGGCGTCGAGAAAAAAAATCCTTCAAGCGAGTCAAGAGTCACGTAGTCTACTCCGTCATTTTAAGCGGTGTCACACGAGCGATTTTTCCGTCAATTTATTACTGGCAATTGTAGTCTGGCAGCTTCAACATTAAAGTTCCGCAAGAATCAAACTACCTTTCGCCCCATTTCGTTGTCAATAGTTAGACCTTCCGTGGTATTTAGGTGTCGAATTTTTCCCTGGCGAACGATAGTGAGCCTGTAATGTTGGAAGAAGCGGCCTTCGGCCGGGACATTTTTCTACCGAAAAATGTACAAATTAATCTAGAAGATGGATCTAATGGATGTTTTTTTAAATTTGATGGAGGTCTATGGAGGAAACTAGAAAAATAATGAATACATGCACAAATCGCCCAAAAAGTGAACCCCCTGAAGGCCATGTGGCAGCTGGTCTTGTATAGCCCACAGATGGTACAGTCAGACCCAAAAGTGTCTGGACGACCCCTTCAGTACCCCTCACGCTCTTTGTATTATATTCTAACAACTATCTATCTATCTATCTATTGCCTGACGCCGTGATCCCCTGGCAACTATTACAAGACTTTAATCAGCTGAGGAAGGACGTCTACCAATCAAGAGGCTGCAGTCTATCGCAATAATTTATCCTTTGACTACCATACATCTCGTTTCTAAGCTTCATAAAATCGTCTAAATATAGCTATAATAAAGAAGGGGTTAAGGCCATGGCACACGAGCGCATTTTCCAGCAATTTTCGATGGGCAAGTTTTTTTTTCTGGACCCCTTTCTCCATCATGTTTAGCCCCATTAGTTTTGAGATTATGGGACGTTCGCTCCATTAGTTTTTAGCGATTTTAAGACCATTTGTTGTGCCATTTTGGTGTCGATTTTTTTTCTAGGTGAGATATAGCGAGCCTGTAATTTAGGAGGAATCGGCCTTCGGCCGCAAATTTGTTCTACCGAAAAATTTACAAATTCATCTCCAAGGGATGGGGGGGGGGGGGGGGGTCTTGGGGGTATTTTATCAAGCTTGATGGA
This sequence comes from Paralithodes platypus, assembly GCA_032716605.1. NCBI lineage: Eukaryota > Metazoa > Arthropoda > Malacostraca > Decapoda > Lithodidae > Paralithodes > Paralithodes platypus. The sequence goes on along the minus strand of CM064493.1, from coordinate 17,660,608 downwards.
AGTTTCAGGAGGAAACTTAAGAAAACAATAAATAAATACATAAATGAACAAATCAATACAACTCTGTCTTGCATATACGTTCCAGTATTGCTGACCCCCACTGTACCTCTGTTGTGACGTCATTATGGGGGGTCACCTGCTTTTTTTCTCTTTCTCTCCCTCTCTCTTTGGCTTGTATCCATTCGGCCCCATTCAGCCTACTGTTTTAACACTCAAAGAGCGGGTGGTGGAGTATATTTCACTGTGCCGCACAGCGTTTTTTTTTACCATAAATGGGGTTGTTTCTGTGCTCTTTTTCATGCATAAACAAGAGCCAGAGCGTAATACAATTATGTATCCCTGAAAGGGCGTAAATTGAGCTTTCCAATGACACCAGAACCATCTTTCTACGATCACTGGTTGTCTTGCAACGACCGAAGGGCAAAACCGCTAAAATACGGTCATTTCGTTACATAATTACGTGTGTAGCGAGTGAGGGAGGGTGGAGTAGTGTGGAGTACATGTCAGTATACCCACGACGGCCGTGGCGAGCGGTCATGAGGTAACCTACGCTCCTCCCATCGCTCGTCTCTCTCTCAGAGCCAATATTGCGCCAAAATTGCACACAGACTTAAGTCGGGCCCCGCCACATAGTCCTTTCTTCTCCATACGGACTTAAGTTGGGCCCCGCTAAAGAAGGGTTAAGACATTTACCCCCATCCAGGTGTCAATATATATATTATACATATATATTTTGTTTTGACAGCAAACTAAATTTGTAAATTTTTCGATAGAAAAATTACTCCGGCGAAGACAGATTTCTCCACACATTGCTGGCTCGCTATCGCTCGCCAAGAAGAGATCGACACCTGGATGGGGGTAAACATCTTAAAACAGTAGGCTGAATGGGGCCGAATGGATACAAGCCAAACAGAGAGGGAGAGAAAGAGAAAAAAAAAGCGAGGTGATCCCCCATAAGGCTGGCCAACATCGACGGTGGAGTATGGTGTCACGTCAGGCGGTCTGGGATCTACTTTGATCGCGCTAATAAGTCATGTTCCAGCTATCATTACGTTTGGATCGCTCTGTGCTGTATTAATGTCTGTCAGATGTTGAATTGGGCGGGTAAGTGTAGGAACAGGTTTGTATACATTTGGCTAGCTCTGTGCTGTATTAATGTCTGTCAGATGTTGAATTGGGTGGGTAAGTGTTGGAACAGGTTTGTATACATTTGGCTCACTCTGTGCTGTATTAATGTCTGTCAGATGTTGAATTGGGTAGGTAAGTGTAGGAACAGGTTGGTATACACTTGGCTCACTCTGTGCTGTATTAATGTCTGTCAGATGTTGAATAGGGTGGGTAAGTGTAAGAACATGTTTGTATATTTCACTCGATATGAAGACATCAAGCTTAGCTATTGCTCATACCAATTATTGATGAAAACATACTAGGTGCCGAGCTGTCATTAAGTTTGGCTCGCTCTGTGCTGTATTAATGTCTGTCAGATGTTGAATAGAGTGAGTAAGTGTAGGAACATGTTTGTATATTTAACTCGATATGAAGAAATCAAGCTTAGATATCGCTCATACCAAGTATTGATGAAAACATACTTGGTGCCCAGATATCACTTATTAGCGCGACTGTACCATTGTTGACAATTCACCTACTTTCCGCTAGATCTAGAGGCATTTAATTCCATCTAGCGGCAACATTATACTGCTAGCGACATGATTTCTAGCAAGATTCTGGAGATGTGCGATACTCTAAGAGATAATGACAGTTTCAGCAATACTCTAGAGATTGTGGAGTCCCGTGAGTACTCCTTTCTATTAAGGGAGCCCACCTCGTTTTTTTGTTCGCTCTCTCCTTCTTTATCTGGGTTGTATTCATTCGGCCCCATTCAGCCTACTGCTTTAAGACGTTTACCCCCATCCAGGTGTCAATATTTTCCTGGCGAGCGGTAGCGAGCCATCATATATATATATTTTTGATTTTGAAAGCAAGATAAATTTGTACATTTTTCAATAGAAAAAGGTCTCCGGCGAAGCCGGAGTTTTTCATACAATGCTGGCTCGCTATCACTCGTCAGGAAGAAATTGACACCTGGATGGGGATAAACGTCTTAAAACAGTTGGCTGAATGGGGCCGAATGGATACAAGCCAGAGAAAGAGGGAGAGAAAGAGACAAAAAGCCGGTGACCCCCCTTAATGTTCGTTCTTTGTGTAAGAGAGTGAGGCAGGATGTAAGAGAGTGAGGCAGGATGGTATTAATAGAGTCAATTTCCTGCAGTGTGTAGATAAAGTACACTGTGAACCACTCCAACAGCTTCCTCTCTCTCCAACACCCCTTCTCTACACTCCTCAAAATAAAAATTAGGAAAGTAGAAAGTAGATAAGAGGTGCCGTTGTAAAGGCTTATCCCTCAATACCTTCACCTGACCTGACCGGAAACATAAGAGGTGCCGTTGTAAAGGCTTATCCCTCAATACCTTCACCTGACCTGACCGGAAACATAAGAGGTGCCGTTGTAAAGGCTTATCCCTCAATACCTTCACCTGACCTGACCGGAAACATATGAGGTGCCGTTGTAAAGGCTTATCCCGCAATACCTTCACCTGACCTGACCGGAAACATAAGAGGTGCCGTTGTAAAGGCTTATCCCTCAATACCTTCACCTGACCTGACCGGAAACATAATTAGCCTCATGAGAAGTATGATGCGCTTTAATGGTTATTTTGTCTATTATTGAAGGATTTTATTCAGCTTACGTAAAATTTATGGGAGCAAGATTTAATTTGATATAGCTTTTACCCCTTTGATTCCTAGCGGTATTTCCTAATCTGTATGAAATTGTCTAATAATAACCAGATTAAAGCTTTAACAAATTGTCTAATAATAACCAGATTAAAGCTTTAACAAATAAAAAAAAAGGGGGGAGCGGAGGAATCCCTTACATCACAGGTAATTGCATGGATGGGTAATCTTGATAGGGCCTCGGCATTTGTGTGGAGTTTGTCGGGTCTGTAGGAGATTTCAAAATATAATTCCTCTAGAGTTTATCTCCATCGCACAATGAGAGCCTTGTTTGTTTCTGATCTGCGTATCTGCGTAACCATTGCAATGACTGATAGTCAGTGATAATGGAGATGTTTGCTCAGAGCAGGTAAATCCATAAGTGTTGCAGGGCCCAGATTAAACCCAAACATTCTCGCTTACTGTCAGCGTAATTCAATTCGGTGGATGTCAGTGTTCGCCTTCACACACTCCTAGGTTATTTTTATTATTTATATATTTTTTTCTATGTGTATGAAGGATACAAATGGCAGGCTGCCTGTAAAGAGTGTCTCCTCCAAAGTCAAAGAGTGACAGAGAGCCAAATTGGGGTCAGAATGCCTGGACACACGAAGTTTAAAGCAGTTTAAGTCATAGAATGAAGGAAAGATTGATTAAGGGAGATAATTTCAGAGTTCACTTGTTGAGCAGAACAAAGACTGAGAAAATTTGCTAATTCATGGGCTAAAGAGCTGGACAGAATAGGAGTGGGACTGTATTGAAAGGCGGGTGCCTCGCATTCGCGGGAAGGAGAGGTTATGCACTAAGAGAGCTCTGAAAAACACTAATTGTTGTAATAGCGATAGAAGAGTGAAAGAGATGCAACATTGCAGCATGTAGAAAGCGAATGTAGGGAACTAGTAAGAGGAAGTGAGTTGATGAGGCAAAAAGTTTTTGACTCTACTCTTTCAAGACGTGCGGTATGGGTGGAACCTCCCCACACATGCGAACAACACTTGATACATGGGCGCACTGTGCCCCTATACAGAGCAAGAAGGTGAGTGGGGGTGAAGAAACCACAGAGATGTTTGAGCACACCTAGCTTCTGGGAAGCTGTTTTAGCAAGAGTGTTAATATGATCTTTCCATGAAAGGTTGGATGAAATGATACACCAAGAATAATGAGAGAAAATGACGGGTTGATTTGTGTATTGTTGAAGAATAATTGATAGTCTTGCGGAATATTGCGATGAGTAGTTAAATAGAGAAATTATGTCTTGGAGGCATTGAAAGTAACAAGATTTTCTCTGCTCCAGTTAGAAATAATTGATAGATCAGAAGATAGGCATGCCATAGTCTCGTTACATGACTTTTGGAGTGATTGCATGCTGGGTTGATGTGAAAAATTAGTTGAATAGTGTAGGGTAGAGTCATCAGCAAATGAGTGGACAGGACTAGAGGTACAGTTGAGGAGATCATTAATGAATATTAGAAAGAGAACTTGAGACAGAACAGAACCCTGAGGAACACCGGAGCTGATAAGTTGAGGAAGTGAGCAATGGCCGTCCACAACTGCAGCTATGGAACAGTCAGAAAGGAAATTACTCCCGAAGGAGGATGACCAAGAGTTAGTAAGATAAGCAAGCAGATCATCAGTAGAGCTGCCCTTAAGGAAACTATACTGGCGATCTGAAAGTAGTTCATAGGAAGATAAATGCTTAACAAAAAATTGAATTAACCCGTACGGTGCGGGAAACTTAGTACTACGTTTGGCAAGTTACAGCAATTTACAGGCTTTAAAAGCCTGTACAAGCCGTAGAAATAGAGTGTCAGTGGGCGGGACCGCGAGAGGCCCACCTCCGACTGTCAGCACGTCCGTCCGTGCACCGAGACCCACACCCCGAGTTTCAGCAGTGCTGTCAAAGGCAAAAAAAAAGCTACATTGCTAATAAATAGCGAGTTTTCCCCAATGTCTATGGTAGCGCTGCGGGTGAACCTCGCGAGCTATGAAGCTCATTCTAGTGTCATTTTGAAGCTATTTTCGTCTAGTTTTTGGCAGAATACATTTCATTCAGACACTTGATTAATCACTCAGGAGTGCCTGAATATGCCCTAAATAGCCAAAATATGCCCACAGAGAAAGGGCTAGAATAGTTTAAATAATTGGAGATGCAAGAAATGAGAGCAATTGGATGATAGATGGAGGGCTGAGAGCGGTCACCCTACTTTGGGCCAGGTTGAATGAGAGCAAACTTCCAGCAAGAAGGAAAGACGTTAGAGGAAATACACAGACGAAAGAGTTTGCCTAGGCAGGGAGTAAGCACGGAAGAACAGTTTTTGAGTACAAAAGGAGGAACACCATCCGGTCTGTACGCCTTTGTAGTATTTAGCCCAGAGAGGGCGGAGAGTACATCCTTAGAAGAGATTATGATATTAGACATAAGTAAGTGAGAGGGTGCTGGAGAGGTAGGAATAGCACCGGAATCATCCAAGGTGGAGTTTTTAGCGAAAGTTTGAGTGAAAAGTTTAGCTTCTTCAGAGGAAGAGGTGACGGCAGTGCCGTTAGAGTGGAAAAAGGGAGGGAAAGACGAGGAAGAAAAATTGTTGGAGAGATCTTTGGCTAGATACCAGAAAACTTGGATAGCTTAGTGTATTTATTATTGATGAATGAGTGTTTGGCGAGTCGAAGGACAGATTTGGCTTGATTCCGGGTAGAAACAAAGGAAGAATGAGATTCTAGAGTTTTAAGGTGCCGGTACAGTTTGAATGCTTCCTCCAGCAGTAGAACAAGCGTGAGTAAACTAAGATTTGTTTGCATTAGTCCGAGAGAAAGAAAATGGAATGTATGCCTCCATGCCCGATAGGATTACCTCGGTAATGCGTTCAGCACTCTTCGAGGGTCCCCGGCCCCGGAATCAAAAATAATTCCATGGGAAATCAAAGAAGTACTGCCGGAGAGCCTCCCAGTCGACAGTGCCAAAGTGCCACAAGCTTCGCCGGATAGGAGGATCGGCTGGAGAGATAGGACAGGTGACAGCGATAAGTTTATGGTCGGAGGAGCCCAAAGGAGAGAAAAGATCGACAGTATAAGAAGAAGGGTTAGAAGTTAGAAATAAGTCAAGAATATTGGGCAATCTCCAAAGCGATCCGGGATATGAGTGGGTTGCTAAACCAATTGCTCTAGGTCATTTAGGATAGAAAAGACTTAGGCTTGTTCACCAGGTTGGTCAGTAGTATGAGAGGAGAACCATTGGCGGTGGTGAACGTTGAAATCTCCTAAGATGGAGATTTCTGAAAAAGGAGAAATGGATAGAATGTGTTCCACTTTAGAGTTTAGATAGTCAAAGAATTTGGGAAAATCGGTAGAGTTAGGGGAAAGATAGACAGCACAAACATTTAGTATGAGAATGACAGGATAGTTTGAGCTATAAAGTAGAGAACTCAGAAGAGTCGAAATCGGGAACACAAGAGCAAGTGAGCTTGTTGTGCACGTATGCACAACATCCACCTTTGGCTTGGAAACTAGGATTTAGAAAGTAGGAGGATACAGAGAAGGGGCTGCTGGAAATTGTTTCAGACACCTGAGTTTCAGTGAGGAAAAGAAGGTCAGGTTTGTAGGAGGAGAGCTGGTGTTCTACAGAGTGAAAATTAGAGGAAAGGCAGTGAATGTTGGAAAAGTTGATAGCAAGATAGTAATTAGAGGGGTCGTCAGGGGAAGGTGGGGCGGGCATGGGGGCATTTATGGTCCCCCAAAACAATCAACGTTCCCTGACTGCAGAGAAAGGCATTTTGTATAACAAAAAAAAAAAAAAAAAATCTTGAGCTTTTCCTAAACCTTTCCTAATGTGCTCAAATATCCTCATTCTAAAAGAATATCCCGAACTGTCCACATACCTAGCCTGACAGCTTGGGTGTATTGTCCTTATTTTTCATGTTATAAATATTATCATTCATGGCCGTGGTGGTCAAGTGGTGAGCACGTTCGCGTGTGAATCTGAAAGACCCGGGATCGAATCCCTGCCACGGCGGACATTTAGTGGGTGCGGTAGTACGTCCTAGCATGTTTCACATGCTTGCACCCAGTCAGGGGATATCCTGACGACGTATACAGACAAAACACACATAACAAAGCCACTCCAACACCTTCCTCTCTCTCCAACACCCCTTCTCCCCTCTCAACACTCTTCTCTGAGCTATTGCCGATAAAAATGGCATGTTCAGTCCTGTACAGAATCGTAAGATTCAGAGTCGTAAAGATTCCAGGACGAGCTCATCAGCGGCGGATCCCCAGATCGACCGTGGTGATTGTCACCTAAACATCTACAAAACAATTATTATTAGCCTATTATAATTTGTATTAGTAGTAGTAGTATTGTTATTATTATTATTAGTATTATTACTTTTATTTCCTTTATTATAAATATTATTATTATTATTATTATTATTATTATTATTATTATTATTATTACTAACACGTTGGTTTCTGTTTCCATACGACTGCCACCCGCCTCCCACCACCACTCGCTCGGTTGGTGGAATTCTGGCTTCGTCTGCCTCCGATGGTTGCGCTTTCTACCACCTCAACCACAACCAATGCAACTAAATCCATCGTCACTACCACCTGCAACTACCTCAACCATTCATTTACAACCATCGCCACTACCACCTGCAACTACCTCAACCATTCATCTACAACCATCTCCACTACCACCTGCAACTACCAAAACCAATGCAACCACAACATTAACCACTATCACCTGCAACTACCACAAATACAATCATCTCCACTACCACCTGCAACTACCGCAACCACTTACAACTACCATAACCACACATTCACCAAAACAATACCTAATATACATAATTATACTGTACATAATCCAAAATCTATAATCGACTGTTTTTACCACTACCCTGTATATTTACAACCTAATATCTTTGTCTTTCCTATCTGTACATATGTTAACCTTATTTGTCTACCTATCTGATTTGTCATCTCACAAAATCATTTCATATAATAATCTGTAGGATTGGGTAAATGGAGTCTTCACCATATCAAATCAAAATTATAGGCTTTCACATAATTTTTTTACTGTAAATATTGTAAATTTACAAACATTATTCTATTAATGACTAAATAAGTGCACTAAGAGATATCCACTAAAATCGCCAATAAATATTACAAGGTACAGTTTGCCGCACATATTCTATCCCGTTGGGGTCGTGATTTGGCAGCGCTTCCCCCTCCTCCCCAACCCCCCTCCCTCACTCCCCACCTCTTACCAATAGGAGGTGGAATGAGGGGGGGGATTTGGGGAAGTGGGTGCAGTTCTGCCAAATCACGACCCCAACGGAATAGAATATGTACGGCAAAATGTACAACTGCCACCAGAAATAACTGGTATATAGCTACTTTTAATTTTTTGCTTTATTAACTATACATCTTCATATAGTTAAAAGCTCAATACTCAGGTCTTTTATTAAGCACAATTTCTCTCCTTCAAGATTCAATAGCGGTGTAATGGCCGATAAAGACATTACCCCATCCCTGTGATCAAGAGAAACAATAAAGCCCCTTCCACACAGCTGTCCCGACACTCCCAACAAGCGAAACTGGACTGTTGTGTACATTTATGGGAGACAGCGGGACGACAATGGCGTGGGATGACAGCCATCCGTATGTGAAACGACTGCATACCGTAAATTTCAACAGACTGCCAAACGACAGTCAAAAAATGATCCTACCATTACATTAATAAGTATTATGACATGAGTAAATCATAATTCTTCCTTCATCTTTTGTGTTAGGCCAACATATGTTGTTGACAACTTATCTTTAAAAAAAGTTAGGTCTATATCATATATTTTGGCACACTTTAGCACTTTATGATTGCCGTGGGCAATTCCAATTCTGGCACAGTGGCACTTCTCAGTGAGGTTGCCTGAAATATTCTGGAATAATATATATATATTTTTTTTAATTGACTTGTGTATTTTTTGCTCATAAGTTAGTGGAACAATTTTGTTTAAGCCCATCATATCAGAAATAATTCAGAGATTCCATAGAGACCAAATAACAAATATATGTGCCTATATATAAGGAAGCTAGCTAGATACAGATAGAAATAAATAGGGTAGACAGAAATATAAATAATAGAGAGAGAAAGCAGATGACAGGAGAAATTGTAATGAGAGAAGTACACATATAACTAGCGTCCCCTGTTTTCTAAATAATCACCGAGGTTATGATGTTTTCGGTCGGTTTTCTAAAGGTTCACCACAGTTACGGTGGTGTTCTCGTATGGCTTATTTATTTATTCTTATATAGTAATTCTGATAATATTCAAGGACACTACATCCGCTTTATTAGAAACAATTTATTAGGGAAAATAGGCACCAACAGATTCGCCATATTTTTCTCCATATAGTCCACATGGAGGATTTTCGTTATTGACAAATTGAAAAAATACCCTTTTCACAGAAAAATACACCAAAAATCTGTCAAAGATGTCTAATAGCGGGGGTGTGGGGGCGGCAGCCCCCACCCATAATACTAGGATAGGTTAGGTAAGGTTGTTAGGTTAGGCTAATGTCTTTTCAAAAGGGTATAGGCTAGTAAACACTAGGATAGCTTATACCCGGTCAGAGGTAAGAAGAAGAAGAGTCCTGATGTAGTCTCCTTGAATGCTACCGTAATTCTTTCTCTGGGGTCCGAAACAGCGAGGTTTTTTACTATGTTATTGTTTTCTCTTAATTTGCTTTTGTGATGTTTTGGGGCCTGAAATGTTTACGGATCTGTTATTTAATTTTGTTCGATATATATATATATTGTTGATTGACCCTGAGAAAACTATCTATCGAATGTCATAAGTCTCTTCATACATGTCTCCGGACAATAGGATGCAGCCAACCGACAATAGGATACAGCGAAAGAATCACCTCCCAACAGAAAAACTACCTCCCAACTGCCTTCTGAATGTTTCCCTCCCCCCTCCCGCTAGAATACGATCACTAAGGTCAGGCCGTACCTCCCGATTTTTTCGAACATTACCAAACATATCAGGCGTGTCCACGGAAAAACAGGACCGTGCCCAGACACTGAAGATCGCCGCCAGACAATGCAAGACTGTTCACCAGACAGCACGAGAATGCCAGTCTCCTGGCGGTCTGGGAGTGTCTGGACGGCTGTGTGAAAGGGGCTTAACAACCTGGGTTTATTGGAAAAAACATAATGACTGAGCGCAAGGCGAACGCTCGAACTCGAGTGTAGGAAGTCAAGACGCTATCCAATCGACTAGTTGGCTGACTGGTTAAATAACATGATTTAAAAAGATCAAAAGGCTAGTTTAAAGCTTTATAATATAATTTTGCTTGCCATTACCTATTCCTAAATAGCTATAATAGTATACAGTATATACGAATAGCCCTGTATCACTTCTTTCTGTTGGTGCGTATACCACAAAAAACATCCTCAAAATATTATAACTTGCATACAGCACTAATAGACATGTATATTTACACCATATGAGGAAGAGCGCTTTATTGACAATGTTTCGCATAGCGCTTCATCAGGCCAATGACATATAACAGAACATTTCAAAAGTCTACAGTTTCGTTTGTGATGGGAAAGGGAGGGGTATCATTGTTACTATTATCCCATACATACAAAATGCACTAACACACAAGTGCGCGCGCACACACACAAAGGACGCTCCTCCCCCCTTTACACACTCCACTAATCACATACAAATTCCTTATTGTACCCCTCCCTCTCCCACCATGAAGGAAAACTGTAGACTTTTGTATGGTTTTGGTATGTCATTGTCCTGATGAAGCTGCATCATAAACTTTGTCAATAACGTGTTCCTCCTCATATGGTGCATATATTCATTCTATGACTTAATTTAACCCTTCCTACCCGGGCTGCCTTACATAAGGACGGAGGTCGTATCCGGGCGATCTGGCCGAAAAACGTCTAGGCCTAGGCTACCGTATCTTTGTTATTTTAACTGCTAGAAATTTCCCACACATCCCTAAACGTAGTGCGGTTTCCAATCTGTAGACTGGCGTTGAGTAGAGCTCTCTAAGTCAACTGGTTCAGTTGTCATGACGATATCCGTGGAGCAACTTTTGCCGCGATGTTGACAATATCTGAGCTTTTCAGACACTAATTTCGTCATATACAACAACAACATTGATCCGACGTCTCCTCCTTGTTTTTGGAGGTGCGGTGACGCAATGACCGGCTTTGTTTACATGCGTCGGACGCACGACGTTCAGACCAAGCTTAACCCTCTCCGACATATGACGCAATTTTGAGCCTATTAGGGATACTTTAAAGCCTTTATTACCATCAGGGGTATTTACAAACCTTTAGTTTAGTTACTTCAACCTCTGCAGTTGTCTTTGAGTTAGATGTCGGCAGAAAACTAATTTTGGAGATGTAATTATAAGAGTGAGAGAACTCTATTTCTTATTGCTAATCTGGCAACCTCTGCGCCATGTGAGTCTGAAGGGGTTAATAGGCTTTCAAGCTTACAGCCTGTTATAAGGACACCCGGGTACCGGCCCATCTGCCGCGGTGTCCTTATAAAAGGACACCCGGGCTGGAAGGGTTAATATCACACACAAGACCTAATATACAGTATATATATACATATATATATATATACATATATATAAAATTAGAGATGGACCGAATATTCGCATTCGCATGTGCGAATATTCGCTATGTTTTTAAATATTCGCATTCGTATTCGCATCCGCATTTCCATTCATAGCTATCTGCGAATATTTTCATGAAACCAATGGAAAATATAAACAAATATAAAATATAACATTTTAAAGTTAAAACAAACAAATAAATAAAAGTGAGATGTGTGTTGGGCCACTAGAGTGGAATGGAGGATTGAACAGTGTTACCACTTAACTTTATTTAATAGTACCAGATCGAACCAGTGAAAAGTACCAAATTATTCTAAAATGGCATCACTGCCTGGTAAACGAACGTGTGCCTGGACAGTTGAACCGTCACAATATTGCCATTTCAGACATATCCAATGTAATAGCATGTCAATAAAGAATATTCTATCATATTATGTCCTCACTGATTTCGCATTTAGTACCATATATTGACTATTTTATTGAAAGATGTACCAAATGTACTTGCGAGTCAAATGTACCAAATCTGGTACTTTAGTACCAAAAACTACAACACTGGGACTGAGGAAGTATAGCGGCGTAACTTGGTAATGGTAACTCCGTTTCATAGTAATGTAATTAACATTTGTTGGTGATATAAAAATAATTACCAGTTCTTGAAGGATGCAATAAGGATTTAAATATTTGCAAATCGAATTCGCGAATTTTACAACTATAAATTCGCATTCTCATTCGCAAATATGAAACATAGATATTCGTTCCGTCTCTAATATTATATACATATATATATATATATATATACCGTATATATATATATATATATATATATATACACGGCATATATATTGTTACGGTTTTAAGTCTCATTTCCTGACCCATAATTCATGACATAAATTTAGATGGGAGAAAATTAAGAATAGGAAAAGAAAATCACAGTTAGAGGAATATATAAAAGACAAAAGTTCAAATTATCTATATAATTAAGAAAAGTGAAAAATAAACAAATTACCATTTGTTTATTAACCCGGGAACGGCGACGGGACTCTTAAGATCTAAGGCCTAAAAAAAGCCTTTTAGCCCTCTCCGACATATGACGCGATTTTGAGCCTATTAGGGATACTTTAAAGCCTTTGTGACCATCAGGGGTATTTGGAAACCTTTAGTTTAGTTACTTCAACCTCTGCAGTTGTCTTTGAGTTAGATGTGGGCAGAAAACTAATTTTGGAGAGGTAATTATAAGAGTGAGAGAACTCTATTTCTTATTGCTAATTTGGCAATCTCTGCGTCATATGTGCGTGAAAGGGTTAAAAGACCCCAGTAGCACTTTTCCCCTCCATACCTGATATCACTCCTTCACTTGTGTTAAAACCCCATCCTTCCCCCCCCCCCCTTCAATTATCACCTATTTTTCCTCTTATTCCCTTGTTTATCAGTTTATTTATCGCGCCAATATCTCCAACCCGGTTCCAAAGTCGTCTAGTACGCATATAGAGAGAGTGGGAAGAGAAAGAAAGCGAGAGAGAGACATCAGTCTGCCTTTAGGCCTCGAAGAGGGAGGATATACATCTCGTTCGCCTCTCACCTCATGACTGGAGGGTCGGCAATAATTAGTCTTTTTCACCCCCCAAATACTATTCTTACTTGTTTTATTGCTGTTACATGTTAATATCTTCATAATAAACGTAAAATAGGCGCATATGAATAAGTAATAATTATATTTTTGGTAAAATTACGATTTTAGGTGGGAAAGTGTCGAGGGTTTGAACTACCAATGGCGTACCACTCTCGGGTTAATACTTAAAGATTGACATAAATTATGTATGTAAATTAACTTAATTATATATTCAATGAGACAACACTAACCCCATGAATCATACAAAACATAAATATCTTTCCTAGCCCTGATTTCTGTCCCAAAATAGCCTTAAAATTCCTATAATCTAAAGGTAGTTTACGGTTTTCCCAACAATCACCTAGAACCCCCAAAAAGGTCTGTTTACTCTACCGTAATTTAGAGGATCAAGAATATCCATTGCTGGAGGTCTTCATGGCGTATCCACTGACGTCTCACCACACCCACTTCAATTATTATATTTTTTCGCCAACCAACTTCACTTCTGAACTCAATTAATGATATCAACAAATACATGTGGCACTCCAAGGATTCGAACCTAGGATACTCACACCGAAATACCGCGCACTTATGCATTACGCTATCAAGACAGTACAGTACAAGGTCTGACTTCCTCTACCACCACCGAGTTTACAACGCTTTGGTTTTACAATATTTCACATTATCTCGAAGTTTCGAGACAACAAACCCTTTAATATTAAATCAACACTCATGCAACAAGGTAACTCAAATCATAAACTTACAATCTTATGAAACGGTTGAGCTTCATGCCATATACTGTACAAATTAAATTATAGCTATTCGAAACCTAAATGAACTCAGTCAATACACCTTAAGGGGGGTCACCTGCTTTTTTCTCTTTCTCTCCCTTTCTCTACTTCTCTGACTTGTATCCATTCGGCCCCATTCAGCCAACTGTTTTAAGACGTTTATCCCTATCCAGGTGTCGTTTCATCCTGGCGAGCGATAGCGAGCCAGCATTGTATGGAGAAATCCAGCTTCGCCGGAGAAATTTTTCTATCGAAAAATTTACAAATTTAGCTTGCTGTAAAACACAAATTTATATATGCTGGCTAGCTACCGCTCGCCAGGAAAATATTGACATCTGGATGGGGGTAAACGTCTTAAAACAGTAGGCTGAATGGGGCCGAATGGATACAAGCCAAAGAGAGAAGGAGAGAAAGATACAAAAAGCGAGGTGGGCTCCCTTAATACCAGACGACTTCACTCAGACTAGGAAGAAGGACAACTGATAGAGTCTCGACCCACTAAACTCCCACAGCCCCTTCCCAAACTGCATAAAATCGTCCAAGGTGGCCAGACTAAACTATCAACATGCGCCATGGTCCTGAAGGGGTTAAATTATTTTGTTTTTTCCACCAACCAACTTCACCTCTAAACTCAATTAATGAAATCAACAAATACATGTGGCACTCCAAGGACTCGAACCTAGGATACTTGATATTTAAACAGTCAGACTAGTAAGATTCCTATGCAATTTAATACTAATCTACATTATTTAATAATGTAAATATGCTCATACCTCACAATATATATATATATATATATATATATATATATATATATATATATATATATATATATATATATATATATATATATATATATATATATATATATATATATATATATATATATATTCACCATAAGACACTAACTACAACTGACACACACCACCACAACTACCACCACCTCACCTAACTAACTACTACTACCACTACTATCACGAACAAAAGCCCAACAACAACAACAATAACAACCATGACACTTACTGTTCTGCTCCTCTAATAGCCATTAAACCACATCCTCAATAACAACCACCACCACCACACCTTGCGCTCCTTGAATGGTCACTGAACCCCATCTATAATAACAACATCACAACCACCACACACCACAACCACCACCAGAATCACAACCACCACACACCACAACCACCACCACACCTTGCGCTCCTTGAATGGTCACTGAACCCCATCGATAATAACAACATCGCAACCACCACACACCACAACCACCACACATCACAACCACCACACACCACAACCACCACACATCACAACCACCACACATCACAACCACCACACATCACAACCACCACACATCACAACCACCACCAGAATCACAACAACCACACATCACAACCACCACCAGAATCACAACCACCACCAGAATCACAACCATCACACATCACAACCACCACCAGAATCACAACCACCGCCAGAATCACAACCACACACCACAACCACCACCAGAAACACACCAACCACACACCACAACCACCACCAGAATCACAACCACCACACACCACAACCACCACCAGAATCACAACCACCACCAGAATCACAACCACCACACACCACAACCACCACCAGAATCACAACAACCACACACCACAACCACCACCAGAATCACAACCACCACACACCACAACCACCACCAGAATCACAACCACCAACACCAGAATCACAACCACCACAACCCACAACCACACATCACAACCACCACCAGAATCACAACCATCACACACAACAACCACCACTAGAATCACAACCATCACCACAATCACAACCACCACCACAATCACAACCATCACCACAATCACAACCACCACTAGAATCACAACCACCATACACCACAACCACCACCAGAATAACAACCACCACACACCCCAACAACCACCAGAATAACAACCACCACAACCACCACCACCACAATCACAACCACCACCACAATCACAACCACCACTAGAATCACAACCACCACCACAATCACAACCATCACCACAATCACAACCACCACACACCACAACCACCACCAGAATAACAACCACCACCAGAATCACAACCACCACACACCCCAACAACCACCAGAATCAGAACAACCACACACCACAACCACCACCAGAATCACAACCACCACACACCACAACACCACCAGAATCACAACAACCACACACCACAACCACCACCAGAATCACAACCACCACACACCACAACCACCACCAGAATCACAACCACCAACACCAGAATCACAACCACCACAACCCACAACCACACATCACAACCACCACCAGAATCACAACCATCACACACAACAACCACCACCAGGATCACAACCACCACCAGAATCACAACCACCACCAGAATCACAACGACCACCAGAAACACAACCACCACCAGAATCACAACCACCATACACCACAACCACCACCAGAATAACAACCACCACACACCCCAACAACCACCAGAATAACAACCACCACACACCCCAACAACCACCAGAATCACAACCACCACCACAATCACAACCACCACCACAATCACAACCACCACCACAATCACAACCACCACCACAATCACAACCACCACACACCACAACCACCACCAGAATAACAACCACCACCAGAATCACAACCACCACACACCCCAACAACCACCAGAATCAGAACAACCACACACCACAACCACCACCAGAATCACAACCACCATACACCACAACCACCACCAGAATAACAACCACCACACACCCCAACAACCACCAGAATCACAACCACCACACACCCCAACAAGCACCAGAATCACAACCACCACCAGAATAACAACCACCACCAGAATCACAACCACCACACACCACAACCACCACCAGAATAACAACCACCACCAGAATCACAACCACCACACACCACAACCACCACCAGAATCACAACAACCACACACCACAACCACCACCAGAATCATAACAACCACCACCACACATCACAAC
Organism: Paralithodes platypus; assembly: GCA_032716605.1. Lineage (NCBI taxonomy): Eukaryota > Metazoa > Arthropoda > Malacostraca > Decapoda > Lithodidae > Paralithodes > Paralithodes platypus. The sequence goes on along the minus strand of CM064493.1, from coordinate 17,643,778 downwards.
CACCACACACCAACAATCTTCACCACACTCACAAACACCACACATCACAACAACCACCACCAGAATCACAACAACCACCACCAGAATCACAACAACCACACATCACAACCATCACCAGAATCACAACCCCCCCCCCGCCCCCCCCTTCCTCCTCTAGGCCCAGCACCTCCAGCACCCCGCAACGTGACCATAACGAAGAACGCCCACGACAACATCAACAACTACCGGATCTCTTGGATGGCGCCCATTAACAACAACCTGCCCGAAGCCTTTTACGACGTGGAGTATCGCACGGATGGGCCTATCTGGCGGAAACTCAACGATGCAAGAATTGTTGGAGCACCATATTATGACAGTGAGTATTGCACAGTTTTGAAGTAGGATACACTCTAGGACATTAATCGTGGCCTTAAGGGGAGGTTATTCTATTGTCTATACTGTTCTTATTATCACCCTCAGACTGAAATAGTTAACTTACTGGCGAGGAGGCGGACCGCACGGTATTATCCCCACAACAGTCAAAATTTCACTGAGGGACCGTTAGAAGTCGGAGGAACTTGGGGTTGCCACCATTCGACAGATTCTGATCTAACTTACCTAACTTACTGAGGCCTAAATGACGCTAGAGCGTCATGTAACTTATTAGAGAGATATTAAGATAAGTTCATATGATGCACTAGCGTCATATGAGTATTATGGCCAAAGTGCCTTATGACGCTCTAGCGTCATATGAGTCGGAGGGGGTTAATTATATATTTCTTCAGGGAAAAAATTGACACCTAAGTGGCACAAAAGGTCTTAAAATTTACAAAGTAATGGGGCGAAACTAATGGGGTGAACGTCTTAAAATCTGATATGGTCAAATTGACAGTAAAATTATTACTTATATCATCTACACATCACACTCCACCTATATGTACTACAGAGCCTTACAATTGTTCATACATCTATTCTATCAAGACACAAAAGAGTTATAGAGTTTTATACTTTTTGGAACAAACAAATTCTTAAACTGACTTGTGCGTTGCATGGGGAGTGTTAACCCGTTCAGTATCAGGGACGTACTTTTCATCATATTCTGTAAACTATTAGACGGCTTTATTCAGCTTAGGAAGGACCTCTAGCAATAATAAGGTTTCAAACTACCTCAACAAACCCTTTTAACTACCATAGAGCATTCCTAAGCTGTATAATATCGTCAGAATGTAGCTAGAATATAATATAACACACGTCGCTGGTACTCAAAGGGTTAACCTCCTGCCTGATCTGAGAATAATATAGTAACAGTTCAAAGGATCGTTTACATTGTTCAGGATTTTATCTACCTGTTTCATTACTTTAGTATTGCATAATTCATCTAGTGATGCAGTTTTAGCTTGGAGTCTACTCGCAGTCTTTACAATTTTCTTCAAATTAGTTTATCTTTGCATGTTAGTTTTCCATACCATTACTCTGGGCCCTTACCCTGCCATTGTAGTGAACCATCCAGGCTCCCCATTAACCCCTTCAGTACTGGGGACGTCCTTTTCATTATATTCTGGCTACTATTAGACCATTATATTCAGCTTAGGAAGGACCTCTAGCAAATAAAAGATATCCAACATTCTCATTGATCCCTTTTAACTCCCACAGATCGTTCTTAACCCGTACAGCTCCAGCGACGCGACTGACGCGTCGGCGATGTATGTAACGCACAGCCCCAGAGACGCACCCTAATTGCGCCGACCGTAACCTCAGGTGTAGCCACTCAAGAGGGCTCAGATTTGTATGGGAACTGTGTACGTATCCCACGCAACCGTGCCGATGGTTGAAAACTCTCGAAGTCCACGTGCGTGCGCGCGAGCACGCAATAACCTGGTTTTTTGGGGCAATTGCCTTCAATTTTTTACTCTTGTAAAATACGTTTTCGGGGGCTCTGTAGGACCATTCTTTAAGCTTTTTGAGCGGTTTTTCGTGGTTTTTTCTTCATTCCTAACCCATTCGCTATTCTTTCTGGAATAAAACCATTTTTTGAAAACCGGCCGGGTTCTGGTGAACAAACATTACAAAACTAGCCGGGGCTGGACGGGTTAAGCTGTATAAGGTTGTCTAAACATAACTAAAATATGACAAAACGTAAGTCGCCGGTACTGAAAGAGTTAAGGGTCCAAGCCGACGTGAATATCTATTATCTGACTAAATCGATGTGCATATTTAGTATCCGACTAAAACAGTTGTGCATATAAATATGCGTCCTTGAATGTTGAATGGGCTATAACTTAAAGAATTATTACCGCTTTCGTGTATGTTTACGCTTGGACACCCGCTGAGACTTCTTCTGGGGCAATGTGTTGTGAGGGGGCTGCTCAGGAGAAGGCTTTAGGTTGGAACGTGGAGGGCTAAGGAGGATACCATCCGTAGTGATAGCTAGTCTTGGACAATGTTCCAACAAAGTAATTCCTACCAGCATATAGGCATGTTCATCCTCATCATCAATGAAGATCTTACACTGGGACTCAAACTCACCTACTGAGATGGTAACATCACTACAGTATTGTGTGAGATACGCTGTCTCATAGATACGAACGGCTTCAACTGCTTCATCCAGATCCTTAATATCAACGGGGCACCGTTCAGCAAGGTGACCTGGCATAAAACAATCTGTGCAGCCAGTATCTATCATAGCCATCACGCTATCGCCATTTATTTTCACCGAGGTGTGCTCAGGCATCTTTGGTACCTTTGCTACAGAAATGTCCACGAGTTGCAAGGACATAAATTATATGAATCAGATTTGTCCATATCGAGGATTATGGCACTATGTGGAATTAATACATCACAGCCCAAAACCGGACATTCCATGTTTGACATAACATAGATAAATGGCTTAACATACACTGGAGAATCATCTTTAATACCTTCTAGCATTATCACCTTGTTATTAATCGCACCTACGCCAGGACAATGCCAATCATCAGGCTTAGCCCTCACGTCTTTCAACCATCCACACTTCTTAATGAAGTCCAGTGAAAGAAAGTGCCAAATGAACCCGTATCAACGAGCAAGTGAATCGATTCTGTTCCAATTTTGGCCAATGCCTGCAAACACTTGAGTTCATTGGAGTACCGGTACAACTTGATGTTCCTTCGCACCATTTCGCAAGTTGTATTAGTGATTTAAATCCAGTAAACTAGTACAGGCCTATATTTACTTTCTATAACTTGATTACAATTTGTTATCAAGTGTTCTATATGTGTATTGATACCTGGTTATTAACAAGTAATGCAATACACAGTATTCTTCTTAAATAAATGTCTTTTACCTAAGAATACTCGGAGCGCTCTACTTTTATCTGTTCAAGTTGTGAGGTCGATGTGTAATCTAGCGTAGTCGTGCATAATATATACATTAGTGTAATTATGTTGTAGTGCTTATATAAACATAAACTGTACCTATATTTATATTTAAGAAATTCTGCGTAACAATAATATATATTCTGACATACGGAGCCCTGTATGTTAATTTAAGAGTTAGAATTAGAGTTGAAGGAGCCCACTACCCAAACGGTGAAGCAGACTAGCGAACGAGCGAGTGGGCAAACCATCTCGCCCCATACCAGCATGCTAGCCTTCACACCTCGATGACCGATGCTATGACGTATGATCGACGCCAGGAGCTGTGAGTGGACCACGCACCTGTTATGTGATTCGAGGAGCTATGATTGGAGCGCGCACCATCACTCGCCTCCTGATTCGTTCCTACACCATCATTGTTTGGTATATAAGACCCGAGTTGTGGGCATTCAAATCAGTCTCATTTGGAGTTGGGGAAGGTGAACTTGCAGCTGGAGGAAGACGGGGTGAAGTATTATAATGGGATTGTGACTGTCAGTCAGATTATATAAATGTGTGTTAAGTGTGTTCGGTGTAAACACTTATGTTATGTTGGTTAGTGAGATATGTGATTGGGAATTAACGTGAACACTACTATTATGTGTTTAACTATTGATTGGGAATTAACGTGAACACTACTATTATGTGTTTAACTATTTAATTGGGAATTAACGTGAACACTATTATTATGTGTTTAACTATTTAATTGGGAATTAACGTGAACGCTACTATTATGTGTTTAACTATTTAATTGCGAATTAACGTGAACGCTACTATTATGTGTTTAACTATTTGATTGCGAATTAACGTGAACGCTACTATTATGTGTTTAACTATTTAATTGGGAATTAACGTTAACGCTATTATTATGTACTTAACTATTTTAGTTGACTAACTTGTGGACTAAAGCAACTCTTTAAGTAATTGGGTTATGATGAAAGTAATACTATTGTTTTATATTAATACTTACGAGTTCTTTCATTTTCTTTGAATTAAGCTTACATTGCTTAATGGTGCTTAGTACGGTGATGCTATTGTCTCGTATTAGTAATATCGCCTTAGACTAACATGGCTGTGTTAATATTACTTCTAGTGATTTCCTAAGCTGAAGAAAATTCTTTTGCTTCAAAATATTATATTTTGCTTTTCATATTATTTGAGTGAGACCTGAATCGAATCTATGAAACGATCCTGTAACTTTATTTACTCATAATCAAACCTCAATGTTACGTGGTTAAGAAATACATTTAACTAATTATTAAATATATCTAACTTTTTATGTGACTTTGATATTACTCGATGATAACAATATAATATACTAACGTAAGACAAGAACCAAGAATAATTACATTAATATAAATAAAGGACATAAGAAAAACTATCTATTCATTTCAAAAAGGGTAAGAAACAGAAATATTCTTACTTTAATATTTATCTTTCAAGACTTTTTAAAAATTAATAGTCCTTCTTTAGCTATAACTTATTCGGTTCATAACCATAGCCTACTAAGCTCGGTTAAATACAATAAATACTACATGACTTTAATTAGTTTCAGTATTTTTCATAAGTAAAGAGTACCAGTCAATAAAGGATACCAAGTCCTAAGATCCAAAAGGAAAGGAAGCAACAACAGGAAATTATTTTATTAGATTTTACTTTTGTTTTGCCTTCAGCTGACTGATACCTTAATATATATCTCTGTGCTATCTAGATTCATCAAGTTAACCACTTGAGGATCAAGATACGTAACAGAAGAGTGGCGACCTTGCCAGGATTCGTTTCATACAGTTTCACTCTGTTTCATTAAAGTTTCACTACTTAAAAATCAAATATTATCAATTGCAGCCTGAGGCTTACAGGCAATCTTTCCGTAAAAACCAGAAGAAAGTAGAAGAAACCCATAAGGTATTTGCCAGGACCATGACCAAAACTTTCAATCATTGGGTCAAGAGTAAGAAAGTCACAAGCTACAACGATCTGAAGGAGTTGGTCCTGTTAGAAAATTTCCTATGGAAAATTGATTCTTCTGTATCCTATCATTTAAAGGGGAAAAAGGTAGATTGTCTTGCCGACGCTGCTGACATGGCTGACACATACGTGCTCAACAACAAATTTCGTGGAAAGAAGCCCTACGATTATTCTAGCTCTAATTTTAAGTATCCCAATCACAAATCTGACCGACCCAGTCACAAGCCTATAACGTCTTCCCCAGCTAGCCAAAACAGAATTGTTCCCCCAACTAAAAATGTGACTCAGGGCAATGGTAACAGAGGAGGGCCCCAAACTAATAGTAATGCTCAAAGAGGGAACTTACCCGTATCCCCTAAAGTATGTACTTTTTGTGGCATGAGAGGCCACCTAGCTTATCAGTGCTGGGCCAAGGAAAAAACCGAGAGATCGGGGCAGACAGTTGCCGCCGTATCTCAAATTCCATGTGTGCCTTTAATGCAGGGCTCCCGACAGAAGGAGTACCTAGCACCAAATGTTCCTTTAATGCAGGACTCCCGACAGAAGGAGTACCTAGCACCAAAAGTTCCTTTAATGCAGGACTCTCGACAGAAGGAGTACCTAGCAGCTAACGTAAATCATCTAGACAGGGGTGTAGTAGCATGTGTGGTGCAACCCACAAGGGTTAAGCCAATAATAATTTCACCATCAGTGCAGGACAGTTACCGTCCCTTTATTTCATCTGGCAACGTGAGATTAAATGGTTGCATGCATGAGGTAAAAATTCTGAGAGACACAGGTTCTACTAGCACCCTCATGGTGAATCCTTACACTGAGTGCCCACCTGGCGAACCAGTTGTAATGAGAGGTGCTGGAGGCCAGTTTTATGCATACTTGGTAAAAGGCGAAATTGAATGTGAGTTACTACAGGGTGAGGCCACCATAGCTTTGTGTAGGTCCCAAGATATCCCTGTGCCTGGGGTAACACTCCATTTGGGGAATGATGTAGCAGGTGAGAAGGTCCGACCGACCCCATTTTGTCACTTTCCCCTGTTAACGAGCCACTAACCGGTGAGCTCGACAAGGAGTTGCCAACTGTTTTCCCTGTGTGTGCTGACAAACTTTCAATGTCTCAAGTAGCAGTTCCCTCAGACAGAAATGTACCGAATGTAAGAGTTGATGAAAGGGATGATGAGAGTGTGAATGATGCTCCAACTGTGCCTGATGATGTGACTGAGGTGGATTTATCTGACACCTTTATGGCTCATCTTGACCCTAACGATGACCATGAAACCCCTCCAAATTGTCCTAGTGGCCTGGTAGAGCTACAGAGAGATGATTGTGAATGCAAGGAGTTAGCTGCCAGGTCCGTGAGTGAAGAGGAATGTGAGAAGGAGGGTGGTGAATGTTTCTACCTCAAAGGAGGAGTATTGTGGCGAAGATGGAGACCGCCACACAGACCAATCGATGACGGGGCATGGGACGTCCATCAAGTAGTAGTCCCCAAACTTTGTCGTAGAGATATCATGGAAATGGCACATTGTATACCATTGGCAGGACACCTAGGTGTGAGAAAAACTCTAGACAGAATCAGATCCCACTTTTACTGGCCAGGAATGCGTGCAGATGTAGTGGAGTGTTGTAGAGTGTGTCACACTTGCCAGATGACAGGAAAACCCAATCAGAAGGTGCCTGTACATCCTCTGGTGCCCTTGCCCGTTTTCGAGAATCCTTTTACTCGGGTGGTAGTGGACATTGTAGGCCCATTGCCTAAGACTTCCCAAGGTAACATTTATTTATTAACTATCATGGACATGGCAACTCGCTACCCAGAGGCTATACCCTTAAGGACTACCTCTGCTCCAACTGTAATCAAGGAACTGCTCAAATTTTTCACCAGAATGGGTTTCCCCCATGAGGTGCAAAGTGATCAAGGAACTAATTTTACCTCTAACATTTTCCAGCAGTCCCTGAAGGAGTTGGGTATCGAGCATGTAAAGTCTAGCACCTACCACCCAGAGAGTCAAGGGGTTCTCGAACGATATCATCAGACATTAAAGGGAATGTTACGTAAGTATTGTACAGAGACCGGAGTTGAGTGGGATAAGGGGGTACCTTTTCTTTTATTTGCTACTCGTGAGGTTCCAACTGAATACCTGGGTTTTTCCCCTAATGAGCTAGTTTTCGGTCACCAGGTAAGAGGTCCTTTGCAACTATTGCAAGATAGCCTAGTTGGCCAGGAGGGGAACCAAAACCTCCTCAAGTATGTTTCAGATTTCAAAACCCGGCTGAGATCCTCATGTGAGTTTGCCGCTCAAAACTTGACAGTGGCTAAAAGCTCCATGAAGAAATGGTATGACAGAAAAGCCCGTGAGAGGGAGTTTAAGCCCGGTGATGAGGTTTTGGTCCTGCTCCCCCTTTTTGGCCAACCATTATCTGCCAAGTTCAGGGGCCCATATAAGATCATTCGGAGGGTGAGCATTACCGATTATCTAGTAACTACCCCAGACAGGAGAAAGCCCACGCAAGTATTCCATATAAATATGTTGAAGCCCTACCATAGGTCCCCTGATTCCTCTCCTCCAGATTCTCCCACTGTGGCAGTGAATGTCAGGACCTGTGAACAGCCTGGTGCGGACAAAGTCTTCAGTTCTCTTACTGACCCGCAACAGACTGTTCCAGAGCCTGAAGGTATCCATGCAGACTTTGACTTGTCATGTAGCCTATCCAACTTTCAGTATAATTCAGTGGCTTTGAGGGAATTACCATCTAAACTATGTCATCTTCCCTCTGATCAAGCGAACCAACTAATCTCTGTTTTATCTCTGTCTCCCAGTGTGTTCCGTGATACTCCAGGGCTCACTTCTTTGGCCGTGAACGACATCGACGTAGGGGATGCAACTCCCATTAAACTATCCCCCTACCGTGTCTCGCCACAACGCAGGAGTATACTGCAGGTCGAGCTTGACTTAATTTTTTCAAACCAGCTGATCACAAGGGCCTTCAGCCAGTGGAGTAGTCCGGTCATACTTGTGCCGAAGCCAGACGGGAGCCATGGGTTTTGTAGGGACTATAGGCAAGTCAATGCTGTCACAAAGAACGATACCTACCCACTGCCACGGATCAAAGATTGCATTTACCAGTTTGGCCTCATACAGCAGTAAGTTTAATTTAATGAGAGGATTTTGGCAATTAGCTCTCCCTTGTAGCGAGGTAAATATCATGCTTTTGTAGTGCGCTATCAAGCCTTCACCTGTGAGATGCCTTGCAGTTCGAATAACGCTCCAGCTACGTTCCGGCTATGTTCTGATGTGGTACCTGGAGACGTTGCCTACTTTGGGTGATATCCTTATTATATCCTCATTATAATCTTGCTGTTGCCAATCTGGTGGTGAATCTATTTATGTATTATGTTTAATATTATGTACTATACTTCTTAAACTCTTTTCTAGGGGGGAGGTCTGACATACGGAGCCCTGTATGTTAATTTAAGAGTTAGAATTAGAGTTGAAGGAGCCCACTACCCAAACGGTGAAGCAGACTAGCGAACGAGCGAGTGGGCAAACCATCTCGCCCCATACCAGCATGCTAGCCTTCACACCTCGATGACCGATGCTATGACGTATGATCGACGCCAGGAGCTGTGAGTGGACCACGCACCTGTTATGTGATTCGAGGAGCTATGATTGGAGCGCGCACCATCACTCGCCTCCTGATTCGTTCCTACACCATCATTGTTTGGTATATAAGACCCGAGTTGTGGGCATTCAAATCAGTCTCATTTGGAGTTGGGGAAGGTGAACTTGCAGCTGGAGGAAGACGGGGTGAAGTATTATAATGGGATTGTGACTGTCAGTCAGATTATATAAATGTGTGTTAAGTGTGTTCGGTGTAAACACTTATGTTATGTTGGTTAGTGAGATATGTGATTGGGAATTAACGTGAACACTACTATTATGTGTTTAACTATTTGATTGGGAATTAACGTGAACACTACTATTATGTGTTTAACTATTTAATTGGGAATTAACGTGAACACTATTATTATGTGTTTAACTATTTAATTGGGAATTAACGTGAACGCTACTATTATGTGTTTAACTATTTAATTGCGAATTAACGTGAACGCTACTATTATGTGTTTAACTATTTGATTGCGAATTAACGTGAACGCTACTATTATGTGTTTAACTATTTAATTGGGAATTAACGTTAACGCTATTATTATGTACTTAACTATTTTAGTTGACTAACTTGTGGACTAAAGCAACTCTTTAAGTAATTGGGTTATGATGAAAGTAATACTATTGTTTTATATTAATACTTACGAGTTCTTTCATTTTCTTTGAATTAAGCTTACATTGCTTAATGGTGCTTAGTACGGTGATGCTATTGTCTCGTATTAGTAATATCGTCTTAGACTAACATGGCTGTGTTAATATTACTTCTAGTGATTTCCTAAGCTGAAGAAAATTCTTTTGCTTCAAAATATTATATTTTGCTTTTCATATTATATGAGTGAGACCTGAATCGAATCTATGAAACGATCCTGTAACTTTATTTACTCATAATCAAACCTCAATGTTACGTGGTTAAGAAATACATTTAACTAATTATTAAATATATATCTAACTTTTTATGTGACTTTGATATTACTCCTGATGATAACAATAATATAATACTATTAACGTAAGACAAGAACCAAGAATAATTACATTAAATATAAATAAAAGGACATATACGAAAACTATCTATTCATTTCAAAAAGGGTAAGAAACAGAAATATTCTTACTTTAATATTTATCTTTCAAGACTTTTTATAAAATTAATAGTCCTTCTTTAGCTATAACTTATTCGGTTCATAACCATAGCCTACTAAGCTTCGGTTAAATAATAATTCTTTATAAATACTACATGACTTTAATTAGTTTCAGTATTTTTCATAAGTAAAGAGTATCAGTCAATAAAGGATACCAAGTCCTAAGATCCAAAAGGAAAGGAAGCAACAACAGGAAATTATTTTATTAGATTTTACTTTTGTTTTGCCTTCAGCTGACTGATACCTTAATATATATCTCTGTGCTATCTAGATTCATCAAGTTAACCACTTGAGGATCAAGATACGTAACAATATATATATATATATATTTAGCTCTAGACAGTTATCTATGTGTATGAATAATTATTAGTGTAAATTATTATGTGAGAAATATAATAGTCATCCATCAAATATTTGTTTTCTTTTAATGTCTTCAAAGAAAACCTATTTTAATGGTTAACTATTATATGAATATTGGGCAGTAACTGATATCCCGGCTACACACAGATAGCTTTAGCTTTAGGTTAATAGCTTGGGGACCCGTAGAGGGATGCACACGGGTTGTATGATATGCGGGGGTTGTGCGGGGAGTTATGGGACTAATGGGAAGGATGAGGATAAGGAGAAAAATGTTTGGTGATCCTAGCCGGGGACCGTCCGCCTTTTACTCCCAGGGTGTCGGTGAACTTCCTCGGATTTATATGAGATTTGGCATACGTTTAGAGGACTATGAGAGTTAATGTTTGGTACCATCAGGTTGAAAATTGGTTTTATAGTTGTTTATATATGTCAAACATTAGGGTCAACATTAGACAAAATTACACACTACAACAATTGACACTCATCTAGTGTATTATCTTTCTGTTTGTGTTCAATCAACTCACAAAAGGTGTTTCTACAATCTAGTCAAAACAATGTTGTATATCTCATCTAGTTTTATTTTTAGCCTATATATTTTTAGGTTGACATTTTTCACTTGTTTTGCAACTTTGAAGATGTTTTGTGCATGAATGGGGTGGCTAAAAAGAATTCCCCTTGACTACTTTATAGAGTTTTTTATGGGCTTTCCAATGGTATATGAATCATTACTGTATGACAAGTTGTTTTTCGGTTATGTGTATTTCCGAGTTGGATTTTTTTGACATTTTTGTGTTGAGAAAAAGCCTCGCAAACTTCAAAAACTGTTTTTCAGTTGAATAACTCTAGTCCTATTACAGGAAATGTATTTTTAATTATTTCTATTTACATTTTAGTCATTTATACATATATATTAGTCCTATTACATGAAATGAATTTGTAACGATTCCTATATAAAACAAAATAATTTATACATATATATTAGGCCCATATTCAGCCTGCGAAAGCTTAGAAGCGATTTTCGGCATTCAACTTTTAGAGACAGGTTGAGAGAATATATAGCCAGCCTTCTATGTATAAAAAAAAAAAAAAAAAAAAAAAGAAAAAAAAAAAAAAAAAATGGGTTAAAAAAGGCGGGTGGACTCACAGAAGAATCACTCTTACGGTAATAGTAACAGTAACACTACCCGACTATTAAAAGAAGGGTGGTGAATGAGTATAAGTATTTAGGAGTGATCGTGGGAATAGATGGGTTTGAGAGGGACATGAATGAAAAGGCAAAGAAGGCGAAGATGATGTGAGGACGTTGGTTGAATGAAGTGAAAGAGAGGGCGAATGTATACAAAGTAACCAGAGGCATATGGAAAGGATTAGGGTTACCAGTGATTATTTATGGTATGGAAGCGATAGGTTGCACAGGAAGAAAAATAGAGACACTAGAACGAATACAGATTAGGATAGGTAGACTGGGGCTACGCGCGAAAATATGGATGCCAGTGGAGATGATTAGGGGTGAGATGGGCTGGAGCACCTTCGAGGAGAGAGTGTCTAAGGCAAAGTTAAAGTTCAAGTTGAGACTGGGAGAGATGGTGGAAGGGACGTGGGAGAGGAGGGTACACTAGTGGACAGGGGAGAAGAGTAGATGGGGAAGGGAATGTTGGAACCGATTGAGGAGGATTGGAATGAGAAGACGTAGGAATGGAGAGTTAATATACCTTGATTTTCAAAAGGCCTTTGACAAAGTTCCCCACAAACGTTTATTGATAAAACTAAAAGCGCATGGAATACAAGACAGTGTGTTGAAGTGGATAGAAAATTGGCTCAGTGACAGAAAGCAAAGTAGTCATATATGGTAAATTATCCAAATGGATCAATGTACGTAGCAGGGTACCCCAGGGATCGGTACTGTGGCCAGTTCTCTTCCAATTTACATTAACGAAATAGATGAGGGTCTCACCTGCACAATATCAAAGTTTGTTGACGATACAAAAATTGCAAATAGTGCACTCTCAAATGAACATGTTGAAGATATGCAACATAATATAGATAAGTTGTCACATTGGGCTCAAATTTGGCAAATGTGTTTCAATACGGATAAATGTAAAGTACAGTACTCCATATCGGAAACTGAAATGAGAAAGCAAACTATTCAATGAATGGCACCCAGCTTAAGGGAAGATTTGTAGTTCCCTCCCTAGACCTCTATCAAACTTAGACAAACAAATGTGTTCTTCAACAATACAAAAATCAACCCTTCATCTTCTCTCAATATTCTTGGTGTCTCTTTTTCTTCTGCTCTAATTTGGAAGGACCATATTACCAGTCTTGCTAAGGAAGCCTCCCAGAAGCTGGGTGTGCTCAACCGCCTTAGGGGGTTCTTTTCCCCTGCACAGCTTCTTGCTCTGTACAGGGGCATAGTGCGCCCTTGTATTGAGTATTGTTCACATGTGTGGGGAGGTTCCTCTCACACCGCTCTTAGACAAGTTGAAAGGAAGGCCTTTCGTATCATTAACTCCGTCCTCACCAACTCTCTGCAATCTCTCTCTCTCCGCCGCAATGTTGCATCTCTCTCGCTATTCTATCGCTACTATAATAATCAGTGTTCCTCAGAGCTATCCCAGTGCATACCACCTCCTTTACGTAGGGCACGTGGTACCCGTCTTGCAACTCAATCCCACCCCTACTCTGTGCAACTCTCCAACCCAAGAGTGAAACGTTACTCTCAAACTTCTTCTACTCAACAGCTGAGCTCTGGAACTCTCTCCCAGAATCAGTCTTTCCCTCTTCCTATGACTTAAATTGCTTCAAACTCCGTGTGTCCAGGCATTTTGGCTCGAACGTCCCTTGATTTTGGCCCTGTCACTCTTTCAACTATGGGGGAGGCACTCGCTGTAGGCGGTTATGCCTTTTGCCTCCCTCAATCACATAGAAAAAAAAAAAAAAAAAAAAAAACATCCCCTAGACCCCCCTCAAGATAAATTTGTATATTTTTCGATAGAAAATTTTTCCGGCCAAAGGCCGGGTTCTCTTACAATTACAGGCTCGCTATTGCTCGCCAGGAAAAAATCGACACCTAAATGGCACGAAAGGTCTTAATATTGGCAAAGAAATGGGGAAAAAGTTCTGAAAATCATCAAACTAATAGGGGGAATGTCTTGAAATCTCATAACTAATAGGGTTAAACATGAGGGAGAAAACGGTCTGTCTCCCATTAACAAGGACCCGCCCGTAGCCTATTACAATGTGGAGTATCGCGCCGCACGGATGATGCGTGGCAGAAACTCAATGAGGCAAAAATTGTCGGAGAAACGTATTATGACAGTGAGTATTGCACAGGTTTGAAGTACACTAGGACATAAATCGTAGCCTTAAAGGGAAATTTTTGGTTCTCTCCCTAAGTCAATTTCTCCTAAGTTACAGGCTCGCTATTGCTCGCCCAGAAACAATATATACCTGAATGAGGTAAAGCATCTTATTTTCGCCAAGCTAATGGGGTATTAATGTCTTACATTATCCAAACTAATGGAGAGAAACATGTAAAGTCCAAAAAGACCTCTATTGGACCAAATAGGGTTAAGTCTGTTTGGATTATGTCTATTTTGCTTCATTAGTTTGGCGATTATAAGACGCTTCAACCCAATAGCATGTCGATATATCCCGGGCGAGCGATAGCGAGCCTGTAATTTGGGAGACATTTATCTACCGACAAAGGTACATGTTTAGCTTTAATAGGGTCTGGAGGGGGTTTTTAGTTTGAAGGGTGTCTGGAGAGGCGTTTGTCTAAGTTTAGGGGTTAAACTTAAGCGAGGATGGTTCACTTTTTTTGGGATTTTTGCATGGATTCATTATTTTTCTAGTTTCCTCCCTAGACCTCCATCAAATTAAAAAAAAAAATCCAATAGATCCCCCTTCTAGATTAATTTGTAAATTTTTCGGTAGAAAAATGTCCCGGCCGAAGGCCGTTTCTTCCAAAATTACAGGCTCACTATCGTTCGCCAGGGAAAAAATTGACACCTAAATAGCACGAAAGGTCTAAATATTGACGAAGAAATGGGGCGAAAGGTCTTAAAATCGACTAACTAATGGGGAAAACATCTTAACATATGAAAACTAATGGGGCTAAACATGAGGGAGGAGGAGGACTTGAAAAAACAACTGCCTTCCCTTAACAAGCACACCACACTTCCTTCCAATACACCAAATGTTTTGTATACACTAACGTACGTACCTTGAACTTTGCTTTCTGTCACTCTTGTAACTTTTGGGGGAGACACTTGTTATAGGCAGCTTTGCCTTTTGTCTCCTTCATACACATAGAACAAAATATATGTTAATACATTGTTCAAAAATGGCAAAACACAGTTAAACCCTCAATGATTATTTCCCTAAATATCCTAATAACCCAGACAGTGTTAACCCTTTGAGTACCAGCGACGTGTGTTATATTGTATTCTAGCTATATGTAGACGATATTATGCAGCTTGGGAAGGATCTGTGGTAGTTTAAAGGGTTGGTGGAGATAGTGTGAAGCCTTATCATTGCTAGACCTCTTTCCCCAGCTGAATAAAATCGTCTAATAGTCGTCAGAATATGAGGAAAAGGACGTCCCTGGTACTCGATGGGTTAACACTATCTGGTGCAATGGCTTGGGGGTTATTGTAATACCTTCTTTAATTAGTATTTAGGATTTTGCTTGTTTGTGCCTTTCTTGAGAAATGTATTTAAGTTACACCCCTAGGGGAACAAAAACGCCTTCCAAGACTTCCCTCAAACTAAGAAATTATGTCTCTCTCTCTCTCTCTCTCGCCCCCCCCCCCCCCCCCCTTCCCCTTCAGACCCCATTCCAGCTAAATTTGTACGGCTATTGACAAATGTTTGGGAGCTCTTGCGATCATCTTTATGCAAGATTGTCCATTTTTATTATTATTATTATTATTATTATTATTATTATTATATATTAATACATACATACTATGTATATATTAATATGATCTGATCATCACTCTAAATGGATATACAGTATTTGCATAAAGAAAATCGAAATTACTCACGACCATTTGTCAGTATCGGTATATTTTCGATATAATAATGTCCCAGCCGAAGGCCAACTGAGGCCAATTTCTTTTAAGTTACAGGCTCGACACCCGAGTAAGGTAATAAAGCGTCTTACTTTCGCCAAACTAAAGGGGTGAAACGTTGGGCGGTGTCACACAGCCCTTTTTCGAGCAATTTCTTTAAGGCAATTATGGTCTGGCAGCTTCATAATTTACGTTTCATCAGAAATCAGCCGCCTAACATAATCTACCTTCAGTCTAGTTGTCGATTCCAGTGCACAAAAGTCCTAAAGTACTACGAGAACAAAAAAAGAAACTTACTCCTGGAAAATTGATGGAAAACGCGCTTGTGTGACTAGAGATCCTTTATTAACCGTGATCGGCCAACCTCCGTCATATGGGTGCTATACTGGCGATATTCTCCTCTTATTACATACCCTTAGCTGCACTGGCGGACATTAGAGATGTGGTAGACCATTGTCCCACGTACACTGCTATTTGCGAGCACCTGATCAGCATTGCCGAGGTAATTACACTGTATTATAGACAGTAATATCTGCTCTTTATGTTCCAGTCCAGAAGCTAGACAGACAAGCAGACAGATAACAAATTAAAATAAATAATATAAAGAAATAAAGATATATATATATATATATATATATATATATATGTAAACTTTCATTTATTTTAGATTTACTGAAGATGGAGACTGTTTTCTCCGAAACGTTTGGTAACCAATAAAGATAAGATGTTCGCTACTACGCTACTACGCTGGTTCTCCTTTTCCTTGTGAGACTTCGATTCCCAAGAGGAAGCTCCATTGCAGAAATTATATATATATATATATATATATATATATATATATATATATATATATATACAGTATATATATATATGTATATATAATTATATATATATATATATATATATATATATATATATATATACAGTATATATATATATTTGTAGCTAGTTAGCGAGAGAGAGAGACATAGAAAGACAGGTAGATAAATAGATAAAAAGATAGGAAGACATATAGACAGATATACACATAGATAGACAGACAAATAGACATACATACATACAGAGGGACAGACAGGTACAGTACATAATAATAACAACAGTATTATTTGCTTTCTTTATGTTTCAGTCAGAAGCTTAACACCGGGGAGGTCATATTCCTTCCGAGTGTTTGCCAAGACTTTAAGGTACTACGCCCAATCTGAAGTGGTCGAGTTTACTGTCCCGGCTTAATTGAAGGTCAGTGAATAGTATTAAAAATAATGCTAATGATGATAATACAAATGATAATTATATATTTTCACCAACCAACTTTACTTCTAAACTCAATTAATGAAATCAACAAATACATGTGGCACTCCAAGGACTCGAACCTAGGATTCTCACATCGAAATTCCGCGCATTTATGCATTATGTTATCAAGACAGTTATAGTAGTAATAATTCCCGATTTCGCCAAGAAGAGGGCTGTATTTAGCTAAACTGGGTGACTTTCTGATTCTGATAGGAAGAGGGCTGTATTTTGCCGAATTGTCGAGTGACTTCCCGTTTTCGCTAGGAAGGTTTGGTTACATTGAGTGTTTTTTTGTTTTCGTCTCCGGAACATTTGGTACACTACTCCTACTTAACCGCTGCTTCCACAACATTGAACACTAAGACTAAAGTAATTCGCAAAGCCAAAATTACCAAAGTGAACCTGCCGCATTTCTGTTACACTCGCTAAGCACGTTGTTTTGCTGCGTTAACGACGTTTCACACTAAGATAGACAATTATTTTGTCACTGTAATTTTCCATGTTTGACATGTGTTGGTGGTGTAATGGTTTAGATGCTTATGTTCTGGGTGTGGTGTCCCGAGTTCGAATCCCGGGAGTACCATATGCTTTCATTAGTTTATTCAAGTGCATTGGGGTTTGTAATTGATGATGAATGTTAAGAACGGGGTGTTACTTAATTATACTTACGTGAAGTTTCGTCGAATTGCTCAGATGACAAGTGGACGAAGAAGAACTACAGACCACCTATGAGCTCCATGTGTGTACAGTATGCCGCACATATTTCATTTCTCAACCATCCCAGCAAATTGTAACTTGGCAGCGACGCACCCACCTCCCCACCACCACTCCCTCACTCCACCTCCTACCAATATTGGAAGTGAAGGAGGTGGAGCGAGGGAGGGGGGTTGGGGAAGTGGGTGCAGCGCTGCCAAATCACGACCCCAACGGAATAGAATATGTGCGAAAAAATGTACACAGGTGCTTTCCCATTACACGGGTCGATGAATTGACATGTCTGTGATGGCGAAATGGCTACACGACAATGCACCCCGAGATTGTCTAAATCGGGATGTAGTGGAGTTGGGATGTAGCCATTTATATAATATTTTAGAGTGTAAATAATCAAGGGTATAAAAAGGGTATAAACAAGGTGTATAAGATCATTGGGTATATTAATGGTGATTTACTTTTCTAACCTTTTTATAAGATGGGTTTATTACCTTCAATATACCTGGAAGTATTTAGATTCTTATGGACACTTTGATTACCCCTTTTCATGCCTATGATACTTTACAGTGTGGTGTAGAAACAAAACAAATCATCACCTCAACAAACCAAACACAACTTTCTTTTTCATATTTGTGATGATGACGATGCCGATAATAGTGATGATGAGCAGCCCCCCGCAGATCTCTACCACAGAAACCCCAGATGAGCCCTGCAATGATGATGATAGTGATTGGGAGAATGAGCAGCCCCCACAGATCCCTCCAACAGCAACGCCAGAGCAGCCCTGCAATCTCGCTACTACCTCTGCTCCCACCCCTTCATCGCCTCCCTCTATGCCCTCCCCTGCCTCTGTCCCATTTCCAACTCACTTAGGCCCGCAGTACCAAACGTTCCCTTCCCTCGAAGGTATCCTTCCTTTCAAAATTCGTAGTATAGAAACATTCTTTGGGAATTGTTTGGCTTAGCGAATGCTTTCGTAAACGGTCGCCGCGACCGTTTACGTCCAATATTATTGGAATCTGAAGAGGACCTTCGACCCTTCCCTTCGATGGTCGTCGGATCCCTTCGTTTGCTAATTGAATTTTATTCTTTGTATTATTGTTTCAATTCGTAAATTAAAGGTTACAGTAGACAATCTTTAATGCAAATCAATTGCATAATGTACGAAACTATTAATATATATTAATATGGGTTACAATTAGCACATTTCCAAAGACTTTGGATATATCTTCAATGACGATGTTGAACTTGACATGAGCCGTTGTACAGGCACCTTCACCTGAGGCCTATGTCGGCCAGCCTTGAGAACTTGTAGATCGCTTCATCAGATTTTATTAGCCCGATTACTACCCGGGTAAGGAAATTCACGACATTCCATTATACTTGCTTGTATTTTGGGCTTGGAATCCTCATTTGGTGACTATTATTATCTCTCTATTTGAGGCATATTTCCTGAAATAAGTCTTGCAATTGACGAGGATGGGTGTGAATGGGATCTGCCATGTGTGGGCCGGTCAGCTCTGCAGACTCGTTATATATGTTCATTTATGGAAGTATTTAAAGTAGGCCTAGGCCTAGCCCAATCAGGGAGAACATGTTAGTCCCTATTTATAGCCTACTTTAGTAGGGTAGGCTAGGCCTATATTTTTTAATCCAATAGGTCTAGCCTATGTTAAAATAGCCAACAATAGGGTACCTAGGTTAACAAGTCCCAGATATTGAAAGAAAAAGTGGTAAAAATTGAAGAGACCTTGGACAGCCTTTTTAACTAGGCCTAGGCTAGGCCTATAATTATGTTTTGTTAGGTTAGGTAAAAAGGCCATCGTTGACTATTTTAACATAGGCTAGGCCTATTGGATTAAAAAATATAGGCCTAACCAGCCTACCCTACTAAAGTAGGCAATAAATAGGGACTAACATGTTCTGCCTGATTGGGCTAGGCCTACTTGAAATACTTCCATAAATGAACATAAGATAACGAGTCTGCAGAGCTGACTGGCCCACACACGGCATATCCCATTCACACCCATCCTCGTCAATTGCAAGACTTATTTCAGGAAATAGGCCTATGCCTCAAATAGATAGATAATAATGGTCACCAAATGAGGATTCCAAGCCAAAAATACAAGCAAGTATAATGTAATGTCGTGAATTTTCTTACCTGGGTAGTAGGCTAATTGGGCGAATAAAATCTGATGAAGCAGTCTTAAGGACCTATCCATATGGAAGCATACAACAGGAGTTGTGATTAGATGATACAATATTATATAACGGGTACCTATGCTATGTATGTAAGAATTGCAATAAATTATATGAAATATATTGTTCATTCTTTATGCGGTACCTATAATTGTCCAAGCATCATATATTTAGTCATTTATAAAAGTAAACCTGCCTACTAGACTTTCTGTTTTTGGTACTGTAGCCTATAGTACTGTAGACAGGGCAGGTGTCAATTTGATGCACAATAAGTATTGAAAATAAATGGTTTTCTATATTAGCCTAGTCAAAGGGGGTGATCACATTACTATTAACTTGAAACCCGAAACTTTATGATATTGCTGCACTGCCACTGAATGGTACTAGATTAAAACCTGGCACTTTTCATGTAGCAGAACTGTACAGTATAAAACTTGGGGCAAATTGGTGCAGCTGTGGTAAGCAGTATCGTTAGGCTACACTACTTCAAGAAACCTATCATAGCCTAGGCCTATTCCAAATTTGTAGGTTAGGTTAACTCAGAAATCGCTTTCCCCATTAGCTAACCTAACCTTGGCTATATTAATTTGCCAACAATTTTGCATTGTTTAAAGAGTAGGCTACATGTTGATTAAATATGCAAGTCCCATGGAGATTAAAAAATACTATTTAGCCATGAAATCTTTTTCTATAATTAGGCTAGGATAGGTGACTATCCCTAGATGTCTAAAGCCGATGAGAACAATTGTGTGATCCAAACACTCCCTGCTAAATTTTTGGAAAAACTCGGAGAGTCGGAGGTTACCTCGCTTGGATAGCTAAAATAGATTAGTTTTATTAGGTTACCATGGTTATTATAAACTAAATAATCCACTAGCCTCTCATGCCTAACCCATCGTCCAAAATCCAACCCTGGTAACCTCTTAAGGTTAGGCTAGGCCTACCCTGTTTTCAGTAGTTTTAATATATCAAGATAATTACTTTAACAATATAGGCTAGGCCTAGGCTAAATTCTCATCAAAATTGCTCATAGGCTAGCCTATGTCCAATTTAAGCATTTCTTACTATGAAATGGAGGACTCGAAGCTTTACCTTTCCCATTTGGGAAGGGTCAGCCAGGGGATAGATAGCCTATGGCAATTTACAGCCCACTATCCTAGCTCTGGCCCTTTTTGAGTTAGAGATAGGCTAGGTTAGATTTCACAATTTATGGCCATAGGCCTAGATCTACTTGGAACAGGTGAACAGGGCTAGGCTTGAATATAACAGAAAAGCTTGCTTGATATTATAACCAAGCCACTTTTCCAGAGAGCCAAGCACAACCCAATTATTCAGCGAAAATCCATACCACAACCCCATGGCTATTCCTAAACTCAAAAATTGATTGGTGGTTGAAGGGAAATTAGGCTAAGAGAAATTCAATGGTCCTCTGGGGAATCAGTAGGGCCTAGGCTACCTTATTTTCGTCAATTGAGAATGTCCTAAATACAGAATAATAAGATTAATGCAATAAACTGGGTAAATAATACACCAGGGACCATCACTTTATTAAGATTCGATTCCGTCTGTACTCCCGTGAGGCTGCCCGAGGCAGTAATTTGTAAACAAAACGTTCCTCAGGTATACCAACCGTAAGAAATGCACCGCGGCGAGTTTGACAGGCTTACCAACCATACGTCCGACGGCATCGCACGAGAGATTCTCACAAGGAAGCAACTGGTGGTACCACCTTCACGTGCGAATCCGTCGTGCGAATCCTTCGTCGAAGGGATCGCACGATTATCTGGTACTGCGGGCCTTAACCCCTTCACTGCCTCCCTCTGCGCCCACCCCTGCCCCTGTGCCATGTACAACCCTATCCAGAGAGAGAGACCCGACTTTCCGCCTACTCAGGTTGGCCATATCTAAGCTTTCTGAACAGGAGAAAGAGCCTGATGAATTCGCAGCTTTTGTGATTGTTGTCGCTTCTCAACTAAAATCGATGGACAAAATTAATGTCAAGCAACAATCGCCAGGAAACTAATCAACGACGCAGTGTTCATGGGGGCAATGAACAAACTGGAAACGTCTTCACATATTGCTCCATTGATCACGGGGCTGTAAACTCAAGTCTCATTTCACATTGCGGTAAAAAATGAACGCCTAATTGTAACAAAAGGATACATATCAACAGACCTTTAGTCGCTTATGTGTTCAAATTGGTACACATAAACTATAAAATATTATTTATGTGTATAATTTTTGTTGCAATTAAGTATCCTTTTTTATAGTTTAAACTGTTAAAATGAACACTTAACAAATGGTAGATATAAACAGTGTTCTTATATTTATCTATTCAAAATTGAACACATAATCCACTGAAGCATTTACAAGGTGTCCCGCGAGTTTTGTCAAATACTTCCAGTAATGAAAGATTATGTAATTCCAAGTAGAAAATGTTCTATAACCATATGTGTTTTTGTGCGTCAGTATTTGATAATCAACCATTTAAAATTGACGGTTAGTGAGTTTGGAGGGGAGGGGAGGAGGAGGGAGGACAGTCAGTGCGCTGGTGCCACTCAAAGAAATTTTACTTATTATCGTTGTGCCATAATACCTTGAAAACTAAAATAATTATAAACTGCTACTGTAACGTATGGGTTTGTCAAGTACGATACTATGAAGCCTTGTATTATTGTAACTAGCAGTTATCCTACACCTGCTCTAAGCTAATTTATCATGGCAACAATGCATAAGCTGCTCACTCCAGTAGTCCAGTTTCAACTGTGTCACTCAGTTCACGCCAGTACTAGTAAAAGTATGGAAGGGCACGCACGACTCTAGTTATTTTCGACCATTGGAGAGACGAAAACTACAAGAAAATACCAGTTACTTACCCTAACGTAGAATATGCCATGGAGATGACATTTATTTATGGGCTCTGCAATCGAAGTGTTAGTGCTGATTGTTGCCGAGTAGCCTACAAGAGGAGATACCCAAACAAATGTCCAAATTCTAAAGTGTTTTACAGTGATTTCTAGCATCTAAGTGACAGAGGAATGTTTCCTGGAGTTTGTGATACAGCTGAACGAATAGAGAGTACAGACAAAGTATGGCAGATTATTAACACAGTCAAATAGAGCCCAAATATCAGCACAACATGTTTAGAGGAGGGCAAGACTTTCAATGATGGAGCGAGTAGGGCGGTCACTTTAAACATTAAATTAGTTTAGTTTTCAAGGTATGGCACAACGATAATAAGTAAAATTTCTTTGAGTGGCACCAGCGCACTGAACGTCCTCCCTCCTCCTCCCTTCCAAACTCACTAACCGTCAATTTTAAATGGTTGATTATCAAATACTGACGCACAAAAACAAATTGGTTATAGAACATTTTCTACTTGGAATTACATACTCTTTCATTACTGGAAGTATTTGACAAAACTCGCGGGACACCCTGTATGTGGATAGTTTTCCTTACAATTTAACATTCAATTTTGACAGTGTACCCTCAAAAAATAATGGGCATGAAAAGAGTATATGAGGTGTCCATGGTAATCTACCTCTTTAAAGAGCACATCGATGGTAATATACCCATTCATAGAAAGGTAGAAAAATCACTATCAATGAAATACAGGGAGGACGAGAAAACGACAGGTCCCACCTGCAAAACCAGACAGGCACGGTACCAACAACTAGCCCGGACAACTCACTCCAAAATGGCCGACCCCGAACCACAACCTTCAACCTCCCGGAGGACGCACCGTCCTCAACCCTTCTAGATTCAACCCCTTCACCCACTCCACAGACACGTCATGTAACTCCCAGCCTTCTAGTATACAGAACACACTCCTGACTCCCCTTTCTTAAAACCCCCCACCAAGATGTTTGTTAATGTGTACCCCCATGCCCCATTACCCCTTATTCTAACTTTCTAAGTAACTAAAATATATCTCCTACCCAACAGACAGACAGACAGACACTCACCAACACGGTCAGAGCGACAACAACACCCCGCCTTTCCCGTCTACTCCTCCCCTAGCCCAATTAGAAGCTTATCGCCTCGGCAGCCGGCACTGGACAACCCACCCCCAAAATGGCCGACCCCAGACGACCACCTCCCACTTCTCCAGACTGGACCTCCACACCAATCCCACATGCTCCACACTTTTCAACTCACATTCTTCTTAGTATACAAACCACACCTCTTTCCTCCCCACCATTATTACGATACTAGATGATATCCACCCCCTTGCTTGCTTTCTGATGACGTAAGCAGTAATGGCCGCGTCATATGCATGTCCCTGTGACTGTTGTAATTACTGTTGTATTAATTTCACGTGCGTTTAGCTCCAGCTGAACCCAGCTACAACCGCCACAGGCAACATGACTGCAGGCCATGTGTATGATTAATGAATATGTTTATCTTTAACTAGGACCCCCCTGCAGGAAAAGTAAGAGGAAAGCCACCTCTTAACTCTCTGTATTACGAGGGGTACAGATATATGACTGCAAATTATTGTATTGATTATGTCACTACCATGTTATTGTTATGCCATGAATATGTTTAATGAATACGTGACAGCCCCTGTAGAAGAAGTAAGAGGGCAGACACCTCTTAGCTCTCTGTATTATGAGGGGTATAGATATATAACTGTGCCAAGTAGATATTGATTGTATCATTACCATTTTTACTTGTTACTTATTAACATACTAACCCCGCATGATGACTGACCTACTAACCGTAGAATAATAAGGAAAATCGCCACCTCGCACAATCTATTTTTCCCTAAACCTTGCATTGCATAATCCAGCCTGTTTTTCTTTTCTAGCCTCCCTTCACACGCCTTCTACACGCCTCGTCAAGACACTTCCTTCTCGGAGTACAGTTCACATGATCCTATCTTTTTTTCCGTTGCAACCAGGCAGGCGACAGCTATGCATGCATGGACGATGACCTGATCACCCCACGGAAGCGCCAATGCCTTGCGTCACGGGCTCGCCCCAGGTGCGTAGCCAACACAGTCTATCACCATGATAATGATAATTGCACTGCCGCCTGATTACGCATGCCTACTTTATTGACCACTATAAAAGCTGTATTTTCTCTCTAGATATCTCTCCCTGGTCCACACGTGGTCTACGTGGGTATTTCCACCCTAACCCAGGTGGGCCGACAATAACAAATTAACTCGGCCATCGAGCCGTGTCCAGTCCCGAGGGACTCCTACCTGCGCCGCCCTCCTCGACCCCGGTATACGGGACCACCAGGGCAACCGCGCCTAACCACCACCTGTATACACGTGCCAACACCTGTGAGGTATTACAGGACTTGTTATTCAATCTCACCAAGACCTACAGGTACGAGAGAACTGTTCACTTACCTTTCTTCCCCTTGTTCCCCTGCTTTTTAAAAGTAACCTACTTATCAAGTCAAACGATTAACCACTGACCCTCCTGGCCGAGGTGCTCCGCCCCTCGCCGCCAACAACAACAAGGCGACGGGTCCCTTGCTTGCCATACCACCTGCCATTAACTATTCTTATATGTCGGTGTGTGAACTAACACTGTTATCTAATTAAGGACATTGGGAACGAAGGGCCAGATTGCCAGATGTTGACCCCACAGCCCTGCACAGCCGCCCTGGCCCTGAATTGGAAGGGACCCATCAGCCCCCGGCCCGGGCAACACCGAGTCACCCTGCCATATATAAACCACGAGAGGAGGGGAGCGGGCAGTTGTAAAACATAGCTTTTTGCCGGGAGGGACGTCGCTCTGTTGGAAGACTGTTTTACTTCCCTGTTAGTAACCGACCGGCACCCCGCAAGCTGAACACCAGGAGCTGATATATTATATGAATTTAGGTAAAAATGGCACAGGTAAAAATGGCACGGGTAAAAATGGCACGGTAAAAATGACACGGGTAAAAATGGCACAGGTAAAAATGGCACAAGGGAAAAAATAGGAAAAAATGGCACATAATGTTTTATTTCAACTTTTAAAAACTAAAGCTTAAAATGTTATATTAACCAAGTCCACATAATGTTTTATTTCAACTTTTAAAAACTAAAGATTAAAATCTTATATTGTGACCAAGTCCACATAACACTTGATCAAGATTTTTCCTTCCTTCTGTGTAGTCTTTGCATAAATTCTTCAGTCTTTGTTGTAGATCAACATATACCTTCTTTGTTTTCTTCCTGGGTGGTTCACCAACTGAGTCCCTTGCAATAACTGCACTCACAACTGCCTCTTCCTTTTCAAGCATTCGTATAAGTTTCCAGATAGATGGGTGCTGGTAGCCAACAAGATGGTAAAATTTGTTGTTCCAGCCTTCACATAGGTTGTTGGCCCTGGTACAGTCATTCATGGTAGCTTTGTGTATGTTCCAAAGTTCAGGAGGAAATCTTGCTGGAATGCGCCGAAGGTTAACTGCTGGAATGCCTGGCTGCTGGTTGCGTCTTCTCTGAACATATGTACCAGAAACATATGTTTGGTCAAAGTACTTTAACAGGGGATCTGCCTCTTCAGGACATCTAGCCTTCAGTAGCTGCATTCCTGCTGGAACATCTTCAACTGGTATAAATGCCAGCGAGTCAATCTGTCCACAGAATTGACGAAAGTCCTCACTCTCTTTGTAGTCGTTGGTCAGGCCAAGGTTCTGTATTTTTCGCCAGGTACTTTGAGTTAGGTGGTAGAAGCAACCTTGTGTGTGTGTTTTCGGCCCAAAAACACTGCTGATGGCTTGGATGACCGCCTGCTCGAAGTCAACAATTATGGTTGTTGGGTCTGGGTAGAGCTCAATCTCATGACAGTGATCCATGACTGCATGTAGCAGTATTTTATATGTATCTTGTGTTTTGGTCTGCAGACAAGCAAAAGCAGTAGAAGCTGCAGTATTACCGATTGGAACTCTTATTACATAAAGCTGTAGAAAGCCTTGTGGAGCCATTGCATAGTTGCCATCCATCAGCCATGTATCAGCAGAAGCAAGTAAACGCAGTGATTCATCAGAACCAAACGCAATGATACGGTTGTCAGTGTCTGGGCCATTGTCGAAGAACAGGAATGGCTTTGGCTCCGGAGCTGCAGTAGTTGTCCATACTCCAGTAAGTTTCAGATCCTTAAGACTTTCTGGGACTGGTGGATAGAGTTTTGATCTTTGGTTACGCAAAGTTCTCTTTATGATGTCTTCACTTGGTAGTACCGCCTTTGTTTCAGCTGATAAGTCATGCAGGTTATTGCTGTAAATCTGGCTTGGTTTATCTTCTGTTTCGGCTGCTTTTCTCTTCATGTTGGTGATACATTTTGTGGCTGAGATGGCAGCATAATCAGGAGCGTGGTTGTGTTCATTTGCTGGTACAGAATCAGTCATATTAAGGCTAGTGGTCATGGTGCCTTTACAAAAAGATGTTCTCTTAACACATCTCCATCTGATAGTAGTTGATCTTGTAATCTGTTTTGTATACATATATCCACGGAAGCAGATCTTCTCTTTTCCTTTATTGCTCTGTATAATTTCCATGATAGGTAGAGCCACTGAGATCGATGATGTGTACTTGACTGCTACAACAACTTGGCTGTGGTTGTGTAGTGAGAAATGCAGAATGTAAACAATGAGCTTGCTTCGAGACAAACTCATGAATCATCATGAAACAATGAGCTTGCTTCGAGACAAACTGAGCTTGCTTCGAGACAAACTCATGAATCATCATGAAACAATGAGCTTGCTTCGAGACAAACTGAGCTTTCTTCGAGACAAACTCATGAATCATCATGAAACAATGAGCTTGCTTCGAGACAAACTGAGCTTGCTTCGAGACAAACTCATGAATCATCATGAACTCTTCAATATATTGTTGTGCCATTTTTTCCTACTTTTTCACTTGTGCCATTTTTACCTGTGTCCTTTTTACCCGTGCCATTTTTACCGTGCCATTTTTACCCGTGCCATTTTTACCTGTGCCATTTTTACCGTTCACCATATTATATTCCTGGGCCTGTATTAACCATGGTAAATCACTGGTAAATATAGGAACCTAAGAGAAATATATATATATCGCCACACATGCACTTGGGTTGATTGAACATCTCGTCATGGATCAGAGACAGTTAAGCAAGGTTTGTGCAGAACCAATGCTTACGTTAGTTCGATGAGACGCTACCCTGGCCTCAGCTCAGACGCAGACCATTTAAGATCCATAGGAGAGCCCTCCTGAACTCAACTTCATTACCGGTCAACCAACCAATCTGTAACTTCTTCACACAACTTGACCCCCTGGACGGCCCCCTGGAGCAGCCGAGACGCCCCCGACGACACCAGATTCAAGAGGAAAAGAAGATAACCTGATCGGGCACGATTTCCTATTATAATATCAGTGTATAGATACCGTGTTACTAAAACGTTGTGTTGCCTGTGTTCACCTTTGAGTTATTTGCTAACTATAGAGATTTCGAGTTGATCCTAGAGTCCCCTGTTTTGCCAGAGATCCGTTACAGTAAAATATATTACGAGATAATTACCGCGACAGTATTTACCCTCAGCCACGACACAAGTTATACTTAAATTGAGTGTTGGTATAGATATTCTGCGATCCCATAAACAAGGGATAGGTCGTGAAGTATAATTTAATCTCAGTGACGAATTACCATCCGTGCATTAACAGTTTAAGAGATACATAACAATTATCTAATTGACTCTGCTAGATCGTATAAAATCGAACCTCAACGTTAGCCCCCACTTAATCGAATAACTAGAACCTTAAGCCTAAAGCAACGTTCGGTATCAGACATTGGAAAAATTAAATCGGTGCCCCCCTTCAAGTGACTTTCTTATCGCTTCTTATCATGTCCGTATCGGAAGAATAATTCCGAGATTCGGAAGTGGCAGTGCATACTCTAATCCAGATCCACGATTGTGCTTGGAGAATTGAAAGCCCAAGCGCTAATAACTGAACTCATTACTCTTATTCATGTTCTATAAAGTGAAAGTGATTCTTTTTCTATACCGTGAGTGTGTTCAATAAATAAAGCTGTATTACAAACGTCATCCTGTGATTCTATTTGAAGTGTACAATTGATCCCGTGTGTGTATATAATTATGTGAAAGGAGTTATCCCAGTCTTGTAGAACTCACTTATGCAATAGTTAATCCTGAATAAAATCAGGGCATAACAATCAATATACCCACTGATCTTATATATCTTTTTCCAACCCATTATTGTTTACATTTTGGATCATGGATCCATATGAATGCGTCACCTACACTGTAAACATTGTGTGTGCAAAATCGAGTACATAACTCAAGTGTTTTTAAGCTAACCTGGCAGAAAATGGTAACGCTGCCTTTTTATATATTTGTATAGCCAATAATTAGAGGAGATTTTCAATTAAGTTTTTTTTCTGGACCCCTTTCCCCCTCATGTTAAGCCCCTTTAGTTTTAAAATTTTAAGAGGATCCACCCCATTTCTGTCAATTCGAGACCTTTTGTGCCATTTAGGTGTCGATTTATTCCTGGCGAGCGAAAGTGAGTCTGTAATTTAGGAGGAACCGTCCTTTGGCCGGCATATTTTTCTATCATAAATGTACACATTTATTTCGAGGGGTCGTCATGGTAGTATTTCTCAAAGCTTGATGGATGTCTAGGTAGCAAACTAAAAAAAAAAAAAATAAATAAATATTGAATAAGGTTTCCGATCGTCATAATTTGCGGTCTGTTTTTTGTTAATTTTACGGATACTGTTTTACTTTGTATAAAAGAAGCTATATACATTCATTGGGTACATTGATGGTGATTTACCCTTCTGACTGGAATAAGATGGGTTTATTACCAACAATATGCCTTTAAGGGGGTAGTGTTTGGTTTTTATGGTCCCCTTCTCCCTCGTGTTTAGCACCATTAGTTTTCAGATTTTAAGACGTTCGGCCCTTTTGTTTGGCAATTTTAAGACCTTTAGCTCCATTTCGTTGTCATTGTTAAGACCTATCGTGCCATTTAGGTGTCAATTTTTTCCTGGCGAGCGATAGCGAGCCTGTAATTATAAGAGGAACTGGCAGTTGGCAGGGACATTTTTCTACTGAAAAATTTGCAAATTTATCTTGAGGGGGGATCATGGGGGTGTTTATCTAAGTTTGAGGGAGGTCATGCGAGGAAACTAAAAACTAAACGAATAAATGAATTAATAAACCAAAAAAATAGCCACTACCCCCTGAAGTGGGCAGTATATTATGGCCACTTTAAAGACCCTTTGCATACCCTGATTTTGTTAGAATCTAGCCAAACAGATTTAACTCATTCAGTACCAGGGACGTCCTCTTCATTCAGTACCAGGGACGTCCTCTTCATTCAGCACCAGGGACGTCCTCTTCATTCAGTACCAGGGACGTCCTCTTCATTCAGTACCAGGGACGTCCTCTTCATTCAGTACCAGGGACGTCCTCTTCATTCAGTACCAGGGACGTCCTCTTCATTCAGTACCAGGGACGTCCTCTTCATTCAGTACCAGGGACGTCCTCTTCATTCAGTACCAGGGACGTCCTCTTCATTCAGTACCAGGGACGTCCTCTTCATTCAGTACCAGGGACGTCCTCTTCATTCAGTACCAGGGACGTCCTCTTCATTCAGTACCAGGGACGTCCTCTTCATTCAGTACCAGGGACGTCCTCTTCATTCAGTACCAGGGACGTCCTCTTCATTATAGTCTGGCAACTATTAAAAGATTGTATGCAGCTTAGGAAGGAACTCTAGCAATAATACGGCTTCAAAATCTCTCAACCAACCCATTTAACTACCACAGATCCTTCCTAAGCTGCAAAATGTCGTCTAAATATAGTTAGAATAATATATAACACACGTCGCTGGTACTCAAAGGGTTAATTAATCTTACGTTGCATGCTTGACTATAATCATGTTTATATCCCCCCCCCCCCCCCCCGGAAAGTATTGCTTAAGGGGAGATGGTCGATTTTTCAGACTCTCCTTCTCTTTCATGTTTAGTCACATTAGTTTTCAGATTAAAAGACGTTCGGCCCATTAGTTTGGCGATTTTAAGACTGTTCGTCCAATTTGTTGTCAATATTTTCCTGGCAAGTGATAGCGAGCCTGTAATTTAGGAGGAATCGGCTTTTGGCCGGGACATTTTTCTGTCTAAAAATTTACCTTGAAAGGGGTTCTTGGGGTGTTTTTCTGTTTAAGCTTGATGGAGGTTTAGGTAGGAAATGAAAGCAATACTAAAAAGATAAATATACCAATAAATACGCTCATCCTCCCTTAACCACTACAGCACGATGACCCCTTTTTACCTATACTTCTGGCTAAAATTACACAATTTAGAAGGACCTTTGTCCTCAAAGTGTGTCTCCGAAGGGCGTCGACCTTCTTCTCGGCAACGACTTTGCAATGCCCGCTTCTGAGGTTCTACCCTTAGTCGTTGCCGAGAGGCCGGCCGACATGAGTAGGGAAGAGCAAGAGTGGGTCGAGCGGTGCCAGACACAACCCATGGCGTGTGTTGTCACCCGAGCTCGGGCAGCTAAAGTGTCACAGCCTAGTCCTCCGTCTTCAGACCAGCGGAGGAACGATCAACAGGAGGAGGCTAAAGCTGGAGTTGGTTTTAAGAGTTTTGACTCGGCGGCTCTCCTGGGTGATTCAGTATTAGCACCATTACTTAATTCTGGAGTAGCCCCTGGGCCTGTCATCGAGAGTGACGAGGCTGGGCATGACGAGTCTCCACGACAGCAACGTTATGTACATCGAGAGAGACAGAGGGAGCACCCAGTATCGGGGAAGGTCATGCATTGCTCCGGGAGCAGTTAGATCGCTTGGCACCCTCAGATATACGTCGGTTGCAACTAGAGGAGCCTGAGCTCCAAACGTGTGCTAATGGAGCTGTAGAGCTCGACGAGGACGGCGATGCACAGCCAGGAGATTTTTTTAATTTAGAAGGCATCCTCTATAGGCGTTTTAAATACCCTAAACGTAGTTGGCAAGAGGGGTCCGGAGTAGTGGACCAGTTGGTGGTGCCACGGGAGTGCAGGGATAGCCTACTGAGGTTGGCGCATGACATACCACTGGCAGGACATCTAGAGGTGAGAAAAACGGTGGCGGCTTTAGAAAAATTGTTTTGGTGGCCGGGGTTGAAGGGGCCGGTGGTAACCTGGATAGCAATGTGTCATACGTGCCAGAGGGTTGGAAAACCTAACCAAACAATTCCGAGAGCCCCGTTGCACCCAATTCCTGTCAGTGGATCGCCCTTCAGTAAGGTCATCATTGATATGGTCGGACCCCTACCCCCTACTAGTGCCGGTAATAAATTTCTATTAACTATCATGGATGTGGCCACTCGTTATCCTGATGCATATCCAATGAGAAATGGCACAGCGAAAACTATTGTCCGGAACCTGCTCTTGTATTGCTCGCGGTATGGTTACCCGCAAGAGGTGCAATCGGACCAAGGTTCTAATTTTACATCTAATCTGTTCAAACAAACTATGATTCAGCATGGCATCAGCACTCTCGTCTCTTCTGCGTATCACCCGGAGAGTCAAGGGGTCTTGGAGAGGTGGCACGCCACGCTGAAAGGCATGCTTCGATGTTACTGCGCAGAGAATGGAAAGGATTGGGACATTGGTCTTCCGTATGTTTTGTTCGCGGCAAGAGAAGTACCTGGAGAGAGTCTCGGTTTCAGTCCGAATGAGCTTGTTTTCGGGCATCAGGTGAGGGGTCCTCTCCACATGGTGAAGGAGATGTGGGAGGGCACTAGGCATATTGTTCTGCGAGATAAGTTGCAACCTCTTGTTCCTGAGCGACAAGAGGAGTTGTTTACTAGGCTGTGGCAGTCCGTCCGCATGTTTGTTGTTCTCCAGGCCTGATGTACGGGGTAGAATCCGACATGGAGGCTGGAGACAGTGCAAGGCTCGAGTTGGTTCCCTACCGTGTGAATCCTGCTCGACAGCCTGTTGTGAAGGCGGAGCTGGACGGCGTGTGGAGAGGGGGTCTGAGGGATGAGGGATATCGTGAATGGTCGTTGCCAGTGGCTTTGCAACCTGAGTTTGGTGGCAGAGTCCGTGTGTATGTTGATTGCAAGTGTGGAAGCATTATCCCTGACAGACGCCTATCCATTACCCAGAGTTGACGACACCATAGACCGCTTCAGGGCTGCCTCGCTCATCACGAAGGTAGAACTAGTGAAGGGTTATTGGCAGGCCCCGTTGCCGGAAAGAGCGAAGAGAAGTGCCAGTCTTGCGATGAACTGGGCAGTTTATCAGTGTCAGGTGTTGTTGTGCTGCCGGAACACAAGTTGGATGTGTGGCATGCTAAGGGCACTGATAATGTTTTGGCTTTGTTTGCAGGAGAACCCTCGCTGTTCAGTCAGTGTCTGTCGTGGGTGGAGGATCCGGGGTAGGCTACCACAGTATGTTGATATAGCCTCCTGTCTTGGCTCGCGGTGTATTTTGCGCTGGTGCTTGTTGGCTCGCGTGTGTAGCATCATGGCTCATGGTTGAGTGTCCCATATCTTGGGGGGGGGGGGGGGAGACGCCTCCCGGCATTAGCAGAATGGTTGCGTGGGGCATTGCAGCTCGCTAGCGCTCGCCAGGATGGGGGGATAGGCTACAGTTGTCCTAGAATGATCTGCTTTATTTCATTAGTGTCGTGTTGCCACAGACAGTCAGAAATGGTCTTTGTTTTGGTCTGTGACCGCGCCTTATATTTTATATTCGCTATAATATAAATGTTGCTTGTGTGGGAGGCGAGCGAGAGAGTGTGAGGGAGTACACCCGGCAGCGAGGTGAGCTATGACGCGGCTCGCTTGGGCGCTGACGGCGTTGGCGGCCGGGTGGTCAACTAGTCCCTTCCCGTCGCGGCCTCGTGTTTTTTACCAGCTCAGAGCTTGCCTGACACGCGTATCACCTACATCCTTTGCAATTCTGTCCCCCATACTCGCGACTTTGCATACTATCTCTCTCTCTCGACTTCTCCTTTCTCATTCTCTAATCTTTATTAAACTCAACATCCCTTCTGGCCTCGTAGGGTTGTCGTCATTCATGAGGGGTTCCTTCTGGAGGATCTGGCACGATTCGCAAGCATGAACAGTGCTGGCGTTGTCGGAATCTATCCCCGGCCAGAAGACAGCCTGCCTTGCTCTGCGCTTGGTGGCCTCCACACCTTGGTGACTGTCGTGAAGTTGCTGTAGGGTGCGGAGGTGGAGAGCAGCAGGAACCACGATTCTATGGCCATAGAGGACGAGGTCACCATCAGCATAGAGGTCGTCCCATATCTTCCAGTATGGGAGCAAGGAGTTATGGAGGTCATACCGGTTGGCAGGGAATCCTGAGGTGACACAGTCGAGTAGGCGGACATACGAAGGGTCTGCTCTTGCTGCGGCTCGAAGATCCTGTAGAGTCCTGTCGGCGTCTTGAACTGAAGATTCTCCTGAGTTGATGACGTCCTTTGTGGTCACTACTGTCCTGAGGTGAGCGGCGGCAGCCTCGCACCTGTTGACGTGTGTTATTTCCAAAATGGGCTTAGGAAAGTCAGGAAATATGACGGCTAACTCCCTGCAATGGCCGTAAGAAAGCAGAGGAGTCTGAACACTGTCGTGTACTTGAATCAGGGCGGGACACGATCTCTTGCCTAAGGTGAGGGTTGCCTGGAACACACCCAGAGCAGGTGCCATCTGGGAGCCATCTGCCGTGAGCGTCATAGTAGGCGACGGGGCATGCAGACTGCTCCTAGGGATACCCAGACAATAGAGGTGTCGCTGGCCAATCACCGTAACGTCAGAACCTGTGTCTGGTAGCATCCGTAGGCGGAATTTGACATCACCGTACGAAAGGGTGACGAAGATGGGTTGTGGGGTCTTGTCAGCAGAGGAAGAAGTTGATCCCACACGACGACAGTTGTTGTTCCTCGCCTCGTGAGACGTGTCGGAGTCGGAGGAGGCACCACTTTGCTTGGAGAACCACCTCGGCATATTTCCTTCTTCTTCGTCGCCTGACAACACTTATCGTAATGCCCAATACGGCTACAGAGGCAGCATTGGGCCTTACTGGCGGGGCACTTGACTGTCCGTGACCAGTGGCCTGGTCGTCCACAACCGTTGCAGATACTGGCGAGCACAACACTGGCAGAAATCAGCTGGCTTCAAAGAGGTCGTGGTAGGCGGAGTCCTGCTGTCTTCTGGAGCTT
Organism: Paralithodes platypus; assembly: GCA_032716605.1. Classification (NCBI taxonomy): domain Eukaryota; kingdom Metazoa; phylum Arthropoda; class Malacostraca; order Decapoda; family Lithodidae; genus Paralithodes; species Paralithodes platypus. The sequence continues at coordinate 17,608,843 of CM064493.1, read as the reverse complement.
TCCTGTCTTTCTTGTAGGAAGAGATGGCTCTCAACTGGTCAGAAGGAGCACTAATGGCCGTTGTTTGCAGATCTAGTGGCCTCATATGAACGGCATGTAGTTACAACGTCCTGTAGTAATGACTTGGAGTCCAGGAAGATGAGTTTCTGTACCAGCTCCTTGTCTCTGATGCCCATAAGGATCACCATCTTGAGCTGTGTTTCCTCGCAGACAGACGAATTTCCAGGGCACACATCAACTTCCTCTGAAATTCGTTTAAGGCGGACATAAAACTCCGCAAATGACTCTCCTTCAAGCTGTGAGCAACTTAACAGCTCTCATCGACAAAGTGTCTCATTCCTTAGTCCCTTGATGTGAGTCTGCAGGGCGTCCAACACCTCATCAACCGTCTTGTCAGTGGAAGGCGCGATCTGAAGGGTGTGTTCTAAGATGCGCTGCATTTCAAGGGTAAGACACATGCGAAGCTGGATCATTTGCTTTGCCGGAGGTAATTTGGAGAGGTCCACCATTACTGCGTAGTCCTCCCAGCGTCGTCTCCACTCACGGAACATCTGAAAGGTGGCGTCGGCTTTCAGTGGTGGAGGGGTCTGGGCTGTGGCCTTCTGTGGTGGTGGAAGTGCTGAAGGGTTTGAAGGGGGAACTTGATGCTGCTGGGTCGTGGAAGGGGCCAACAGTTGAATTAAAGCCTGGAATTTAGCATTCTTCTCTTCTCTTCTGATAGCATCCTCATGTTTCCTTCGGTCATCAGCCTCTCTTCTCACTAGCTCATCGTGCTTCCTAGATTCCTCCAGATACTTGATAAACTGTAGGAAATCTGCCCCAGAAGGAGCTGAGGGAGTAGTTGGGGGGTGAGGAGTGAGGGGTGGATGTGTGGGAGATAGTTGTGTTTGATCATTATCCTGGTCTGACATTATCTTGGGTGGGTGACAGACAGACAGGTAGATAACAAAACAGAAAGAAACCCCCACGGGAACAATTTTTCTGGGGAATAACAGGGTTCTTGCTCATAAAAGTTGCTGGTAACTAGTGCGTGCGTGTGACTGTGTGTGCAACGGTCCCAGCGTGTGCGTGCGTATGTGTGTTCACTCCCGGGCCTTCTTGCGTCCTCAGTGTTGCTTTGGCCGTGGTGGGGGGAGGGTGTGCTGCTTCACGCTCTCGCCTCCCAATGTGGACCAACGCTCATGATATGCTTACCCAGGCTTACACACATAATAAATGCACACAAAACACTGCACTAGTAATGCACAACACTTCACTGATCACGCTGTACATCCAGGGGCACTGAACACTGTCTTCCAAGTTAAATCCGAGGTAGTCACTTCAAACTTGCTGGCTGGGCTTGAAGGAAGATGGTGGTTTCAAAATCAACTCTTGAACTCCGTATATACACACTGCGCCATGTTGAGGGGTGGTCCTGGCTGCTATGCAGGTCCACAGTGTACTTATCTTAATGGTGGGATAAGTTAAACACTGGTAAAACTTATAGTAGGTTCTTATTGGAGGAGAGAGTTGGATACAATGATAGGCACGCCTGTAGAGGGTCGAGACGCGGCTCTATCTAGTCGTACACAATACCCCTAGCGGGAATAATGAACAACACTCATAACTGCCATATGGGCCCATATAATACAATTTTTATAGGTGAGTGCCTGTAAATGATATGGTACATATTTAATATAAAGAGGTGTTATATATAGATACTGATGCACATATAAGTACTGGTGCACTTATTTATCATATACCTACACTCACCACATGCATGAACAGATTGAACGGCATCATCCAACAAGTTACCAAATGCTTGGACTTTGGTCTTAGCCCAAGAGACCTTTAGACCCAGTGATTCCGACTCCTCATGAAGTGCCTCCCAGGGCCAATCTGAGAACATCCAATGTCTCCGCTAGGATCACTGCATCATCTTCAAAATAAAGATCTGTGATTCTGAAATTGCCTATGTCAGCTCCGCAGTTACTCCGCCCAACTGTCCGGCCCAGTAATCAGTCCATACAAGTGTTGAAAAGTGTAGGTGCTAGAACACACCCCTGTCTTACTCCTGAGCTCACAGGGAAGGAGGAGGATGTTCCCCCATCATACTTAACAGCATTTTCTGTTCCTATATAGAGTCCAGACATCAGGTCTATGATCGCCGTGGGCATCCCACGTAACCGTAGCAGCTCCCAGAGTTCGGAGACACACCAATGTTGCAGGCCAAAGACACAGCTGCTGTAGGTGGTTTGCTAGGACAGACTCTTGCAAAGTGCCCCTTTTTATGACAATGATAACACTCCAATTCCCCTTTGGGATTCCCTTGGTACTGGGAAGGGCCCGGCCCCTTCTTAAACGGGACGGTGCTAGTCTTGTGGTCAGTCTTAGTATCATGGCTCTTGTACTTGTTTGCATAAGGTATACCACTAACTCGGGGGGGTGGGGCGTCACGCCCCTTGTTACCTGCCTCACTACGCTGGGCAGACCCGCACCCACGAATTAGTGATAGCCGGCGGTCAGCCATCTCAGCTGCCTCCTGTAGAGTTTTTGGTTGCTTTTCTTTAAGGTTTAACGTCAGGTCGCCGCCCGTGCATTTGAAAAACTGCTCTAAAAGCACCAACTGTTTAATGTCGTCAAACGTAGTAGCTTTCTCCGACCTCAGCCAATTTCCAAAAGCATCGGACAGCTCCCGGGCATGTTCCAAAAAGGTGCTCTCCCGACCCTTGGTAACACCCCGGAACTTCAACCTGTACGTCTCTGGTTGTAGTTCGTATGCTCTCAGGACAGCCTCCTTGAGTTCCTCGTAGATAATACACAACTCTATAGGCAATGCATCATAAGCCCTGAGTCCCTTGCCCACAAGTCTAGAGGAAACAAGGGCTGCCCACTTCTCCCCAGGCCACTGGTGTTCCTGGCACTTCTTCTCGAATCTCATGACAAATTCGGTGACACCCGACTCATCAAATACAGGGACTAGCTTCAACAGGTGCGACAAAGACTGATCATGCCCACAATTCCCACCACCGAGACGTTGCCCTGTCGTTTCCACCCGAGTCTTCTCAAGATCGATATCTGCACGGTACCTGGTAGACTCAGCCTCCGACTGGGCTTTTATTCTCGCGAGTTCGAGATCAGTCTGTTGTTTAGCCTTAGCGAGACGTTCCTCACGCTCAGCCTGCATCTTAGCCATCTCAAGCTGGAAGAGCATTTCTGTAGTGAAACCTTGAGGAGGAGGTGCAACTATTGGAGGCCCACCCAGCGATCCTAAACCACGCTGCCAGCGGCTATCGGCCTGCGGGAACGTACTAAACTCCGGCATCCTAGAGGTCCCGATGGGAGTAGAGTGGAGGGGGGGCTCGAGCAGAAGTCCCCGAGCACCCTCTCCACCCTGGACCTCACTAGCCGCCCCCAGTACGCAAGCCCTCAAATCGTTCTTCTTGATGCCATGAGCCACCTTAAGCCCCATGAGGGGAGCCAAACACTGTAGACCATACTTGCCAATTCCCTCTAGTCGATCAGCTGTTATAGGCACCTCCAAAAACTTCTTTGCGGCCTCCTCACTAGTTACTAACCCCCCTGGCATCTGCCCATCAGAGCCTGCATCATTCCCTGAACCCTCAGTATGATCTGATTCGTCTCCCATGGTGTCCACCAAAAATTCTCACGTTTATAAAAAAAAAGAAGAAGTACCCAAGCTCCTATGTAGCACTATTCACTTGCCAAAAATGTCTGAAGACTCTCAAGTGCTATACTACTTTGCCAAAAAAAATCTAACGTGCCCACTATATTCCTCAATAAAACAAATGACCACAACAATCCTGCAATTATCTCTTAGTTCACAAGATCCTGAGCTAGGTCGCCATTTGTTATGATCCAGGTTCTCAAAAACACAGGGCTCTTCAACATTGGACTAGATAATGGCAAAAAGCAACAACGGTAACACTAGATCCAACCCCTGCCTTAAACACTGGAAAACAAAACACCATTACCGCCCTGAGTCGTGCCTGGACAACGAGGTATCCTATGACTGGGTAACTGGTGCACACACACTAGGCTGACGCTCAATGAAACAGCCTATTCTCAAACAGTAAAAGATTACTCGATTATGTTACACAAAGAAAAGATAGTTAACGTGATTAATTAACGTTACAGTAGATACTCAAATAACTGGCACTCCTGTATTAAAGAAAGTGCAATACTAGTCCTGCAACATCAACTGGAAACTTCTGAAATAAGTCTGATGCTGGGAAGATTTTCGTAAAGAATCTTGAACAATTATAATGCAGAATACGGGTCACAATAAATGCTAGGACATATAGTAATAATAGGCAGGCGAATAATAAAGACTGCGCAAAGGTAGTAATGCTCGACAACTAAAGAAATGCTTTGTGACACAACGCAACAGCCTACTCGGGTTGTGCAACTCAACAACAACCTCGGCTCAAAAGTGCAGTGAATAATAATGCTGCATACATATAATAATGGGGCTTATCTCTAACCAGTGTCTGCTCAGTTAATAAAGTCTAGCTGGGGTATCAAGGCACGGCAACAATGGGCGAGCATGCGGCTCGTAGCCTAACGTTGTCCGAGGGTGGTATAATGAAGATTACGTTATATGACGGGGATGCTCTCTTGATAAATCTAGGTCTCTAGTACCTAGCTCTATCCTGGCGATCCCTCAGAAGTCAACACAAAGAGGCAGCACTATGTTGTGAGGGATAGGCTATGGCCCTCTCACACCACAGCGCTGTGCTCGCAAAGTAAACCAACCCGAAGACAACTTAGGCTCCCACAGTACCTGTCGATGTCGTGCAGAGCTTAGCTAACACTGCACACATCGGAGACAACGACACAGTAACCTTACCCCTAGTCTAGCTTTAGATAACCAAGCAGAATCACTCAACACCTTGCAAGGGAGAAATATACCGGTCTACAACCTTCCCGAGAGAGGACACATACGGAAAAGTCCGTCTCTCTAAACCTCAATAAAGCATAATACCTCCTTAACCTAATACATGGAAATATCTGAGAGTTTCGCGTACAATACGACTGGTCGACGGTGAACGTCTATGGTGAAACCAGAAGGGATGTTGAGTTTAATAAAGATTAGAGAATGAGAAAGGAGAAGTCGAGAGAGAGAGACAGTATGCAAAGTCGCGAGTATGGGGGACAGAATTGCAAAGGATGTAGGTGATACGCGTGTCAGGCAAGTTCTGAGCTGGTAAAAAACACGAGGCCGCGACGGGAAGGGACTAGTTGACCACCCGGCCGCCAACGCCGTCAGCGCCCAAGCGAGCCGCGTCATAGCTCACCTCGCTGCCGGGTGTACTCCCTCACACTCTCTCGCTCGCCTCCCACACAAGCAACATTTATATTATAGCGAATATAAAATATAAGGCGCGGTCACAGACCAAAACAAAGACCATTTCTAGACTGTCTGTGGCAACACGACACTAATGAAATAAAGCAGATCATTCTAGGACAACTGTAGCCTATCCCCCCATCCTGGCGAGCGCTAGCGAGCTGCCATGCCCCACGCAACCATTCTGCTAACGTCGGGAGGCGTCACAGCCAGCACTGTTCATGCTTGCGAATCGTGCCAGATCCTCCAGAAGGAACCCCTCATGAATGACGACAACCCTACGAGGCCCTTTGAGTCCGTTTCGGCCAACTTTTTCATGGTTGCGGGGAAATCCTTCCTGATCGTGGTCGACCGTCTCTCGGGGTGGCCTGTCGTCGTTCCCTGCAAAGGCGACACTGCTGCATCTGCGACTATCAGGATCTTCTGTCGCTACTTCCGGGAATTTGGTGTTCCCTCCCGTCTGAGGACCGATGGAGGCCCACAATTCACCAGCCACGATTTTCGGGACTTTATGGAGCGATGGGGAGTCCGCCATGTGGTAACATCACCACATTACCCAAAATTGAACGGCCATGCCGAGGCTGCAGTGAAGTCTATCAAGCACCTCATCCTTAAGACTGCACCCTCTGGCAACATTGATTGTGAGGACTTCGACCGAGGTCTCTTGGAACTCCGGAACACCCCCAACTTCACTGGCCGCACCCCCGCTCAATTCTTGTATGGTCATCCTCTTCGGACATGTCTCCCTGCCCATCCCCGATCCTTCGCTAAGGAGTGGCAGATCAAAGTCGAGGACTGTGACAGACGTGCAGCTGACCGTGCCGAGCAGGTTAAGACCCGGTTCGATGCGCACGCACAACCCCTCCCCAGGTTACATGTCGGTCAGCAAGTTCGGATCCAAGACCTGACATCGCAACGCTGGAACAAGGTGGCTGTCATGAGTCTTGGCAAGTCCAGGGACTACGAGGTACGTCTCCCTAGTGGTCGCGTGTGGTGGCGAAACCGCCGCTTTCTCCGCCCTGTACCCCAAAGTGTTGACCCCCTCCCCCAGTCCCCTGTGGCCCCTTGCAATGACCAGAAACAGATGTCCTTAGCATATAACCCCCCAGTTGCCCCACGTTGTTCAGTACGACTCGAGGAAAAAGGAGTCCGCTCGAGTTTGAACTACGAGCGTGAGGGGATATATTAAATATGTACCATAGCATTTGCAGACACTCACCTATAAGAATTGTATTTTATGGGCCCATATGGCAGTTATGAGTGTTGTTCATTATTCCCGCTAGGGGTATTGTGTACGACTAGATAGAGCCGCGTCTCCACCCTCTACAGGCATGCCTATCATTGTATCCAGCTCTCTCCTCCAATAAGAACCTACTATAAGTTTTACCAGTCTTTAACTTATCCCACCATTAAGATAAGTACACTGTGGACCTGCATAGCAGCCAGGACCACCCCTCAACAGTGAGGACTTAGAGATCTTGGATAAGTTTACCTATCTTGGCAGTGTGATCCATAACAGTGGTGAGTCGGGCTATTATGTAAATCATCGCTTCGGCTTAGCATGGGGTGTTCTGGATTAACTCAACAAAAGTATATGGAGTTGTCGATATCTATGCTGAAGGACGAAGTTAAGGATCTTCAAGACACTGGTACTCCCTGTCTTATTGTATGGCTGTGAGACATGGACACTCAACAGTGTTTTGAAAAAACGTATCAACGACCTTGGTACTAAATGTCTCCGCAGAATCATGGGTTATCGCTGGTACGATCGCATATCAAACCAGTGACTACTCCGTGAAACTGACTTGAGACATATTAGTTGCATAATCTGTGAACGCCAACTTTGGCTATATGGGCATGTGGTTCGCCACCCCGAGGCTGACCCCGCTCACCAGGTGGTCTCTACAGAAGACAACCCTGAGTGGAGGAGGCCTAGGGGAAGACCACGGAACTCATGGCTGAAGGAAATCGGTAAATCATGCTATGGAATACTTAATATGGACCAGACAGATGCCTGGAGGCTTTCCCGGGAGGATCCCCTTAGGTGGCGTCAGCAGGTGAGTGCGGCCACGCGCTGTCATAGCGTATGCCCCCATTGATTGATTGATTGATCAAGAAGGACCTATGTTATTCAGCGGGTTTGTTTAGATCGTATTTACCCCTTTGAGTCCTAGAGGTAGATTATGAGCTAACGAGAATCGTCTGTTGGTAACCAGAATATGACGTCATCGTGCTGAAGGGGTTAAATACACTACGTTTGACATGTATCTATCATTATTTCTTAACCCCTTCTGCACCGGAGACTTATTTTGTATTTGATTTCAGCTACATTTAGATGATTTTAGGAAGGATATATGCTAGCTAAAAGGATTAATTGAGATTGCCTGTAGCCTTTGTATGGGTAGACGTCCTCCCTAAGCTGAATAAAATAGTCTCATAGTTGCCAGAATATAATGAAAAGGACGTCACCGGTACTGAACGGGTTAACTGAACTGACGTCTTAAGGGGAGGTTTGCACTTGAGGGTTTTTTCTGGATGCCCTTTTCCTTCATGTTTACAACCAATTGTTATCAAGGATTTCCGTATACTAGTAATTATATTGACTATTCCAGAAAGCCTCTCTTTATAAGTATGTGTTTTAGTATTATTAGTAATATAATACAATTAAATTATTTTGCATTTTGAGCTCTTATAAGATGACTGTTCATCAGAGAGCTGGGTCAGGAACGTTACTTTTGATATAATTTGTATTAATCATTTTGTCAATGTATGTATACAACTTGACCAATTAAACTTTCAATCAATCAATCAATCTGTTTTCTGGTGACCGGACAACTTAAGGGGAGGTTTTTAGTTTGGTCTCTAGATATCCATCAAGCTTAAGATTACACCCCCTTGAGCCCCTTTCAAGATAAATTTGTACATTTTTCGGTAGAAAAATGTCCCGGCTGAAAGCCGGTTCCTCTTAAATTACAGGCTCGCTATCGCTCGCCAGGATAAAATCGACACCTAAATTGCACGAAAGGTCTTAAAATTGACGGAAATTGGGCGAAAGTTCTTAAAATCGCCAAACTAATTGGGCGACTGTCTTAAAATCTCAAAAGCAATGGGACTAAACATGAGGGAGAAAGGGGTCCAGAAAAAAATACCTCAAGTCGATATCTCCCCTTAAGGGAGCTCAGACGGTATTGTGCTGGTTCGGCTCAATGGTTTAAGGAAGGGGTTTAGTTTGTTCTTTAAACCTCTATCAAACTTTAAAAAAACACCCACAAGACCCCCCTTCGATATAAATTTATAAATTTTTCGGTAGAAAAATGTCCTGGCCGAAGGCCGATTCCTCTTCAAACACAGGCTCGCTATCGCTCGCCAGGATTTTTTTTTTGACAACTAAATGGCACTAAATGGCTTAATATTGGCAAAGAAATGGGGCAGAAGGTCTGAAAATCGCCAAACTAATGGGGCGAATGTCTTGACATTTCATAACTAATAGAGCTAAACATGAGGGAGGAGTGTTACGACTGAGGTTTAAATATATCAGGTCTCTTATTCATTGGACTAGTAATGGCATAAATGCTACAACGGAAAGCGCTAGATCCAACCTCTGATGTATATTCCCAGTGAACAAAGAACACAAATACTCTACAGAGTTCTATATGCAATAATAGGCTATCAAACTCTCAATAAATGTGCGTCTACTCTAGGCTTAATGTTATGTGAAAACAGCCTATTACTACCTATAACCGAAGGTGCTTGGTTATGGTATGCAAAGTAAGGTGGTAAGAGAAGTTACAGCTTACGTTACTTTAATCAATAAATGTCAGGCACTCCTGCATGAAAGAAAGTGCACTAAAGTCCTTCAACACTAACAAGGAATCTTCTTTAAATGTTAGATGCTATAAAGATGCTCGTATCGGAAATGGAACCCAAAAAGGCAGGCAGCGGAACAATGCTCGTGCAGGCTATGCACACAAAAAGGCAGAATATATAATGCCGTCGGAGCCAAGAATATCCTAAACGCTACAACAATAATAATCGCCACGACAATGCAGTATTCCTATCAACAAAAAGAGCCTAAGTCGTTTGTGTCTCCATGCATCAAACTAGGCTGCGAAAGGCTTGTGTAATCATAAATGGGTATGCATAAAAAGAGTAATTAGGTTAATATACTTAATGTCTACTGTGACTGATAAAGTCTAGCTAGAGTCAATGATACGAGATACTGGTGCGCATGGCATGCCGCATAGCCTAGTGCAAATCTCAAGTCTGTGCGTCAAATATTACGTTATAGGGAAGGGTAGCTCTCTTGAGAAACCTTAATACCGAAGTATTAAGCGTTCTCCTGGCGTACCTCAAAGACAAACAACGAGCTTAGAACAGTGCAGAATGGTATAGGCAAAAAGCCCTCATTCGTGCATGCTCTACTCTCAATGGCACACAGACTAGAATTTACTCAATCAACTCCAGTTCTCAGGTATGTCGTGCAGCTTTTTCCTAAAGCCAGCACTCATAGGAAACAATACTTTATAATATCAGACCCCTAGTCTAGCATTATCTAATCCAGCAGAACACTAATAATTATAGGAAGCGGTACTAAACAATATAAATGCCAACCAATGCTTCGTGATCAACTTATCTTAACAACTAACATACATGGGTTATATCAGACCTTAACGCACAATACAACTGGCCAGCATGAAGCTGATTTTGCAGAGTTAACCAGAGGGGGTATAATATTAATAAAAGGTGGTGAAAGATATGAAAAAAGAGAGAGGTAGGCAGAGGAAAAGATTCTCAGGTGCAGAGCGGGGAACAGGTAGCAAGGGATAAGATAGATGCGTTCTAGAAACCAGATCTGAGGGAGAGAGTGGCGAGGAACCAGTATATATACCGGGACTAGGTCGAGCCGCGTGGGAAAAAAGCGGTAACAAGTCCTCTAGCCACTAGCAAGGGAGCTAGCAGCATGGTAAGGACCTCTCTCAACCAACCCCCACGAGGCAGCCAGCCGTGACGTCATCGAGCGGGACAAAAACACTGCGTGCCCCCCTCTCACTCTGTTCTACTCTCTCTCTCTCTCCCAGATCCCATCATTACTAGTTAATGATAAAACATATACTTTACAATTAAATATATAAAGCCTTGACATGGGTGAAAACAAAGAGCCTTTCTGGACTGCCCATGACACGAGCTTTCAAATGAAATAAAGCACACTCTAATACATAAACTGTATCCCCATCCACTGCCCTGGCGATCCTAGCGAGTCACTGTAGGACAAGCCATGCGGTTCTAACGGAGTGGTTAACGTCACACCCCCCCAAGATTTTTCTCAGAGGCCCCAAGGCTCACAAAAATCTGATGGTTAGAACCCATGCTATATCTCTACTTCCCATCACCCAGCGGCAGGAAAATATCTGGCACAGTTCCTCAACAAAACATTTTACAAAATTATAACCCTCCCCAACACAATAGGTTAATTTATATGTAGTTATGCTCCTCAAGAGCGAGCTTCTCTAGCCCAGCATTCTGAGAGGAGTGCAACTCAGAATTACTGCTATAACATACTGAAAAAATTCAACTATCAAAGAAAGAGTTTTTATTTGATTTTTATGTTTTTAATTTGTTTATTTCGGCTGCACTATAGGGCAAGCCTAGTTTTTTCTTCTATACCAAACGCTCAACTCCTGCTTTACGACCCAATACGCTGGGCTACAACCGCGAGCCCACAAGCACCAAGCGCAAAATACTATTCAAACTAAAGCAGGAGGCTACCCGTGTGTCAATCTACCCAGGATCATATACCCTTGAACGACCATCTTCAACCACGTTGTCACAACCGGCAATATGGCATATGTCCAGGTTATATACCAGTAACCTTAGTGACCACCTGGTCAGCCTCATATTCCGATTGTGAAACTGGTCCAAGAACTTGAGAGGGTGATGATCTGAGTAAACTACAAAGACCAGACCATAGGCTGGAACATAGACCTCGAAATGCCCCAGCGCAAGCACAACCGCCAGCAGCTCCTCCTCGACAACAGAGCAGCTCCCCTGGGCCGAATTGTACTTCTCCGAGCAGAAACTAACAGGATGCTCCAGCCCATCATCGTCCTTTTCCACAAGGACGGCACCAGCCCCCACACCACTAGTCTCCGTTGCTAGTTGGAAAGGTAGGCTAAAGTCAGGGGCCCTGAGGATCGGGTGAGTGCACAACAGGTGTTTTACTTCTCTAAACACCTTCTCACACTCAGGCGCCCATTTGAACTTCTTATCCTTCCAGTTATCCTCCACCTGAGCTTGACTGTCCCGTTCTCCTTCTCCACCTTGACTGCTAAACGTCATCACAGGCACAGTGAGAGGCTCAGGGGGGTGCCTCCCATACTCCTTCATGAGATTAACGTGACATAACTGATTGCGCTTCCGTCTGTCTGGAGTGGCTACCAAGTAATCCAGGTCTGATAGCTCCTCAACCACCCTATAAGGACCAGCGTACTTCGCGGATAAGGGGTGACCTACAGAGGGCAGTAGAATCAACACCTCCTGACCCACGTGAAACTCCCTGAGTTCAACCTTGAGGTCGTACCTGTCCTTCCTGAGGGCCTGAGAGCTAGTCAAATTACGGCCAGCCAACTCCAGACTGCGCAACATCCGTTCTCGACTGTTGAGGACACACTTGAGCATAGAACAAGGTTTTTCTGCGCCCTCCCATACTTCTTCAACCATATGGAGAGGCCCTCTGACACGGTGTCCAAAGACGAACTCATTAGGGCTGAATCCCAAACTCTCCCCAGGTACCTCCCGCACAGCAAACAAAACACATGGCAGGCCAAGATCCCAATCCTTCCCACTCTCAAAGCAACAATAACGAAGCACAGATTTCAAGGCTGGGTGCCATCGCTCTAACACACCCTGGCTCTCCGGATGATACGCAGATGACACAACCCCAACAATCCCATGCTGCGGCATTGCTTGAACAAAGAGGCTAGAAGTGAAGTTGGGTCCCTGGACTGACTGAATCCCCTGCGGGTAACCATACCGGGAGAAATACACTAGCAAGCTTTGGACCACCGTCTTCGCCGACCCATTTCTCATAGGGTACGCGTCAGGGTACCTTGTTGCTACATCTCCCGACTGTGCATCACTGTCCTCCTTCAACTCTTTCGTCTTTTTAAGCCCATCCTCTGCCCCTTCAGGAACAGTTACTGGGTCTTCTCCAGACTCGAAATGTGGTCCTAATAATGAGTCCCCGAGAAGGTCCGTTGACACTAAACTCTCAACCGCATCAACTTTCAACCCCTTCTCGGTACCCTTCCTCCGCTGATCTAAAGACTGTTGACCAGAATGTGACTCCCTGGATGCAGAATCTCCGGTGACAACACACGCCATAGGCTGCCCCGGACACTTCTCAACCCACTCCTGCTCCTCCCTACTCACGTCGGCCGGCTTCTCGGCAACGACCAAGGATGGAGCCTCAGAAGTAGGTCCCGCAAAGTCGTTGCCGAGAAGGAGGTCGACGCCCCCAACAGGTAACTTCTCCACAATTCCTACATCCAGGTCACGAGTCACACCATCAACTTCCACCTTCATTCTTACAAGCGGGTATGACCTTGTCGCATTAACTCCCTGAACCACAACCACCCGCGCCGTATTGACAGGTTTACCAGTGAAATTTCTCAACAGTGTTTGCGATGCCCCAGTGTCACGCAAAATTCTCACCTCATGTCTTCTACCCCGCACTCCACACAACCGAGTCCCCTGTGGTCACTAAAGGCATCACGGACAGGGAATAAGCCTTCCGGATCCTTCTGCACTGGCAGTGTATTTACCTCGGAAGAAATGCCTCTAACAAACTCCGATGTCCTCTTGAACACTCCAATGCCGTGAGCAAAAGACACGGCTGCCGGAGGAGGTCGACTAGGGCACTCATTTGCCTTATGACCCTCCTGGTGGCAACTAAAACACATAAATTTTGGTTTCGGCTTATACTGTGATGTAAAAGGCCCCTGACTTTTCACATACGGTGTGGGTGTAAGGTTTGGATTCAGTTTTAGTTTCATGGCTCTTCTGTTTAAATGTGTCATTGTTCCGGGGAGGGGGAGGATAACGGTCCTTAGCACTTACATCGTACTTCTGTGAGGACCCGCAACCCCGAATCAACGACAGCCGTCGATCAGCCATTTCTGCTGCTTCGACTAGAGTTCTTGGGTTTTTCTCCTTCAAGTTCAAAGTTAGATCACCGCCCGTGCTCTTAAAGAACTGCTCCAACATCATTAACTGCTTAATTTCATCAAATGTTGTGACCTTCTCAGATCGGAGCCAGTTCCCCATAGCATCGGACAAGTCCCGGGCGTGTTCCAAAAAGGTGCTATCTCTTGCCTTAGTTACACCCCGGAACTTCAAACGGTACGTTTCTGGTTGCAGTTCGTAAGCCCTCAGGACAGCCTCCTTGAGATTCTCATACACAATACATGACTCCAAAGGTAACGCATCGTAGGCTTTAAGACCCTTGCCTATTAATCTAGAGGATACAAGTGCTGCCCATTTATTCTCTGGCCACTGGTGTTCCCGGCACTTCTTCTTAAAGCGTGCAAAAAAATTCTGTAACACCACTCTCATCAAACACCGGAACCAGTTTCAATAAGTGCGAGAGAGATTGATCATGAGCACGGTTACCAGCCCCAAGTCGCTGTCCCGTTGTCTCTACTCGCGACTTCTCTACGTCCCTGTCGGCACAGTACCTAGTCGACTAGCTTGTTTTTTTGCTAGCTCTATTTGCTGCTCACCTGCCCTGACAGCCTTTCTCTCTTCGATCTTAGCTAATTCGAGCTGAAGCAATAATTCTGGAGATAACCCTTGAGGAGGTGAAGGTGCTACAATGTTTGAAATTACCGGTGGTCCCCCCAGGGGCAACCCACCCTGCCAGTCACCACCCAACTGCGGAAGCGTACCCGGGGTCGGCAAACAACTGGGATGGCTGGGAGTCGAGTGTAGGGGAAGCATGGCCGAAGGGCTCTGAGCACTCAACCCATCTCGCTCACCAGTCACCCTGCCCAGTACACACGTTATCAAGTTATCCTTGGTCATGCTGCTAGTAACCGCATGACCGATAGCTGTGGCCAGGCATTGAAGACCGTACCGATCCATACCCTCCAACCGCTCGGCAGTAACAGGCCATTGCAAAAATATCCTAGCATCCTCCTCACAGTTCACCTGATTAACCATATCATCATACTGCTGTTCCTCAGTTTCGACATTACGTACTGTGTCTCCATTCTCCTCTGATCCAGTATAAGACATGATGCTCACAAAAAATTCCCACCTCAATATTCAGAAAAGAAGTACCCCAAACTCTTATACCTCAATATACACACAAAAATTCTCGGAAATACTCAAGGGCTATACTATGTTGCAAATTTTTTTTTATTCTTGCTGATCCCCGCAAAATATTCCCCAAAACAACAAATGTTCCCTGCTAATAAATGTAGGTTCACCAAATCCTAGGTAAGGTCGCCATTTGTTACGACTGAGGTTTAAATATATCAGGTCTCTTATTCATTGGACTAGTAATGGCATAAATGCTACAACGGAAAGCGCTAGATCCAACCTCTGATGTATATTCCCAGTGAACAAAGAACACAAATACTCTACAGAGTTCTATATGCAATAATAGGCTATCAAACTCTCAATAAATGTGCGTCTACTCTAGGCTTAATGTTATGTGAAACAGCCTATTACTACCTATAACCGAAGGTGCTTGGTTATGGTATGCAAAGTAAGGTGGTAAGAGAAGTTACAGCTTACGTTACTTTAATCAATAAATGTCAGGCACTCCTGCATGAAAGAAAGTGCACTAAAGTCCTTCAACACTAACAAGGAATCTTCTTTAAATGTTAGATGCTATAAAGATGCTCGTATCGGAAATGGAACCCAAAAAGGCAGGCAGCGGAACAATGCTCGTGCAGGCTATGCACACAAAAAGGCAGAATATATAATGCCGTCGGAGCCAAGAATATCCTAAACGCTACAACAATAATAATCGCCACGACAATGCAGTATTCCTATCGACAAAAAGAGCCTAAGTCGTTTGTGTCTCCATGCATCAAACTAGGCTGCGAAAGGCTTGTGTAATCATAAATGGGTATGCATAAAAAGAGTAATTAGGTTAATATACTTAATGTCTACTGTGACTGATAAAGTCTAGCTAGAGTCAATGATACGAGATACTGGTGCGCATGACATGCCGCATAGCCTAGTGCAAATCTCAAGTCTGTGCGTCAAATATTACGTTATAGGGAAGGGTAGCTCTCTTGAGAAACCTTAATACCGAAGTATTAAGCGTTCTCCTGGCGTACCTCAAAGACAAACAACGAGCTTAGAACAGTGCAGAATGGTATAGGCAAAAAGCCCTCATTCGTGCATGCTCTACTCTCAATGGCACACAGACTAGAATTTACTCAATCAACTCCAGTTCTCAGGTATGTCGTGCAGCTTTTTCCTAAAGCCAGCACTCATAGGAAACAATACCTTATAATATCAGACCCCTAGTCTAGCATTATCTAATCCAGCAGAACACTAATAATTATAGGAAGCGGTACTAAACAATATAAATGCCAACCAATGCTTCGTGATCAACTTATCTTAACAACTAACATACATGGGTTATATCAGACCTTAACGCACAATACAACTGGCCAGCATGAAGCTGATTTTGCAGAGTTAACCAGAGGGGGTATAATATTAATAAAAGGTGGTGAAAGATATGAAAAAAGAGAGAGGTAGGCAGAGGAAAAGATTCTCAGGTGCAGAGCGGGGAACAGGTAGCAAGGGATAAGATAGATGCGTTCTAGAAACCAGATCTGAGGGAGAGAGTGGCGAGGAACCAGTATATATACCGGGACTAGGTTGAGCCGCGTGGGAAAAAAGCGGTAACAAGTCCTCTAGCCACTAGCAAGGGAGCTAGCAGCATGGTAAGGACCTCTCTCAACCAACCCCCACGAGGCAGCCAGCCGTGACGTCATCGAGCGGGACAAAAACACTGCGCGCCCCCTCTCACTCTGTTCTACTCTCTCTCTCTCTCCCAGATCCCATCATTACTAGTTAGTGATAAAACATATACTTTACAATTAAATATATAAAGCCTTGACATGGGTGAAAACAAAGAGCCTTTCTGGACTGCCCATGACACGAGCTTTCAAATGAAATAAAGCACACTCTAATACATAAACTGTATCCCCATCCACTGCCCTGGCGATCCTAGCAAGTCACTGTAGGACAAGCCATGCGGTTCTAACGGAGTGGTTAACGTCACAGGAGGAGGACTCGAAAAACCAACTCCCTCCTCTTAATTAACCAGTACATCATTTCAACTAGTAGACCATTTTAATCAGTTGACCATAACAACCAGTAGCTCTCAACCAGTGCCAACTCAACCAACACTATTTCTCAAGCAGCATTGCTTGATATATAGATTAGATTCAACCAATACTTTTATAGGTTAGATTAAGACTATTTTATTTGGTCCTGGTTGATTTGGCGCTGGTTGAAATCTACTGCTTTAACTGGTCTACTGGTTGAGTTGCTCGGGAACCCTTTATATTACATCTGCCTATCAGGTCAAGCCCCAACACTCTGAAGAACGTTGTTGCTGAAGGATTGTTTATATGTGAGATTTGTGAGTGTTAATGTGTGTTAAACTCTAAGTGAATAAATGTATAGTTGTCAATATTAATTTGTACCCAGTCTGTGATTTTATGTGTCGAAGTACATGACTGTAGTATGTTTCACTAGCAAGATTAATTCTCCCTACCAACAAATGCCAAAAGTGGCCGACAGAGGCACTGAACGCAATGTTTATCGCGGTGCATCATGGGAAATTGTTTACATCGTGGATATCTGCACCCTGTCTCTCTTTCAAAAATTCTTTATTATAAGCGGTCTGTCGAGATTGCTGTAGCTGACACATATTATAGCCTATGCATAGGCCTACTGTTGTTTATTATATTTCAAAGTCACCCATACCCATATATCTATATAATATTTTCGATTGCCTGTCTGTGTGTGGTGTGTGTTCTTAATAGGCGGCCGCAGTTTTGGACCTGGCGAGCTGAAACTTTGCATGTGGGTGTCAATTGACCTGGGTCAGGTCATAGAGGGGGCGAGGCCACGATCGGAGGTCGTTTAGAGGCCGAAATTGAAAAAAACATTGAAATAAATTGAAAAAAATTGCCGTTTGGGGCAGAAGGAGGCCTCCGATCGAAAAGGTGTATGGAACGAAAGTTGTTTGCAGCCCCCCAAAATGGGGTACGGATGAGGTCAGATCCAAAATAGGAGGTCATTTAGCGGCCGAAATCAAGGTCGCCGTTTAATGAGGCACAGGGAGGTCAAGGCCGGTGATTATGGTAGTAGTAGTATTGTGATGATTGTGGTAGTAGTGATTGATGATGGTGATTATGGTAGTAGTAGCGGTGGTAGTAGTGATGGTGATTATGGTGATTCCCCGGGCAACGCCGGGTACCCCTGCTAGTAACATATATTTACAATAAAAAGTCAGCAGGTGTTTTCGTGCCTTTTTGTTATGATAATTAATCAGCTTAAAATTATGTTTGCAGTCATTATCAGCTGCATATGGACATTCCCATGACTACTATACTTTATAAGGATTTTGTGTAGTCGTACACTGTATAATAAAGGCAAGTATAATCACACAAAATCATGATAAACTGTGCATGTCCTAGGTGTTAAATATTGTTGATGTCGACAGTCGTAGCTGTAGCGCTAGTTCAGAAGCGTCCACCAGAGGTCTCAAGTGTATTCTTGGTAGGGAGAATTGGCTGTTCATATGAAGTAACTACTGTATAAAAAGCTACCCTCCTATTTCAATGATACTAGTTTTCCTTCCATTCATGAAATGTATACAAGCTGATGTGGCCAATGACCAACTGTAAGTATACGTGTTGTGAAGGGTATCAATAAGCTTAATATAAATTAGTTAGCCATCAAAGGTATGTTTTCTTTGAAAGTTTCCTATATATTTTTCTTTGGCAGACTTGTGCATATTTCCCCTCTCTTCATAATTCATCTAACATACCTATGCTTCATGCTTGATAGCTTTGTTCATCATTCAATGTACATATTTTGTTTTAACAATTTTATGGCACATAGCACTGTGCTATTAACATCTTTACTGAATACATATGTAGGCTATATAGGCTATTATAGTCTCATGTTCTGCTAGCTTTGCTTCTGAACCAACTGATTTTTTTTACCGTGTACTATAGTGTCTTGCTTTCTTAACTGATGGCAAATTGGCATACACTATAGAAATTACGGGTATGAAATGAATATGAAAAAGGTATATGATATTGTTGGGTATATTGATTTACCTCTATCCATGTAGAAAGTTAATTAGTTAATTAGGTCTGTGCAAAGCGAGGACCTCTAGGTCTTACTGATATAATATTCATGCTGTTGTTGTTAGGGTCACGCTTACTAAGGGGAGGCAGACCGTTTGTTTGGTCTATTAATTCATTTATTCATATATTTGTTTAGTTTCCTCCCTAGACCTCCATCAATCTTAGAAAAACACCCCCTAGACCCCCCTTCAGGATATATTTGTAAATTTTTCGGTAGAAAAATGTCCTGGCCGAAGGCAGGTTCATCTTAAAATTGCAGGCTCGCTGTCGCTCGCCAGGAAATTATTGACACCTAAATGGCACGAAAGGTCTTAAAATTGACAACAAAATATTGCGAAAGGTGTTAACATCGCCAAACTAATGGGCCGAACGTCTTAAAATCTCAAAACTAATGGGGCTAAACATGAGAGAGAAGGGGGTCCAGAAAAACGGTCTGCCTCCCCTTAAAAATCGTTTTTTCTTGGTTATTACTGAACCAAATTTAAGTTTTTTCACATGCACATACTCTGATCTCTATCCTCTAGGCCGTAACAAAGCACTTTTTAAAAATTTAAGGGGAAACTGGCCGTTTGTTTGGTCTATTATTTCATTTATTCATATATATTTTTTTTAGGTTCCTCCCTAGACCTCCATCAAGCTTAGAAAAACACCCCCTAGACCCCCTTCAAGATAAATTTGTACATTTGTCGGTAGAAAATTGTCCCGGCCGAAGGCCTTTTCCTATTAAAATTGCAGACTCGCTCTCGCTCGCCAGGAAAAGATCGACACCTAAATGGCACGAAAGGTCTTAAAATTGACAACGAAATGTGGCAAAAGGTGTAAAAATCGCCAAACTAATGGGCCGAACGTCTTATAATCTCAAAACTAGTAGGGAGATAAACATTAGGAAGAAAGGGGTCCAGAAAAACGGTCTGCCTCCCATTAATCCACGCGCCTCGGAGATAACACGGCTGCACGGACCTATAACGGACCTTAAGGGGAGGCAGACCGCTTTTCTGGACCTCCTTCTCCCAAATGTTTAGCCCCACTAGTTTTGATATTATAAGACGTTCGTTCGGCCCATTAGTTTGGCGATTTTAACACCTTTCACCCCATTTTGCTGTCAATTTTAAGACCTTTCGTGCCATTTAGGTGTCGATTATTTCCTGCGAGCGATAGCGAGCCAGCAATTTTAAGAGGAACCGGCCTTCGGCCAGGATATTTTTCTACCGAAAAATTTACAAATTTATCTTGAAGGGGGGTGTAGAGGGTGTTTTTCTAAGCTTGATGGAGGTCTAGGGAGGAAACTAAACAAATATATGAATAAATGAATTAATAGACCAAACAAACGGTCTGCCTCCCCTTAAGTCCGCTTGGACTATACGAAGTAAGAGACTGGCCATCTTTTAAAGGAGCCAGGCTCGGATTGGCTGGCAGATTTGGGATGTAATTTTGTGTCCTGGTGACTATCACTTGTTTTTGGACATCAATTATACGTTATTCTTAGTCTTAATATTCATTGTAAATAATTACTTATTTTATGTTAGGGTAATTCGATATATAATTAGAAGGCTAGGCCTACAAGTACCGTAGGCTAAAAAATAAAATAGTTAAATTTTGTATACTATAATATGAATATATAATAGTCTCCTATCAAATATTCTTAGTGGTAAAGCAGGGAGGGTTCTGTGGGGGCGCTCGGTTGTGGGCTTGGCCTTGCTCGGGACCTTGGGAATGTTCGGTCAGACAGCCTGGGGAACAACAACAACAACAACAACTATCTCAACCAACCCATTTAATTACCCCAGATCCTTCCTAAGCTGCATAATATCGTCCAAATACAGCTAGTATAAAATATAACACACATTGCTGGTACTCAAAGGGTTAGATATTTACGGCGCCTTAACTCCCACTGATTGACGTATCTTAACCCTTTGAGTACCAGCGACGTGTTATATTTTATACTAGCTGTATTTGGTACTCAAAGGATTAGATATTTACGGCGCCTTAACTCCCACTGATTGATGTATCTTAACCCTTTGAGTACCAGCGACGTGTAGTAGCTTTTAGTCTAGCGATATTAAGACGATTTTGTGCAGCTTAGGAAGGATCTGTAGTAGGTAAAGGGGTTGGTTGAGATAGTTCGAAGCCTGTTAATTACTAGAGCTCCTTCCTAATTTGAATAAAAGCGTCTAATAGTGGCCACAATATTCAGAAAATGACGTCACCGGTACTGTAAAGGTTAGCCTCCTGTTCAGAACCAGTTCCCTACTTTCCATTTTATGCTAGCTACTATGAGCAGATTATATTAAGTTTAGAAAGGGTCTTCAGCAATAAATATGCTTCGAGATATCTCACATAACCCTTTTCCCTACTACAGATCCTTCTTAAGCTGCACAAAATCGTCTAAATATAGCTACAATACATTACAAAAGACGTCACCGGTACAGGAGGGGTATAATGCCAGCATCGCAAGTCTAGCGTCATCAATACCAAAGCACCAAGTCTATCTATCTATCTATTGCCTGACGCCGTGATCCCCGAAGGGTTAGCCACGAACGAAACGCCCCCATGCACCTCTGTCCCCAGTCAGTCGACGCCCCTCCTCCCAACCAGCACCGCCTTCATTCATATACTTCTTCACTCCATCCTTCCACCTTTCTCTCGGTTTACCTCTCCCTCTCTGTCCTTCCACCTCGCTCTCGTACACCCTCTTAGTCATTCTCTCGCTTCCCATACGTTCCATATGGCCGAACCATCTCAAGGTGTTCCTTTTCACACTTTCCAGCACATCTACCTCCACACCACACCTCGCTCTTACTTCCTCATTCGTCTGTCTATCCCTCCATGTAACTCCGCACGCACTTCTCAAGTAACTCATTTCCACCCCTCTCACTCTTGGTCTGAGTCTCTCCACCAACGTCCATCCTTCGCTTCTGTAAGTCAGTGTTGGAATTAGCACACTATCGTGCAAGGACTTCTTCACTTCCATGTTGACCACCCTATTTCTTGTTACTGCATTCAGCGTTCCTACAACTCTCTTCCCCTGTTGCACCCTCTCCTGCACTTCTTCATCCATACTCCCATATTTACTCAGCACACTGCCCAGATACTTAATGAGCTGACAATCTCCTTAGCCTGACAGTTCAACTTCACCTCACACCCTATGGCTTCACCCTTTTCGAAGACCATAACCTTGCTCTTCCCCGCATTTACCTTCAGATTCCGTTTTTCGCACACTGTTCCAAACATATTTACCAGTCCCTGCAACTCCATTCATTATCGCTCATCAGAACTGTATCATTAGCAAACAGCAGTACAGGTAGCTTCCACTCGTTTGCCTCCCTTATCAGTGATACACCAACATCCACTGCTCTTCTTTGTATTTCTTTCATGACTCCATCCATATATACTGTACAGTAGACAACCATGGGGTCATCACACACCCCTGTTTCAACCCAACATTCAGATCAAAGAACTCGCTCTGCTAATTCTCCACATGCACTGCCTCCTTTGCACCCTCATACATGCTCTTCACTGCTTTCAGCAACTTGCCATCTACTCCGTATATTTTAAGTGCTTTCCACATAGCTTCTCTATCCACTCTGTCATAGGCCTTCTCCAAGTCTCCATAGAGGCAACATACAGCTTTTGTTGCTGCTCCAGATATTTCTCCAGAACACATTTCAGGGTAAAAATCTGATCTACACATCCTCTTCCCTTCCTAAAACCCCTATGCTCATCACCTATCCATTTCTCCATTCTCACTCTCACTCTCTCAATCACTAGCCTACTGTACACCTTCCCTACTACGCTTAGAAGACATATTCCTCTGTGGTTACCACACACACTCCTCTTTCCCCTTAATTATAGGGGGACTATTATGCCTGTCTTCCAGTCATCAGGTGCACTTCCCCTCTCCCATGCTAGTTTGCACATTTTCCATACCCATTCGATCACTATCTCACCACCATACCTCAGCATTTCCCCACACACTCCATCTATTCCTGGTGCTTTCCCCAACTTCACTCTTTTCATAGCTTCACACACTTCTGACCTTCTGGTCCCCACGTCCTCCTCCACTACTTCTCTTCTTCTCCCACCCATACCCCATCCAACTATGTTTGCTGGTGCTTCATTCCTTACATTCAGCAATTTGTTGAAGTACTCCCTCCATCTTTCGACTCTCTCTTGCTTCTCGGCTAGCACTTGCCCATTCTTATCTTTCACACCCTTACTGTTTCCCTTGCTACCTTCCCTAACTTTCTTGACTTCTTTCAGAACAGTTTCTTACACTCCCTCCATTTTACACTCAGATTCCTTCCAAATTCCTCAACTACTCTTCTCTTACTTTCCTTCACTACTCTCTTTTTCTCCAAGTACCTCACTCTTTTCTGTCTCTCCAAATCTTCATACCCTCTGCCACCCAACCACTCTCTATGCACTTTCTTCTTGTCTTCCACAGCTATTTTTACATCTTCTGTCCACCATGCTGTACCCTTCACTACCCTCCCTCTTCTCCTTACTCCACACACCTCCTCACCAAGTCATAAGTAGGTATTATCATTTATGGTAGTTAAGGGGAGATGGACTTAATTATTGGTTTACATATATATTTTTTTATAATTTTTTTACTTTCATTCCTAAACCTCCATCACGCTTAAAAAAACACCCCCTTTGAGATTAGATTGTACATTAATCGATAGACAAATATCCCGACCGAAGGTCGATTCCTCCGAAAATGACAGGCTCGCTATCGATCACCAGTAAAAATTTGACACCTAAATGGCACGAATGTTCCTAATATTGTCAAAGAAATGGTATGAAATGTCTTAAAATTGGCAAACTAATGGAACGAACGTCTCAAAATCTGAAAACTAACAGGGCTAAACATGAGGGAGAAGGGGGGCCATACAAAACAACCCTCCCCCCTTAAGTTTTCCTGAGTATGAGAAATCCGTGGAGTCGTGAAGGAAAAGGCTGATAATGAACGGGTTTGTTATAAGGCCTCTCATCTCGCCTTCAGGGGATACTGCTTGGTTATTGGTCTATGTATTTATTAATTTATATATTTTTGAGTTTCCTCGCTAGACCTCCATCAAGCCTAAAATAGCACCCCCTAGACCCCCTTTCAAGAAAAATGTGTACATTTTTCGGTAGAAAAATGTCCCGGCCAAATGCCGGTTCCTTCTAAAATTAAAGGCTCGCGAATCGACACCTAAATGGGGCGAAAGGTCTTAACATTGACGAAGAAATGAGATGAAAGGTCTTAAAATCGACAAACTAACGGCACGAAAATCTTGAAACCTCACAAATAATATGCTAAAAATGAGGGAGAAGGAGTTCCATAAAAAGCGAGTAATACCCCCCTTAACTTATGGCATCCTTGAGTAGCAGAGCCCAAATTAGTAAAAGTTTGATCAGAAAATCAGTCAGGTGCTCTGGACTAGCCATAATTAGTCATCCAGACGAACTTTGTCATTACGATGTTAACCCCTTCTATACCGGAGACGTCTTTCATATTTGATTTCAACTACATTTAGACGATTTTATGATGCTTGGGAAGGATATACATGGTAGCTAAAAGGATTAATTGAGAAAGTCTGTAGCCTTTTGATTGATAGACGTCACTCCTAAGCTGAATACACACGTCTAATATTTGCCAGAATATAATGAAAAGGACGTCCCCGGTACAGAATGGGTTAATGGGCGACCTCACACGGGCGGATCTTGTGTTCTGGGCATGTGATCAGTGGCTTAAGGGGGTACTACTCGCTTTTAATGGACCCCCTTCTCACTCATGTTTAGCATATTAGTTTTGAGATTTTAAGACGTTCGTTCCGTTATTTTGACAGTTGTGAGACCTTTCGCCCAATTTCTTTGTCAATCTTAAGACCCTTCGTGCCATTTAGGGGTCGATTTTTCCTGGCGAGCGATAGCGACCCTGTAATTTTAGAAGATACCGGCCTTTGGCCGGGAAAATTTTCTACCGAAAAATGTACAAATTTATCTTGAAAGGGGGTCTAGGGTGTATTTTTTTAAAGCTTGATGGAGGTCTAGCGAGGAAACTCAAAAATAAATATATAAATACATATATAGACCAAAAACCAATCACTACCCCCTTAAGATACGACACAGATACTTGTGAACCTCACTCAAAAGCTTACATTTGGTCAATAGCGTCATCCATGCGTACCCTAACGTCCATATCTAGTCAGCAGTCAAACGAATCAGATCAAACATGGCAGACTTGGGGTAGGCAAGGAAATGAAGTTCTCGAAAAGGGGCTCCAGTCCTGACAGTATTCTTGACTTACAGTGTACTGGCTTGATCCAGAAGGGTTGATAACCTCTGCAGTCTTATTTTAACTAACTAATGGTGCGGGTGTGAGGTCGCCCATTGATTAAGACATCATGTATATGTCTTCTGAAGGTATATAGCTTTGCAAGCTCTTGTTGAAGTCAAATTAATCCTTTCCAGATACTAGGACGCATTCTGGCTTTTATCCTAAGAAACGTGAGAGGGCTATGGCAGGCATACGTGCGCTATGCGGCATGATTGGGGCTGCAAAGAGGTAATATTATAATAAAATAGTTATATATACTGTATACATATTTGTTCTATGTGTATGAAGGAGACAAGAGGCAGACTGCCTGTAACGAGTGTCTCACCCCAAAGCCAAAAGAGTGACTGAGCCAAAATCAAGGGACGTTGGGGTCAAAATGCCTGGACACACGAAGTTTAAAGAAATCTAAGTCATAAGGTGAAGGAAAGATTGATTGACAGGGATAGTTCCAGAGTTCACTTGTTGAGCAGAAGAAAGACTGAGAAAATTTGCCAATTCTTTGGTTGGAGAGCTGGACAGAATAGGAGTGGGACTGTGTTGAAAGGCGGGTGCCTCGCACTCGCCGCAAGGGAGGGGGTATACACTGAGAGAGTTCTGAAAAACACTGATTGTTGTAATAGTGATAGAAGAGTGAAACAGATGTAACATTGCGGCCATAGAAAGAGATTGTAGGGAACTAGTAAGAGGAAGTGAGTTGATGAGGCAAAAAGCTTTTGACTCTACTCTTCGAGAAGTGCGGTATGGGTGGAACCTCCCCAAAAATGCGAACAATACTCGATACATGGGCGCACTGTGCCCCTATAGGCTACAGAGCAAGAAGCTGTGCGGGGGAGAAGAACCCACGAAGACGGTTGAGTACACCTAACTTCTGGGAAGCTGTCTTAGCAAGTGTGGTAATATGATCTTTCCATGAAACATTGGTTGAGAAAGATATACCAAGAATATTGAGAGAAGATGAAGGATTGATTTGTGTATTGTTGAAGAATAATTAATAGTCTTGTGGAAGATTGTGACGGTTAGTTAAATGGAGATCTTGGGTCTTGGAGGCAATGAAAGTAACAAGATTTTCTCTGCCCCAATCAAAAATAATTGATAGATCAGAAGATAGGCGTTCTATGGCCTCGTTACGTGACTTTTGCAGTGATTGCATGCCGAGTTGATGTGAAAAATTAGTTGAATAGTGTAGGGTAGAGACATCAACATATGAATGGATAGGACTAGAGGTACAGTTGAGGAGATCATTAATGAACATTAGAAAGAGAACTGGAGACAGAACAGAACCCTGAGGAACACCGGAGTTGATAGGTTGAGGAAGTAAGCAATGGCCGTCCACAACTGCAGCTATGGAACGGTCAGAAAGGAAATTAGAGACAAAGATACAGATAGAGGAATAGAAACCGAAGGCGGGTAGTTTGGAAATTAGAGATTTGCGCCAGTCTTTATCAAAGATTTTTTATATATCTAGCGCAATAGAAAAAAGTCTGTATAAAGCAATAATATTGCCCCCACATGTGCATAGTCTTCAAAGACAAGGCATATGTGAAGAATGAACAATCACTCTATCCCAAAGTACCGTGAAGCTATCTATATCCTGAGTGACCACTGCCGTGGCTGTTGAATTTACTGAAATTTCTACGGGAATGTTAACCTGATCTGGTTCAGCCGTCGCCGGATCCTCTGGCCATTCTTGTGATGTGAGCCACGAAGGCCTCTGCCACCACAACAAATAATATGACAACTGTCTGGCAGAAATACCTCTAGTCAAAAGGTCACTCGGATTATCCTTTGAGCACACATATTTAATTATAGCATTGGGTAGTAGCCCATTAATCTCATTCACTCTGTTACTAACATACACTGGTAACACTTTCTGACTGCGCAACCATGTGATCACAAATACACTGAACTGAACAGATGATAATCCGAAAGTGCTTCCATGACAAAGTGAATAAAACGTGCAGCTAATAATGCGGCTGTCAATTCCAATTTGGGCACTGTCACTTTCTTGATGGGCGCTACATGAGCCTTGGCAGCGACTATAGCACTATGGCACCCATCAAAAAGGTACACTACAGCGCCATACGCTGAATTACTAGCATCACAAAACGCGTGCAATATCACTGCATTATTTGAGATGATTTGTCGTGGGAAACTTATGTCCTGACAGCTATTCAAGTCCGCTACCAAAGACTGCCAAATTGTTATCAAATCAGGAGGGATCTCATCCCAACCAATATTGGTGCGCCACAGAATCTGTAGGAACAATTGTGACCTAACACTAACTGGCAATAGTATACCAAATGGATCAAACAGTTGTGCGGCGAGGCTCAAACATTGACGCTTAGTAGGTACACCATCAGAGGTATACGTACGCTGCCCAAAAGCCAGAAGATCAGGTCCCGGATACCACCTCATACCTAAATACTTGTGAACGGTTTGGTCAGTTGCCATAACCCCATCCTGCTCAATTACATCGCTCAATAAGGGGCTATTGGTTACCCACTCTCGCGAATAAAGATGTGCCGACGCGAAAGTGTGCTGAAACGACCAATAGCTAGATAGTAGTTCTTTCTCTGTATCGGCCATGCACTGAACGTTATCTATATAAAGACCCCCCTTGATATTATCAACAAGTTCTTGATCATTAATCAAAGACAAATGCTTCAAAATAGTGGCATTCAAAAGAAATTTAGAGCAGGTAGGGCCGAAGAGAACGACTTTGAACCGGTATGTGTCACAGGGTGAGTTTAAGTAAAAAAGGATCATGAGGCCACAGAAATCGAGCACTATCTTTATCTTGTCGCTCTAATTGTAACATGAGAAACGCCTTCTCGATATCACTGATGAACGCGAATGGCTTGCAACGGAAACTTAACATCACCTTAGCTAGGTCTGGAAGTAGCGAAGGACTGGTACATATACAGTCATTCAAGCTCACCGCTGAAGGCGACATTTCCCTGAACAGTCAAACACGATCCTAATTTGGTGTAGTAATGCTATCGCGTTTAACCCCATGATGTGCGAGATAATGCGTAGGATAATCTGTGTCTATCTCCTCATCGATAGATTCAACAAACCCGCGTTCTAGTTGCTCTTTCATTACTCTAGTGTATTGCAGACAAAATTTAGGCTGTGTGATGAATTTCTTTTGCAAACTCCAAACTCTACCCAGTGCTAGACCATAGTTACTTGGTAAATTGCTCTTATTATTTCTCCATGGCAACCGTACACTGTATTGATTCACTTCTGTTATGTAGGAAACTGACTCTTCATAAATTTTTAAAGTGTCTTTAGCCTCATCATCCAACTCATTAGACATAATTCCGATGCTGTTCATTTACCACAGTTTGCTCACGTCATTTATACAGGGTTTGATTTCATTGTTCTGTAATATCTCACTTGTACTATTAACTGCAACTTTCAAAACTGTTGCCACATCAACATTTGTGCTGGCTACCCAATCTCGGTATGACCTACGAAGTGCAAACCCAAATTTGGTGGGCAAAAGAATAAGGTTACCCTCTCTCTTATATCCTGGCTGCACTATGTCATAGTAGTAGTCTGCACCTATCAGTATATAAAGATTAGCTTCGCTACCTAGACAAGCATCTGTTAACCTATATCCTGAACCTTGCAATTTATTGATTACGCCCTTGATACCCTTGGAGATGCTATATTGGGGTAAGGCATCTACCACTACAGCATTAATTGAGGATAACCTATTTTTGTCCTTGTACTGCAGAGTGACTACCTCATACACCTGTTCGCGCTGGGCTCCCGTAAACCCTTGCGGTTTCAATGTTTCTCTTCCCGATACTACATATTGTACTGACGGTAGAGAAGACCGCAGTACAAAAGTGCGTTGGGAACATTGATCCAGCAATGCACGCATATTGTGAACTCCCTTATTACTATTTACTGGTATCATTATTGTAGGCAAAATAACAGTTTCTCGCTCTGACGCTACAGACATAGTCGTGGAGGTAGGGGGGAAGGTTCAGGACTAGCAACAGTGTTGGTATTAATTCTAAAGGACTCATTCCCATGGGAGCATAGTACGTGGAAATGTCTACCCTGACAATTGCTACAATGTTACAATTTTTCATTTAAACAACCGCACCCCCAATGATTCTTAGAGAGACATCCAGCGCATAATTTCAACATCTTAGCTCTACCTATCCTAGCCTCATTATTGGGATATTTGGTACATTTAAGCCAGATATGCTTAGGACTCTGGCAAAGATAACAAGCATTTTTAAATAGGCCTGCTTCTTAGGGTTACGGGTATTCTTATATATCTCTCTACTGGTACTTTTATTAACAATAGTGAAGGTTGCAGCCGTGACTTTAACTGCCATATAGTCAGTATTAACCCGTAAACGGCGGCAAAGCTCATAAGAGGTTTTACTGGGCGACGGCAGCAAAGCTCTTAAGAGGGAGGCCTAAAAAAAACATTTAAACAGCCCCAGTATCACTAAAAAAAATTTTTTTTTTATTTCCCTATACCTCATATCACTCCTCCACATCCTCTCCTTCCTCCCTTTCCCCTCCCCCTTCAATTATCACCTATTTTCCCTGTTATTCCCTAATTCGTTGGTATATTTTTGTGCTAACATTAGTAAACTGTATGGAGGATGTGCTTACGTGCCTAGAGGGTGTGTTACATAATCTAGTGTGTGTATGAGTAGGCTCAGTGTGGCTTGAGGCCTCGTGGAGGGAGGGGTTGCCTCAATTTTCTCCATAATTCATGAATGGGCTGGTCCATCTATATTCTTCACTGACGAGCAGTTGGCCGTGATATATAAAAGTCATGTGCGTTCTCAGATGGATTACTGTTCACCTCTGTGGGGTGGAAGTGGAGTGGTTGCATTGAGGCAGTTGGACAAAATTCAAAATAAAGCTATTAGATTAATCAATAACCTTGCAATCACACAGGACCTTCCTACATTATCCATACGAAGAAACGTTGCATCCCTTGCATTATTCTACAGATATTTTCACAGCAATTGTTCCGAGGAACTTGCTTCAATTGTGCCGCCTCTCCACATCTTTCCCCGTAGAACTAGGGCAGCTGAGTGTGACCATGAATTTACACTTTCTCCTCCACAATGCAGGACTTCTGCTTATCAGAATTAATTTACCCCCAGAGCTACTACTCTTTGGAATTCACTTCCCTCGAATTGCTTTCCACAAACTTACAATCTACAAATGTTTAAATCCAGTTGTTACAAACATTTTATGAATGGAGGATGCCTTTAGGTACATGGACCTTTTAGTTTTATCTGTGTTTTTCCTTCCTCCGTTCATTGTCTCTTAAAAAAAAAAAAAATATATTCGCGATTTTGACCAGAAAAATTATATTTTCACTTGTTTTATTGTTGTTACAGGTTACTATCTTCATAGTGAAGGTAAAATAGGCTCATATGAATAAGTAATAACTATATTTATCGTAAAATGACGATTATAGGCCTGAATGGAGCCTATATGCTCGCCCATGGGGACCGGGTTCAATACCCTCCCCTCGCCGTTACCGGGTTAAGGCTCTCCATATTGAATATTTCTGTCTGGTAACATTCGACAAAGGAAGATAGATCAAGTGGGGTATCCTTCATCGCCCTTTTTATATTCTCACGAACCGGTGAAGGTAATTTATTCATAAGGATTACTGTACATACCTCCTCGATACTAACTTAAAGGGTTTCAATGGAGCGGATGGTACTTTCGAAGGATGCGTAGAAATGCTTAAGCACATGTACCTCATCAGCTGGAGCGGGTAAATCACACAAATTTGTAATGTGAGTGGCTTTTACTCTGTAGGGCTAATCATACGTTTTTTTCTATCAAGGCTACTGCGGTAACATAGCTACTGGCTACTAAACTGAACTCCTCTAACAGCTTCTGGGCTTCCCCTTCCAGCTGCCCATGCAAATACGTAAATTTCTGTATTTCTGACAACTCCGAGTTGCCGAGGATGGTGCAGCGGAAGAGGTCCCAGAAACCCGTCCATAGAGCCGGGTCACCCCCATATTTCGGGAGGTGAATGGTTGGTAATTTAACCCCGGCTGATTTTGTAGGAGCTTTAGAAGAAGGACGGGATGCAGATAAAATTATTTCCTCCAATTTAGCTACCAGTCTCCATTGATTCGGAGTACTCATCGTTGTCCCCCACAATTTGTTCAATGTCAACCGACTCATCATACAGTTCATGCATGTGGTCATTTATCGACTCCAGCTCATTGAGTCGCTTACGGATTAAAGTAATTTTTGCCTTAGCTTCCGACGCATCAGCCCGTTCCAGAAATGCATCGATATTCTTTGTGAGCGATCCCCATCTCTTTATTAATTCAGGAAGGGTGGCAGTCATGATGAAAAATGCTAGGCTAGGCTACACAAAAGTACAGTACTCCCAGTGTCATTACTTTCCCCACTAGCATGTTAGGCCAAAAGATGTTATCCTAGCATGGCAAAATTGTATTAAATACCAGAAGAGTAATCCCTGTTAATTTCCTCAAACATCCCTCCCCATTTCAGCATCTCCTGCATGTGTAAAACCCCATTGCCCCAGTTACAGTAAAATTATACCTAGCCTAAAGTTGCAAAAAATGCTAGGCTGATCAACATATATTATGCCTATGCACAAATATGCCGCAGCATGGCAACACTCCCGGCCACAAGAAATAAACACAGCCGAAAATGAACAGTGGGGGAAATGAGGACAGGAAAGTGAAAATATTACCGAAACTAGGCTACCACTAATTTTCCCATGGTTTTTCTTTTTGGTTTTAGGTAGTTTGCATCATTATACAGTAGTTGAAATTAGTTACAATCCCCGGAAAATGTTATTTCTCCCATTATCCAACGATCTGAAAACACTCAGATGTAAGTCATTTTCAGAGTAAATATAGCCTACAATGTAATTTTTCAGAGTAAATATACAATTTGTTTTGCCTTTGGATACAGGATGGGATCACCCCACCCATGACTTATTGAAATCGGCATATATTTTAACAGTAAGGGGCTTAATAAGAGTTTCACTGCCGTTAATAGGGAGAGTTAGGCCTATAGGGATTTTTTTTTTAACAGTACTTTATCACATAAAATGTAATCTCCAGAGATTGAAACACATTTTAATATGATCTTTGCAACATCCTTATTCTATACTAGCCTTCAAACATTGAGAAATAATTAGTGGTAGTTTCCGTAATAAGTACCCAGGAAAGTGAAAAAGGAAAAGGGAAAATCGAACAAAATTGAGGAAAGATGAAACAGGAATAAACTTCAGGAATGAGAACGAAAGCGAAAAATTATATAGGTCACCAAATATAGAAGAACCATCATATGGTAGGTTCGAAGGACCATTAATTAATTGTTGGGACTGTTACAACAATAATTATTGAAAATAACAATAAAATAGAGCAGTACGAATACCTGAAATTTACCTTATCATCCGATGTTCATTTCATGGTATATTATATCTTACATAAATAATATGGGCCCAGTGATTATACTACATAAGAATCTTAGCTGTTAGGTAGAGGAGAAAATCTTATAGAAGGCTGGATGGCGGTGATAATAGATGATTGATTCGGTCTATTGACGGACTTTCTTTCCCGTTTGTTTACTTGTGAGGGAATGACCGCTGGGTTACTCATATTCGAGAAATTACCTTGGTTGATAATAATTATAATTAATTTCCCAGTCATAGCATGGCATTGATATACATTGATCAGATGTATTATAACTAACAAAAATTAGTACAGTATATAATTTAAACACACTTCTATTATACATATATATATATTTAATATAACTGGATGGTTACACTAGAAAATGGAGTAACCTGATGTAATAGAAAACATATATTAAATGGGTAACTAAATTGTAAGAATTGGATCTTAATACTGTCAAGTTTCGACATATATTGAGGGGGAAGAAGGTAGTGGAGGGAGTGGGGGAGGGAGGGAGGAAAGGTGGGGGGAATTAGAGGGAGGGAGGGGGAAGGGGGAGTGGAGGGAGGAAGACAGAGGAAGTGTTAGGAGGGCAGATAATGGCATGAAGAGATGCCATTTAGTCCAATGGCACCCAATTTCCAGCTATTGGCACAATTTTTATACTTGCTTAATACCGTGTCTTCCAGCAAAGCCTCAGGTGTGGTTGCCACATTCCTTAGGTTATTCGATGACTTAATTCATCTTATAAAGGAATTGTGGTTGTCAGAGTTATTTGAGTGTTTTACCCCTTTAACTCATAAAGAGCTTTCTACAGTATACCCGAGTTAAATCGTCTAACATTAGCCAGAATAACGAGAAAAGGAGGGAAGGTCATGCCCAGTGCCCACAGTCTGATGCCGCTTTGAATACCATACCCATCCATGAGCAGATTAACATCTTATCCATCCAACCAAGTTTAAATAGATCTTGCTAACCAACCTCAGCCTCGTAGCTCAGAGGTATTGATTAGGTCTCGTAACCAGTAGGTCTAGCTCTCAATCCCACCTGCCGATAATGTTATTGTATTTCTATCGTTATATAAAATTAGGTTAGGTTAGGCTAGGTTAGGTAAGGGTGGGTTAGTTAGGATAGGTTAGTTTAATAAAAATATAATCATAGAAGAAAAAATATAATTTGTCGCACATGCGTAGATCAGCGGCATCAGACTGTGTGCATGGATCCCTGTCTTTGAGCAGAGTTGGGTTTACTTTAGGCCATTTTTCCTGGAAAGTGGTAGCTTCAAGTGGAACGAAGTGTACCTTGAAGAAGCAGTGTGTGACTGTAAACAACAAGTACAGCGCCCTGGAGGACGAGTGTGATGGCTGTGAAGACGGAGGGGGGAAGGAGATGACCCGTCTTACAGCGAGGCAGTGAGAGGGGAGGGGAGGAAGTCTGCTGCTGCTGCTGCTGCTACTGCTACTGCTACAAGCCGACAAAAGAAAAAAGCGAAGTCTGTTTTCATTGTCGGCGATTCAATGGTTAAATACCTTGGCAGATCTACTAACACACATGTTGGTAAAGTTGTCTGCCTGCCGGGTGCCGGAGTTGGGAGGGTGGCAGAGAAGATAGATGGTGTCCTGGAAGTGAGTGGGGAGGACCCCATCATCTTCCTCAATGCAGGGAGCAACGATATATGGAGATGCAGTACTGAGGAGTTGCTCACCAAGTATCAGGAAATGTTGGAGAGAATCAAGGAGAAGGGTGGAGTGCCTGTGGTACACAGTATCCTGCCAAGAAGAGGGGTAAGGAAGGAATGGTCCTCCAGGGCTATTGGTGTAAATAGCCGGTTGGAGAAGTATTGCAAGGCAAATACTATTCCATTCCTGGATAACTAGTCCCTCTTCTATGGTAAGGATGAACTGTATTCCCAGGATGGAGTACATCTCTCTCGACTAGGAGTTTCAAACTTGGCCAGCTCACTCGACAAGATTGTTGCGGGGTTTTGTTAATAAACCATAGGTGTGTAAGTAAAATAGAATCCCAGCCACATGTAATTGTTAGTAATGACGAGAATTCTGATAGAGTAGATTTTCCGTCTAGGTCTAGTAGTTCAACAAGTAATAATAAACTAGTTAAAAACAATAGAAAACGAGTTGCAAATAAAAGTAATAGGTTGAGGGTATATTATGCAAATTGTAGGAGTTTATGTAACAAAATGAACGAACTTAGAGCACTTGTTAGCAAAGCAAATGTAGACATAATAGCGCTAACTGAAACATGGATTAATACAGAAACCAGGCATTTTTTAGCAGAATTTGATATACCGGGATATAGTTTGTTTAAATATGACCTAACAAGTAGGAGGGGAGGCGGTATAGCAGTATTTGTCAGTTCATTAACAAGCTGTATTAATTATTATGTTCCTTCCAACAACCAACTATACTCCTAAAATCTCCTGCTCCTAAAGCAGGTATTAGACTAAATAATGATAATGACAGTGTTTGGGTAGAGGTTAACGAAGGTAATGAGACCATAGTTATTGGAGTTAGGCTATGTATAGACCGCCAAATTTGAGTAGAAATGACGGAACATCTTTATGGGAGGAAATTAAAATAGCATCAAGGTTTAGCATTGTGTGCATTATGGGGGATTTTAATTTTCCGAATATAGAATGGCAGCATCAAATAGGCTACTCTGATTCAAAGGAGTTTATTGAGGTAGTACAAGATAGTTTTTTATTTCAATTCATAGATACACCGACTAGAGGTAATAATATTCTCGATTTAGTTTTCAGTAACAATGAACATATGATAAGTAATGTAGAAATCGGGGACCACCTAGGAAATAGAGACCACAATTCTGTGTATTTTAATATACAATGGAAAGGTAATTCCAGAGAGAATACAACATTAATACCTGACTTTAGAAAAGCCAATTATTGTGGGTTAAGAAGAGCCCTATTAGCGGACCCTATAGTCAAAAAATTAAGTCTATCCAGGTGTCCAAATGAGTGTACCCCATACCCCTTACCCCTAGCTTAAGTCAGGAAGAGATATAAAACTTGTTAGATACATACAATAATTTTATCAGGTCAGGATTCAATGCGCAAAATATATCCCCAAAAGAAAATGTAGATCAACACAGAACCAACCCAAAATGGATGAATAATAGACTATTAGACCTTCTAGGGAAAAAAATAGGAATATATAGAAAAATTAAGAAAGGCAAAATTCACCTTCTTACATACTATCACAATTTATCTAGACAGGTCAAAAAGGATATTAGGAAAGAGAAAAGAAATTATGAAATCAAGGTTGCAAATGACTAAACAAATAATCCTAAAGCTTTTTACCAACTACATAAATCCAAGGTTAGAGATGTAATTGGTCCCCTCAAAACATCGATAGGAGAAATTACAGAAAATGATTTAGAAATGTGCAATACATTAAATAATCAAATTCTTTCCGTTTTCACAAATGAAAATTTGGCACAGTTTCCAGAAGTCCGTAAGGTATATAGCGATAGTATAGAAAATAGGTTAAGTACGGTTACTGTAAATAGAAATGATGTGCTTAACCCTGGAGAGGAAACGCTGTTGCATATGAGCACGCGAGGGTTGCGCAAAACGCGATATTTGGTCGGCGCGCAGCCCACATGGCCGTTGCCCGGGATATCGGCCTGCAGGGAGGCAGTCTACTGGTACCTCCAGTGGTGAGCAGAGCTCCTACGCTCTAGCTCTACGGCAACAGGCTCAAACAGGAAATCAACGTTGCCCACAGGCACCAACCAAACCTGGTAAGTAACTTTATTGATTGTGTATATTGTGCCTTGTCAAGAATGTGTTTGAGATATCGATCTAAGACTAATAGGCAACTTAGCCAGATAACGGACCATCATGCTCACACAAGCTAGCCTGTCTCATGTTACCATATGCGGGCCTCGCGTGTGCATATGCAACAGCGTTTTCATTCCAGGATTAAAATTTGTGCCCCTCCATAAATTATTTTTTGGTAGTATTTATATTACTTCGATTTGAATTATTACCCTTTGGAGTCATACTAGGATCATGTGGCAAGCACTGTGTTGAATTTGGTATGAATCCAAGAATATTTAGGTACCCTCCCGAATATTTCAAAATGACCGTATTTTTTGGTGGATTTTTTTTTAACCCTTTTTTCAACTTCGCAGGTCTCTCAGCCTATGGGGTCTGCAGGGCTGCCACTCCCACTCCAAGCTACCTCACCATTGCCGTCCACGCCCCCAGAGTGCCAGTCCCCGCAAGAGTACTTCAGTATTTTTTTATACTTTTAAGTACCACCTACTCAAAACTTCCACTTATTTTTTTATTAAATTCTTTAAAAATACTAATTACCTTTCAATATCCACCATTTACTAACATAATATTAAGGGATCCTTATATTATTTTTAGCAATGTTCAAAAAATCTCTAAGTCTTTTGGTTTGGGAGATATTTGAGGTCAAAGTTGATGTTGCATATTTACAACTATCAAACCTTGAAAATTATGATTTTGAGCATTACCTCTCGGAAATTGACAGACTGATACCTCAGAAATCGCCTGGTCCGGATGAGGTATATGCTAGAGTATTAAATGAATGCAGAGATGAGTTAAGTTACCCATTAACATTTCTATTTAACAAGTCATTAGAAACCAGTTTAGTTCCAGAAGCTTGGAAGATTGCAAATGTAGTTCCGATCTTCAAAAAAGG
This sequence comes from Paralithodes platypus, assembly GCA_032716605.1. Lineage (NCBI taxonomy): Eukaryota > Metazoa > Arthropoda > Malacostraca > Decapoda > Lithodidae > Paralithodes > Paralithodes platypus. Next base: position 17,571,608 of record CM064493.1, on the reverse strand, counting down.
TGATAAATCAATAGCATCCAATTACCGTCCCATTAGTCTCACATCAATCATAGGAAAGCTACTAGAGCTCAGGGACGTTCTTGCCTTACTAATTGCTTAGTTTTTTCTCAGAGGTGTATGAAGCGGTAGATAATGACAAGTCTTAATGATATAATATATTTATATTTCAGTAAAGCTTTCGACAGAGTCCCTCATGAGAGATTGATGAGAAAAGTTGAGGCGCATGGAATAGGTGGGTCGTTGTTGGGATGGATTAGGTCATGGCTAATTGGTAGGAAGCAGAGAGTCAGCATAAATGGTTCTAAGTCAGAGTGGGGATCAGTCAAGAGTGGTGTCCCCCAGGGATCTGTATTGGGTACTCTGTTGTTTATTATATACATAAATGACCTTGATTTAGGTATAACTAGTAGGAAAAGTAAATTCGCAGACGATACCAAAATAGGGAGACCAATAGATTCAGATAGCGACATAGAGCGCCTCCAAAGGGATCTAGATACCTTACACGAATGGTCAGTAAATTGGCAGATGAATTTTAACATTGACAAATGCAAGGTATTAAAGATAGGGGAAGACGAATACTAATGCAAAATACAAACTAGCTAATGCTGAATTAGAAAACTCAGACTGCGAGAAAGATTTGGGTGTGTTTGTTAGCAACGATTTGAAGCCTAGAAAACAGTGTATAAGCGTTCGTAACAAGGCAAACAGGATTCTAGGGTTCATCTCAAGGAGAGGGGAGGTGTGGTGGAGTGGTCTTGCCACTGGCCTGGTAATCCAAAGGTCCCGGGTTCAAATCCCGATGTATCAATGGGAAGATATTATTGGGATGGAATTTGTGCTGTACCTGGTATCAGTGCATTACCACAAGCCCACCGAAACGTCAATAAAATACCCTCATTGTTCCCTGATTAAATAGCACTGTATGAATATTCCCATATTCAAAATATGCTATAGGGGTGCAATGCCTGGTGAGTTATCTGCTCAACAGGTGGCGTTGTGTGTGTGTGTAAGTGTGAGAGTCCGAGTGTAGAGGGTGAGACAGTGAAGCACGGGAACGAGGTGGCTTCAGAGATTGGGTCGTTTCGGACCATGAGTGAGCACCGTGCCTCATGTGAAGGCAAGATGGCAGGTGCTCGTTGTACTCTACGTGCTTCACATGTCTCACTCCCTAGACTGGAACAAGACCTCACGGGCTTCACTGTTCATTGTAAAGCGGTGAATGTTAAGGCTCTCAGCCTATGCCCGAGAGGAAGTAAGTTGGGGGAAAAAAAAAAAAAAAAAAAAAAAAAAAAAAAAAAAAAAAAAAAAAAGTGTGAGTAACAGAACTGCCGATGTTATCTTGAAACTTTACTTGTCATTAGTAAGACCTCATATGGATTATGCTGTCCAATTTTGGTTATTACAGAATGGACATAGATTCGTTGGAGAGAGTAGCCTACAGCGAAGAATGACAAAAATGATTGATATTAGAAATCTACCATATGAAGAAAGGTTAAACAAATTAGGCTTACATTCGTTAGAAAGACGCAGAGTTAGAGGGGATATGATAGAAGTGTTTAAGTGGGTTAGTGGGATTAATAAAGGAGACATGAAAAATGTACTGAAGCTCAGTTATAGGGAAAGAACTCGAACAAATGGTTTCAAATTAGATCAATTTCGTTTCAGAAAAGATATAGGCAAATATTGGTTTGGTAACAGAGTTGTAGATAGGTGGAATAGGCTACCAAGTGATATAGTGGGATCAAGAACGATAGGGAGCTTTAAGATAAAATTAGATAGGCATATGGACGAGATGGGTTGGGTGTGAGGGGGATCTGTCGGGTGTGGGCCAATCGTCTTTTTGCAGACTCCCATTTTCTTACGTTCTTATGTTATGTTCTTATTTTTTCCCAGTCTATTTTAGTTTTGTAATTGCATGAATACATTTTAAACCAGCTATATATTTCTTGTTTTGAACATTCGGCATGCAACAGCTTATTCACAAATATTCCAACAATTATAATTATTTGTTATTGTATAATCAATTATACAATAACATAATTAATTATTTTATGCACATTAGTTTGCTTTATACGATTTAACCACCCACTCCTAAAAATAATACTATGTATGGTGTATCTTAGTAGGAACAGATTAGAGTAATCATACTCTATTAATATATTTTTTATTATGTCAAGAAACACACAATGTATAATTGTATATACACACAATAGTCAGTAATAGAAGCAAACCCTCATCCGCTTTTATCTACATTTATTCATCGCTATTATTCATCTATTTAAGTAAATCTATTAGAGTAGCGAAATATATACAATCTATATGAAATCAGCGTTCTTACCTATTTTGTAGTACTAGCACTTATGATATCTTTTGGTAGTTGCTTCTTTAAATATACTTTTTGTGATACCATTTATTCATCAGCACTAATAGCTACATATCTACTTGAATCAATATAAAATACAATCCATACAGCACAAGGCTTTATTATAGCCCAGATGTTTCAGAAATTGGCCTTAAAGGTTCAGAAATGCAAATGGATAACGTTATTTATGTTCTCAAAGCTCCAATTAAAAAAGAAAAGAAAACAAATCGGCAAACTTTAAAGCTGGATTCACACACACACACACACACACAATTTTTGAGACAGATTTGTATTTAGTTTGGTTTCTCAGCAAGTTATTGTATTATTCTGGAGAACTTTTGAAAGCTGGGGACGAGTCCATGATCCATCATGTGATCCTGTCTGCTGTCTGGCGAATTCCTACCATTCCCCTTGATTGGAAAAGGGGCTTGGTAATCCACATCTGGAAAGGGAATGGGGACCAACAAACTGCAACAAATATCGTGGTGTTACTCTACTCTGGATACCAGGCAAGGTCTTTGCTCATAATGTTACTGATGCAAATTCAGGGTCATCTGCTAAAAGGTCAGATACCTGACCAGTCTGATTTCATACCCAAGAAGTCAATGATTGTCCAAATTCTGGTGCTCTGGATCCTTGTGAAACGCTGGCTTGAGTTTTGAGAGGGTTTGCTTGCAGGTCATGTCGAACTCAAAAGGGCAGTTGATACATTGCTTGAGCTTCTTCAACTCCATGGGATACCTGCAGTGATTATTGATATAATGTACAGTAAAAGAGAGTGCTGTCAAATGTTGTGGGCAGGTTGCCTCTTTCTCCCTGTGAATTCAGGACAGAAGTGAGACAGGATTTTTGTTGACACCCTCATTTTCCAACACATGTATGGTAGTTACTAGGCCGGACAGTCAGTCATAGTCAATGTAGAGTATCGGTCGGCAATATAAAGATAACTGACCTTAACTTTGTTGATGATGCAGTGATTCTAGCGGAATCTCTAGAGATTCTCATACTACCTCATGAGGCAGTACATAAGGAATTGGAGACCCCCTGGGTCTAATGGTCTCTTGGACTAGGACTAAATTTCACCTTTTTTGTGGCTTGTTGGGTGAAGCACTGAAGCAGTGCAGTGTGTAGGCTACAAGCATGTGGTGAGAATAGAGAGGTCTTGTATAGTTCACTCATCTTGGTAGTGAGATCCATAACATTAGTGGTTCATGCCACAATGTTGCTTTTCATTTCAGCCTAGTAAATGGGTTTATGAATTTTTTCAACAAGAGTATATTATGGCAATGTCAATACCTGTGCAAAAGGATTAAATTGTGAATCTTCATAACACTGGTGCTCCATGCCTTGTTATAGGGTTGCGAAACATGGACAATCAACTGTAGTTTGGAGAGATGCATCAACTCCTTTGGTATCGAGTGTCTACACAGGATCATGGGGTACCGTTGAAGTGACTACATATCAAACCAGTGCCTACTCTCTGAAATTGATTTATAACATATTCAGTGCATAGTCCATGAGCACCAGCTTCAACTATGTGGACATGTGGCCTGCGTCCCTGAAGTTGACAACCCTGAGTGGAGGAGACACTGGGGAAGACCATGTGACTCATGGTTGAGGAAAGTCGAGCATTCATGCCAGAAACTAACTGGGATGGACCAAGTTACGGCCAGGGAACTTGCCCACAGATAGCCCTGGGAATGGAGGCAGAGGATGATTGCAGCTATGGACCACTCTGGCATAGTTGCCAACTGAGTGATTGATTAATTCTTGCCATGTACAGTTTGCCGCACATATTTTGTTCCTCACCACCCCAGCTAAATCGTAATTTGGCAGCACCACACCCACCTAACCAATTCCCCACCCCTTACTCCACTTCCAGGAAGGTAGGAGGTGGAGTGAGGGAGGGGGGTTGGGTAGGTGGGTGTGCCGCTGCCAAATTACGATTTTACTGGGGTGGGAAGGAACAATATATGTGCAGCTACTCCATATCATCTTCAAATTACAATACAGGTGTTTGGCAATATTTAAAAATGTTGTTATGACAAAATGGCAACACTCATCATACATGTTGTGTGCATAGTTTAAGTGTCGCCATCAATAGCTCGTATGTGTACTCTCTGCCAATACTAAGACCGGATAGTACGTTTAAGGGAGCCCACCTCGTTTTTTAATTCTTTCTCTCCCTCTCTGTTTGGCTTGTATTCATTCGGCCCCATTCAGCCTACTGCTTTAAGACGTTTACCCCCATCCAGGTAGTAATATTTTCCTGGCGAGCGGTAGCGAGCCAGTTTATATATATTTTTGTTTTGACAGTAAGCTAAATTTGTAAATTTTTCGATAGAAAAATTTCTCCGGCGAAGCCGGATTTTTCCATACAATGCTGGCTCGCTATCGCTCGCCAGGAAGAAATCGACACCTGGATGGGGATAAAAGTCTTAAAACAGTTGGCTGAATGAGGCCGAATGGATACAACCCAGGAAAAGAGAGAAACGGAGAGAAAGATAAAAAAAAACAAAAAACAGGCCAAATAATACATCTAAATAACAGAGTTCAATCTGAGTCTGTGCAACTGTCTTCTGAGGTGGTGCAGCTGGTGGAGGACTGAGGCGGAGTGAGGGAGACTGCCACCACCACCATTCCTTCCTCCACCACCACCACCACCACCTTCATCACCACCACCACCACCTTTATCCAGCTCCTCTAGGCAGGATTTGACGCCTGCACATACTTCGCTCACTCTAGAAGTAGGAAAAGAAAGTTAAGAACATTACTACTACTACTACTACTACTACTACTATTACTTACTACTACTACTACTACTACTACTACTACTACTGCTACTATTACTTACTACTATTACTACTACTGCTACTACTACTTTTGTTTCTTTGATCTTTATTTAATAGAGTACATTCATTATATTTGACAAACATCAGATATTACTCTATTTCTACTATTCTACTGTATTACTACTACTATTACTACTACTACTACTACTTACTACACGTTCAATAGACTATGAGATACTACTACTACTACTACTACTAATACTACTACTACTTACTACACGGTCAATAGACTATGAGAATGAATATGGTACTCAGAGTGTCTATAATAATTACCCATATAGGCTAAAGGAAAATTTGTATATATTTGTTCATTTATATTACGTGTCTTTAGTTTCCTCGCAAGACCGTACATAATACCCCCAAAACCTCCTTTCAAGATAAATGTGTACATTTTTCGGTAGAAAAATGTCTCAAACGAAGACCGGTTCCTCCTGAATTACAGGCTTGCTATCGGTCGCCAGGAAAAAAATACACACCTAAATGGCACAAAATATCTTAATATTGACAAATAAATGGGTTGAAGCGTCTTAAAATAGCCAAACTAATGGGGCGAACGTCTTAAATTCTCATAACTAATGGGGACAAATATGAGGGAGAAGGGAGTCCAGAACAACCAAGTACCTTCCCTTAACATTACGGTATTATATTGGTGCCAGTTGCTGCGACCGTATAATGCTGGTGTACGAGCGCTTTTTCCCGCAATGTTTTCAGGCAATTGTGTTCTGGTATCTTCTAAATTAAAGTTTTATATAATTTTAGTTTATCATAATCATATTGTTACGACCGGGGCTACGAATAAAACAAGGGCACTTAATTGTTGGACTAGTAATAGGGCACTATGCAACAACGGTACGCTAGATCCAAACCCTCGAACTTATATGCCGGCTAACAAAAACACCTATACCCTCCAGAGTTAATCTGCGATAACGGGGTATGCTTAACTGGGCATAAATGTACTCTACTTCAGGCTAACCCACACTGGTATAGCCTGATAACAAACAAGATGCAAGTTACGTTAAAATGCACAAAAGGGAAGCTATGGAAAGATCAATTAAATCACTGCAAGATTTAATACAATAAGAAGATGCTTCAATATAGTTACTCTAAACAACAATAAACTCTTCACTCCTATCTGAAAGAAAGTGAAGTATAGTCCTACAGCATAGACCTGGAAACTTCTGAAGAAAGTCTGATCCTCATAAGATGCCCGTATCTTAAATTAGATAAAGGCAGGAGGCAGGACACCACATGTATAAATGGAATACACTAAAAGATGGGACATAATAAGGTTAACTGACACGAGAATATTATAAATGCGCAACGGCAGTAATGTTCGACACTAAAAGAAGTACTTCCTCATCAACGAAACAGTCTGCTATGGTTGTGCAACTCAACAACAACCTAGACTAATAAATACAGTGAATAATAATGCGTACATATCAAAAGAGCTCATGTCCTAACTAGTGTCTGCTCGGCAAATAAAGTCTAGCTGGGATATCAAGGTTAAGAAACTGTGGCTGAGCAAGACGGGCTCATAGGTAGCGTTGTCCTTAAGGCAGTATAGTTAAAGTTACGTTAATGACGGGGATGCTCTCTTGGTAGATCCAGATCTTAAGTATCTGGTTCTACCCTGGCGATCCCTCCAAAGTCAAGCAAAGAGGCAGCACTGTGTGACAAGGTAGTAGGCTAATGCCCTCTTACCACACGATGCTGCACTCGCAAAAGGCACAACCAAAAAGACAACCTAGGCTACCACAGAAACCGTCGAAGTCGTGTAGGTATAAGCGAACCGTACACACATCGCTGACAACGACAACAGAAGCCTTATCCCAGTCTAGCATTAAATAACCAAGCAGAGCACTACTGATAATGAGGGAGACCCACACCTGAGTTCATCAAACCTCCATAAACTAAGACTAAGAACCCTCCATAGCCTATTCTATTCTAATACATGGAAATAAATGTGAGAGCGATGCACATAATACGATGGGCCGATATGAAATCGTGTAAAGAACCCAAAGGGAGTGCTGTGAAGTTAAAAGATTAGAGGAATGAAAGAAGGCAGTTGAGTGAGAGAGACAGTATCAGAATGGTGGAGATGTGGGGGACAGTTGTAGAAAGGGTGTTAGTCATGTGCGTTCCCAGCCTGCTCTGAGGAAGGAAGCTTCTCTGGACCCCCAGGATCACACAAAGGCGCGGTGGTTCGGCCAATCACGGGCCGATACGTCACAAGACAGCAGGCCCCCAGAAGGCGCCAGGAACCACCAGCCAATCAAAACCGAGAGAAAGACCACGCGGGCGAGAGACTCCTCCGGGAGGGAGGAGAGAAAGCAACACTCACTACCCCCACGCTGCTCGCTCGCTCTTTCTCTCAACTCTACACAACAATGCATCTTATATTTAACTCATGATATAAAATATTTCCCGTTGTCACAGACGAAAATAAAGACCACCACTGGACTGTCTGTAACAACACGAGCACTATGAAAGAGAGAACAACATTCTCTGATAATTGTAGCCCATTTCACTGCCCTGGCGAGCGCTAGTGGCTAACGGGAGGCGATTCTGACCACGCTGGTAGGCGTCACACCCCGCCCAAGATATGGGACGCTCAACATTAGGCGAGCATCATATCTGACAAGACAGAATGCCGACAAGACCCGCCACACCTAGCCACTCCACCAGAAATGAAATGCAAAGCTCAATTCTTAAAAAAAAAAAATTTTTTTTTTTAGCATAAATAAAATCTTATAACCCCTCCCAAACATAATAGTATAATTTTAGCCTGCTATGCTCCCCGAGCGAGCTTCACAGAGCCCAGCCTACTAAGTGAAAGACAGGTTCACCTTAGGACTTTAGCTATTACATTGGCAACTTACAATTAACTATAAAAAAGAAAGAGTTTTTATGTGATTTTTTTTTATTTAATTTTAATGTTGTTTTTGACGGCTGCTCTACAGGGGCAAGCCTGATTTTTCTCCACTCTCAACACACACTGACTGAACGGCGAGGGTTCTCCTGCAACATACCCTCCCGTGACACACAATCAGCCAAAACATTATCAGCGCCCTTAGCATGCCACACATCCAACTTGTGTTCCGGCAACAAAACAACACCTGGCACTGATAACTTGCCCAGTTCATCAGAAGACTGGCACTTCTCTTCGCTCTTTTCAGCAACGGGGCCTGCCAATAACCTTCCACTAGTTCTACCTATGTGATTAGCGATGCAGCCCCGATGCGGTCTATGGTGCCGTCAACTCTGGGTAATGTGTAGGCGTCTGTCAGGGATAATGCACTCACACTCTTGCAATCACCATACACACGGATCTTGCCACTCAACTCAGGTTGCAAACTCACTGGCAGCGACCACTCACGATATCCTTTTTCCCTCAGACCCTTTTTCCACATGTCGTCTAGCTCTGTTTTCACTACAGGCTGTTGAGCAGGATTTATACGGTAGGGAATTATCTTGAGCCTTGCACTGTCTCCAGCCTCCCTGTCGGATTCTACCCCGTACATCAGGCCTGGAGAAGCAACAAACATGTGGATGTACTGTCACAGCCTAGTAAACAACTTATCTCACAGAACAACATGCCTAGTGCCCTCCCACAACCCAGCCGAGACCGCAGCTTCTAACCTGTAGTCTCCCTCCTTCTCCACCTTCGTCCCTAGAACAGCCAGGTCATGAGAGGAACAATCAGTACCACCTGTGCAGTCACTCCCATAGTTCATTATTGCTAAGGCTTCCCCGCCGATACCATACATGCGCACCCCCGCATTCCTTACGACCACATCTACCTGCGCAGCATCACCGCTTTTAGCGACAAGGCCAGATACAGTCGGTCTATGGTAGGGCTGTTGCATTCGACTAGAGCAGCATTGGGAGGCTATGCGACGACCGGGCACATCCACTCCACAGCCAACCTCACCAATCTGCTCAATGTCCTCCTTCTGACCACCACCCTTGGCACCCATGGGTCGACCCTGACCTGGCAACCATGCCAAACCCTCGTCGCCCACCTTGAACCACCGAAACAACGAGGCTAACGGTGTCCTAACATTCAAGTGACCTGCCCGCGGAACATCTTGCACCACCTGAGTTGTGAAGCTTGGGTGCTCGGCACGACCGGTGGGGTATGAACCGAGCTGGTGCTGGATCGCTGCACACTGCTGCTCAGGCAGGTGCTCTAGCGCTTCAACAGCCACCAGACTCGTGTCCCCCGCCCACGGCTCCGCCGAGACATGACAATCCCAACTCTCCTCTACCTGTGCCCTACTGCCCCCCTCTCCTTCTCCACCTTGGCCGCTGCAGACCAACGCAGGGACAGTAGGCTGCTCAGGTGGTTGCCTCACAAACTCCTCCAACAGGTTCACATGACATGTTTCCCCGTCCTCGTGTTCAATAGTCCCGTTCCCACAACTCTCCTCCAACTGGGAACTACTAAGTCGCGGAGTGCCATCACGCCCAACCATGTCACTAGGGGTGACAGGTTCTGGGGCCACTCCGGAGCTCACCTCTGGGTCAAGTACTAAGTCATTAAGAAGAGCCGCTGGAGCAAAACTCACAAAACTCCCAACTTTAGCTTTCTCCTTCTGACCGTTCCTCCGCTGGTCTAGAGACTGAGGAATAGGCTGTGACACTTTAGATGCACGAGATCGGGTGACAACACACGCCCTCTGCGGTGGTTGACACCTCTCGACCAACTCCTGCCCCTCCCTACTCACGTCGGCCGCCCTCTTGGCACCGACTAAGGGTGGGACTTCAGAAGTAGGCACCGCAAAGTCATTGCCGAGAAGAAGGTTGACGCCTTCTACCGGCAGTTTCTCCACGATTCCGACATCCAACTCTCGTGTCACACCTTCTACCTCCAGCTCCACTCGGACCAACAGGTATGACCGTGTAGCATTGATACCCTTCAGCACAACTACCCGTGCCGCGTTTATAGGTTTGTCTATAAAGTTTTCATCAATGTCTGGGAAGCACCCGTATTACGCAACAATTCTACTCCATGCTTGCAACCAGCCCAACTTATGCAGCCGCGCCCTCTATGGTCACAAAAAGCATCGCGGACAGGTTTCGAGCCTTCCGGACACTCCTTCACTGGCTGTGCTCCAGCCTCTGACAATTTACCCCGGGCAAACGCAGACGACTTCAAAGACACCCCAATGTTGCGAGCCAAAGACACAACTGCTGTAGGTGGCTTTCTAGGACAGGATCGTGCAAAATGTCCCTTCTTGTGACAATGAAAACACTCTACCTCACCCTTGGACTTCCACTGAGGTGAGGAAAGGCCCTGACCTTTCTCAAACGGGAGGGTCCTTGGTTTGTGATCAAAACTAGTATCATTGCTCTTACTTTGGTTATTAACTGTCGCATGACTGACTCGGGGGGGTGGGGTGTTGCGCCCCTTGTTAACTACATCGATCCGTTGTGCAGACCCGCACCCACGAATCAGCGATACTCTCCAGTCAACCATCTCAGCTGCCTCCTGTAGAGTTTTAGGATTTTTCTCTTTAAGGTTCAATGTCAGGTCGTTGCCCGTACACTTAAAGAACTGCTCGAGAAGCATCAACTGTTTTATCTCATCAAACGTCGTTGCCTTCTCCGATCTCAGCCAATTCCCAAAAGCGTCAGACAGTTCCCGGGCATGTTCAAGAAAGGTGCACTCACGACCCTTCGTAACACCCCGGAACTTCAACCTATAAGTCTCTGGTTGTAACTCATATGCCCGCAGGACAGCCTCCTTCAATACCTCATAATCGATGCAAGACTCCAAGGGCAACGCATCATATGCCTTGAGTCCTTTGCCAACCAACCTAGAGGAAACAAGGGCTGCCCACTTAACCTCGGGCCATTGGTGCTCCCGGCACTTCTTCTCAAAACGCATGAAAAATTCGGTGACACCCGACTCGTCAAATGCAGGGACTAACTTAAGAAGGTGCGATAAAGACTGATCAAAACCTCGATTCCCAGAACCGAGACGCTGCTCTGTCGATTCCACCCGAGACTTCTCAAGCTCTATGTCTGCACAGTACATGGTCTTTCTCTCCTCAGACTGAATCCTGAGCTCAGCCTCCCAATGACGTTGCTCGAGCTCATGCCTTCGTTGCTCAGCCTCATGCCTTCGTTGCTCAGCCTGCTGGTTAAGTTTAGCCATCTCAAGCTGGAAGATCATATCTGCAGTTAAACCTTGAGGAGGAGGAGGAGATGCAACAATTGGAGACCCACCCAGTGACAACCCCCGCTGCCAGTGACTATCGGCTTGCGGGAACGTACCCGGCTCCGGAGCCCGAGGGGGCGCCATGGTAAGAGTCGAGTGGAATGGGGGCTGGGCCGAAGGTGCCCCAGCTTCCACTCCACCCGAAGCCCCACGCACCCCGCCGAGCACCCAGGCCACCAGGTCACCTCTCGACATGCTGTTAGTGCCCACATGCCCCATGACCATGGCCAAACACTGGAGACCATACCGATCAATCCCCGACACCCGGTCAACAGTAATAGGCATCTCCAGAATTTTCCTTGCATCCTCCTCACTAGTTACTACTCTAATGCCTTCTAACAAACCCAGCTGCTGTACCTCAGAGTCTGCTTTCCGTACTGTGTCCTCACTGTACATTGATCCATCGTCCGACATAGTGTCCACCGAAAATTCTCAACGTTTATAAAAAAAAAGAGTACCTAAACTCTCATGTAGCACTATTCACTCAAAAATATAAAATGCTCGAAGACAACTCAAGTGTTATACTACGTTGCCCAAAAAAATTCCACGTGTCCAAAATATTCCTCAAAAACAAATGTCCAACAATCCTGCAATTCTTTCTTAGATACTAGGCAAGGTCATTATTTGTTATTACTGCAATAATCAACAAATGGATCATGGTTTCTACTAAAATAAGATGCTGGACAAGGTCGCCATTTGTTACGACTGGGGCTACGAATAATACAAGGGCACTTAATGGTGGGACTAGTAATAGGGCACTATGCAACAACGGTACGCGAGATCCAAACCCTTGAACTTATATGCCGGCTAACAAAAACACCTATACCCTCCAGTGTTAATCTGCGATAACGGGGTATGCTTAACTGGGCATAAATGTACTCTACTTCAGACTAACCCACACTGGTATAGCCTGATAACAAACAAGATGCAAGTTACGTTAAAATGCACAAAAGGGAAGCTATGGAAAGATCAATTAAATCACTGCAAGATTTAATACAATAAGAAGATGCTTCAATATAGTTACTCTAAACAACAATAAACACTTCACTCCTATTTGAAAGAAAGTGAAGTATAGTCCTACAGCATAGAGCTGGAAACTTCTGAAGAAAGTCTGATGCTCATAAGATGCCCGTATCTTAAATTAGATAAAGGCAGGAGGCAGGACACCACACGTATAAATGGAATACACTAAAAGATAGGACATATAATGTTAACTGACACGAGAATATTATAAATGCGCAACGGCAGTAATGTTCGACACTAAAAGAAGTACTTCCTCATAAACGAAACAGTCTACTATGGTTGTGCAACTCAACAACAACCTAGACTAATAAATACAGTGAATAATAATGCGTACATATCAAAAGAGCTCATGTCCTAACTAGTGTCTGCTCGGCAAATAAAGTCTAGCTGGGATATCAAGGTTAAGAAACTGTGGCTGAGCAAGACGGGCTCATAGCCTAGCGTTGTCCTTAAGGCAGTATAGTTAAAGTTACGTTAATGACGGGGATGCTCTCTTGGTAGATCCAGATCTCAAGTATCTGGTTCTACCCTGGCGATCCCTCCAAAGTCAAGCAAAGAGGCAGCACTGTGTGACAAGGTAGTAGGCTAATGCCCTCTTACCACACGATGCTGCACTCGCAAAAGGCACAACCAAAAAGACAATTTTTTTTTTTTTTTTTTTTTTAAGAGACAATGAACGGAGGAAGGAAAAACACAGATAAAACAAAAAGGTCCATGTGCCTAAAGGCATCCTCCATTCATAAAATGTTTGTAACAACTGGATTTAAACATTTGTAGATTGTAAGTTTGTGGAAAGCAATTCGAGGGAAGTGAATTCCAAAGAGTAGTAGCTCTGGGGATAAATGAATTCTGATAAGCAGAAGTTCTGCATTGTGGAGGAGAAAGTGTAAATTCATGGGCGCTCTCAGCTGCCCTAGTTCTACGGGGAAAGATGTGGAGAGGCGGCACAATTGAAGCAAGTTCCTCGGAACAATTGCTGTGAAAATATCTGTAGAATAATGCAAGGAATGCAACGTTTCTTCGTATGGCTAATGTAGGAAGGTCCTGTGTGATTGCAGGGTTATTGATTAATCTAATAGCTTTATTTTGAATTTTGTCCAACTGCCTCAATGCAACCACTCCACTTCCACCGCACAGAGGTGAACAGTAATCCATCTGAGAGCGCACATGACTTTTATATATTACGGCCAACTGCTCGTCAGTGAAGAATTCTCGAACTATGTACAGGAGTCCCAGTTTTTTAGAGGCATTCTTAGCAATGCTTCTAACATAATGTGTCCAGCTCAAGTTAGTAGTTAATGTTACACCGAGAATGTCAATACTAGGGGAAGTGGGAATATTTACATCATTAAAAAATATATGGGAGTCAGTGAGATTCTGTCGGTTAGAAAATTGAATGTACTTGGTTTTCTGTGCATTAAAGGAAACTAGATTATCTTGTCCCCATTCATTAATTCTAGAAAGGTCCTGGTTCAGAGAAATTGCAGTGTTTATTTTTGAATTTATAAGATCGGGTTGGGTGAAAGAATTGGTAAATGTGAAGGAACTGTGGAGTGTTGAGTCATCTGCGTAGGAATGTATTGGATTATGAGTGGTAGATATGAGATCATTGATATGAATGAGGAACAGAGTTGGGGCCAAAACTGATCCCTGGGGAACACCAGCATTTATTGAGTGAAATTGAGAATAAAGGCCATCTACCATTACACGTATTTTTCTGTTATGAAGATAAGAAGAAATTAGTGGAACTAATGATGCAAGGCCGTAGTGTGACATCTTCGACAATAAGGATTGATGCCAGACTCTATCAAATGCCTTTGATATATCCAGTGCTATTGTATGTGTTTCACCATGTTGGTCTGTAGCTTGGTTGATTTGATGCGTAAGAAGGCAAAGAATGTCTGCAGTTGATCGACATCGTCTAAAACCATATTGCCTATCACTGATTAATTTATTATTCTCCAGATGCTTAATTATGTGATTATTTAATATAATTTCAAAAACTTTGCCAAGAGTGGAAGTTATAGCTATTGGTCTGTAGTTTGATGGATCTGAAGAGGCACCTTTTTTAGGAACTGGATGGATGTTTGCTTCTTTCCAGGGTACTGGGAAGCATGAGGTATGAGTACACAGACGGAAATTTTTTGCCAATACAGGAGCGAGCACCAAGGAGCAATTCTTAAGTACTATTGGAGGAATTTCATCTGGACCAGGAGCCTTATCTACGGAGAGATTCTGCAAAATAGTTTTGACATGTCTGGTGTGGATCTTAAGTGAGGGAATTTCAGGTGAATTAAAATTAAGTACAGGGACATCTTGATTTATTTCATCTAAGGTTGAGTTGGTGGAGAAAATATCCGCAAGAAGGTTAGCTTTACCTCGTGGGTCACTTACAAGATTGCCAGTCGAAGATTTTAATGGTGGAATGGATGAAGCAGTAGTGAAGTTGGATTTAAATGAGTTAAGAGTAGACCAAAATATTTTGTTATCATTTGGATTATTTAGAAGTTTATTTGCCTGCTTATGGAGAAAGTTTGATTTAGTTAGGTTTAATACAGTTTTGGCATGATTTCTGATGTTTCTAAAGTAATTAAAGGCTTCATGTGTTTTTGATCTTGTGTATGCATTGTAGGCTATTGCTTTTTGTTCAGTTACTCTAGCACAATTATGGTCAAACCATTTAGGTGAATTAGATCTTTTACTGTACTTTTGATGAGGAATAAAAGTTTCCATTCCATTTTTTACAAAATCTTGTATGTGGCTCAAGGTGGAGTGTGCATCATTAGAAAAGAAAGAGGTCCAGGGAATATCAATAAAGAAACCTTGAAGACCCTCCCAGTCTGCCCTATCGTAATGCCATTTAGTCACCAAAACAGGTTCAGAGTGGGAAGGTGTGGTAAGTGATAGACAGGTGGCCTGTATCAGACAGTGATCAGAAGATCCAAGTGGGGACCTCACTGTAACATCATAATTTTCTGAATTGGTTGTTAAAAATAAGTCCAGTAGGTGGGAATTATGATTAGGATTATCTGGTACACGGGTTGGTTGGTTGACTAGTTGAATGAGATTAAATGAGTCTGCAAATAGCTCACATTCAAGACCAGCATCATCAGTCCTGGCTGAATGAGTGAGCCATTCAACATTATGGACATTAAAATCACCCAACACAGTGATTTCAGAAGAAGCATTTAAGTTGAGGACACTGAGTTGTGAGGACAGAGAATCAAAAAGACTTTGCTCTGGAGGAGTATTTGGGGAACGGTAGATGCAACATATGTATTTAAATTTACCAGCAGAAATTAATTTGTATATAGAATAATCAAATAGGGACAATTGAAACTAGTAACCTCCTCCAGGGCAATTTCAGATTTTGCGAAGCAACATACACCACCTTTAGGTCTGAAATTTTGGAGCAATTGATAACCTGGAAAATTAAATCTAGATGTGTCAGATGTGGATGTTACTTGAGTCTCTGTCAAAAAAAGGAGAGTAGGGGATTCTGCTTGAAGAAATTGGTGTACAGAATTGATGTTAGAGTGAAGTCCCCTTATATTACTAAAGAAATAGCTGTACTGACAAGCAGCTTTGGGACGTTGCAATGCTCTTGACACAGTCGCATGATGACGACCGGGAGGGCCCTGTGTCAATAACCCTACCCTGCCGGGGGTGGATATCCGAGGGACCACCAGGTTTGCTCTTAACAATTGTACTGCCATATTTATAAGGTAAGTGTATGGTGTTACATGTATGATATGTTGTGGGAAGAGTAGTATTTTATGGATAGAGGATAGCGATGTAGGGCAATGTCGTGAAGTTGGATGTGTATGTTATATAAAGACGGTTTTCCTGATACCCCTGATGTGTGAGGCAGAAAGATATGTATCCAGCTACCAAGGCCTGGGAGAGAAAATGGAATTCAGGCTATTCCCTGAGTCTCCCGAAACCTTGGCGGTAGTACTTCCCTGGGCGGGGCTGCCTACCCCTACTACCTAAAAACCTAGGCTACCACAGAAACCGTCGAAGTCGTGTAGGTATAAGCGAACTGTACACACATCGCTGACAACGACAACAGAAGCCTTATCCCAGTCTAGCATTAAATAACCAAGCAGAGCACTACTGATAATGAGGGAGACTCACACCCGAGTTCATCAAACCTCCATAAACTAAGGACACTGAGGGAGACCCACACCTGAGTTCATCTAACCTCCATAGACTAAGAACCCTTATAGCCTATTCTAATACATGGAAATAAATGTGAGAGCGACGCACATAATACGATGGGCCGATATGAAATCGTGTAAAGAACCCAAAGGGAGTGCTGTGAAGTTAAAAGATTTGAGGAATGAAAGAAGGAGAGACAGTATCAGAATGGTGGAGATGTGGGGGACAGTTGTAAAACCAGCCAATCAAAACCGAGAGAAAGACCACGCGGGCGAGGGACTCCTCTGGGAGGGAGGAAGGAGGAGGGAAAGCAACACTCACGACCCCCACGCTGCTCGCTCGCTCTTTCTCTCAACTCTACACAACAATGCATCTTATATTTAACTCATGATATAAAATATTTCCCGTTGTCACAGACGAAAATAAAGACCACCACTGGACTGTCTGTAACAAAACGAGCACTATGATAGAGAGAACAACATTCTCTGATAACTGTAGCCCATTTCACTGCCCTGGCGAGCGCTAGTGGCTAACGGGAGGCGATTCTGACCACGCTGGTAGGCTTCACAATATAATTATATTCAGTCTAGTTGTCGATTCCAATGCAAAAATACCCCCCAAAAATAGTACGAGAAAAAACTTGCTCATTGAAAATGGCGTTCTGGCACTAGCTGGAAGTGCAGATCACCTCAGCCTTCGAATCCAGATGTCTGTTACTATAGTCTATTCGCTGTAAATAGGCGAAAAATCATGATCTCTAACCTCTGTAACTCAAAAAAGACTAGAGTAATCGAGCTAATATTTCTACCATTTGGGAAGAGTCAATCAAGGAGTAGATGTGGAATTTGACAGCCAATTTGCTTTAGCTCTTTTTGAGTTACAGAGGATAGAGTTCATAATTTCTCGCCTACTTACAGCGAATAGACTATAGTTGGAAGGGTACTGTCCAGTCACTCAGCCTTCGACTCCAGATGTCGCCGATGTAAACACGGGGGTACACGGGGGTGGCTGGAGGTACTGACCAGCCTTCAGTGATAAAGCTCATTGCCTGTATTGAACAGGCTATTTCCGTCTCATTGACAATAATGAGAACCAATAATGTAAACCTCTGTGGCTCAGCAGTTTTCCAGGGTAAACTTGCTGGCTTGTCTCACCTTTCCTATATTCACGTCATTTTGTGCTAACCTGCCCGCCCTACTCTGCAAAGAGATTCGGAAAAAGACACAACTCACGCATGTTTGGGCAAGCCCCGAAGCCTTCATCTCCTTCTCTAGTGCCCTTTCTCATCCCCTAGTATTTCCCCTGTCCCTTTCCTTGCTTCGAGGCATTAAAGTGATCAAAATTATGATCGCTTGTCTCACCTTTCTTATATTTAAGTAATTTCATGTCATTGCTTTATTCAAAATACTTCAAAATACTTGTGTATCTTAATATTGTTCAACCGAATATTGGCAATACAATTTTGGCAACGACTGTACTATTACCTTGGTAAATAACATTCATAGTAATATTGCTAATTGTAATAATTGGTAATTTATAAATAAATAATAATTATTATGACTGGGCAAGATAGAAGGCTTCGAATAGTTTAATGAGCTTAATCTTGGGGTTAAATGCCTCTCACGTAGTAACAATATACCGGTATATATACTGTATATATATATATATATATATATATATATATATATTTATATATAATACATACATATATTATATACTGCATATTATTTATTACATTATTTATTTTATAAATATTAATTGCCAAGAAAAGCGATATTGCTCAATACATGACCGTAATTGACCAAGACCCTGACTATGAATATTTTGGTCCAGAACCATTAATATCCCGTGTTTATAGTCACAGTCAAGCCAGTCTTTGTGTGGATCATGTAACCTAAGATATTATGCCGAGTACATGGAAGGGCTGAAGGGCGCGGCTCGAGTCTAACCAAATACAGTGATTACTTTAAGGGAACCCACCTCGTTTTTTTCTCTTTCTCTCCCTTTTCATTGGCTTGTATCCATTCGGCCCCATTCAGCCTACTGTTTTAAGACGTTTACCCCCATCCAGGTGTCAATATTTTCCTGGGGAGCGGTAGCGAGCCAGCATATATATATTTTTGTTTTGACAGCAAGCTAAATGTGTACATTTTTCGATAGAAAAATATCTCCGGCGAAGCCGGATTTCTCCATACAATGCTGGGTCGCTATCGCTCGCCAGGAAGAAATTGACACCTGGATGGGGATAAATGTCTTAAAACAATTGGCTGAATGGGGCCGAATGGGTACAAGCCAGGGAAAGGGAGTAAAGGAGAGAAAGATAAACAAAAAAGCCGGTGACCCACCTTCACACATTGTTGCTGCTGGCGGCGGAAGGGGAATTCACACGAGCCATTTCCAACCAAATTTATCTGAATATGAGTAAATTAACCCCTTGACTACGAGAGATACTTTGCTTAGTCTATCTGTCTCTTGCTACACACCTTGATCCCCTAGTGGGTGGCCATGAATAAAGCACCTCCATGGAATCAATTCGTTCCATTCCATAGTTTGTTTCGGGGGAAGGTTGCTAGCCCAACCCCTCCCTACTGTGCACTGTTGGAAGTAGTTAGAAAAAGACCTCTGTCTACGTATTGTGAAAATCCTGTTATCCTCCAGTAAATTGTGTGGGTGAGTGAGTGAAGTGAGGAAAAAGCAAATTATATGATAAATATATACATGTTTTTCGTAATACATGTTGCTAGCCCCAAACGTGCGAGCAACTGTGGCCTTCAACCATCCGACACATTTCCTTTTATTCATGTACATCAAACAACATGTAAAATACGAAGATTTTTTTTTTTTTCTTCTTAACACTCTACCGTGGCAAGACTAGGGATACGTCACTCCTCACCCAGGCCTCACACTGTGGCATGGCCCAGTCGTACAGAGTTCATGACGCTGGTGGCATTGCCCCAGAGGATAGCCCTCCCTAGTCTTTGCTTGAGCCAGAGGGTTTCCCGGGGTTCTCCTGTAACTTCTCTGATTTTGCGGCCTATTTTGTTTACCATATTGACTCCTGATGTTTCGAACACCAAAGGCTCAAACTGATGACGTCTGGCTAGGGCTTGATATTTTTCTCGCTTCCTAATTTATGCTATCCGGGTGGCTTCACCTGCTTAGTTGGTGCTTCTGGCTATGTTGGTTATTGAAAACGTGTCAACACATGTGGCATCCCACACAAGGCACTGGCCATTCTTGTAAGGGAAGGTGGTCATACCATCTGGCCGTTTGCCGTCATCTCTGGTAAGTCCAGGAGGTTCAAGGATTGATGCACGGTTAGCACTAAGCAGGGCCCATTTTATGACAACATTTAGTGCTGAGTGTCTTGGCAGGCGGCCTGTGCTGTGACTACACGACAGGGCATGGTGACCTTGAGTATCCATCCATGCACCACACTTGCAAGTGTGTGGGTGACACACTGACGCACCCACTCTGAGCACGATGGCAACCCGGAGCGCTTCAGCATTCAAGTGAGTTCCAAGAGGTGGGATGGAGATGGCATGCAAACACATGCCACCCTCCAAACGGGCAGCTGCCTGGAGGCGTGCTTTAGCAACCTGGTCCGCATTGATTAGGAGACTTTCTTGTGTTTTCTTCGCCGTGATGGTATCCCACGCTTTCTGCTTGGTCCTGGAGGTACCTTGAGGCTCCTTCCCTGCTCCTGTACTTTCCTTCCAGGTGTTAATCACTTCTGCTAAATCCTTATCAAGTGTCATTCTGGGTCAAGAAGAAAGGATGAACACTACGAGGTCGTTGCTTGCAATAAGGGAAGAGATGAAGGTAGGGGAGGCTATATTCATGGCTCTCCGTATCCCCAGGCCCCCGAGGAGAACAGGGAGAGTGACTTGTGCCCAGGTCTGATCTTGAAAGTCCATGTTGGTGATACTGGTCACTGCTTCATGGATTATGTTGTCTAATTCTTGGAGGCCGCCAGTGTTCGTGTAAGTCATCGATGTGCGCAAAAGGTAGAGGAGCTTTGGGATGGAGAAGCAGTTCTTAAGAAGGGCCAGAGCTGAGTGGGCATCGATGTGCATCAAGAGGCTCACAAGACGTTGAAGCTCCTCCTTTTTACCTTGAAGTGATGGTGGTATTGCTGCCGGAGAGAGTAGCGATCCTAAGAGGGTTTGGTGGTGCTCCTGAAGGACCCTTACACCTGGCAATGCATCTCGGAATTGGGCACAAGTGTTTTCTCTTTCTTCAAGGTTCAATTGAAGAGGAAAAGTTTTCATTTGGTGTCATTTACCTCTATCCCAGCCTGGTCGAGGTCAGGTATGATGATGTTTAGATTGGATAGGACATTCTCTACAGACCCACCTAAAGTAGCATCGTCTTGAAAGTTATCCTACTGTTGAAAAATAGCAACAATCACTCTTTCAACTTTGGGGGTGATACAGTACTTGTTACAGGCAGCTTTGCATTTTGTCTCCTTCATACACATAGAACACAAAAATTGGAGCCTGTAACCAGTGTTATCAGCTTGATTATGCTCATCAGGTGCTAGCATTCACAATATAACTAGTCAACTGCACCTCTGATGTCCGCCATTGCAGACAGGGGTTAGGAGGTCATTGGGATGTGTGTCAAATAACATATTTTGGTATCTGTGTACTGGAGTTATAACTAGTTATTATGAGGCGATGTTATGAATATTTAAATAAATCTGTAGTTTTTAGGTCCGTGTGAAGCTAAGGATCTCTAGGGTTTATTCATGTTGTTGTTGTTCTTCTTCTTGTTGTGGGGGTTATTGTTATTGTGAGAACGAAGCTTATTAAAAAATGCTCTTTCTCGGTTATTTCTTAATCTAAACGAGTTATCTTCCACATGCATATACTCTGATCTATCCTCTAGGCCGTAACGGATTTTTTTTTTTTTTTTTTTTTTTAATTTTGTCCCGTGCGTCGTGCTGCACGCCTCGGAGTTAACACGGCCTGTAGTCCGCTTGAACTTGTTGTAGTAGTAAAGACTATCAGGTCTTTTCTAAACTTAAAATATCGTCTAATAGTAGCCAGAATAAGATGATAGAATGCGCCATAATATACTGAGAGGGTTAATACTTTCACTATATTTATCTAAGGTATTTAGGAAGGATTTTTACACTTCAATGAGTTAAAATCTCAACCAACCCCCCAATACCCACAAATTCTTCTTAAGCTGAATAAAATCGCCACATTATAGACAAATACAAATAAGAAAGGTTTCCTCTTATACAGGAAGGGTTAATTATTGAGCCCTCCATTGGGTGAGTGATAGAAAAAGAGACTGGGCATGAAGATAGCACCTTGTTATCCAAGTCCCGCGGGACCTTCCATTATATGGCTTAGTGAGAGAACAAGTGACTGGGTATCAAGATGGCGCCTTGTGATCCAACTCCCCTGGGACCTTCTATTATGAGTGGATTAAAGATAGATAAAGAGATTGGGTATCAAGACTGCACCTCGTGATCCAACTCCCCTGGGACCTTCTATTATAAGTGGATTAGTGATAGATAAAGAGATTGGATATCAAGACTGCACCTTGTGATCCAACTCCCCCGGGACCTTCCATTATAAGTTGATTAGTGATAGATAAAGAGATTGGGTATCAAGACTGCACCTTGTGATCCAACTCCCCGGGGACCTTCCATTATAAGTGGATTAGTGATAGATAAAGAGATTGGGTATCAAGACTGCACCTTGTGATCCAAATCCCCTGGGACCTTCTATTATAAGTGGATTAGTGATAGATAAAGGGATTGGGTATCAACACTGCACCTTGTGATCCAACTCCCCCGGGACCTTCCATTATAAGTGGATTAGTGATAGATAAAGAGATTGGGTATCAAGACTGCACCTTGTGATCCAACTCCCCCGGGACCTTCCATTATAAGTGGATTAGTGATAGATAAAGAGATTGGGTATCAAGACTGCACCTTGTGATCCAACTCCCCCGGGACCTTCAATTATAAGTGGATCAGTGATAGATAAAGAGATTGGGTATCAAGACTGCACCTTGTGATCCAACTCCCCCGGGACCTTCCATTATAAGTGGATTAGTGATAGATAAAGAGATTGGGTATCAAGACTATACCTTGTGATCCAACTCCCCCGGGACCTTCCATTATAAGTGGATTAGTGATAGATAAAGAGATTGGGTGTTAAGACTGCACCTTGTGATCCAACTCTCCGGGGACCTTCTATTATAAGTGGATTAGTGATAGATAAAGAGATTGGGTATCAAGACTGCACCTCGTGATCCAACTCCCCCGGGACCTTCTATTATAAGTGGATTAGTGATAGATATAGAGATTGGGTATCAAGACTGCACCTCGTGATCCAACTCCCCTGGGACCTTCTATTGTTACGACCGGGACTACGAATAAAACAAGGGCACTTAATGATTGGACTAGGAATAGGGCACTATGCAACAACGGTACGCTAGATCCAAACCCTCGAACTTATATGCCGGCGAACAAAAACACCTATACTCTCCAGAGTTAATCTGCGATAGCGGGGTATCCTTAACTGGGCATAAATGTACTCTACTTCCGGCTAACCCACACTGGTATAGCCTGATAACAAACAAGATGCAAGTTACGTTAAAATGCATAAAAAGGAATCTATGGAAAGATCAATTAAATCACTGCAAGGTTTAATACAATAAAAAGATGCTTCAATACAGTTACTCTAAACAACAATAAACTCTTCACTCCTATCTGAAAGAAAGTGAATTATAGTCCTACAGCATAGACCTGGAAACTTCTGAAGAAAGTCTGATGCTCATAAGATGCTCGTATCTTAAACTATATAAAGGCAGGAGGCAGGACACCACACGTGTAAATTGAATACACTAAAAGATAGGACATATAATGTTAACTGACACGAGAATACTATAAATGCGCAACGGTAGCAATGCTCGACACTAAAAGAAGTACTTCCTCATCAACGAAACAGTTTGCTATGGTTGTGCGGCTCAGCAACAACCTAGACTAATAAATATCACCCCGGGTAAACGCAGAAGACCTCAGAGACACCCCAATGTTGCTAGCCAAAGACACGACTGCTGTAGGTTGGTTACTAGGGCAGGAACGTGCAAAATGCCCCTTGTTATGACACTTAAAACAGTCTACTTCACCCTTGGACTTCCCCTGAGGTGGGGAAGGGCCCTGACCTTTCTTAAACGGGACGGTTTTTGGTTTGTGTTCAAAATTAGTATCATTGCTCTTACTTTCGTTATTAAATGTTGCATCACTGACTCGGGGGGGGGGGTGTGGAGTGTTGCGCCCCTTGTTAACTGCATCGGTCCATTGTGCAGACCCGCACCCACGAATGAGCGATAATCTCAGGTCAGCCAACTCGGCTGCCTTTTGTAGAATTTTAGGCTGTTTCTCTTTGAGGTTCAAAGTCAGGTCGCCGCCTGTGCATTTAAAAAATTGCTCTAGAAGGACTAACTGCTCAAGCTCTTCGAACGTCGTCACCTGCTCTGACCTCAGCCAATTTCTCAAAGCATCAGACAGTTCCCGGGCATGTTCTAGAAAAGTGCACTCACGACCCTTCGTAACACCCCGACACTTCAACCTATATGTCTCTGGTTGTAACTCGTACGCCCGCAGAACAGCTTCCTTCAATACCTCATAATCGATGCAAGACTCCAAGGCCAACGCATCATATGCCTTGAGTCCTTTGCCAACCAACCTAGAGGAAACCTTGGGCCATTGGTGCTCCCGGCACTTCTTCTCAAAACGCAGGAAAAACTAGGTGACATCCGACTCGTCAAATGCAGGGACTAACTTAAGAAGGTGCGATAAAGACTGATCAAGACCTCGATTCCCAGAACCGAGACGCTGCCCTGTCAACTCCACCCGAGACTTCTCAAGCTCTATGTCTGCACAGTACTTCGTAGCCTCAAGCTGAAGCTCAGCCTCACGTATGGCCTTTCTCTCCTCAGCCTGAATCCTAAGCTCAGATTCCCGCTGCTGCTGCTGAATCTTAGCCATCTCAAGCTCAGATTCCCGCTGCTGCTTAGCCATCTCAAGCTCAGATTCCTGCTGCTTAGCCATCTTACCCATCTCAAGCTGGAAGATCATATCTGGAGTTAAACCTTGAGGAGGAGGAGATGCAACAATTGGAGAACCACCCAGTGATCCACCCAGGGGCAAACCACGCTGCCAGTGACTATCGGCCTGCGGGAACGTCCTCGGATCCGGTGTTCTTGAGAGCATGATGGGAGTAGAGTGGAGGGGGGGATTGGCCGAAGGTGCCAAAGCACCCACTCCACCCTGTGCACCACGCACCCCGCCCAGCACATATGCCACCAGGTCACTTCTCGTCATGCTGCTAGTGCCAACATGCCCCATGACCGTGGCCAAACACTGGAGACCATACCGATCAATTCCCGACACCCGGTCAACAGTAATAGGCATCTCCAGAAACTTCCTTGCATCCTCCTCACTAGTTACTACTCTAATGTCATCTAACAAACCCAGTTTCTGCACCTCAGAGCCTGCTTCCCGTACTGTGTCCTCACTATGCACTGATCCGTCGTTCGACATAGTGTCCACCGGAAATCCTCAACGTTTATAAAAAAAAGAAGTACCTAAACTCTCATGTAGCACTATTCACTCAAAAATGCTTGAAGACAACTCAAGTGCTATACTACGTTGCCAAAAAAAAAAATCCAACGTGTCCAAAATATTCCTCAAAAACAAATGTCCACTGCCAAACTGTGAGAAATAACAATCGACCCCCAAACGGTGATTACAAAAAAAAATCTCCACAAAAAAATCCTGCAATTATTTCTTTGTTCACTAAATCCTAGACTAAGGTCGCCATTTGTTATGATGACTAAGAGAAGATACTAGGCAAGGTCGCCATTTTTTACGACCGGGACTACGAATAAAACAAGGGCACTTAATGATTGGACTAATAATAGGGCACTATGCAACAACGGTACGCTAGATCCAAACCCTCGAACTTATATGCCGGCCAACAAAAACACCTATACCCTCCAGAGTTAATCTGCGATAGCGGGGTATCCTTAACTGGGCATAAATGTACTCTACTTCAGGCTAACCCACACTGGTATAGCCTGATAACAAACAAGATGCAAGTTACGTTAAAATGCATAAAAAGGAATCTATGGAAAGATCAATTAAATCACTGCAAGGTTTAATACAATAAAAAGATGCTTCAATACAGTTACTCTAAACAACAATAAACTCTTCACTCCTATCTGAAAGAAAGTGAAGTATAGTCCTACAGCATAGACCTGGAAACTTCTGAAGAAAGTCTGATGCTCATAAGATGCTCGTATCTTAAACTATATAAAGGCAGGAGGCAGGACACCACACGTGTAAATTGAATACACTAAAAGATAAGACATATAATGTTAACTGACACGAGAATACTATAAATGCGCAATGGTAGCAATGCTCGACACTAAAAGAAGTACTTCCTCATTAACGAAACAGTCTGCTATGGTTGTGCGGCTCAGCAACAACCTAGACTAATAAATGCTGTAAATAATAATGCGTACATATCAAAGAGCTTATATTAAATACTAACAAGTGTCTACTCGATTAATAATGTCTAGCTGGGATACTCTAGGTAAGGAACTGGGGTTGAGCAAGACAGGCTCGTAGCCTAGCGATGTCCTTAAGACTGCATCCTTTAAGTTACGTTAATTGACTAGGGTGCTCTCTTGATAGATCCAGATCACAAGTATCTGGTTCTATCCTGGCGACCCTCTAAAGACAAGCAAAGAGGCAGCAAAGTGTGGAACTGGTACAGGGCAAAACCCTCAGTCAGCACAATGCTGCACTCGCAAAGGACGCAACCGAAAAGACAACCCAGGCTACCACAGGACCGGTCGAAGTCGTGTAGGTATAAGCAAACCGTACACACATCGGAGATAACGACTACAGTTACCTTATCCCAGTCTAGCATTGAATAAAAGAGCAGAAACACTAAATCAATAATGGAGACACACAAAGTTCTTAACCTATACTAACTAAGAACCCTCAAACCTATTCTAAGTACATGTAAATATCTCTGAGGACGGCGCATGCAATACAATGGGCCGGCTATGGAAACCGTATGCAGAACCCAAGGGGAGTGTTGTGCAGTTAATAAAGGTTAGAGTATGGAAAGAGATAATCGAGTGAGAGAAACAGTGGTAAAGGGGGTGATCGGGAGAGAGTATGCAAGGGGATGTTAGAAGCACGCGCGCCAAGCCTGTCCTGACGAGGACAGCTCCTGGGGACCCTCATGGAGGAGGTTAGTTACATAGGAGCCCGTAAAGGCGCAATGGTCGGCCAATCACGGGCCGAGACGTCACAAGACAGCAGGCGCCACAGGACACAGCCAGACACTACCTTCTCGCTCTGAAAGTCTTTCTCATTCCCTGGCTGGTACTATTATCACTACTGTTGATATAAAATATAACCTGTTATCACAGACAAAAACAAAGACCACCACTGGACTGTCTGTGACAATGCGATTACTAGGAAAGAAAGAACAACATTCTCTGATAACTGTAGCCCATTTCGATGTCCCTGGCGAGTGCTAGTGGCTAACGAGAGGCGATTCTGCCAACGCTGGTAGACGTGACACTATTATAAGTGGATTAGGGATAGATAAATAGATTGGGTATCAAAACTGCACCTTGTGATCCAACTCCCCCGGGACCTTCCATTATAAGTGGATTAGTGATAGATAAAGAGATTGGGTATCAAGACTGCACCTCGTGATCCAACTCCCCTGGGACCTTCTATTATAAGTGGATTAGTGATAGATATAGAGATTGGGTATCAAAATAGCACTTCGTGATCCAACTCCCCCGGGACCTTCCGTTATAAGCGGCTTACAGGAGCTTTATCTAAAGTGTCCTCAGTGTAGCACATAATACCACATGGGTGCCAATCAGGGCAAGTGTTATCTATATTCATCTAATATGATGGGCCGTTTTGGTCCGTCAACATTTTAGCCCACAGCAGTTTTGGGTCTGTGGCCAAGTTAGTCCATAATTGATATGGGCAGGGCAGAGCTAAACCAATGAAATATTGTAAGTAAAATCTACCGTGTAACTTTTATTTCCCACAGCCATTTTGGTTAGTAACAAAATCTTTTGGTCTTTGGCTGATATGGATTGATCAGTTTAAATATGATGGGAAGTTCTGATCTGTGGCCATTTTTGTTCATGGCCATTTTAGTCTGTGGCTGGTTTTGTCCTTGTCCATCCCTGACTGACTTGGCCCATGGCTGATATATGCAGAGCCAAGCAGTGACTATACTCAATCAATATTTTGTTCTGTGACCATTTTTGGCTCTTGGCCATTTTGGTCTGCGGCCGATATGACCAGCGTGTGGAAAATGTATATAAAATCATTGGGTAAATTGACTTTTCTAATTGGTATAATTGGTTTAAATACCATCAGTATACATTTAAAAGAGTAGATTATCATAGACATTTTATATACTTTTTTCATACCCTTATTTTGTTAAGAATTAATATGCCAGCATCTGCAACAGCATGTAGGATAGCAGCCATCTTTGCCGGGCCTGGAACCGTAACCAGCAAACCCAGGAAAACCCTACCAGTATTGCTGGCACCATTGCCCTCTATTATTCCCTTAACAGATACCCTTTCCTTGCTATCACCTTTCCCGGATACCCCAAGGATGAAAGGCAAAAGTCAATATGGGAATACCAAAGCCTCCCCAGGCCACCACCACCATAGAGAATGAAAGAGAATAGTCTCCCTTCTCCAGCCTGTTGGAAAAAATGGGAGCTCCCACTAACTGCCCTACCAATCATTAGGCCTTCACTTGACCCTTCCATCCTAGAAAGACCCAACTCCGTCCCCATCATAAGGACTACTCCAGCCTCCAGCGAGAGGCACAGGAACCAGGTAAAGACCAGTATGTGGAGACTACTCTACAGCTCATCTATAGCTCCAGTGCTTACCCAGGCTGTAGGGCGTTCACTTACCCAGGTGCACCCTAGTTCTACGCTTACCCAGGTTACTGGCACAGTAAGGCTTACCTAAGTTACTGCAACAGTGCTGTTCAACAGGCACACTGCATATTCGCTTGCTGAGGAAGCAGAGTGTAGCAATATATACGTCAAAGTGGCTCCTTCGTCGAGACCACCACCAGCCCAGCATAGACGAAACAAGAACCAGGCGCCATAACCACTATCCCAGACGACCTCCGAGAAGCAATGAAATGGAAGGAGGCAAAAGGACTGGAACCAGGACCTGTCCGAGATGCCTTGAAAATTCTATCTTTCTGAGATAGCGGAGCATTGATTGTACCTTATTCTAATTTATTGTTCTCTTTATTGAGATCCCTATTTACATATTTAAAGTCAACAATTCACACCTCTATCACCTGCCTATATCTGTACGAATATATATGTTCTCAGTATTATAGATCCTCCATTAAAGGTATATATATCTAACTTAGCATCATAAATTATCAACAATACCACTCTAGGACATATTAGCTACCTCCCCATGCTCCCCCTCTCCCTTTCACATCCATGTTTTTCCTTTTTAAGGTTTTACCATATTAATGAATTGCACCTATATGTATCCAATCCAATATTAGTAATTGCCAATTATTAATTAAGTAACCATCAACGTCTATGTTTGCACTCAGTTTGTAACTGATAGATTAAACCTTGTACAACGTGACCATGTACTCTGCCCTAGTTATAGTCCTCCAGTCATATTATGATGCATTGCACCCCTACAAGGCTATTTTTACGGATTCCAGTTATGTGGCTTTTTAAAAGTGTATACTTACGTTGGACTGAGAGGAGCTCGTTGGTCTTCTCGGGACTTCATCTGTAGAACAATAAGAACAATATTAATATCGATCATGTAAGTGGTGTAATGGATAAATTAACAATTATATGGATTTTATACTTATTGCAAATAAATCAAGTACGGTTTCTTTTCTGAATGAAAGTATATACTAGGGTTAACCAGGAAAAAACACAGAGGAAAAAGTTGATGCGAAAACTTGTCGGTGAGCTGCTGATTTTGTATTGTACAGTTGCAGAAAGGAGTTTCTGCTCCCCCTTTACTAGCTCCCTACTCTACCCCCTTACCAAATGTGGCAGAGTTGCAATAGTAGTGCAAGTGTTTATGCATGAATGGATCCTTGCTTTCTAACGACGGACGCACTGCAAACTATTACCACATCTTGCAAACTCAATTATCACTCACGTCCCTCGTTTCAGAAAGGAGACCAATTCATTTACACAGACCAATACTATTACTGCAACGCTGCCACATTTGGTCAATGGGTAGGGTAGGGAAGTAGTAAAGGGGTTGTAAAAACTCTTCCTGCAACTGTAAATAACTGTATAACTCACAATCGAGCTACTATTGTGACCATTTGGGAAGGGTTAGCCAGGGAATAGGTGTCGAGATTTACAGCCCATTTGCTCAAGCCATCTTTGAGTTACAGAGGTCAGAGTTCACGATTTCTGGCATACCTATTTGGAACAGGGTATAAAATAGTATATGCTATATTATCTAGTTATGACTTGATTTACATTATTAACCCCTTCAGCACGATGACGTAATTTCCATCTTATTCTATAGGTAGCGCCAACGAACTTGACAATAATCTTGACCCCTTAACTTATTATAACTCAAAATTATTGAAAGCAATCGGGCTGATATTTCTATCATTTGGGAAGAGTCCATCAGGAAATAAGTGTGGATATTTTATTTTGTATTAATTTCACCACAACACCAAACACCTCCAATGAAATTAATGAAAGCATTAAATGTGATCCACCAGGATTCGAACCCGGGTTATCACACACAGATTTTTAGACACCTTAACCATTACTCCACCAAGACGGTTATAGCCAGTGTGCTTAACACTCCATGAGCGGCTAGGTTAATAACTTCTACTACCTGCCCAGCGGGCAGGTAGTATTTACCCTAAATGAGCTTTATTCCATGCTCTTTCTCATGCATAAAGAAGAGCCAGAGCGTAATACAATTATGTATCCACGAAAGGGCGTTAATTGAGCTTTCCAATGACATCTGAACCATCCTTCTATGATCACGGGTTGTCTTGCAACGATCGTGCAACACGAAGGAAAAATCCCTAAAATACGGTAATTTCCTTACATATTTCCCTGTCTAGGGAGGCAGTGAGTGTGGATGTGTGTGGAGTGGGGCCCAGTCGCGGCGCTGGAGCCATGCCGAACGGTCAGAGCCATCCTACGCTCCTCCCACTGCTCGGACTCTCTCCCAGAGCCAATTATGTGCTCAACATCGCATACGACTTAAGGCGAGCCCCGGTCTTTAGGCAGGTGTTCTCTAGACCGCCTTAAGTCGGGCCCCGCCAAATAAGGGTTAAGGTCCTTTTGAGATACGAAGAGGTCAGGGGTCGAGATAATTGTCAAGTTCGTTGGCGCTACCTATAGTTACCATTAGACGATATTCTTTAGCTTATAATCTACCTCTAAATCTCAAAGGGGCAAATACAATCTCCATAAACCCTAGAATAACATAGGTCCTTCTTAAACTGCATAACATCGCCTAACTTTAGTCAGAATAAAAGGTAAAAAAAGTCATCGTGCTGAAGGGGTTAAGGGGGGTCACCGGCTTTTTTATCTTTTTCTCCTTTTCTCTCTTTCTCTGGTTTGTATCGATTTGGCCCAATTCAGCCAACTATTTTAAGACGTTTATCCCCATCTAGGTGTCGATTTCTTACCGGCGAGCGATAGCGAGCCAGCATTATATGAAGAAATCTGGCTTCGCCGGAGACAAATTTAACCTACTGTCAAAAACAATTAAAAAATATGCTGGCTCGCTACCGCTCACCAGTAAAAAAATTGCCATTTGGATGGGGATAAACGTCCTAAAACAGTAGGCTGAATGGGGCCGAATGGATACAAGTCAAGGAAAAAGAGAAAAGGAGAGAAAGTTAAAACAAAAACGGTGACCCCCTTAAAGGCGCTAGAATAATAATCTGGATTTACGATAAGACTGTCATAGGGAGATGAGGCACCGTAAATGTTCAGAGTTTCCTGGTCATGATTCAGCTGGGGGGTCAGCTGATCTTGCTCCAGCTGGTTTACGGGGAGGTTGTATAATTGACCACTTGCGAGTTTCAGGCTATAAGGAAGTTGATGCCTTAAACATTGATATTTACCCTTTGAAGCTCTGATGCGTTTTATCAGTTTATTTTGGCTATCACTAGGCGATCTTATGCAGCTTAGGAAGTATCAGTGGGTATTAAAAGGGTAAATACTATCTCAATCAACCCATTGACTTCCATATACCGTTACTAATCTGAATACAATCGTCTAATAATAGCCAGAAAACGTAATAAGAAGTGAGTCATCGATCCTCGGAGGGTTAAACAGAAATGCAATAATAAAGTAGATTTCTGATGGATATAAAGTATGGTGAATTGGGTTTTATGTATTAATAAATTTACTACAACCGTATTTTAGCTGGCCATGCTGTTAAATATCGACGCCCAAACTCCAACTTCCTTATAGCCTGAATCTTGCAAGTAGTCAATTAGGGCAGCATGTCTCGAGCACGATGGACAGATAGGCGTAAATACAGTATGTAGAATGTCCTGATATAATTACAACGAGGACTATGATGTACAATAGGAGTATACATATAGTTAACACACACACAGAAAACGTGAAAATATTGAGAGAGAGAGAGAGAGAGAGAGAGAGAGAGTTCCATCCGGCCTGTAATCGCTGTGATCGAGCGAGGGAGCAGAGGTGTCCCCAGGAGAGGTCGGAACAAAGGCAGGAGTTGGTGGTCAATATTACACTCATACAAACAGAGAGAGAGAGAGAGAGAGACAGAGCAGACCTGTAATTGACGTAATAGAACCAGTGAGCTCGGTGTGAGGTCGGGACAAAGGAAAATTTTGGGGGTCAATATTTACGATGTGTGACTGAATCGGTGCCTTCTGACCATTTGGAGTCTACATATATATACTCTTTGAAACGTACGAACCCAAGACGTATGTGAGTGTATGTGTGTGTGTGTGCTCATGGATGTACAACCATGAGCTATAATACCTGCATACCAATTTGAATCTGTATCGAACCCAAGCGAGACAATCTAATGTTTTGTTGTAATCATTAGGCTATCATAGTGCAGTTGGGTATATGTACTGTACATGCTTAGATAAATATCCAGTATTCGAGAATGGATAATATGTCGTAGGCTTGTGCATAAACCTTTAACTATCTTGATGGCGTAATAGTTAGTGCGCGGAATTTTTGGTGTGATTATCCTAGGTTCGAATCCATGGAGTACCACATATATTCATTAGGTTCATTGATTTCATTAATTAGGTATATTTGTAAGTTAATTGGTGGGTTAGTGATAATATGAATATCCCAGAGATTTCACAAATTGGCTTAGAAATTCAAAGATTCAAATGGGTGAGCAGGTATTATGGCTCGTGACTGTACAGTGACCCCTGGGGGTAAGGGAATAGAATAAGCCCCACGTGCCTCTTACGTGTCATAAGAGGCGACTAAAGAGATTGGGTCGGTGGGCTTGCGACCCCCCACCCGTGAAAAATACTTAACCCTTATTTAGCGGGCTAGGCGGTATATTTGACCGTGCCGCACAGCGGGGGGTTTTTACCATAAATGGGGTTGTTTTCGTGCTCTTTTTCATGCATAAACAAGACCCAGAGCGTAATACAAGTATGTATCCCTGAAAGGGCATAAATTGAACTTACCAACAACATCCGAACCATCCTTCTACGATCACTGGTTGTCTTGCAACGATCGTGCAACCGAAGGGAAAAATCGCTAAAATACGGTAATTTCTTTATATAATTACGTATGTAGCGAGGGAGTGAGGGTGGATGTAAGTGGAGTAAATCTCAGTAGGTCCACGGCGGCCGTGGCGAGCGGTCATGAGGTAACCCATGCTCCTCCAGTCACTCGTCTCTCTCTCAGAGCCAATATTGCGCCAAAATTGCACTCGGACTTAAGGCGGGCCCCGTCACATAGTCCAAATTTTTCGATTCGGAGTTAAGTCGGGCCCCGATCTTTAAGGGTTAAGCAACGAAGAGCAAACTAACAGCATTATGTTGATGAACCCCGACACAAAAGAGAGAAAGGTTCTGGAAGTGGTAGTGAATGCCAGGCTGGATGTATGTGGAATGTATGAGACCAAATGGAGGGGTACAGATGTGAGAGAGTGGGAGTGTGGAATGGGTGTGTGTGCTGGAGTGAGTGAGGGAGCAGCGAGAGAAGGTGCATGTTTGTTTGTAAGTAACAAATGAAAGGAGCGTGTAAGAGTCTATGGGTCTGTGGGTTCAAGGATTGTGTGGGTGAGAATGAGAGTAGGAATACAAACGTGGGTGATTGTGTGTGTGTATGCTCCGACAGAGGATAAACTTGTAACCGAGAAAGAGGAGTTCTGGGTGAATGTGGAGGCATGCCTGGATAACTTTGGCAAGAGTGAAAGAATATTTCTGATTGAGGATATGAATGGGAAGGTGGGTGATAGGAAAGTTGATGGAGTGGTGGGAGGGTGGAGTTTACCGTCAGAGGTGAATGGGAATGTTAGTGCACTTGTGGACGTATGTGTGGAGGAGGCTGTGGATAGCCAACACCTTCTTCCGACACAGAATGATATACAGGAACACATGGAAAGTGGTGTGGAGGAGGAAGGATGATACAGTGGTGGAGCGAAAGGCACTGGTTGAATATAATATTATAGGTGTGGATGAACGAATGAAGAATTCTGTGTTGGATGCTAGGGTGTATAGGGGTATTGGGGGGAGGGGGGGGGGTCTGTCTGACCATTATGTAGTAGTAGCTAAAATAAGGATACAAAAGAAGTGAGTGAGGAGAGCTGGAGGGTGGAGAGATTGCAGGAGGAGATCAGGGAAGAGTTCAGGAGAGCAGTAGAAAGACGACTATGTAGGTTTGACCTGGAGGGTATGGAGGAAGTGGAGGAGGTGAGCAAAGTTTTTAAGGAAGAGATATGTGCAGCATGTGAGGAGGTGTGTGGAATAAGGAGAAGAGGGAGGGGAGTGAAGGGTACAGCAAGGTGGACTGAAGAGGTAAAAAATAGCTGTTGAAGACAAGAAGAAAGTGTATAGAGAGTGGTTGGGTAGTAGAGGGAATGAAGAGACAGAAAGGAGCGAGGTCTATCTATCTATCTATTGCCTGACGCCGTGATCCCCGAAGGGGTGGCCACGAACGAACCGCCCCCATGCACCTCTGTCCCCAGTCAGTCGACACCCTTCCTCCCAACCAGCACAGCCTTCATTCATATACTTCCTCACTCCATCCTTCCACATCTCCCTCGGTGCACCTCTCCCTCTCTGTCCTTCCACCTCGCTCTCGTACACCCTCTTAGTCAATCTCTCGCTTTCCATACGTTCCATATGGCTGAACCATCTCAAGTTGTTCCTCTTCATACTTTCCAGCACATCTACCTCCACACCACACCTCCTTCTTACTTCTTTATTAGTCTGTTTATCTCTCCATGTAACTCCGCACGCACTTCTCAAGTAACTCAATTCCACCGCTCTCACTCTTGGTCTGAGTCCCTTCCCGAACGTTCATGCTGCGCTTCCGTAAGTTAGTGTCGGGATTACCACACTGTCATGCAAGGACTTCTTCACTTCCATACTGACCACTCTATTTCTTGTTACTGCTCTCAACGTTCCTACAACCCTCTTCCCCTGTTGCACCCTCTCCCGCACTTCTTCATCCATAGTCCCATCTTCACTCAACACACTGCCCAGATACTTAAAAGAGCTGACAATCTCCATAGCCTGACCATTCAACTTCACCTCACACTCTATGACTTCACCCCTTTCGAAGACCATAACCTTGCTCTTCCCTGCATTTACCTTCAAATTCCGTTTTTCGCACACTGTTCCAAACTCATTTACTAGACCCTGCAACTCCCATTCATTATCGCTCATCAGAACTGTATCATCCGCAAACAGCAATATAGGCAACTTCCACTCATTTCCCTCCCTTTTCAGCGATACACCAACATCCACTGCTCTTCCTAGTATTTCTTTCATGACTCCATCCAGTATACAGTAAACAACCACGGGGACATCACACACCCCTGTTTCAACCCAACACCCAGGTCAAAGAACTCGCTCTGCTCATTCTCCACACGTACTGCCGCCTTTGCACCCTCATACATGCTCTTCACTGCTTTCAGCAACTTGCCATCTACTCCGTATATTCTAAGTACTTTCCACATGCCTTCTCTATCCACTCTGTCATAGGCCTTCTCCAAGTCCATAAAGGCAACATACACCTTTTGTTTCTTCTCCAGATATTTCTCCACAACACAATTCAGGGTAAAAATCTGATCTACACATCCTCTTCCCTTCCTAAAACCTCCCTGCTCGTCGCCTATCAATTTCTCCGTTCTCACTCTCACTCTCTCAATCACTACCCTACTGTACACCTTCCCTACTACACTTAAAAGACATATTCCTCGGTGGTTACCACACACGCCTCTTTCCCCTTTGCCCTTATATAGGGGGACTATTATGCCAGTCTTCCAGTCATCGGGTGCATTCCCCTTCTCCCATGCTAGTTTGCACATTTTCCATACCCCTTCGATCACTATCTCACCACCATACCTCAACATTTCGCCACACACTCCATCTGTTCCTGGTGCTTTCTCAAACTTCACTCTTTTCATGGCTTCCCACACTTCTGACCTCCTGATCCCCACCTCCTCCTCCACTACTTCTCCTCTTCTCCCTCCCATACCCCATCCAACTATGTTTGCTGGCTCTTCATTCCTTACATTTAGCAACTCGTTAAAGTACTCCCTCCATCTTTCGACTCTCTCTTGCTTCTCGGCTAGCATTCTCCCATTCTTATCTTTCACACTCTTACTGTTTCCCTTGCTACCTTCCCTAACTTTCTTGACTTCTTTCCAGAACAGTTTCTTACACTCCCTCCATTTTACACTCGGATTCCTTCCAGCGAGGTACTTGGAGAAAAAAAAGAGTGGTGAAGAGAGTAGTGAAGGAAAGTAAGAGAAGAGTAGATGAGGAATTTGGAAGGAATCTGAGTGTAAAATGGAGGGAGTGTATGAAGCTATTCTGGAAAGAGGTAAAGAAAGTTAGGGTAGGTAGCAAGGGAAATAGTAAGAGTGTGAAAGATAAGAATGGGCGAGTGATAGCCGAGTAGCAAGAGAGAGTCGAAAGATGGAGGAAATACTTCAACGAATTGTTGAATGTAAGGAATGAAGTGCCAGCAAACATAGTTGGATGGGGTATGGGAGGGAGAAGAAGAGAAGTAGTGGAGGAGGAGGTGGAGATCAGGAGGTCAGAAGTGTGTGAAGGCATGAAAAGAGTGAAGATGGGGAAAGCATCAGGAATAGATGAAATGTGGGGGGAAATGCTGAGGTACAGTGGTGAGATAGTGATTGAATGGGTATGGAAGGTATGGAATATGTGTAAACTAGCATGGGAGAAGGGGAGTGCACCTGATGACTGGAAGACAGGCATAATAGTCCCCCTGTATAAGGGTAAAGGGGAAAGAGGAGTGTGTGGTAACCACCAGGGAATATGTCTTATAAGCGTAGTAGGGAAGGTAAACAGTAGGGTAGTGATTGAGAGAGTGAGAGAGAGAGAGAAAGGAGAAATGGATAGGTGACGAGCAGGGCGGGTTTAGGAAGGGAAGAGGTTGTGTAGATCAGATTTTTGCCCTGAAATGTGTTGTGGAGAAACATCTGGACAAGCAACAAAAGTTGTATGTTGCCTTTATGGAATTGGAGAAGGCCAATGACAGAGTGGATAGAGAAGATAATTATGTGGAAAGTACTGAGCATATATGAAGTAGATGGCAAATTGCTAAGAGCAGTGAAGAGCATGCTAGAGGGTGCAAATGCGTCAGTACGTATGGAGTATGAAAAGAGCAAGTGCTTTGATAAGAATGTTGGGTTGAAACAAGGGTATGTGATGTCCCTATGGTTGTTCAATATATATATGGATG
Source organism: Paralithodes platypus (assembly GCA_032716605.1). Lineage (NCBI taxonomy): Eukaryota > Metazoa > Arthropoda > Malacostraca > Decapoda > Lithodidae > Paralithodes > Paralithodes platypus. The sequence continues at coordinate 17,533,958 of CM064493.1, read as the reverse complement.
GAGTCATGAAAGAAATACAGTACAAGGAGGAGCATTGGATGTTGGTGTACCGCTGATAAGGGGGGGAAACAAGTTGAAGCTACCTGTAATGCTGTTTGCCGATGATACAGTTCTGATGAGCAATAGTAAATGGGAGTTGCAGGGTCTGGTAAATATGCTTGGAACAGCGTGTGAAAAACTGAATATGAAGGTAAATGCGGGGAAGAGGAAGATTGTGGTCTTTGAAAGGGGTGAAGCCACAGAGTGTGAGGTGAAGTTGAACTGTCAGGATATGGATAATGTCAGGTCATTTAAGTATTTGGGCAGTGTGTTGAGTAAAGATGGGAGTATGGATGAAGAAGTGCGAGAGAGGGTGCAACAGGGGAAGATGGTTGTAGAAACGCTGAAAGCAGTAACAAGAAATAGGGTGGTGAGTATGGAAGTAAAGAAGTCCTTGTATGACGTGTGGTAATCTCGACATTGAATTACAGGAGCAAAGCATGGACTTAGACCAAGAGTGAGAGGGGTGGAAATGAGTTACTTGAGAAGTGCGTGCAGAGTTACATGGAGGGATAGACAGACGAATGAGGAAGTAAGAGAGACGTGTGGTGTGGATGTAGATGTGCTGGAAAGTGTGAAAAGGAACACCTTGGGATAGTTCGGCCATATAGAACATATGGAAAGCGAGAGAATGACTAGAGAGTGTACGAGAACGAGGTGGAAGTACAGAAAGGAGAGGTAGACCAAATGAGAGGTGGAAGGATGGAGTGAAGAAGTATATGAGTGAAAGCGGTGCTGGATGGGAGGAGGGACAGAGGTGCATGTGGGCGTTTCATTCATGGCCACCCCTTCGGGGATCACGGCGTCCGGCAATAGATAGTATTTACCCGATGAATCTTAGAGGTAACTTATAAACTATGGATAATCGTTTAATGGTAACCAGAATATGATAGAAATTGCGTCATGGTGCTGAAGGGGTTAAAGCAAATAGACTCAACTTTGCTTACCCTGTCTCTAGCCCTGGGTGTCAGCATAGTGCCATCGATAGCAAAAGGGGCCTCCAAAACAGCTGGTACGTAGTAATCTGAAAGGATTACCATTTGTTAAAGAGAGACATATTGGTTATCTATTTATTATTATGATTTTGTTATTACTATTATTATTATTATTATTATTGATATACAGTATATATATATATATATATATATATATATATATATATATATAGTTTCCTTCCTCAAACTTTAAGAAATACCCCCAAGACCCTCCTTCGAAATACATTTGTGAATATTTTGGCAGAAAATGCCTTGACCGAAGGCCGGCTCCTCCTAAATTGCAGGCTCGCCAGAAATATAATTTTGACACCTCAATGGCACGAAAGGTCTTAAAATAGACAAAGATATGGGCGAAAGGTCTTAACATGGCCAAACTAATGGGATGAATGTCTTAAAATTTTGAAACTAATGGGGCTAAACATGATGGAAAAGGAAGTCCAGCAAAAACAAAAACCTCCCCTTAACCCACTGAGCCCCAGCGACGCAAACAGTACGTCGGCAATGTATGTAACGCTGAGCCCCACGACGCATAAGTTGTGTCGGGGTTTAATTACTCCGGTCCTATGGCACCTAGAGGGCTCAGATTTGTATGGGAACTGTGTAAGTATCCCACGCAACCATGCCGATGGTTGAAAACTCTCAAAGTCCAACCGCGTGCGCGTGAGTGCGCAAAAACTTGGTTTTTGGGTGTTTTTGCCTTCAATTTTTTACTCTTGTAAAATCGACTTTCGGGGGCTCCATAGGACCCCTTTTTGACCTTTTTGATCGTTTTTTTGGGGGCGGTCCTTCATTCCTAACCCATTCGCTATTGTTTCTGGATTTTTTTTTTTCAAAACCTGCTGGTCCCTGGTGGTACATTTATTTATAACTAGCTGGGGCTCAGTGGGTTAACTGTGTTTCAGATATTGAGTCATATTATCTGATAATAGATAAAATGTGAGATAAATAATCGTCGTCGGAATTAGGCCTAGGCCTAGAGGATTACTACGCGTTTTTGACCGGTATATTCTGGCTATTATTAGACGATTTTATTCAGATTAGGAAGGGTATATGGTTGATGGGACCAGTCTTCACTCATTTAAATCCCACAGATCCTTCCTAAGATCCTCCAATAAAAGCCAGAATAAGCGGTCAAAACGCAACATTATATAATTGTATCAACATGTCGTAATAGTGTTGGGGAAGCACACACAGAAGCATGAAGTGTGTGTTTCTTTAACCCCTTCTGTACCGGTGACGTCCTTTTAACTCTATTCTGGCTACTATTAGACGATTTTAGTCAGTTTCAAAAGGGCCTCCAGCTACTAAAAGGCTTCAAACTATCTCACTTAGCCATTTTTACTACCACACATCCTTCTTAAGCTGCAAAAAATCCTCGAAATATAGCTAGAAGAAAATGAAAAAAGACTTCGCAGTACAGAAGGGGTTAAGGGAGCCCAGACGGTATTGTGCAGCATAATTTTCTGGTTCGGCTCAATGTTTTAAGGAAGGGGTTTAGTTTGCTCTCTAAACTTCCATCAAGATTAAAAGAACACCCACAAGACCCCCCTTCGATATAAATTTGTAAATTTTTCGGTAGAAAAATGTCCCGGTCAAAGGCCGGTTACTTCTATAATTACAGGCTCGCTATCGCTCGCCAGGAAAAACATTAACTAAATGGCACGAAAGATAGTTGAGGAAATTTACAGCCCATTTTGCGAGCTAATATTTTCCTCATTTAGGAAGGGTCAGCCAGGGAATCGGTGTGGATATTTACAGCCCATTTGCTCTAGCCCCTTTTGAGTTACAGAGGTTAGGCGTTACGGTCTCTGGCCTACATATAATGAATGACTCTTTTCACTTTTTGGGCGATTTTTGCATGTATTCATTATTTTTCTAGTTTCCTCCCTAGACCTCCATCAAATTAAAAAAAAAAAAACATCCATTAGATCCCCCTTCTAGATTAATTTGTATATTTTTCGGTAGAAAAATTTTCCGGCCTTCGGCCGGTTCTTCCAAAATTACAGGCTCACTATCGTTCGCCAGGGAAAAAATCGACACCTAAATAGCACGAAAGGTCTAAATATTGATGAAGCAATGGGGCGAAAGGTCCTAAAATCGACTAACTAATGGGGCAAACATCTTAACATCTGAAAACTAATGGTGCTAAACACGAGGGAGAAGGGGGACCAGAAAAACGGCCCAGGTCCCCTAAATGGTGTATACTCGGAACCCATATAGTCTTCAGTCCACTCCTAAGTAAGTATTCCAGGACTTCCTATTTCTACATATGGAAGTAATAATAATCTCTGAAGCGAATCTATAAATATAATTGTCTATACATCTACTACAAAACTATTAACCCGTTCAGTACCAGGGACGTCCTTTTCATCATATTCTGGTAACTATTAAACGATTTTATTCAGTTTAATAAAGACGTCTAGCAATACTAAGACTTCAAACTATCTCAACCAACCTTTTTAACTCAGACAGATCCTTCCTAAGCTGCACAATATCGTATAAATACAACTCGAAAATAATATAACACACGTCGCTGGTACTCAAAGGGTTAATACTATTTATTAAAAAGCAACCTATATTCAAAGATCAATCCAGATAGTTATAATTGCATAAACAAATATAGTATGTCCACAAGTTAAGGGGCGACAGACCGGTTTTCTGGACCCCCTTCTCCCTAATGTTTAGCCCCGCTAGTTTTGAGATTATAAGACGTTTGGCCCATTAGTTTGGCGATTTTAACCCATTTCGCCCCATTTCGTTGTCAATTTTAAGACGTTTCGTACCATTTAAGTGTCGATTACTTCCTGGCGAGCGATAGCAAGCCTGCAATTTCAGAGGAATCGGCCTTCGGCCGGGACATTTTCCTACCGAAAAATTTACAAATTTATCTTGAAGGGGGATCTAGGAGGTGTTTTTCTAAGCTTGATGGAGGTCTAGGGAGGAAACTAAAAAAAATATATGAATACATTAATGAATAGACCAAACAAACGGTCAGCCTCCCCTTAAGTAGTGTAGCAACTGACCTGGGTGTAGGGTGTGGTAGAGGTGATGTCTCTCCTGCAGCTCCCTGGCTTCGTCCCTCCACTCCTTCAAACCACCAGCACTCCTGAGGCAGAAACACAGGTATCTTATCATATCAATTGAGGGGGGATGGTTCACTTTTTGGGCGATTTTTGCATGTATTCGTTATTTGTCTAGTTTCCTCCCTAGACCTTCATCACATTTAAAAAAAAAAAATCCATTAGATCCCCCTTCTAGATTAATTTGTACATTTTTCGGTAGAAAAATGTCCCGGCCGAAGGCCGGTTCTTCCAACATTACAGGCTCACTATCGTTCGCCAGGGAAAAAATCGACACCTAAATAGCACGAAAGGTCTAAATATTGACGACGAAATGGGGCGAAAGGTCTTAAAATCGTCAAATTAATAGGGCAAACATCTTAACATCTGAAAACTAATGGGGCTAAACATGAGGGAGAAAGTGGTCCAGAAAACCGGCCTATGTCTCCTTAACCCTTTCAAAATACGAGGACGCCTTTCTACCTTTTCATCTGGCTACTAGTAATAGTCAGATCTTTTATAAAACACAATGTCTCTCCTTTAAGATTCAATAGCGCTTTAATAACCAGCAGAAGCCATTAACCCATCCCCTTGCTCAAGGGAGACAGTAACCAACCAGGGTTTAGTGGAAAAACCTTCTCGGCTCAACCCTTGAGTAGAAGTCTAGACGCTGGCTGGTCCATAGACTGGGTTGTAGTCGATTTGAATAGGATGTGGAAGGCATTGTGGGACCTTAAGGGTTTATTATTTGTTATTTCTATGTGTATGAAGGAGAAAAAAGGCAAAGCCGCCTGTAACAAGTGTCTCCCCCAAAAGTTGAAAGACTGACAGAGCCAAAATCAAGGTACATTATAGGTAATTTAGCTGTTTTTGGAAGACGTCTAGTTTGCTTGTTGAGTGTAGTGAAATGAATAGGAGGAGGAGGTGTTTGTGAGAGTTAGATGAATTACTCGCTGTGTAGGTGAGGCACAAATAGAAACAGTGGAGGAAGACAAGACATGAGACAAGAATTCCAGCGACTCCTTATCATATACCTATGTGGCCTCCCCTGGGTACTGCCCTGCTCGATTGGTGACTACAATCTCCCTATTCGGACTTTACTCTTTTAATTCCCAGCGGGCCTTCCAGAACTGAATAAAATCGTCTAGTGACAACCAGAATAAACCATTAAAACGCATCATAATCCTCAAGGGGTAGACTAACACAGGCTGATAGCAACTTGGTTAGGGAGGAACCACGATACAATTCTCTCCATCGCTATGGCCGAAAAAAACTTTAGGATAATGGTGGATTCGAACCCTCACCCCGGTCCCCTGGGGTCAGCACGAAACACAGGACCTTAAAAACCACTAGAGTGACGAGACCATAGCGACCCGTGTGTGTGTGTGTGCGTACTGTGTGTGTGTGTGCTACTATCATAAACATATATATATTTTTTTTATGACCCAAGTAAACACTTGCGAGTTTCGGGCAATAAGTAATTTAATCATTAAACCTAATTATTTAGCATGTGATCAAGCCAAACTTAGTTCCTAGTACAGACAATGTTTTAAACTCTCCCCCCCCCTCTCTCTCTCTTTATATATATACATATATATATATATATATATATATATATATATATATACTGTATATACACACATATATACAGATATATATATATATATATATATATATATATATATATATCACTATTCTACCGCTATTATAATAATCAGTGTTCCTCAGAGCTCTCTCAGTGTATACCACCCCCTCTTCGTAGAGCACGTAGCACTCTACGTCCAACACAATCCTACCCCTACTCTGTGCAACTCTCCAACCCAAGAGTGTAACGTTATTCTCAATCTTTCTTCTATTCAACAGCTGAGCTCTGGACCTCTCTCCCATAATCAGTCTTTCCCTCTTCTTATGACTTAAATTGCTTCAAACTCCGTGTGTCCAGGTATTTTGGCTCGAACGTCCCTTGATTGTGACCCTGTCACCCTTTCAACACTGGGGGAGGCACTCGTCACAGGCAGTTCTGCCTTTTGCCTCCCTCACTTACATAGACGAAAAAAAAAAAAAAAAAAATATATATATATATATATATATATATATACAGTATATACTGTATATAATTTATATGGTATTATATACCGTATATATATATATATATATATATATATACGGTATATATATATATATATATATATATATATATATATATATATATATAAGTATATAATATATATATATATATACTGTATATATATATATATATATATATATATTATGTACTGTATACTGTATATGACTTATGAAACGGAATTCTGCTCACGAAACCTTCCCTTTCAAATGCAATCAAGTCATAAAAAGAAATAGAAAACAAAATAACTCCCTCGCACTTCCGAGATAATCATAACCACTTTCCCTTCCAAAATCATGTCCTTCGTCCATGAAATCAATTTTGGCCCTTGCTCTATACTCAATTCCTTATAATTAGGCCAACAATCTTAACTACTAACCCCTATAACTAAAAAACTATTAGAGAAATCGAGCTAATATTTGTACCGTTTAAAAAGAGTTCATCAAGGCATAATATGTTTGTAGAATTACAAGCTAAATCTGTTCTTCGACTCGCCAAGCACTCTTTCATCAATATTAAATTCACTGAACTATCCAACTCTAGCTCTTCCCAAGCTTTATGGCATCTAGCCAAAAACCTCTCCAACAATTGTTCTTTGTCTTTTCCTCCTCTTTTCCATTCTGACGGCACTACCGTCACTTCTTCCTCTGACAAAGCTGTATTCTTCGCCCAAACTTTCTCTAGAAACTCCACCTTGGATGATTCCGGTGCTATTCCTCCCTCTCCACCCCCCTCTCCTACTTATGCCTAATATCCTAATCTCTTCTAAAGATGTACTTTCTACCCTCTCTGGGCTTAATACTAAGAAGGCTTATGGTCCGGATGGTGTTCCTCCTGTTGTACTAAAAAAACTGCTTCCCTGCTGACTCACTGCCTAGGCAAACTCTTCAGTCTCTGCCTCTCCTCTAACATCTTCCCTTCTTGCTGGAAGTTTGCTCTCATTCAACCTGTCCCAAAGAAAGGTGACCGCTCTCAATCCTCCAACTATCGTCCATTTGCTCTCATTCATGCATCTCTAAAGTTTTTGAAAATATTCTTAAGTATCTCTCTTCTCATAATCTACTCTCAGATCGCCAGTATGGATTCCTTAGGTGTCGTTCTACTTGTGATCTTCTTTCATATCTTACTAACTCTTGGTCATCCTCCTTTCAGGACTTCAGTGAAACCTTTTCTATTGCGCTAGACATATCGAAGGCCTTTGATAGACAGTGGCTATGATTGTGCAATGATCAACAGCATGAGAAGGACCTCTACTAATCAAGAGTGCAAAATATATCTTAATTATATTTTTTACTCACAAAGATTTTCTCTTATTCTTAATATAATCGTCTTGAAATAGCCATAATCAAATTAAAATGTGCGTTATTGTATACTGAAAGGGTTAAGGCAGCAATTGCAAAACTGTTGCCTTATTCTCCCGATAGATGGTTCTACGCTACATCGCATCCACGTCAGCCTATAATTATGGTTTCTTGGAATTATGAAATTGTGGTTTAGGATGTACCTTATCCCAGACATATAATTCTCCCCAATGACACCTTGTTCCATTTTTTTTTTTAGAAGGCAAAATAGAGGTATAGAGAGTGTACACACTAGCCTACCCTTACCTTACATAATGAATTTAAACTCATTAGGCAAAATGAGAATAAAAGTCTATTTCAGAATGTCTACGAACCCAAGAACCTTGCTGTACATGATCCTCGTTTGGGAGAATCTACTTCTTAGTTAATTGTCCAAACCTATATGTCCAAACCTATATGTCCAAACCTATATGTCCAAACCTATATGTCCAAACCTATATGTCCAAACCTATATGTCCAAACCTATATGTCCAAACCTATATGTCCAAACCTATATGTCCAAACCTATATGTCCAAACCTATATGTCCAAACCTATATGTCCAAACCTATATGTCCAAACCTATATGTCCAAACCTATATGTCCAAACCTATATGTCCAAACCTATATGTCCAAACCTATATGTCCAAACCTATATGTCCAAACCTATATGTCCAAACCTAAGGGTGAGGGCTCCTGCCGGAGCGGCAGGGGCCCTCACCCTTCCATAGGGGTTCCACCTTATAGCATTTTTGGCCAAACTTGTAGCCTCACAATAAGGAGAGACTGGCCGTTTGTTTGGTCTATTAATTAATCAATTTATATAATTGTTTTAGTTTCCTCCCTAGACCTCCATCAAGCTTAGAAAAACACCCCCTAGACCCCCCTTCAAGAAAAATTTGTAAATTTTTCGGTAGAAAAATGTCCCGGCCGAAGGCCGATTCCCCTTAAAATTGCAGGCTCGCTATCGCTTGCCAGGAAAAAATCGACACCTAAATGGCACGAAAGGTCTTAAAATTGACAACGAAATGGGGCAAAAGGTGTTAAAATCACCAAACTAATGGGCCGAATATCTTATAATCTCAAAACTAGTGGGGCTAAACATTAGGGAGAAGGAGGTCCAGACAATGGTCTACCTCCCCTTAAGGGTGATTCCCTTTTCTAGGGGGACCACCCCTAGAGGAGGGGGTCACAATTTCTAGACTCGTCATGATGAAGAGATTATCGTTATACACTTCTCTCACTTCGTGGTAGGGATGTATAAAGCCAGAGTCACTCGAGCCCTTTTTCAAGCAATTTTTACGGGCAATTATGGTCTGGAAGCTTACAAAATTGCACATCATCAGAATTTAGCCGCCTAACATAATCTACCTTCAGTCTAGTTACCGATACCCGTGCGAAAATGTCCCGAAATAATAAGAGAAAAAACTTGCTCATGGAAAATTGACGGTAAAAGCGCTCGTGTGACAGCGGCTTAACACATCGTAAGGAAAGGGTTACAACTATGATACTCGTATTATTTATATGACCTGTAAAGCCAGTATCACACGAGAGCTTTTATAGTAAACATTCGATGAACAAAATTTTTCTGGCAACATTTCTGGAATATATTGCACTGGTATCGGAAACTAGATTGGTGATAGATGAATTTAAGTGACCGAAATATTCTAAATGTTGACCTCACAAGCTGCCAGACCAGTGTTGAGGGAAAACGCGCTGCTCGTGTGATACCGCCTTAAATCATATGGGCAATACAAAATCGTGGCCGTGTTGTAAATGATACAGCTAAGTTTTAGTAAGTTTGCAACAACATTCTCTTTAGGCCTAATACCATTTTATCCACCACTACCACTTTATCCAGCACTACCACTTTATCTAACACTACCACTTTATCTCACACTGCCACTTTATCCACCTCTACTACTGTATCTACCACTACCACTTTATCCAGCCTAACCACTTTATCTACTATTACAACTTTATCCACAACTACCACTTTATCCACCACTACTACTTTATTTACCACTATCACTTTAGCCACCACTATCACTTTATCCACCACTATCACTTTATCCACCACTACCACTTTATCTACCACTGTCACTTAATCCACAACTACCACTTTATCCACCACTACCACTGTTCCGGTGTTCCTCAGGGTTCTGTCCTATCTCCTATTCTCTTTCTAATTTTCATAAATTATCTTCTCAACTGTACATCTAGTCCCATCCATTCATATGCAGACGACTCTACTTTACACCACTCAATTAGTTTTTCAGAACGCCCCAGCCAGCAGTCCCTCAAAAGTAAACGTAATGAAGCCATAAAATGCTTATCTTCTGATCTAGCTACTATTTCCAATTGGGGTAGAGAAAACCTGGTTACATTTAATGCTTCCAAAACTCAATTTATCCACCTTACTACCCGTCAGGAACCTCCAAAGGACTATCCCTTATTCTTCAACAATACAAAAATCAACCCTTCATCTTCCCTCAATGTTCTAGGTGTCTCTTTTTCTTCTGCTCTCACTTGGAAAGATCATATTACCAGTCTCGCTAAGGCAGCCTCCTAGAAGCTGGGTGTGCTCAACCGCCTCAAGGGGTTCTTTACCCCTGCTCAGCTACTTGCTCTGTACAGGGGCACAGTGCGTCCTTGTATGGAGTATTGTTCACATGTGTGGGGAGGAACCTCTCACACCGCACTCCTAGATAAAGTAGAAAGGAAAGCTTTTCGTATCATTAACTCCCGTCCACTCACCAATTCTCTGCAATCTCTTTCTCTTCGCCGCAATGTTGCATCTCTCTCACTATTCTATCGCTACTACAATAATCATTGTTCCTCGGAGCTTTCCCAGTGTATACCACCTCCTCTACATAGGGTACGTAGTACCCACCTTGCAACACAATCCCACCCCTACTCTGTGCAACTCTCCAACCCAAGAGTGAAACGCTATTCTCAGACTTTCTTCTATTCAACTGCTGAGCTCTGGAACTCTCTCCCAGAATCAGTCTTTCCCTCTCCTATGACTTAAATTGCTTCAAACTCCGTGTGTCCAGGCATTTTAGCTCGAATGTCCCTTGATTTCGGCCCTGTCACTCTTTGGAATCTGGGGGAGGCACTCGCTGCAGGCAGTTATGCCTTTTGTCTCCCTCATTCACATAGAAAAAAATAAAATAAAAATCTACTACTACCACTTTATCCACCACTACCACTTTATCTAACACTATATCTGTAATGCCCTCGAAAATATCCCGCAACCCCAATAATATACTACCCAAGTTGACGTCAGGTATAGTGTAAAATAGTCGTTGATGGGAAGTCCAATAAACTCATCACGTGAATCACCACGAGACTATCACCTGGTTCTTACAAATCGGACTAAGGTTACTATACTTTTGTACGTCTGTGGTAGTACAGTGGGTTAGCGCGCGGGCCTGGTTGACCTATGATGGCCATGGTCACTAACCAGGGTTCGAACCCCACCCAAGGCATCTCAAAACCTGTGGGTTTTTAGGAGGGTTAAACTCCCTTCAGAGGTTCGAGCCCCGCTCCAGGCACCAAGAAAGGTTGACCCTAAGTGGGCCTGAGGAGTTTTCAGGAGACCATGAATTCCCTTCACACCCAGCATTTCATTGGTGGCAGCGGTGGGATGTTTGTGGTTATTCTTCAGTGATGGAGGATGCGAGGTGGGGGAGAGTTTAGGATGAGGTGTTTTGCTGTGTAAAATGGTGGGGTAGTTGAGAGTGGACGGAGTTGGTGCTGGTTTCTTTTGATTTCTGTGGTTGGGATATGATGAATGGAATGGGCGGATTGAACATATGTACTGGGATGTGGAAGTTTGAGATGCAGAGGAAGGAAATTGTTTAGAGGTTGAGGAGGGGTGGTATGAGGCAGAGGGATGGAAGCGTGTTCTTTTATGTGAGGAAAAATGTGAGGGGGGTGGTGGAGTGGTGTCGCGGAGTGACGCCATGTACAGTGGTGGAGGAGAGGGAGGATGAGCTTTGTTCTGATTCTTTCTGGGTGGGCGTGAAAAACGTGCAGCTGATTTCTGAGTGGGGGAATTTTTGATGATCGCTAGGGTGTTGGTTTTGGGTTGTATCCCTAAGTCTTTCCCCAATACCCTCAACCCCCACCAGCTTACACGAAGTAACCTCGAGTTTTTCCCCACCTTCCGCACCTAACCTCACTCCACACCCTATCCACCAGGCTCCCTCTGCCAAATCCATTCCACCCTTGCCAGAAATTACCAACAAACCACACTCCACCTTCTATACCTCCACAGACTCACCAGACACACACACACAAACATCCCACCGCTGCCACCAATGAAATGCTGGGTGTGAAGGGAATTCATGGTCTCCTGAAAACTCCCCAGGCCCACTTAGGGTCAACCTTTCTTGGTGCCTGGTGCGGGGCTCGAACCTCTGAAGGGAGTTTAACCCTCCTAAAAACCCACAGGTTTTGAGATGCCTTGGGTGGGGTTCGAGCCCTGGTTAGTGACCATGGCCATCATAGGTCAAGCAGGCCCGCGCGCTAACCCACTGTACTACCACGGACGTACAAAAGTATAGTAACCTTAGTCCGATTTGTAAGAACCAGGTGATAGTCTCGTGGTGATTCACGTGATGAGTTTATTGGACTTCCCATCAACGATAATGTAATGCCCTCGAAAATATCCCGCAACCCCAATAATGTACTACCCGAGTTGACGTCAGGTATAGTGTAAAATAGTCGTTGATGGGAAGTCCAATAAACTCATTACGTGAATCACCACGAGACTATCACCTGGTTCTTACAAATCGGACTAAGGTTACTATACTTTTGTTCGTCCGTGGTAGTACAGTGGGTTAGCGCGCGGGCCTGGTTGACCTATGATGGCCATGGTCACTAACCAGGGTTCGAACCCCACCCAAGGTATCTCAAAACCTGTGGGTTTTTAGGAGGGTTAAACTCCCTTCAGAGGTTCGAGCCCTGCGCCAGGCACCAAGAAAGGTTGACCCTAAGTTGGCCTGGGGAGTTTTCAGGAGACCATGAATTCCCTTCACACCCAGCATTTCATTCATCATATCCCAACCATAGAAATCAAAAGAAACCAGCACCAACTCCGTCCACTCTCAACCACCCCACCATTTTACACAGCAAAACACCTCATCCTAAACGCTCCCCCACCTCGCATCTTCCATCATTGAAGAATAACCACAAACATCCCACCGCTGCCACCAATGAAATGCTGGGTGTGAAGGGAATTCATGGTCTCCTGAAAACTCCCCAGGCCCACTTAGGGTCAACCTTTCTTGGTGCCTGGCGCGGAGCTCGAACCTCTGAAGGGAGTTTAACCCTCCTAAAAACCCACAGGTTTTGAGATGCCTTGGGTGGGGTTCGAACCCTGGTTAGTGACCATGGCCATCATAGGTCAACCAGGCCCGCGCGCTAACCCACTGTACTACCACGGACGTACAAAAGTATAGTAACCTTAGTCCGATTTGTAAGAACCAGGTGATAGTCTCGTGGTGATTCACGTGATGAGTTTATTGGACTTCCCATCAACGACTATTTTACACTATACCTGACGTCAATTCGGGTAGTACATTATTGGGGTTGCGGGATATTTTCGAGGGCATTACAATATCTACTACTACCATTTTATCCACCACTGCCACTTTATCTATCACTTTATCCAGCCTAACCACTATATCTACTACAACCATGTACTTTATCCACCAGTACCACTTTATCTACCACTACCAGTCCCGTCTGGGCCCAGTCCCATCTGGGCCCAATCCCGTCTGGGCCCAATCCCATCTGGGCCCAGTTCCGTATGGGCCCAATTCCATATGGGCCCAATCCCGTATGGGCCCAGTTCCGTATGGGCCCAATTCCATATGGGCCAATTCCATATGGGCCAAATCCTGCCTGGGCCCATCCGTATGGGCCCAATCCCGTCTGGGCCCAGTCAAGTCTGGGCTTAATTTCGTATCGGCCCAATCCCGTCTAGGCCCAATCCTGTCTGGGCCCAATCCCGTCTGGGCCCAATCCCGTCTGGGCCCAGTCCCGTGGGCCCAATTACGTGGGCCCAATCCCGTAGCCACCATCGGAACAGTATACAAGTATTATCTACTGTAGCTACCCATAACAAATAATCGTTTTTTATGAGTGGTTGTCAAAGAAAATGTTATATTATAGGTAACTCCATTATTTCATATGGATTTCTAGTGGTATTATACAGTATTTAATTATTTCTAGTAATTGTTCATATTTTACATGCTGGAGGACAGATATGTAGTAAATTGAATTTATTTATTGAGAATACCACATATTCAAAACAAAGGGACACTAGTTTTTCATTCAGTAATGATAGTGGACAAGATAGGCAATATCGCTTCACATTTCCTCAAAGAGCCTCACTCTTTGCAACGAAGTCAGCCTATGTGGACGTCTGCAAAAAACTCTTGAGTATAACAGTGATCAAAATAGTTCCTGAGTGAAATCGGTAATATGACTTCTGTAAAGCAAGAATATATGGAGTCAGTAAAAGGTTATTTGGAATTTCGCTATAAACTAACTGGAATTAAAGTTAATTTTGTCCTTACCGACAACTTTTATGTCGGTTATAAAGAATATTGTGCTCAAAATTAGTTGGCTACAGGCTCGAGAGTTAATGTTGTAAGAATAATCTCCAAATTGGGAGATCAAGCTAAAACCTGCATAAGGAGTAGGCCTACTGCATCCAGCCAAAAATGTTCTCACGGGAAAAAATTGTCCCTAGAAGTAATTACGGCCAAAAATAACAAAGTCTTTCCAGCTCCAACCAAGAAAACAAGAAAACCAAAATCAAAGGGGCCTTCTAAGTACAGTATCCGGAAGAACGCTATTAAAAATATAAAAAAGAACTTTCAAGTCTTTTTATATAACAAATATGAAATATCCTTTTTACCATTCGATCGCATTCATGTTGAAGAACTTCATGAAAGTTACAAAAAGTATTGTCTAGAAAACAATTTACTGGTAGGTTCGAAGATTCATATTGGACGCATTTTGGGAAAAATGGGCATACGGGCGGACACTAGAGTAAACAGCTCTCTCGGACATGGCCCAAAATATCTGTACACAGGTCTGAGGACAATTAAAAATAGTTATTTGTCGGAATTGTGTTCGGGATCAATGATCGACCTCAAGTACTTCGCGTCATCTATAGATTTTGTGAAGACAAATGAGGATGTCTCTCAGGACGATGAAGGAGAAATGTTGTCGGAGCCTGCTGCGTTCTATGAATGTTTCGATTGGAATTTTGTATCCTGGCTAGAGCAGCACAGGGGATTGGTCTAGAGTTGGAAGTTTATCATTTTGTGAAACATTATTTCATTGTTCTTGTAACAATGATTAGACTATTATAATACACTTACACTGTAAATAAGCAGGGGTATAAAGATGGTATGAAAACGTTATATCAGGCATTGGATATATTGAAAGTTATTTTCTTTTTTATACTTATACTAAATGTTTTTTTTATTACCAATATACTGTATCTGTATAAGGGTATATTATTATGGACACTTTAATAACACTTTTCACATCAAGTATTTATGTTGATGTTTTTGTTTATTTACTAGCCAAGGCTTCTCCAGAGCCCTTTCAAAGTATATATATATAATAACACATAGACCCCCCCTTACAAGCTATAGCCCATATCTAGCCATCGATCAACCGAATCGGACATGATATTGCGGACATTTAACTCTTACAGTAGGCCTACCAGCGACGTCTTTTCAATTTTTCTCTAGCCAAATTTAGACGATTTTGTGCAGCTTAGGAGGGATCTATGGTAGTTACAAGGATTAATCAATTATAGTCTGCAGCCTTATAATGTAAGACGATCGCCCCATTAGATTGGCTATTTTAAGATTTTTCGCCCCCCTTTCTTTATTAGTATTAAGACCTTTCGTGTCATTTCCGTGTCGATTTTTCCTTATATTTCAAAACTAATGAGGTTAAATTGGTAGGAGGTAAGATACAAGAAAGAACTTGAGTTTCCTTTCTATCTTAAGTAAATCCGTATTTAAAACAAACATTAATTCATAGAAGTACTGATTTGTATGAGTTCGTTCCACCATAATTACGTATTATGATAACAGTAGCTTCAATTAAATTAAGAACAAATATATCGCACAGAAATTAAGGGGATAGAGCTGGGTTTTTGGTCTATATATTTATTTATTTTTTAGTTTCCTCGCTAGACCTCCATCAAGCTTACAAAAATACTCCCTAGACCCCCATTCAAGATAAATTTGTAAATTTGTCGGTATAAAAATTTCCCGGCCAATGGCCGGTTTCTATTAAAATTAGAGGGTCGCTATCGCTCGCCAGGAATTTACTGGTAGGTTCGAAGATTCATATTGGACGCATTTTGGGAAAAATGGGCATACGGGCGGACACTAGAGTAAACAGCTCTCTCGGACATGGCCCAAAATATCTGTACACAGGTCTGAGGACAATTAAAAATAGTTATTTGTCGGAATTGTGTTCGGGATCAATGATCGACCTCAAGTACTTCGCGTCATCTATGGATTTTGCGAAGACAAATGAGGATGTCTCTCAGGACGATGAAGGAGAAATGTTGTCGGAGCCTGCTGCGTTCTATGAATGTTTCGATTGGAATTTTGTATCCTGGCTAGAGCAGCACAGGGGATTGGTCTAGAGTTGGAAGTTTATCATTTTGTGAAACATTATTTCATTGTTCTTGTAACAATGATTAGACTATTATAATACACTTACACTGTAAATAAGCAGGGGTATAAAGATGGTATGAAAACGTTATATCAGGCATTGGATATATTGAAAGTTATTTTCTTTTTTATACTTATACTAAATGTTTTTTTTATTACCAATATACTGTATCTGTATAAGGGTATATTATTATGGACACTTTAATAACACTTTTCACATCAAGTATTTATGTTGATGTTTTTGTTTATTTACTAGCCAAGGTTTGGTTGCTGTTTTTTTTCCATTTCAAGCACTTTATTTTTAGTTTGGCCCCTAAGCTAAGAATTGCTTCTCCAGAGCCCTTTCAAAGTATATATATATATATATATATATATATATATATATATATATATATATATATATATATATATATATATATATATATAATAACACATAGACCCCCCCTTACAAGCTATAGCCCATATCTAGCCATCGATCAACCGAATCGGACATGATATTGCGGACATTTAACTCTTACAGTAGGCCTACCAGCGACGTCTTTTCAATTTTTCTCTAGCCAAATTTAGACGATTTTGTGCAGCTTAGGAGGGATCTATGGTAGTTACAAGGATTAATCAATTATAGTCTGCAGCCTTATAATGTAAGACGATCGCCCCATTAGATTGGCTATTTTAAGATTTTTCGCCCCCCTTTCTTTATTAGTATTAAGACCTTTCGTGTCATTTCCGTGTCGATTTTTCCTTATATTTCAAAACTAATGAGGTTAAATTGGTAGGAGGTAAGATACAAGAAAGAACTTGAGTTTCCTTTCTATATTAAGTAAACCCGTATTTAAAACAAACATTAATTCATAGAAGTACTGATTTGTATGAGTTCGTTCCACCATAATTACGTATTATGATAACAGTAGCTTCAATTAAATTAAGAACAAATATATCGCACAGAAATTAAGGGGATAGAGCTGGGTTTTTGGTCTATATATTTATTTATTTTTTAGTTTCCTCGCTAGACCTCCATCAAGCTTACAAAAATACTCCCTAGACCCCCATTCAAGATAAATTTGTAAATTTGTCGGTATAAAAATTTCCCGGCCAATGGCCGGTTTCTACTAAAATTAGAGGGTCGCTATCGCTCGCCAGGAAAAAATCGACAGCTAAAGGGCACGAAAGGTCTTACTATTGATAAACAAATGAGGCGAAAGGTCTCAAAATCGCCAAACTAACGGAAATAACGTCATAAAACCTCAAAACTAATATGCTAAACATGAGGGAGAAGGGGATCCAGAAAATGGGCGTAGTACCCCCTTATAAAGGCACACGAACTATTCCCACCATTTCTACTACTTCCTCTCATGGTTTCTGTTAGGGTCCTTTTAATTTTCTTCTGACACTATTAGACGATTATATTCAGTTTATAAAAAGAGCCTCCAGCAAATAACAGGCTTCGAACTATCTCACATAACCTTTTACTACCACAGATCCTTCTTAAACTGTTCAAAATTGTCTAAATATAGCTAGGAGAATATTAGAAAGACGTCGCCGGTACAGAAGGGGTTAAGGTCTAGTAACACCAAGACCGGAACCAGACATATTCCGGCGCATATTTGTTAGATCTGTTACATAAGAAAACATCGTCATGGAATAACCCGTTGCATTACCTTACATTTTGGGGCAGCCGTTCAAACTGCCACACCAGATTATGTTCTGATAGCCTATAGTGCTTAGTGTCCGGAATATCGGTGTGAGTATCCTAAGTTGCAGTCCTTGGTGTACCATATGTATTCATTACTTTCATTGATTTCACTAGTTAGGTTTATTTGTAAATTAATTGGTGAGTTTGTGAACACAAATATGAATAGTCTGGTTTGGCAGTGTGAAAGGTTCGCTCACTACACTACCGGCTCGGTAGTGTAGTGGAGAACGTCTTGGTCTCCCACCTTGGGTGACCCGATTTCAATCCCACGCTCAGACATGAAGGTTTTTCGCATACACTGGTAGCCGGTACCGTTTCCCTTTAGCAAGGAAATGGGTAATTGGTCGAGTGCTATTGAATCTCGGAGCGAGGACTAGAGAGAAATGGCGCTATATAAGTAACTTGAAGATTATTAATATTATTCTATCTATCTATCTATCTATCTATTGCCTGACGCCGTGATCCCCGAAGGGGTGGCCACGAACGAACCGCCCCCATGCACCTCTGTCCCCAGTCAGTCGACGCCCCTCCCCCCAACCAGCACCGCCTTCGTTCATGTACTTCCTCACTCCATCCTTCCACCTCTCATTCGGTCTACCTCTCCCTCTCTGGCCCTCCACCTCGCTCTCGTACACCCTCTTAGTCATTCTCTCGCTTTCCATACGTTCCATATGGCCGAACCATCTCAAGTTGTTCCTTTTCACACTTTCCAGCACATCTACCTCCACACCACACCTCCTTCTTACTTCCTCATTAGTCTGTCTATCCCTCCATGTAACTCCGCACGTACTCCTTAAGTAATTCATTTCCACTGCTCTCACTCTTGGTCTGAGTCTCTCAACCAACGTCCATGCTTCGCTTCCATATTATTCCATGTCGTTTTTCACTGACGTAACTGATCGAACAAATGATCGTCGGAAAATGTCTGGTTCCGGGGTTGGTGTGACTGGACCCTAAGACTGTATCCAATTGCATCTGACCTCATTCCGGATCCATTTCACATTTTGAGAGGATCCCATTATTCATTTCAGGCTCGACTTCTCCTAGGGGTTGATTTTTCGGGTGTCAAGGCGGTACCACACGAGCGTATTTTCCGGCAATTTTTGATGAGCAAGTTTTTTCTCGTACTATTTTGAGGCTCCTTCGCATTGGAATCGGAAACTAGATCGAAGGTAGATTTTGTTAACTAGTTTAATTCTTATGAAACTTTTACATTATCAAGCTGCCAGACTACAATTGTCTGTAAAAACCGACGGAAAAATCGCTCGTGTGATACCGCCTTAAGTGGTTTCGTGGGGTGACCGGACCTGTAGACCATTACAGCCGGTTTGTAGTCAGAATGGCCACTCTCCGAAACGGCCATAGCAATTACAGCCAGTTTACTCAGCTAACCTTATTCAATTTATCCTAATTCATTATGATCTAACTGAGCCAGACCTAGCCTTACCTAACTTTAACTATAGTATTTTTTTTCCAGCTGATTGGCATGTCACCATTTTGATAACTGTTCCTATTACGAAAATGTTGTATGTGTTTATGCATGTATGTATGTATGTACTGTATGTATGTATGTATGTATGTATGTATGTATGTATGTATGTATGTGCTGTCTATATTTATGTATGTACTGTATGTATTTATGTTTCTATGTACAGTATGTATGAACTGTATGTATGTATGTACTGTATGTATGTACTGTCTATATTTATGTATGTATGCACTGTATGTATGTATGTATGCATGTATGTATGTATGTACTGTATGTATGTATGTACTGTATGTATATACTGTATGTATGTATGTACTGTATGTATGTACTGTCTATATTTATGTATGTACTGTATGTATTTATATATGTACTGTATGTATGTATGCATGCATGTATGTACTGTATGTATGTACTGTATGTATTTATGTATGTACTGTATGTATGTATGCATGCATGTACTGTCTATATGTATGTATGTACTGTATGTATGTACTGTATGTATGTATGTATGTATGTACTGTATGTATGTACTGTCTATATTTATGTATGTACTGTATGTATTAATGTATGTACTGTATGTATTTATGTATGTACTGTATGTATGTATATACTGTATATATTTATGTATATACTGTATATATTTATGTATATACTGTATATATTTATGTATATACTGTATATATTTATGTATGTACTGTATGTATGTATGTACTGTATGTATTTATGTATGTACTGTATGTATTTATGTATGTACTGTATATATTTATGTATGTATGTATGTATGTATGTACTGTATGTATTTATGTATGTACTGTATGTATGTATGTACTGTATGTATGTATGTACTGTATGTATGTACTGTATGTATGTACTGTATGTATGTATGTACTGTATGTATGTACTGTATGTATGTATGTACTGTATGTATGTATGTACTGTCTGTATGTATGTATGTATGTATGTATGTACTGTATGTATGTATGTACTGTATGTATTTATGTATGTACTGTATGTATGTATGTATGTACTGTATGTATTTATGTATGTACTGTATATATGTATGTACTGTATGTATTTATGTATGTACTGTATGTATGTATGTACTGTATGTATGTACTGTCTATATTTATGTATGTACTGTATGTATTTATGTATGTACTGTATGTATGTACTGTATGTATGTACTGTATGTATGTACTGTATGTATGTATGTACTGTATGTATGTATGTACTGTATGTATGTATGTATGTATGTATGTATGTATGTACTGTATGTATGTATGTATGTATGTATGTATGTACTGTATGTATGTATGTATGTATGTATGTACTGTATGTATGTACTGCATGTATTTATGTACTGTATGTATGTACTGTATGTATTTATGTATGTACTGTATGTATTTATGTATGTACTGTATGTATGTATGCATGCATGTATGTATGTATGTACTGTCTATATGTATGTATGTACTGTATGTATGTATGTACTGTATGTATGTATGTATGTATGTATGTACTGTATGTATGTATGTAATGTATTTATGTATGTACTATATGTATGTACTGTATGTATTTATGTATGTGCTGTATGTATTTATGTATGTACTGTATGTATGTATGTATGCATGTATGTATGTATGTACTGTCTATATGTATGTATGTACTGTCTATATGTATGTATGTATGTACTGTATGTATGCATGTATGTATGTATGTACTGTATGTATGTATGCATGTATGTATGTATGTACTGTCTATATGTATGTATGTACTGTCTATATGTATGTATGTATGTATGTACTGTATGTATTTATGTATGTACTGTATTTATTTATGTATGTACTGTATGCATGTATGTATGTATGTACTGTATGTATGTACTGTCTATATTTATGTATGTATGTACTGTCTGTCTGTATGTATGTATGTATGTATGTACTGTCCATATTTATGTATGTATGTACTGTATGTACTGTCTATATTTATGTATGTATGTATGTATGTATGTATGTATGTATGTATTTATGTATGTACTGTATGTATGTATGTACTGTATGTATGTATGTATGTAGTATATGCACTGTATGTATTTATGTATGTACTGTATGTATTTATGTAGTATATGCACTGTATGTATTTATGTATGTACTGTATGTATGTAGTATATGCACTGTATGTATTTATGTTTGTATGTACAGTATGTGCAGTATGTATGTATGTATGTATGTACTGTCTGTATGTATGTATGTATTGTACTGTATGTATTTATGTATGTATTGTACTGTATGTATTTATGTTTCTATGTACATTATGTATGTATGTATGTATGCATGTATGTATGTATATGTATGTATGTATGTACGTATGAATGTATGTATGTATGTATGTATGAAGGCTTACCAATAATGTGATACAAACCATTGAGAACTATGTCGCACTTTGTTTATTCGGGCTATCATTAGACGATTTTATACAGCTTAGGAAGGATCTGTGGGCATCAAAGGGTAAATCCTATCTCAGTTAACCCTCTGACTTTCATATATCCTTCCTAATTTTTTTTTTTTTTTTTTTTTTTCTATATTCCAACTTACTTCCTCTCGGGCATAGGCTGAGAGCCTTATCATTCACCGCTTTACAATGAACAGTGAAGCCCGTGAGGTCTTGTTCCAGTCTAGGGAGTGAGACATGTGAAGCACGTAGAGTACAACGAGCACCTGCCATCTTGCCTTCACATGAGGCAAGGTGCTCACTCATGGCCCGAAACGACCCCATCTCTGAAGCCACCTCGTTCCCGTGCTTCACTGTCTCACTCCCTACACTCGGACTCTCACACTTACACACACACAACGCCACCTGTTGAGCAGATAACTCACCAGGCATTGCACCACTATTGCATATTTTGAATATGGGAATATTCATACAGTGCTATTTAATCAGGGAACAATGAGGGTATTTTATTGACGTTTCGGTGGGCTTGTGGTAATGCACTGATACACTGTACAGCACAAATTCCATCCCAATAATATCTTCCCATTGATACATCGGGATTTGAACCCGGGACCTTTGGATTACCAGGCCAGTGGCAAGACCACTCCACCACACCTCCCCTGACTACAATCGTCTAATAATAGCCAACATTCAGTGGCTAAGGGATTTAATTTACCGTCAGCTGAAATATACCCAACTATAAGATTTATTATTTTCTGGACCCCCTTCTCCCTCATGTTTAGCTCCATTAGTATGAAATTATAAGACGTTCGCCCTGTTAGTTTGGCAATTTTAAAACCTTTCATTCTATTTCTTTGCCAATATCAAGACCTTTCGCTCCATCTAGGTGTCGATCTTTTCCTTGCGAGCAACAGCGAGGCTGTAATTCATTTCGAAGGTGGGTGGGTCTTTTGGGTCTTTTTGTAATCTTGATGGAGGTCTAGGGAGCAAACTAATAACCTCCCCTTGAAACCAATGTTTGTAGAATCTGGGATATAATCAAATACTGTCTCATTTATATTTGTTACAAGAATACTGATTTAAATGTGTGAATACCTATTAGTGATGACGACTACAGTCGATACATACTGTATATAAAATACATATATACTGTACATACATACAAGTTCAAAGACCGCTTCGTCCACAGAGAGTGAGGTTGCAGTGTTTCGTTTTAAATGGCAGCTTTAAGGCGGCCTTGTTCTGGGCTGCGCTTATTGTCAGGTTCCTGACAATAGATAGGACCGGAGTACCCGATCCCATGCGCACTAATTAAAGGTTACAATTGATATCAAGGCATCTGTGCATCCAGCGAAGGCAAGATGGCAGGGGCTGGTTGCAGCTAAAAGTGCTTCACATGTCTCACCGGGGCGACTCACCCCCTAGACTGGAACGAGACCTCACGGGCTTCACCGTTCAATGTAGAACGGATGAATGTACAGGCTCTCAGCCTATGCCCGAGAGGGAGTAATTGGAATATAGAAGAACAAAAACAAGAAATATATATACAGTATATTATACACTGTATATATATTGACCTTACTTGAGTCGTTGTGCATCGGTGGCTTCCCTCGTAGCCGCTAACACCTCTCTCTGTCTCCTCCGGGCCTCTCTAGCGCGTCTGTGAACCTCCGCCACCGTCACCAACCTATATGACACACAAATAGAAGAAGACGATATATAAACAAACGGATTAAAGAGCCGAGTAGAAGACTATGATGTAAACTTAAAGAAAGACGGAACTAACTCTCTTTATCTCCTCCGGGCCCTTAGTGTATCTGCGAACTCTCTACCACCCTTACCAACCTATAGAACACACAACAAGAAGACGACATTATGTAAACAAACAGTCGGGGGTAGTACGTCCTAGCATGTTTCACATTCTTGCACCTAGTCGGGGGACACCTCGACGATGTATACAGACTAATAACACACATAACAAAGCCACTCCACCAGCTTCCTCTCTCTCCAAAACCCCTTCTCCCCTCTCTACACTGTTCAGAAAATAGGAAAAATAGAAAGTAGCTACGAGGTGCCATTGCAAAGGCTTATATACTCCCAGACGGACTCGAACCAGCAATAGTCAGGACGAGTGTCGATGCTTTAACCCACTACACCACGTCGTGATAAAGGAAACTTAACAACCTTTTCCTATTTATATTAGGGAGAAGGGAAATCCTATTTGGAGAATGTATTTAAATTCATACAGTACACAAGTCGTAGAATCCATATTCCAGGATACCATACATCGGTGGTTCGAGTCCGGCTGGGAGTATATAAACATTTAGTAGCTCACGTGTATTTGCGAGATATACTTGATATTAATGACTCTCGTGTTTGGCTGGGTGAGAATTAAATAAAATCTCAATAAGCCGAGTTGCGTGGGGAAACTTGTAAAAATCCCTGTATGGTATCCTGGAATATGGATTCTACGACTTGTGTATGAATTGAAATACATTCTCCAAGTAGGATTTCTCTTCTCCTTAATATATATAGGAAAAGGCTGGGAGTATATGAGCAAATCATAGCTCACGTGAATTTGTGAGATAGGCCTATAATATATATACTGTATATATATATATATATATATGCAGTGTATATATATTATTTTATATTCCCAGCCGGACTCGAACCACCGACAGTCAGTTAGTTAAAATAGGACTTCAGAGGCTATCAACCCTTCTGGATTATTAAGCCAGCACACTGTAAGTCATGAATAGGGTCAGGACTGGAGCCCCTTTTCCAGAACTCCAGTCCCTTGCGAAAGTCAGGACGAGAGTCACCTAAGGTCACCTAAGGTTGTGTTCGCCACTCTTCTAGTGGCACCGAGGAGTGCGTCGCCCCTCGTTCTGGGTGGTGATTTGGTGCAGCAGACTGTTCGAAGGGGCAGTACGGTCCCCTGCAAAGATGAGCTCGTCTGGCACTTTTTGCAGTTCGACATCGAGGGCTCTCATGAAGTTGTCTAATGAGACGCCCCTCATGTCTCTTACTCGCCGTGGGAGTTTGTTGAAGAGATATGGTCCTCTGTGTGATAACCAACCCTCTCGCAGATAGCCAATAGCACCCCGGTTATTCATCCGGGGGATATTGCATTCCCAGCCTCTCCTTTCACTGAACTTCATAACTATCGGGGTATGTAGGTTTGGTAATAAACCCTCTGCGATGTTCCACGTGTATTTTTATTAGGTAACGTTCTCTTCTACGTTCCAACGAGTACAGTTTCAGTGATCTTAAACACTCCCAATAGTGTAGATGTTTTACAGAGTTTATATGCGAGGTGAAATTCCTTTGTACACTCTCTAGATCATTTATTTCGCCTGCATTGTATGGGGATGTTAATACGTTACAGTATTCAACTCCATGCATTAATCCACTATAGCATGGCGTGAAAAAGGATACTTAACATTTTCCTGTTTATATTAAGTAGAAGGGAAATCCAACTTGGAGAATGCATTTCAATTCAACACAAGTCGTAAGACCATATTCTAGGATACCTTACAGGGATTTTTAGAAGTACCCCCACGCAACTCTGGTTATACAAATGTAATTTAATTATCGTCCAGCCAAACTCAAGATTCATTAATATAAAGTATTCCATGGTATAGAGGATTAAAACATGGACACTCGTCCTGACTGTCGGTGGTTCGAGTCCGGATGGGAGTACAAAACAGTTAATAGCTCACGTGTATTTGTAATATTTATATATATATATATATATATATATATATATATATATATATATATATATACAGAAAATGGTCCTCTTGTTTGACCACCACGATCTCCACCCCACATCAAAGAAACTCGTTGGAGTGAAGGATTTTGGCCACCAATTTGGGGCTCTATATTCGAGGGTGATTCCCAGGTGATTTTGTTGTGATGATTGTGTGGGAGAGAGAGAGAGAGAGAGAGAGAGAGAGAGAGAGAGAGAGAGAGAGAGAGAGAGAGAGAGAGAGAGAGAGAGAGAGAGAGAGAGAGAGAGAGAGAGAGAGAGAGAGAGAGAGAGAGAGAGAGAGAGAGAGAGAGAGAGAGAGAGAGAGAGAGAGAGGAATTCGTATCTCAAAACATGTTGCTATTGGTTTCAAGGAGGTATTATAATGAAAACAAAAATGATGATAAAACAAAAAGAGAGACGCTGCCAATTTTAGTACACCCACTGCAGTGTGTGTATATTACTGCTTATTAACATTGGCGAACGAATAATAGGCATATACTGTATATAGCATGTGAAGTGGTACAGTTTGGTTGATATACCGGTATATATATATATATATATATATATATATATATATATATATATATATATATATATAGCTATAGTGTACTAAACTAGGTAGAGTCTCTCTTCTAATTTTTTCATTATAGTACCTCTGTGTGTGTATGTCTGTGTGTGTGTGGTCGTAGAGCTTGAGGAGGAATAGCAAAACTATTTAGGTCGATACAAACATCTGTATTTTAAACATGGTAGCTCCAAACGTTCTGGCAGTACCAAAATTAAAATGTTGCTTAACCCTTAACTCAAGGGCTGCTAGACCCCCCTAGGACTCACCATTGCCTAGGCCGATTTGGCGATTCTTCCAAAACGCAACGAAAACCACATCATCATGTAGCAAATTCAATTCCATATATAAATATATATACATATATATATATATATATATATATATATATATATATATATATATATATATATATATATGAATACCCAAAAGATGTGTGGTTGAGGTGTTACAGTGGTCCGTAATTGAAAATGTGGCGAGAAATCGGCAATGAGCGGCTGTGCAATGTGCGTATTGGTCTGGTGGAGGAAGGAAATGGGAGGAGCAGGGTGGAGGCAAGATGGTGGGCAGTAAATATCGTTGGAAACTCACCTCATAAACCCTGACAGTCACACTTCTTGCTTTTGTCATTTGGAGTTTATTTGGTAGGTGTTTGACATCTCTTCTTCCGAGAGGAGCGTCGCAGCCCACCAATAAATCATCTCTAGAGGATTGTCGCAGCCGTTAGGTTAAAAGATCCGATGATGCATATCTTTTCTGTTTTTTGGCTATTATTTGACAATTTTATTCCTATTAG
The DNA here is from genome assembly GCA_032716605.1 of Paralithodes platypus. Taxonomy (NCBI): domain Eukaryota; kingdom Metazoa; phylum Arthropoda; class Malacostraca; order Decapoda; family Lithodidae; genus Paralithodes; species Paralithodes platypus. The sequence continues at coordinate 17,506,930 of CM064493.1, read as the reverse complement.
GAAGGATATATGGAAGGCAGAGGGTTAATTGTGATAGTCTTTACCCTCATAAATTATCACAGATCCTTTCTAAAGTGTATACAATTGTATATTGATAGCCAGAATTATGTGTTATAATACGCCATAATCTTCATAGGGTTAATGGTAGTCTATTTGTATTTTCTCTTCACTTAATCAATGGGGGCATACGCCGTGAGAGCGCATAGCCGCAGTCACCCTCCAACTCCACTCCGGGGGATCCCTCCGAGGTGAGACTCCAGGCGTATGCCCGGCCCATATCAAGTATCCTATCGCAAAATTGGTCGACTAGCCTCAGCCATGAATTTCATGGTCTTCCCCTAGGCCTCCTCCACTCAGGGTTGTCCTCTGTAGAGACCACCTGGTGAGCAGGATCAGCATCAGAGAGGCGAACCACATGCCCATGTAGCTGAAGTTGGCGTTCACAGACCATGCAACTTATATATCTTGTATCAGTTTCACGGAGTAGTCGCTGGTTTGAGGTGTAATCATGCCAGCGAGAGCCCATGATCCTGTGAAGACATTTAGTACCAAAGGAGTTGATGGATCTCTTCAACTCACTATTAAGTCTCCATGTCTCACAGCTATATAATAAGACAGGGAGCACCAGTTGTCTTGAAGATTCGCAGCTTCGTCCTTCTGCACAGGTATCGACAACGCCATATACTTGTGTTGAGTGAATCCATAACCCCATATGCTGAGCTGAGGAGACGATTAACATCATAGCCCGACTCACCACTTTTAAGGGTCACGCTAGAAAGATCCAAAATCTTTAATAGCTTACCACATGCATGAACATATTGCACTGCATCATCCAATAAGTCAACAAATGCTTGGACTTTTGTCTTAGTCCCATAGACCTTTATACCCAGCGGCTTTGACTATTTATATAGTGTCTCGAGGGCCAATCTGAGAACACCCAATGTCTCCGCTGAGATCACTGCATCCTCTGCAATATCAAGATCAGTGATCTTTAAATTGCCGACGTCTGCTCCCCAGTGATCTGCCCAACTGTCCGGCCCAGTAACCAGTCCATCAAGTGATGAAAAGTGTAGGTGCTAGAACATAACCCTCTCTCACACCTGAATTATATTTTTTTTTTTTTTTTTTTTTTAAATTGACTAAACAAATAATGTAGGTAATTTATTGTATGACTTTATGAATAACCAAGCTCATATTGTTGTTTTAATTTTAACATTTCTCAATATTAATCCAAATTTGTTTCTGTCTGTTATTGTTTAGGTTTAGGTTTGGATGCACCAGGTTGAAAATAATGATGTTAATTCATATCGACCTTAGTGTTGCTATTCTTCCAATATACACTATACTGCATATACCGGTACCTCTCTCTCTCTCTCTCTCTGACTCTCTCATCCTACTTACTTGGATTTTCTCTTGTTCCCTTCATGAGACGTCCTTCTCAACTTCCTTTTATAGCCGCCAGCAGTTCTCCCTGACGATGACGAGGCCCTGCTGTTCTCCTGAAGGTGGTGTCTCTTGGGCTGCTGCGGTGGGTCCCCTTCTGCTGGTAACTGGAGCTTTACGATTGGTAGGGGAAGGGATCTACTGGCCTATTGGTGGAAAGAGGGTTGGTGAGTTAATGCTCTCTCTCTCTCTCTCTCTCTCGATTTTTTTTTTTTTTTTTTTTTTATACAGACCATGTGACAATTAAATGAGGAAACTATAATAACATATCTGAATAATGCCAACCTGACTTATAAACACAAATATGAATGTAACCAGACGACGATGCTGTTGTTTCAGTGGAATAATGGCTCTTTGAGCAGTATGTATCGCCTTACTAGTGGTTGTCCCCTCACAGGATGGGGGGCGCTGCTCAATAAACTCGCCCCTCGGGGCAAAATCAAAATCAAATCTCTCTCTCTCTCTACATTGATCTTGAGAGTTTCTTTATATTCGCTTGCAATGTTGTGCCAAACATATACATAAGTACATAAGAAAATGGGAGTCTGCAGAAAGCCGATTGGCCTAAGCAAGGCAGATCCCTGTCCCACACAACCCCAAATCAATTACAAAGCCCAATTATAGGCTCAACACTCTAATACCCTGAGGATCATCTTACCAAAACGGTTAGAGATTAACGCAGGATTATGGGGGTCTGCAGAGCGCTGATTGGCCCAACCCGGCTGATCCCCCTTCACACCCAACCCTTCTCGTCCATATGCTTATCCAATTTTATCTTAAAGCTCCCTACAGTTTTAGATCCCACTATAGCACTTGGTAGTCCATTCCACCCATCTACAACTCTGTTACCAAACCAATATTTGCCTATATCTTTTCTGAAACGAAATTTATCTAATTTGAAACCATTGGTACGAGTTCTTTCGCTATCACTGAGCTTTAGTACATTTGTCATGTCCCCTTTGTTAATCCCACTAACCCACTTGAACACCTCTATCATATCCCCTCTAACTCTGCGTCTCTCTAACGAATGTAAACCTAATTTCTTCAACCTTTCTTCATACGGAAGATTTCTAATATTATGGATCATTTTTGTCATTCTACGCTGTACTCTCTCCAATGAATCTATGTCCATTCTGTAATAAGGACACCAAAATTGGACAGCATAATCCATATGGGGGTCTCACTAATGACAAGTAAAGTTTTAAGATAACATCAGCAGTTCTGTTACTCACACTCCTAGAGATGAACCCGAGAATCCTGTTTGCCTTATTACGAACGCCTATACACTGTTTTCTAGGCTTCAAATCATTGCTAACAAACACACCTAGATCTTTCTCGCAGTCTGAATTTTCTAATTCTAAATTAGCTAGTTTATATTTAACATTTGTTTGCATCTTCCCTATCTTTAATACCTTGCATTTGTCAATGTTAAACTTCATCTGCCAATTTACTGACCATTCATGTAAGGTATCTAGATCCCTTTGGAGGCACTCTATATCGCTATCTGAATCAATTGATCTCCCCATTTTAGTATCGTCTGCGAATTTACTTATCCTACTAGTTATACCTAAATCTAGGTCATTTATGTATATAAGAAACAACAGGGGACCTAATACCGATCCCTGGGGGACACCACTTTTGACTGCTCCCCACTCTGACTTGGTATATATGGCATATATATATATATATATATACATATATATATGGCACATATGGCATCATCAGACTAATATTCCTTTAAATAAACATGCATTAACACTTTATTTTGTGTCTTAGCACACCTGTTCGTGGACAGTCCAATTAACTATAGAAACAAACAGCAAAATTAATAAAAATAGGACATTAAGGGGGGTCACCGGCTTTTTTTATCTTTTTCTCCTTTTCTCTCTTTCCCTGGCTTGTATCCATTCGGCCCCATTCAGCCATCTGTTTTAAGACATTTATCCCCATCCAGGTGTCGATTTCTTCCTGGCGAGCAATAGCGAGCCAACATTGTATGGAGAAATCCGGCTTCGCCGGAGATTTTTTTATCGAAAAATGTACAAATTTAGCTTGCTGTCAAAACAAATATATATATATACTGATTATATTGACACCTGGATGGGGGTAAATGTCTTAAAACAGTAGGCTGAATGGGGCCGAATGGAAACAAGCCAGAGAGGGAGAGAAAGAGAAAAAAGGTAGGTGGGCTCCCTTAAAGGTGGGGGCGCATGGGTTGAGATAAACATGGAATGATAATCGCCAAGCTGTACATAATTATCTTGCAAAATGCAATGGCACTGAAATAATTATTAACAATGGTATAAAGAATTTTGTGGATCGTCTATACGGGGCCTGTGACGTCACAAGAGTGTAAGTCCACCATCCAGTCAAGGATGAGGATACTGGTGTGATGTCACTATGACGTCACAGGCTCGGTATAGACGATCCGCAAAATCCTTTATACCATTGTTAATAATTATTTCAGTGACATTGCATTTTACAGGATAATTATATGCAGGTTGGTGATTATTTTTCCATGTTTACCTCAACCCATGCGCCCCCACCTTTAATGTGTAGCAAATTCAAGCATTCGATACATGTAGCTGATAAACTTGATCGTGTGACGCAATCTTTAGAGACAGGAAGGGATCTAGGAAGTTTTAGGAACGTGTCCTGAGTTTGTCTTCCAGAATACTGAATCTACCACGTGAATAATTCCTATGGGGTAAACACAAGATGATTTATATTAAGGACAGTGATCTTTAAATAATCAGCTAACATTAGCCAATATTATTAAACACTGATATTGTCTGTAGTAATCAAGGGATTAATAATATTTCGAACTCTATCGTCTTTCAATATAATATAGTAAATAATATAGGCGGATTCGAGCTTAAGAAGATTTTTTGAATTCAGGGATGTCATTGTTGAACTAACCTCCTTGTTTGCATCCTCTCGTAGCTCGGAGGGTTGACTCTGCGGCCTGCGGTATCCTTCGCCCAGGTCACCCTCAAGGCTCTCTAGGTCATCCTCCAAGTGGGGGTCATCATATAATCGGAGTCGGAGGCTGCGGCGTCCTGGTCCACTCAACTCAAAAGCTTCATTTATTCCTGGAGAGTCCCAAGCATTAGCTTCGAAAGGGTCCTTTTTCGATGGCCCTTTTTTGGACTCTGAGATACTTGGATGTACACAGTCCAGAGTCCTGGCATTATTCTCCAAGTCGTATATCTCGTTAAGTTGTCGGCCGTTGTCTTGGTTCTCCCAGGTGTACTCCGGTCTGGTTGGGAACTCAGTGTTAGGAGTCAGAAGACAAGGTGATGTGGGACTCTGCGGTTGACCTAATGTTTCTCGACCACTGTCCGGAGGCTGAGGGTAGAGGCGGAGTTCAGACTGGTAAAAATCCGATTGTTGAAATTCTCCGAAGTTCCTAATGGCCACTCTTAGGCTCGTGGAGCGAGCAGGTGAGGAGCTTGCACTTTCCGCATATTCAGGAACAATCGGAGTATCTTTCTGCCTCCACATATCTATTTCCTCACTATTTCCTGGGTTACTATGCCTCATCTCTGAACTAGTAATGTGCTCCCTCGCCCCCACATCACTGTCCCCATCACTCTCGATAAAGTATTCATCTGATTTGTCCTTGTAAATGTGCCTCACCAGTTTACCATCTGCATAGACGGATGCCCCAACTTCTTTCGCAGGCTCTTCTTCGTCAGAACCTGGAAGACTTTGCCTGCGTGATTCCTCTGGAAGCTTGTCTCTGAGGAAAGCGAGGATGGCTCTGGCCCCTTCTTGCACAACGGATGCAGGAGGGAAGGTAAGGGGGTTGTCGCTCACTTGTAGTGTCACCAACTCTGGCAGAATACCTGAGGATTGAAAATGGGATGAGGTGAGATTAATAAAATCGGGGAAAATACTGAACAAGAATGATTCCTCTTAAGCTTACTTCCTTCATACACTACCCTCCGTCTACACAGCTTACTTCTGTATAATACCGGAAATATACTCTCTGAATCTCGACTCAGGCTTCCTTTGGAGGTGCCGGTAGCTGGGCAAACTAAACTGAAATTGGTGCCAAATACGAAAAGGATAACAACTCTCAGTAGAAAAAGAACTTAAAAAATGAATCCTCCGAAATATCATTTAATTACTATAATAATGCTATGCTCTAGTCAACCACATTGGCCTATACGTATATACTATACAATATGAAATATTGGATGGGGACTCCGATAATCAAATTTTAATATTTTCCTGTCAGAAAAATATGCGAACATCAAGTCTTATATATTTGTTTTCGATGTGTATGAAATAGACAAAAGGCAAAGCTGCCTGCAACAAGAGTCCCCCCCCCCCTCAAAAAAAAAGATGAAAGTCAGCGAGCCAAATTAAACATTTGTTATATTGTTATTTGTGAACAGTATTGGAAAGAAGAGTGGTGTGCTTGTTTAGTGTAGTGGAATAGTTAGGAGAAGGAGGGATGTGTGAGAGCTAGCTGGATTACTCTCTGTGTAGGTGAGACACAAATAGAAACAGTGAGGGAAGGCAGATAAACAGGAGTTCCAGCAGCTCTTTATCCCATGCCTATGAGGCCTCCCCTGGGAATTGCCCATACGATTAGTGTCTACCATCTCCCCAATGTTAGTAATATTAGCCATTTAAAACAGTAGGCTGAATGGGGCCGAATGGATACAAGCCAAAGAGAGAGAGAGAGAGAAAGAGAACACAAAAGCGAGGTGGGCTCCCTTAATTTCATGGAACTGATGATCTAGGGTGGTACAGTTAATTACTCTCTCGTTGTGTGTGTATTTGTGTTTAATCTGTGTTTGTTCGTTGTTTTATGTTTTGTGTTTTCCCTGTTCTTGCTCTGTCTTGAGTCGGCCAACCCCAAGGAAAAATAACAAAATAATAAATAGAATCAAATAGAAACTACAAATTAAAATAGGAAAAATGGGGATTGGGCCTGAGCATATAGATAGATAGATAGATAGATAGATAGGTACAGTTTCCATGGTTACGCTGTAGCTCATAATCAGGCGATGGGGGTATGGTGCACACTAATAACACACACACTAAAGCCACTCCAACAGCTTATAACTCACTCGCCAACACCCTTACTCCCCTCTCTACACTCTTCGAAAAGTAGTAGGGGATTACGTTGTTAAGGGGAGATTGGCCGTTTGTTTGGTCTATTAATTCATTTATTCATATATTTTTTTTTAGTTTCCTCCCTAGACCTCCATCAAGCTTAGAAAAAAAAACCCTAGAACCCCCTTCAAGATAAATTTGTACATTTTTCGGTAGAAAAATGTCCCAGCCGAAGGCCGGTTCCTCTTAAAAGTGCAGGCTCGTTATCGCTCGCCAGGAAAAAATCGACACCTAAGTGGCACCAAAGATATTAAAATTGACAACGAAATGGGGCGAAAGGTGTTAAAATCGCCAAACTAATGGGCCGAACGTCTTATAATCTCAAAACTAGTGGGGCTAAACATTAGGGAGAAGGGGGTCCATAAAAACGGTCTTCCTCCCCCTTAAGGCTTCTATATATACCCCTCAATACCCTCACCTGGTGGTATCATAGGGGTCCTTATGGGTGGTATAATCGGCTGAAGAAGACAGATTTGTTTTCTAATCGACATCAGAAGGAGTTAAGGGGAGATATCCACTTGAGGGATTTTTTTCTGGACCTCTTTCTCCCTCATGTTTAGACCCATTGCTTTTCTAATTTTAAGACGTTCGCCCCATTATTTTGACGATTTTAAGAACTTTCGACCCATTTCTGTCAATTTTAAGACCTTTCGTGCCACTTAGGTGTCGATTTTATCCTGGCGAGCGATAGCGAGCCTGTTATTTAAGAGGAACCGGCTGTCAGCCGGGACATTTTTCTACCGAAAAATTTACAAATTTATCTTGAAAGGGGCTCAAGGGGGTGCAATCTTAAGCATGATGGATATCTAGAGACCAAACTAAAAACCTCCCGGCGTCATATTGTCGCTAACTAATGGGGTGACACGTCTAACCCATGCAGTAACTAATGGGGTGACACGTCTAACCCATGCAGTAACTAATGGGGTGACACGTCTAACCCATGCAGTAACTAATGGGGTGACACGTCTAACCCCTGTAGTAACTAATGGGGTGACACGTCTAACCCATGCAGTAACTAATGGGGTGACACGTCTAGCCCATGCAGTAACTAATGGGGTGACACGTCTAACCCATGCAGTAACTAATGGGGTGACACATCTAACCCATGCAGTAACTAATGGGGTGACACGTCTAACCCATGCAGTAACTAATGGGGTGACACGTCTAACCCATGCAGTAACTAATGGGGTGACACGTCTAACCCATGCAGTAACTAATGGGGTGACACGTCTAACCCATGCAGTAACTAATGGGGTGACACGTCTAACCCATGCAGTACCAGAGACGCCCTTTGCATCCTATTCTGGCAACTATTAGGCGATTTTATTCAGCTTAGGAAAGACCTCTAGCAATAATCAGGATCCAAACTATCTCAACCCACCCTTTTAACTACCGCAGATCCTTCGTAAGCTGTATAATATCGTCTACATATAGCTAGCATGTAATATCGTCTACATATAGCTAGCATACATATAGCTGCATCATATCGTCTACATATAGCTAGCATGTAATATAACACACGTCGCTGGTACTCAAAGGGATACAATACTTCAAATATAATATGGTTAAGGGGAGGTTTTTAGTTCGTTCCCTAGAATTCCATCAAGCTTAAAATTACACCCCCTAGACCCCCTTTCAAGATAAATGTGTACATTTTTCGGTAGAAAAATGTCCCGGCCAAAGGCCGGTTCCTCTTAAATTACAGGCTCGCTATCGCTCACCAGGATAAAATCGACACCTAAATGGCACGAAAGGTCTTAAAATTGACAGAAATGGGGCAAAAGTTCTTAAAATCACCAAACTAATGGGGCGAACGTCTTAGAATATCAAAAGCAATGGAACTAAACATGAGATAGAAAGGGATCCAGAAAAAAATCCCTCAAGTGGAAATCTCCCCTTAATGAAAAACAAACGACAACGAAAGAAATAAGCCCATAATTGATGTGCATAACAAAACAAACAAACACCCAAACATAATGTGGTCCAGGGAATTGATAATCTTGTGTGGTATCATTACAATGGTTATACTATATTTCAGATATAAGGCGATGGTGGTATAGTGGTGAGCATAGCTGCCTTCCAAGCAGTTGACCCGGGTTCGATTCCCGGCCATCGCATATCAGTATTTTGTTTAATGGGAGGGTTTTTATTTGATTTATTTATATATTCAGTATTAGTTTCCTCCCTAAACTGCCATCAAACTTTAAAATAATACCCCCAAAACCCCCTTCCGAGATAGGTTTGTTCATTATTCGATAGACACACAGCAGGTTCCTCCTAAATTGAAGGCTCGCTAACGGTTGCCAGGACAATATCGACACCTACAGAAAATGGCACGAATTAAGGTATTGAAATCGCAAATTTAATGAGGCAAATGTCTTAAAATGTCAAAACTAACGGGGTTAAAGTTGAGTAAAGAGCCCACCTCGCTTTTTTTTTTTTCTCTTTCTCTCCCTCTCTCTTTGGTGAATTTGTATCCATTCGGCCCCATTCGGCCTACTGTTTTAAGACGTTTACCCCATCCAGGTGTCAATATTTTCCTGGCGAGCCAGCATACATATATTTTTGTTTTGACAAGCTAAATTTGTACATTTTTCGATAGAAAAATTTCTCCGGCAAAGCCGGATTTCTCCATACAATGCTGGCTCGCTATCGCTCGCCAGGAAAAAATCGACACCTGGATGGGGATAAACGTCTTAAAACAGTTGGCTGAATGGGGCCGAATGGATACAAGCCAGGGAAAGAGAGAAAAGGAGAGAAATAAAAAAAAAAGCAGGGAAGTTAGATTAAATGGATATCAACATTTGTTTTGTTCTCAGAAACCGGACTCCTTGAATATCCCGTATATTTAATTACAGGACTTGTAATTATTGCTGATGAGTAATATGTGAGCTATACCAATGAGTAATATGTGAGCTATACCAATGATGAGTAATATGTGAGCTATACCAATGATGAGTAATATGTGAGCTATACCAATGATGAGTAATATGTGAGCTATACCAATGATGAGTAATATGTGAGCTATACCAATGAGTAATATGTGAGCTATACCAATGATGAGTAATATGTGAGCTATACCAATGATGAGTAATATGTGAGCTATACCAATGAGTAATATGTGAGCTATACCAATGAGTAATATGTGAGCTATACCAATGAGTAATATGTGTGCTATACCTATGAGTAAACAGGGTGCTACTTAGAATATTGATCAAAATAATCTCAGAAAAGTTGATAGAATGAATATATATTAAGTAACACCCCGTTCTTAAGGGGAGGTTTTTAGTTTGGTCCCTAGATATCCTTCAAGCTTAAGATTACACCCCCTTGAGACCCTTTCAAGATAAATTTGTACATTTTTCGGTAGAAAAATGTCCCGGCTGAAAGCCGGTTCCTCTTAAATTACAGGCGCGCTATCGCTCACCAGGATAAAATCGACACCTAAATGGCACGAAAGGTCTTAAAATTGACAGAAATGGGTTGAAAGTTCTTAAAATCGTCAAAATAATGGGGCGAACGTCTTAACATTAGGAAAACAATGGGGCTAAACATGAGGGAGAAAGGAGTCAACAACAAAAATCCCTCAAGTGGACATCTCCCCTTAACATTAATCATCAATTACAAACCCCAATGCACTTGAATAAACTTAATGAAAGCATATGGTCCTCCCGGGATTCGAACTCGGGATACCACACCCAGAACATAAGCATCTAAACCATTACACCACCAACACAGTTTTAAAAAAGATCACAATTTATATCCATTTTCGAATTTTGGATATCAATCTAATTATACGATATGAGGAGGATTTTATTGACATTCCATAGAGCATCATCTGATAACGTGCTATGGTAAACGTTGCCAATGAAGTGCTATGGTAAACGTTGCCAATGAAGTGCTATGGTAAACGTTGCCAATGAAGTGCTATGGTAAACGTTGCCAATAAAGTGCTATGGTAAACGTTGCCAATGAAGTGCTATGGTAAACGTTGCCAATGAAGTGCTATGGTAAACGTTGCCAATGAAGTGCTATGGTAAACGTTGCCAATGAAGTGCTATGGTAAACGTTGCCAATGAAGTGCTATGGTAAACGTTGCCAATAAAGTGCTATGGTAAACGTTGCCAATGAAGTGCTATGGTAAACGTTGCCAATGAAGTGCTCCTCCGCATATGGTGCTCATATTAAGGGGCGGTCACCTGTTTTTGTTCTGTCCTTTTCTATCTTTCTCTGGCTTGTATCCATTTGACCCCATTCAGCCTACTGTTTTAAGACGTTTATCCCCATCCAGGTGTCAATTTTTTACTGGTGAGCGGTAGCGAGCCAGCATATTTTTTATTTTTGTTTGACAGCAGGCTAAATTTGTACATTTTTCGATAGAAAAATGTCTCCGGCGAAGCCGGATTTCTTCATATAATGCTGGCTCGCTATCGCTCGCCAGGAAGAAATCGACACCTAGATGGGGATAAACGTCTTAAAATAGTTGGCTGAATGGGGCCGAATGGATACAAGACAGAGAAAGAGAGAAAAGGACAGAAATAACAAAAAGCAGGTCACCCCCCTTAAATTTTGAATATGCGAGTATATATTTCGGCATATGTACAGTATACATTGCAAGAGTAAATTAATGCATTTCTTTGAAAACATTTTAATGCATTTTTCATACAATTGATTGAATTAAAGTCAAATGTATGCAGTCATTGTTTATACATATACTGTACAATCGCGCTAATAAGTGATGTCTCGGCACCAAGTATGTTTTGATGAATAATTGGTATCAGTAATATCTAAGCGTAATTTCTTCATATCGAGTGAAATATACATATATGTTCCTACACATACCCACCCTATTCAACATCTGACAGACATTAATACAGCACAGAGATAGCCAAAGGTAATGACAGCTGGGACATGACTTATTAGCGCGACCGTACATAAGTCTGGCCATTATTGATTTTATATGAGCGTGGAAACCCCACTATTGATACCATTTGAATACTCTCCCTGTATATAGCGATGGTGGTATAGTGGTGAGCATAGCTGCCTTCCAAGCAGTTGACCCGGGTTCGATTCCCGGCCATCGCAAAACTTGCATTTTACTAGTACCAGGTAGCAAGGTAATTTCATTTTTGCTACGCGAACTGATACGATGCAAGCAAAATAATGTAAACAAAAGATGCCGATTCCTAGTAGTAAGAACCGTGGATATCAATTTATGTCGTCAGCTAATTGTCCGATCTAAAATCCTACATTGATTACTTCTCATCTTTTTAATAGTAAATTGCGTTGATCAGTACGTAATATTATATATTAATGTAATGGTCAAATATGGAGCCTTTATCGCAGTATCCAAGTACGGTAACTGTCTTGATAGCGTAATGCATAAATGCACGGAATTCCGGTGTGAGTATCCTAGGTTCGAGTACTTGGAGTGCAACATGTATTTGTTGATTTCATTAATTGAGTTTAGAAGTAAAGTTGGTTGGTGAACAAATATGAAAAAATATGAAAACATATGAATTAGTGGTTTATCTGAGAAGCCAGCACCACTAATTGTGACTGCCGACGCTAGGTGTTCGTTACATGCTCCTACCATCACACCTTAAGGGAGCCCACCTCGCTTTTTTTTTCTCCCTCTCTTTTTGGCTTGTATTTATTCGGCCCCATTCAGCCTACTATTTTAAGACGTTTATCCCCACCCAGGTGTCGATTTTTTCCTGGCGAGCGATAGCGTGCCAGCACTGTATGGAGAACTCCGGCTGCGCCGGAGAAATTTTTCTATCGAAAAATGTACAAATTTAGCTTGCTGTAAAAACAAAAATATACATATATGCTGGCTCGCTTCCGCTCGGCAGGAAAATATTGACACCTGGATGGGGGTAAACCTCTTAACCCTCTCACGACCATATGACGCAGAGGTTGCCAGATTAGCAATAAGAAATAGAGTTCTCTCACTTATAATTACCTCTCCAAAATTAGTTTTCTGCCCACAGCTAACTCAAAGACAACTGCAGAGGTTAAAGTAACTAAACTAAAGGTCTCTAAATACCCCTGATGGTAACAAAGGATTTAAAGTATCCCTAATAGGCTAAAAATAGCGTCAAGAACGTGAGAGGGTTAAATCAGTAGGGTGAATGGGGCTGATACAAGCCAAAGAGAGGGAGAGAGAGAAAAAGCAAAAGCGAGGTGACTTCCCCCGGCACTTTCTCTCTCGATCCCCCTCCCTCCCTCCCCCAAGAGTCTCAGTGACACGGCATATATTTCTTACCTCTGCTTTCCCCTCCTCCCCACCCCCCCATCCCCCTCCCTCAGTTCTCACTACAAGTACAGTCAGTCACGAAAGTCAGTGGACACTACCAGTTTTCATTATGGCCCGAATTCCTAAACAGACCCCATTATTGCCGGTTGTGATCACTATTTTGTCGTATTCCTGGCCAGTCAATAGGAAGTGCTTGATGTTGTAATTGCAATGAGAAATAGTAGAACATTATTACCGTACTCTTAACCCTTTCCCTGTGGAGATGTTCCCGAACGGCATGGTAATTTACATCAATTTACAGGCTTTTAAGCCTCTTAATGCTTGTAAAATCGAGAGCGAGGGAGCGGGAGCGCGAGAGGCCACACGTCCTTCCCCCAGCCAGGCGGCCGCGCCACTGAGGGCTCTGAGTCAGAGTCTCGTGAGATATACAGGCAAATGTAGTGCGACATTAGTGATAATTGCTCATTTTAGCGAATGTCTATGGTAGCCTGCGGGTGAACCCCGCGAGCTACGAATTTCGTTTTGGTGTCATTTTGAAGCTATTTTCTTCTAGTTTTCGGCTGAATACATTTAATTTCATTCAGACACTTGCCTAATTAATCAGGAGTGCCTGAATGACCCCTAATATGGCGGAAATAGGCGGAAATATGCCCGCAGCGTAGTGGTAAAAAAAAAAAAAGATATACCCTGTTCCTAATCGGTAGGCCAAATATCGTGAACCCTAATCTCTGTAACTCAAAAAGGGCTAGAGCAAATGGGCTGTAAATTTCAATACCTATTCCTGTTTCCCAAGACCTGACCAACGATGCTTCCCATGACCGAAAGGGTGTTTCCAAAGACCTGACTTTTGGTGCTTCAAAAGGCACAAGGAAGCTTCCCAAGACCTGAAACTCAGTGCTTCCCAAGACCAACTAGGTGCTTACTAAGTCCTCCAAGGTGCTTTCCAAGATCTCTAGGGTGCTTCCCAAAACCCGCTCTCAGATACGTTTAAAGACCTCATTGGTGCTTCTCAAGGCCAGCAAACAAAAGTGAAGTCACAGTAGAAGCAGCAGACGATGGAACCACCGCAGACACTCCAGCCCCAACACCTCGCGCCTGCACACAGAGACCAGGATCGTTACTATCCCAAGATCTTGTACTCCTGAACCGGCCAACCCTGATGAACGACTCCCTACCATGCCAGGGAAACCTATAAAACTTACCTAAAGTCCTTCTTATATTAACCCTCTGAGACGCAGAACGCGATTTGCGAGGTTTGTGGCATATTTTAAACATTGAAATACCGTAGATGCACTGTTAATTTAGTTACTTCAAACCTCTTCAGTTTTCTTTCAATGGATGTTTAAAGGAAATTATTTTTAGAGGACTAACTTCATTAAAATTTCCTAAGTGCACATAAATACAAAAAAAAATATAAAACTGGCAACCGTGTGCCCTTCTGGGAGTTAAATATCGATCTTTCCTTGAAGGTACCGTCTAGTCCAGACTTAATTAATGAACAGAACACACAGAGTCTCATTTGCTACTCCTGTCAGAGATAACTGTACCTCATACTCCCAAGACGATTATGCCTTGACTGATAGAGGTATAACTATCATTGCAAAGTAATTCTACAAGACAACACCTGCCTTAACGCATTCAATGCCACGCTACCAATATTTCTTATATTTAGATATATACTTGTATGTTCATTCTCCTTTGCTTCTACTTTGTATACAGCATATATATATATATATATATATATATATATATACAGTATATACACTCACATACACACGTACCTAAACTAGCAGGCAGGGTGGTGACTCTACTAGGACCAATTCTCTTTCTAATTTACAGTACATCAACGACATAGATGAGGGTCTCACCTGTACAATCTCAAAATTTGCTGACGATACAAAAATTGCAAATAGCGTACTCTCAAAAGAACAAGTTGATGATATGCAATACAATTTAGATAAGTTGTCACATTGGGCCCAAATTTGGCAAATGAGTTTCAATGCGGATAAATGTAAAGTACTACATATCGGATACCAAAATGAGAAAGCAAACTATTCAAAGAATGGCACTCAGCTTAAGAATGTAAACAGAGAAACCGATCTGGGGGTAACAATATCGAGTAACCTAAAACCGAGTCAACAATGTTCAGAAGTTGAAAGCAAACAAAATAATTGGCTTTATAGGCAGGTCATTTGAGCATAAATCCAAAGGAGTTATCCTAACCCTTTACAATTCCTTAGTCCGCCCTGTTCTGGAATACTGTGTTCAATCCTGGTGCCTTTTTTACCAAAAAGATATAGACAAGCTAGAACGAGTTCAATGTAGAGTTACCAAAATGATACCTAGCCTAAAGAACAAACCATACGAGGAGCGTCTTAGAGATTTAAATATATTTCCTTTAACCCAGCGCAGATTAAGAGGCGAGTTAATTCAAGTGTTCAAAATCATCAAAGGCATCGACAATATGAACTGTAGTAAGTACTTCACTATCGACCAATCTAATTACCACGCGGGGAAACGGTTGCAAAGTTATCAAAATTATCGGTAAATCTTTTAACTCGCACGAATCTAAGAATTTCTTATTCAATCGAGTTGTCAACTTGTGGAATGGGCTTCCCCGAGACGTTATAGACTGCAGCACCGTTGATTCATTTAAACTTCGCCTAGACAAATATCTTGCATCAAACCCGTGACTGACTGCGTTTGTAAATGAATAACTTAATTTTATCCCCCCTTCAGTCACTAACCCATCTGTCCCCTACTAACTTCCTAATCCTGCCACGGACATTAGTTCCAGGGCAGTAGTTCCCTTTCCAATGTTCCCTTACCCATTCTAAACCACTGTTTGGACAATTGATCCTCAGTGTTTTGGAGAAAAAGCAGCCTAGAAGGGTCACCAGACCTAATGTTGCTTGATTTCCTTTGTACTCCTTTGTACTCTATTGCCTTGTAAGAGTAGGACCTGCAGGCTGTCTAGATACACACACACACGCACATCTACACACACCTACACACAAACACACACACACACACACACACGTACCTAAACTAGCAGGCAGGGCAGTGAGTCTATTGCCCTGTAAAAGTAGGACCTGCAGGCTGACCAGGTTCCCGACTTGGTGAGGTAGGCTGGAGAGCAGGTTATAGCGCAGGTCGAGCCAGGTGAGGGCAGGCAGGTAACTAAGGCAGGCTTCGGGCAGGTCAGGCAGGCGGTTGTCCTGTAGGCTCAGTCTCTGGGGAAGGATTAATAACAATTAAGGGGGGATAAGATAGGATAAGACAGTGGTGGAACGAAAGTCACTGATTGATTATATATGTGTGGATGAAAGAATGAAGAAATCTGTGATGGATGCTAAGGTGTATAGGGGTATTGGAGGGGGTCTGTCTGATCATTATGTAGTAGTAGCTAAGGTTAGGATACAACAGAAGTGGGTAAGGAGAGCTGGAGGGAGGCGAGAGGAAGGTGGAATGGTTAGGAGGGTGGAGAGGCTACAGGAGGAGGAAATCGGGGAAGAGTACAGGAGAGCAGTAGAAATACGACTAGGTGGGTTCGACCTGGAAGATATGGAGGAAGTGAAGGAGATAAGCAAGGTGTTTAACCCTTAATTAGCGGCGAGCAACATAAGTCGAGTTAAATAAAGCTGGACTATGTGGCGGCGCTCGACATAACTCGAGTGGCAATTTCAGCACGTAATGTGGCTGAGAGAGAGAGACAAGTGGTGGCAGGAGACTAGCGAGCGTATGACTGATCCAGACCACCGCGGCGAACCTACTGACACAAATCTCAGCTCCCTCCTCCCTCTCTCACTCGCTACATACTCAATTATGTACCGAAAGTACCGAATTACCTGCTTTTTGCACTCGCGTTGCACGGTTATTGCAAGAAAACTATCCATCATACAAGGATTGTTATGGTGTCATTCGAAAGCTCTGTTTATGCCCTTTCAGGGATAGATACTTGTTTTACGTTCTGGGTCTTATTTAGGCATGAAAATGATCACGTAAACAGCCCTATTTTGGCTAAAAACACCCCGCTGGGCGGTACACATAAATAAACCGCATAGGCCGCTCGTAAGGTGTTAAGGATGAGATCTGTGCAGCATGTGAGGAGGTGTGTGGAGTGAGGAGAAGAGGGAGGGGAGTGAAAGGTACAGCATGGTGGACAGAAGAGGTAAAACTATAGCTGTGGAAGACAAGAAGAAAGCGTATGGAGGGTGGTTGGGTAGTAGAGGGAATGAAGATTTGGAGAGTCAGAAACGAGCAAGGTACGTGGAGAGAAAGAGAGTGGTGAAGAGAGCAGTGAAGGAAAGTAAGAGAAGAGTAGATGAGGAATTTGGAAGGAATATGAGTGTAAAATGTAGGGAGTGTAAGAAACTGTTCTGGAAAGAAGTCAAGAAGGTTAGGGAAGGTAGCAAGGGAAACAGTAAGGGTGTGAAAGATAAGAATGGGAGAATGCTAGCCGAGAAGCAAGAGAGAGTCAAAAGATGGAGGGAGTACTTCAATGAGTTGCTAAATGTAAGGAATGAAGAGGCATCAAACATAGTTGGATATGGTATGGGAGGGAGAAGAGGAGAAGTAGTGGAGGAGAAGGTGGGGATCAGGTCAGAAGTGTGGGAAGCTACGAAAAGAGTGAAGTTGGGGAAAGCACCAGGAACAGATGGAGTGTGTGGGGAAATGTTGAGGTATGGTGGTGAGATAGTGATCGAATGGGTATGGAAAATGTGCAAACTAGCATGGGAGAAGGGGAGTGCACCCGATGACTGGAAGACTGGCATAATAGTCCTCCTATATAAGGGCAAAGAGGAAAGAGGAGTGTGTGGTAACCACCAAGGAATATGTCTTTTAAGCGTAGTAGGGAAGGTGTACAGTAGGGTAGTGATTGAGAGAGTGAGAGTGAGAACGGAGAAATAGATAGGCGACGAGCAGGAAGGTTTTAGGAGGGAAAGAGGATGTGTAGATAAGATTTTTACCCTGAATTGTGTTGTGGGGGAAATATATGGAGAAGCAACAAAAGGTGTATGTTGCCTTTATGGACTTGGAGAAGGCCTATGACAGTGGATAGAGAAGGCATGTGGAAAGTACTTAGAATATACCGAGTAGATGGCAAGTTGCTGAAAGCAATGAAGAACATGTATGAGGGTGCAAAGGCGGCAGTATGTGTGGAGAATGAGCAGAGCGAGTTCTTTCACCTGAGTGTTGGGTTGAAACAGGGGTGTGTGATGTCCCCGTGGTTGTATACTGTATATATGGATGGAGTCATGAAAGAAATACTAGGAAGAGCAGTGGATGTTGGTGTATCACTGAAAAGGGAGGGAAATGAGTGGAAGCTGCCTATACTGCTGTTTGCGGATGATACAGTTCTGATGAGCGATAATGAATGGGAGTTGCAGGGTCTGATAAATGAGTTTGGAACAGTGTGCAAAAAACGGAATTTGAAGATAAATGCAGGGAAGAGCAAGGTTATGGTCTTCGAAAGGGGTGAAGTCACAGAGTGTGAGGTGAAGTTGAACGGTCAGGCTATGGAGATCGTCAGCTCTTTTAAGTATCTGGGCAGTGTGTTGAGTAAAGATGGGACTATGGATGAAGAAGTGCGGGAGAGGGTGCAACAGGGGAAGAGGGTTGTAGGAGCGTTGAAAGCAGTAACAAGAAATAGAGTGGTCAGTATGGAAGTGAAGAAGTCCTTGCATGACAGTGTAGTAATCCCGACACTAACTTACGGAAGCGAAGCATGGACGTTCGGGAAGAGACTGTTACGACCGGGACTCGTATAAAACAAGGGCTCTTAATCATTGGACTAGAAAGGCACACAGCCACAACGGTAACACTAGATCCAACCCTCGAACTGTATAATGCCGGTGCACAAAAACACCTATACCCTCCAGAGTTAAATCTGCGATAGCGGGGTATCCTATAACTCGGTATAAATGCACTACTACTACAGGCTGATGATCTCTGATACAGCCTGATCACAACAACATACAATTACGTTAATAATGTATACAAGGAAAAAGATAGAGAGCTTAATTAAATCACTGGAATGATTTAATGCAAACAAGAAGAAGGTATAATTAAAGTTACTCTAAACAATAATAAATGTCACTCCTATATTAAAGAAAGTGAATGAAAGTCCTAAAGCATCGAACAGGAATCTTCTGAAGAAAGTCTGATGCTGCTAAGATGATCGAATCGGATTTTGAACTGTTATATAAAGCAGGAACAAGATATGACAAGTGTAGGGACATACAGTGTTAACTGGCACGGGAATAACGATAAATGCGCAATAGTATTATCTCCAACAACAAAAGAAGTACTTCCTCAGGCAACACAAAAGCCTGCTCAGGTTGTGCACCTCAACAACAACCAAGGCTTACAATCAACGTGAATAAAAATGCTGCATACATAACATAAGAGTTTATAATCCTAATTGGGTTTCTGCTAGGCGAATAAAGTCTAGCTGGGATGTCGTAGGCTAGGAAACTATGGCTGAGCAAGCGGCTCGTAGCCTAGCGAGGTCCTTAAGACTGTACGGCCAAATTACGTTAAATGACGGGGTGCTCTCTTGAGAGATCCAGATCACTAGTATCTGGTTCTCTCCTGGCGACCCTCTTCAAGTCAAAGCAAAACGAGTTAGCAGTGCTGGGTGGTAGAGGCAAAAGCCCTCACTCGCAACACAGTGCTAAACTCACAAGGTACACAGTCAGAAAGACAACCTAGGCTTCCCACGTATCCGTTGTGATTGTACAAGTTCAACAAAACCTGTTACATATCGGAAATCACAACACCAATAGCCTCACCCCAGTCTAGCATTAGATAGCCCAGCAGACAACCAAGAAATAGGTAGGGAGACACCGCGAGTGTGCCGAACCTCTTCAGACAAAATGTTAACCTTTCCAAAATGTCTAACTAAACATGAAATATCTGAGAGCTTCAGCATATAATACGATGGCCGATATATGAAATCGTCCAGAACCAAAGGGGAGTTATGATGTTAAATAGATTAGAAGAATAAGAGGTAAGAAGTTGAGAGAGAGAGAAAGTGTTCTATAGGTGGAAGTCGGGGACAGATGGCAAGGGAGGTGTGAAGGTTATGCTGGTCAAGCAAGCTCTGAGCGAGGAAGGCACAAAGGCAGCAAGGAGTGCGGGGGAACTACCTTCTGCTGCAGAAGGAGGGCGGCAAAGCGGCCAGCCACTCAGAGGGCCCGGTCATGGCATGACGTCACCGAGACAACGCGTAACACTGCGCGCACAACCCTCTGCCTCCTGCACTTACTCACTCACACTCTCTAGCTGTATCATTCATTCTTATACATTAAACTTATAACTGATGATATAAAATATAATGCATTGTCACAGACGAAAATAAAGACCACTTCTATACTGCCTGTGACATGACGATTCACAAGAAAGAAAGTATAACATTGTAGATAGACTGTAGCCAAATTCATTGCCCTGGCGAGTGTTAGCGAGTGGCCAAGCGAGTGGCTGAGCCCACGTGGCGTTCTGCTAAGCTGCAGGCGTCACAAGACTCAGACCAAGAGTGAGAGCGGTGGAAATGAGGTACTTGAGAAGTGTGTGCGGAGTTACATGGAGGGATAGACAGACAAATGAGGAAGTAAGAAGGAGGTGTGGTGTGGAGGTAGATGTGCTGGAAAGTGTGAAAAGGAACAACTTGAGATGGTTCGGCCATATGGAACGTATGGGAAGCGAGAGAATGACTAAGAGGGTGTACGAGAGCGAGATGGAAGGACAGAGAGGGAGAGGTAGACCGAAGGAGAGGTGGAAGGATGGAGTGAGGAATTATATGAATGAAGGCAGTGCTGGTTGGGAGGAGGGGCGTCAACTGATTGGGGACAGAGGTGCATGGGGGCGGTTCGTTCGTGGCCACCCCTCACGGCGTCAGGCAATAGATAGATAGATAGAAGGGGGGTCACCGATTGTTTTTTTATCTTTCTCTCCTTTTCTCTCTTTCCCTGGCTTGTATTCATTCGGCCCCATTCAGCCAACTGTTTTAAGACGTTTAGCCTATCCCCATCCAGGTGTCTATTTTTTCCAGCATTGATGGAGAAATTTTTCTATCGAAAAATGAAAAAATTAGCTTGCTGTCAAAGCAAAATATATACTGTATATGCTGGCTCGCTACCGCTCGCCAGGAAAACAGTGACACCTGGATGGGGGTAATCATCTTAAAACAGTAGGCTGAACGGGGTCGAATGGATACAAGCCAAAGAGAGAGGGAGAGAAAGAGAACAAAAAGCGAGGTGGGCTCCTTTAAGCTATTAGTACAACTATAGTCCATTCATTATAGGTTGGCTGATCATCTTGACCACTAACCAACTGGCCGTTTGTTTGGTCTATTAAGGGGAGGTTTTTAGTTTGGTCTCTAGGTATCCATCAAGCTTAAGATTACACCCCTTGAGCTCCTTTCAAGATAAATTTGTACATTTTTCGGTAGAAAAATGTCCCGGCAGAAGGCCGGTTCCTCTTAAATTACAGGCTCGCTATCGCTCGCCAGGATAAAATCGACACCTAAATGGCACGAAAGGTCTTAAAATTGACAGAAATGGGTCGAAAGTTCTTAAAATTGTCAAAATAATGAGGCGAACGTCTTAAAAATAGAAAAGCAATGGGGCTATACATGAGGGAGAAAGGAGTCAAGAAAAAAATCCCTCAAGTGGAAACCTCCCCTTAATTCATGTAGTCATATATTTTTTTTAGTTTCTTCCCTAGACCTCCATCAAGCTTAGAAAAACACCCCCTAGACCCCCCTTCAAGATACATTTGTAAATTTTTCGGTAGAAAAATGTCCCGGCCGAAGGCCGGTTCCTCTTAAAATTGCAGGCTCACTATCGCTCGCCAGGAAAAAATCAACACCTAAATGGCACGAAAGGTTTTTAAAATTGACAACGAAATGGGGCGAAAGGTGTTAAAATCGCCAAACTAATGGGCCGAACGTCTTATAATCTCAAAACTAGTGGGGCTAAACATTAGGGAGAAGGGGGTCCAGAAAAACGGCCTGCCTCCCCTCCACCCCTTCCTTATGTACCGGCGACGTCTTTTTCACGTTATCCTTGCTGTATTTAGACATGCGGTGTGTAGTTTAAGGGGACATGGGCCGGTTTTCTGGACCACTTTCTCCCTCATATTTAGCCCCACTAGTTTTGAAATTATAAGACTAATGGCCCGAACGGCCATTAGTTTGGCGATTTTAACACCTTTCGCCCATTTCGTTGTCAATTTAAGACCTTTCGTGCCATTTAGGTGTTGATTTTTTCCTGGCGAGCAATAGCGAGCCTGCATTTTTAAGAGGAACCGGCCTTCGGCCAGGAAATTTTTCTACCGAAAAATGTACAAATTTATCTTGAAGGGGGTTCTAGGTGGGGGGGGGGGGGTTCTAAGCTTGATGGAGGTCTAGGGAGAAAACTAAACTAAATATATGAATACATGAATTAATAGACCAAACAAACAGCCAGCCTCCCCTTAAGAAGGATCTGTGGTACTGAAGAGAGTTACGGTAGATAGTTCGAAGCCTGTTAATTGCTGGAGTCCCTTTCTAAGCTGTTAATTGCTGGAGGTCCTTTATAAGCTGTTAATTGCTGGAGGTCCTTTATAAGCTGTTAATTGCTGGAGTCCCTTTCTAAACTGAATAAAAATGTCTAATGGCAGCCAGAATAAAGTTAAAAGGACGGTGCCGGTACAGAGGCGGTTAACCCTTTCAAGAATAAAGTTAAAAGGACGGTGCCGGTACAGAAGCGGTTAACCCTTTCAAGAATAAAGTTAAAAGGACGGTGCCGGTACAGAAGCGGTTAACCCTTTCAAGAATAAAGTTAAAAGGACGGTGCCGGTACAGAAGCGGGTAACCCTTTCAAGAATAAAGTTAAAAGGACGATGCCGGTACAGAAGCGGTTAACCCTTTCAAGAATAAAGTTAAAAGGACGGTGCCGGTACAGAGGCGGTTAACCCTTTCAAGAATAAAGTTAAAAGGACGGTGCCGGTACAGAAGCGGTTAACCCTTTCAAGAATAAAGTTAAAAGGACGGTGCCGGTACAGAGGCGGTTAACCCTTTCAAGAATAAAGTTAAAAGGACGGTGCCGGTACAGAGGCGGTTAACCCTTTCAAGAATAAAGTTAAAAGGACGGTGCCGGTACAGAGGCGGTTAACCCTTTCAAGAATAAAGTTAAAAGGACGGTGCCGGTACAGAGGCGGTTAACCCTTTCAAGAATAAAGTTAAAAGGACGGTGCCGGTACAGAGGCGGTTAACCCTTTCAAGAATAAAGTTAAAAGGACGGTGCCGGTACAGAGGCGGTTAACCCTTTCAAGAATAAAGTTAAAAGGACGGTGCCGGTACAGAGGCGGTTAACCCTTTCAAGGATAAAGTTAAAAGGACGGTGCCGGTACAGAGGCGGTTAACCCTTTCAAGAATAAAGTTAAAAGGACGGTGCCGGTACAGAGGCGGTTAACCCTTTCAAGATTATGACGCGTTTTTGACAGTATGTTCTGGTTATCATTAGACGATTTAGTGCAGCTTATAAATGATCTGTGGGAAATGAAAGGATAAAGACTCCATTAACCCTCTGACCTCTACATACATACATACCCTTCCTAATCTGAATAAAATCGACTAATAATAGCCAGAAAACCGGAATAAAATGCATCATCGTATCTGCTAAGGGTTAAGGGGAGGTTTTTAGTGTGTTTCCTAGATTTCCATCAAGCTTGAAATTACACCCCCTTGACCCCCTTTCAAGACAAATGTGTACATTTTTCGGTAGAAAAATGTCCCGGCCGAAGGCCGGTTCATCTTAAATTACAGGCTCGCTATCGCTAGCCAGGAAAAAATCGACACCTAAATGGCACGAAAGCTCTTAAAAGTGACATGAATGGTGTGAAAATTCTTAAAATCGCCAAACTAATGGGGCGAACATCTTAAAATCTCAATAGCAATGGGGTTAAACATGAGGGAGAAAGGGGTAAAGACAAAAATCCCTCAAGTGGAAATCTCCCCTTATCGACTAGAGTAACCGAGCTAATCTTTCTACCCATTCAGGAAAGGTCAGGCAGGGAATAAATAGGCCTGGAGGAAATTCACATCCCATTTGCTCTAGCCCTTTTGGAGTTACAGAGGCTGGGAGACACGATTTCTGGCCTACCTATAATTAAGGGAGTTCAGACGGTATGGTGCAGCATAATTAAGGGAGCCCAGACGGTATGGTGCAGCATAATTAAGGGAGCTCAGACGGTATGTCAGACGGTATGGTGCAGCATAATTAAGGGAGTTCAGACGGTATGGTGCAGCATAATTAAGGGAGTTCAGACGGTATGGTGCAGCATAATTAAGGGAGTTCAGACGGTATGGTGCAGCATAATTAAGGGAGTTCAGACGGTATGGTGCAGCATAATTAAGGGAGTTCAGACGGTATGGTGCAGCATAATTAAGGGAGTTCAGACGGTATGGTGCAGCATAATTAAGGGAGTTCAGACGGTATGGTGCAGCATAATTAAGGGAGTTCAGACGGTATGGTGCAGCATAATTAAGGGAGTTCAGACGGTATGGTGCAGCATAATTAAGGGAGTTCAGACGGTATGGTGCAGCATAATTAAGGGAGTTCAGACGGTATGGTGCAGCATAATTAAGGGAGTTCAGACGGTATGGTGCAGCATAATTAAGGGAGTTCAGACGGTATGGTGCAGCATAATTAAGGGAGTTCAGACGGTATGGTGCAGCATAATTAAGGGAGTTCAGACGGTATGGTGCAGCATAATTAAGGGAGCCCAGACGGTATGGTGCAGCATAATTAAGGGAGCCCAGACGGTATGGTGCAGCATAATTAAGGGAGCTCAGACGGTATGGTGCAGCATAATTAAGGGAGCTCAGACGGTATGGTGCAGCATAATTAAGGGAGCCCAGACGGTATGGTGCAGCATAATTTACTGGTTCGGCTCAATGGTTTAAGGAGGGGGTTTAGTTTGCTCTCTAAACCTCTATCAAGCTTAAAAAACACCCAGAAGACCCCCCTTCGATATAAATGTCTCGGCCGAAGGCCGATTCCTCTTTCAATAAAGGCTCGCTATCGCTCGCCAGGATAATAATCGACACCTAAATGGCACGAAAGGTCTTAATATTGGCAAATAAATGGGGCAAAAGGTCTGAAAATCGCCAAACTAAGTGGGCGAATGTCTTGAAATCTCATAACTAATAGGGGTAAACATGAGGGAGGAGGAGGACTCGAAAAACCAACTGCCTCCCCTTAATGGACTATGGTAGCAATTAAAAAACTAACCCTATCAGCACCATAACAACGTCATTTCCGCCGTATTCTGGTTACCATTAAGGGGAGGTGTTTAGTTTGGTCCCTAGATATCCATCAAGCTTAAGATTACACCCCCTTGAGCCCCTTTCAAGATAAATTTGTACATTTTTCGGTAGAAAAATGTCCTGGCTGAAAGCCGGTTCCTCTTAAATTACAGGCTCGCTATCGCTCGCCAGGATAAAATTGACACCTAATTGGCACGAAAGGTCTTAAATTCGACAGAAATGGGTCGAAAGTTCTTAAAATCGTCAAAATAATGGGCCGAATGTCTTAAAATTAGAAAAGCAATGGGGCTAAACATGAGGGAGAAAGGAGTCAAGACAAAAATATCTCAAGTGGAAATCTCTCCCCTTAAACGATTATCTTGAGCTTATATAGTCAACCTCTTATAGTCAACCTCTTATATAGTCAACCTCTTATATAGTCAACCTCTTATATAGTCAACCTCTTATAGTCAACCTCTTATATAGTCAACCTCTTATAGTCAACCTCTTATAGTCAACCTCTTATATAGTCAACCTCTTATAGTCAACCTCTTATAGTCAACCTTTTTTATAGTCAACCTCTTATAGTCAACCTCTTATATAGTCAACCTCTTATAGTCAACCTCTTATATAGTCAACCTCTTATAGTCAACCTCTTATATAGTCAACCTCTTATATAGTCAACCTCTTATAGTCAACCTCTTATATAGTCAACCTCTTATATAGTCAACCTCTTATATAGTCAACCTCTTATAGTCAACCTCTTATATAGTCAACCTCTTATATAGTCAACCTCTTATAGTCAACCTCTTATATAGTCAACCTCTTATATAGTCAACCTCTTTTAGTCAACCGTTTTTATAGTCAACCTCTTTTATAGTCAACCTCTTATATAGTCAACCTCTTATAGTCAACCTCTTATAGTCAACCTCTTATAGTCAACCTCTTATATAGTCAACCTCTTATATAGTCAACCTCTTATAGTCAACCTCTTATAGTCAACCTCTTATATAGTCAACCTCTTATAGTCAACCTCTTATATAGTCAACCTCTTATATAGTCAACCTCTTATAGTCAACCTCTTATAGTCAACCTCTTATAGTCAACCTCTTATATAGTCAACCTCTTATATAGTCAACCTCTTATATAGTCAACCTCTTATATAGTCAACCTCTTATATAGTCAACCTCTTATATAGTCAACCTCTTATATAGTCAACCTCTTATAGTCAACCTCTTATAGTCAACCTCTTATAGTCAACCTCTTATATAGTCAACCTCTTATATAGTCAACCTCTTATATAGTCAACCTCTTATATAGTCAACCTCTTATATAGTCAACCTCTTATATAGTCAACCTCTTATATAGTCAACCTCTTATATAGTCAACCTCTTATATAGTCAACCTCTTATATAGTCAACCTCTTATAGTCAACCTCTTATAGTCAACCTCTTATATAGTCAACCTCTTATAGTCAACCTCTTATAGTCAACCTCTTATATAGTCAACCTCTTATATAGTCAACCTCTTATATAGTCAACCTCTTATATAGTCAACCTCTTATAGTCAACCTCTTATAGTCAACCTCTTATATAGTCAACCTCTTATAGTCAACCTCTTATATAGTCAACCTCTTATATAGTCAACCTCTTATATAGTCAACCTCTTATATAGTCAACCTCTTATAGTCAACCTCTTATAGTCAACCTCTTATATAGTCAACCTCTTATAGTCAACCTCTTATATAGTCAACCTCTTATATAGTCAACCTCTTATATAGTAAACCTCTTATATAGTCAACCTCTTATATAGTCAACCTCTTATAGTCAACCTCTTATAGTCAACCTCTTATATAGTCAACCTCTTATAGTCAACCTCTTATATAGTCAACCTCTTATATAGTCAACCTCTTATATAGTCAACCTCTTATATAGTCAACCTCTTATATAGTCAACCTCTACGACTCAGAAAGGCAAATCATATCTCAATAAGCCATCTAAAATAGCATAGGTTCTTCTTAAGGGGAGATTTCCACTGGAGGGATTTTTTTCTATACCTCATTCTCCCTCATGCTTAGCCCCATTGCTTTTGAGTTTTTAAGATGTTCACCCCATTAGTTTGGCGATTTTAAGAACGTTCGCCCGATTTCTGTCAATTTTAAGACCTTTCGTACCATTTAGGTGTCGATTTTTTCGTGGCGAGCGATAGCGAGCCTGTAATTTAAGAGGCATCGGCCTTCGGCCGGGACATTTTTCTACCGAAAAATTTACAAATTTATCTTGAAAGGGGGTCAAGGGAGTTTATTTGTAAACTTGATGGAGGTCTAGGGAATAAACTAAATACCTCCCCTTAAGGTGGTAGTGCTTGGTTTTTGCTCTATATAATTATTTATTTATTGGTATGTTTTTGAGTTTCCTCGCTAGACCTCCATCAAGCTTAGAAAAACACCCTCTAGATCCCCTTTCAAGATCAATTTGTACATTTTTCGGTAGAAAAATTTCCCGGCCGAAGGCCGGTTTCCTTCGAAAATGACGGGCTCGCTTTCGCTCGCCAGGAAAAAATCGACTTAGGTCTTCATATTGACAACACAATGAGGCAAAAGGTCTCTAAATCGCCAAACTAACGGAACGAACGTCTTAAAACCTCACAGCTAATATGCTAAACACGAGGGAGAAGGGGGTCCAGACAAGCGAGTACTACTGCTGCTACCCCCTTTAAGCAGCATGATATAATTAGAAGGTTAGCCGAGGTAAACAATAAATAGAAGGCGTTATGGTAATGAAGGGGTTAAGGGGACATGGGCCGTTATTCTGGAACACTTAATTCTCCCTCATGTTTAGCCCCATTAGTTTTCAGATGTTAAGATGTTTGCCCCATTAGTTAGTCGATTTTAAGATCTTTCGCCCATTTCTTCGTCAATATTTAGACCTTTCGTGCTATTTAGGTGTCGTTTTTTTCCCTGGCGAACGATAGTGAGCCTGTAATGTTGGAAGAACCGGCCTTCGGCCGGGACATTTTTCTACCGAAAAATGTACAAATTAATCTAGAAGGCGGATCTAATGGATGTTATTTTAAATTTGATGGAGGTCTAGGGAGGAAGCTAGAAAAATAATAAATACATGCAAAAAGTGACCCATTCCCCCTTACCTGTAATAGAACTGTAGCCTATTCAATATTTTTAGGCCAGACATCTTGACCTCTAGCCTCTGTAACTCAAAAAGGACTAGCGTAATCAAGCTAACATGTCTACCATTTGGGCGGGGTCAGCCAGGGAACAGGTGTGAATATTTACAGCTCATTTGCTCTAGCCTTGTTTGAGTTACGGAGGTTAAGCGGGGCCACCGTTTTTTTTTTTTTTTTTATCTTTCTCTCCTTTTCTCTCTTTCCCTGGTTTGTATCCATTCGGCCCCATTCAGCCAACTGTTTTAAGACGTTTATCCCCATCCAGGTGTCGATTTTTTCCTGGCGAGTGATAGCGAGCCAGCATTGTATGGAGAAATCCGGCTTTGCCGGAGAAAATTTTCTATCGAAAAATGTACAAATTTAGCTTGTCAAACCAAAAATATATATATGCTGGCTCGCTACCACTCGCCAGGAAAATATTGACATCTGGATGGGGGTAAACGTCTTAAAACAGTAGGCTGAATAGTGCCGAATAGATACAAGCCAAAGAGAGAGGGAGAGAAAGATAAAAAAAGCGAGGTTGGGTCCCTTAAGAGTCACGATTTTTTGGCCTACCTATCTGAAACAGGGTATAACAGTAATGCATCCAGATAATAAGATGACACAGGACACAAACTGTTACAGACACTCCAATTGACCACTTGCGAGTTTCAGGCTATAAGGAAGTTGGAGCCGTGAGCATCGACATTAAAGAGAAGTGCAATCAAAATGTGGGTTTCAGATGGGTAAACAGTATGGTCAATTTGGTTGCATGGATTTATGTATGTATCATGACCGTATTTTAGCTGATAATTCTGCTAAATATTGATAACCACGGCTCCAACTTCCTTATAGACCAAAACTCGCAAGTGGTCAATTGTTATTATCTGAAGATCACCTGCTATGGGGATACCTGTAATACGCTGTTGACCGCGAGATTGTCTAAAACGGGATGTGGCGGAATCGAAATGTAGCGGATTAAATACGTCATTATATATATATATATATATATATATATTGAGAATATATCACAAATACACGTGAGCCACTAAATGTTTCTAATCTCTCAGTGGGGATCGAACCGTCGACCATCAGGACGATAGCCGACGCTTTAATCAACTACACCACGGCAGTCTACACCACGGCAGTCTGCCGTGGTGTAGTTGATTAAAGCGTCGGCTATTGTCCTGACGGTCGACGGTTCGATCCCCACTGAGAGATTAGAAACATATATATATATATATATATATATATATATATTTTCTTTAATACATACGAGGTTGAATGAAATGGCAATTTCTGCGTTGGAAATTTTATTATTCAAAGTTTCCAGGTCTCTGATGAGTTTTCGCTGGGTGGCAGGAAGTAGATGAAGGAGAAGAGCAAAATTCATGGTGGTACAGGGTTACATTAAAGTACATGAAGATACAGGATATACGACGCGTTTCACTGGACAACCAGCATTATCAAGTAAGGAAGGAATGATATAAAAGGTAAACAGGAAGGGTATATATAGAGGGTGGAGGATCAGAGGAGGCGGAAAACAGGGGGCAAAAGTCTGCGATTGGTGGAAGGGTAAACTAGGAGAGAGAAAGGGGGTAACCGCTTCACGCATGCGCACTGGATGCGGGATGGTGGTCGATAGGTGGGGTCGAAGCTGATTGGCTGCGTGTCGAGGGGCGTGGCCTAAGTTGTGTGGCGCCTGCAGAAGACGAAGCTGAAGGAGGTAGCGCGGGGGGCTGCGTCAAGGGCACCGGGGGGCGAGGAGGGGTGTTAGGTCCTGTAGGGTAGTGCCTTTTGGCAGAAGGAAGGATCTGAAGGTCCAGAGTTTGGTTGTTGATGTTGGGATGTAAGGCTTGGATATATAAAGCTTCGAGTATAGGTAATCTCCTTGGGTCACTATCTTTATCGAGTATGGTGGTGTGTTTCTCTAACTCGTTGCGTGTGAGGTGAGGGTGATTAGGGGTGAGATAGTGGTCTTTGATGGCTCCAGCCTGAAGGTGAAGAGTTAACCGACGTGAAAGACGAGTCTGCGTCATACCAATATAGGAATGAGGTCCACAGTCCTCATAATTACAGGTATGTTGGTAAATGACGTGATCGTCGGTCATCGGGCTCTTTATCTTGGTGGAGGCTGGTTTGTTGCGGAGAACGAGGTTGGAGGTCTTGGGGGATTTGTAATAAATTATTAATTTGATTTTGTTTTCCGGGTTGGTTGGGTGGACATGCTTGGAGATTATTTCTTTTAAGACGGCCTCGTCATTTTTGTGTTCAGAGGACATGTAATTGCGGTAGAAGATCTTAATTTCATTGGGGGGGTCAATGTTGGGAGGGCTTTGGGTGTACCATTTTTCAAGATGGTGGTTGATGGTGCTGGAGATGTCGGAGTTGGAGTATCCGTTATTTACTAAAACTTGGGATAGTCTTTCTAGTTCCTGGTGGGTGTCGGCCCAGGTAGAGCAGTGCGTGAGGGCTCTCCTAACATAGGCGGAGATGGAGGATAGAAGATAACGGCGGGGGCATTCACTATCACCGTTGAGGCATTGTCCTGTGTTAGTTGGTTTAATGTAGACGGTGGTTTTGAACCCATGGTCGTTCAGAGCTACGAGGATGTCGAGGAAGGGGAGTTGTCCATTGTTAGATTTTTCAAAGGTGAAGTTAAGTCCGGAGGAGGTCATGAAGCGACGCTGGAGTTCCTGTAGTTCGTGGATGTCCTTGATTTGCACGAAGATGTCATCCACGTATCTACAGTAGACGGCGGGTCGTTGGGCAGCTAGGAGCTCTTCCTCGATGGTACCCATGAAAAAGTTCGCAAAAAGAACTCCTAGGGGGCTGCCCATCGCCCTACAGGACCTAACACCCCTCCTCGCCCCCCGGTGCCCTTGACGCAGCCCCCCGCGCTACCTCCTTCAGCTTCGTCTTCTGCAGGCGCCACACAACTTAGGCCACGCCCCTCGACACGCAGCCAATCAGCTTCGACCCCACCTATCGACCACCATCCCGCATCCAGTGCGCATGCGTGAAGCGGTTACCCCCTTTCTCTCTCCTAGTTTACCCTTCCACCAATCGCAGACTTTTGCCCCCTGTTTTCCGCCTCCTCTGATCCTCCACCCTCTTATATACCCTTCCTGTTTACCTTTTATATCATTCCTTCCTTACTTGATAATGCTGGTTGTCCAGTGAAACGCGTCGTATGTCCTGTATCTTCATGTACTTTAATGTAACCCTGTACCACCATGAATTTTGCTCATCTCGTTCATCTACTTCCTGCCACCCAGCGAAAACTCATCAGAGACCTGGAAACTTTGAATAATAAAATTTCCAACGCAGAAATTGCCATTTCTTTCAACCTCGTATGTATTAAAGAAAATTTATTACCTGGCTTTACCAACATATATATATATATATATATATATATATATATATATGCTGTGTATATATACTTATATATAATACATCTATGGTTCTACGAAAACAATAAGACCAAATTTGTAAAGCTTCCTTCTAGAAAATCCATATAAACCAAAAGAGAACAATTTGGCTTCCATTTTCCCCTGACCATCGGATAATAGAGCCATTCCCAGATTGTTTGAGTCACTTTGTACGTCAACCTGCAGCGATAACCAGCAAAACGCATCGTAAACCTTAGAGGTTATAGTATGAAAAGTGCGCAATGGTGGTGGCGGTACGTATATTGTCTTTGTGTCTGTCTGTCTCTGTGTGTCATGTATATGTGTTTGTCTTCCAGAATATATCTCTTCCTTTTTTGTGTTTTTCATGTTATTAGCTGCACCATCGAAGTTGGACGAAGGTTATGCTTTTGCCTCCGTTTGTGTGTCTGTAAACAAGATTTCTAAAGAAATTATGAACTGATGTTCACGAAATTTGGTGGCCAGATAGGATATGCATCAAGGAAGAAGGGAGTCTATTATGGAGGCGATCGGTAGAACGCATACCTCCGCCAGCGAAGGCAGAGGAAGGGGAGGTGTGGCGGAGTGGTCTTGCCACTGGACTGGTAATCCAAAGGACCCGGGTTCGAATCCCAATATGTCAATGGGAAGATATTATTGGGATGGAATTTGTGCTGTACCTAGTATCAGTGCATTACCACATCACACCGAAATGCCAAATAAATACCCTCATTGTTCCCTGATTAAATAGCATTGTATGAATATTCCCAGATTCAAAACAAATATGCTACAGGAGGGCAATGTCTAGTGAGTTAGTTGCTCAATAGGTGACATTCTGAGAGTGAGGGTCCGAGCCTGGGGAATGAGACTGTGAAGCACAGAGGCGGAGCAGCTTCAGAGGTGGAGTTGCTTCGAGCCGTAAAGCTTCGCATGTCTCAGTCCCTAGACTGAAGCAAGACCTCACGGGCCTCATCGTGTTCAGCGGTGTAGTGTAAAGGCTATCAGCCTATGCCCGAGAGGGAGTAGTTGGAATATAGATAAAATAAATAAAAATATGCTTTGATTGCCTCTCTTGTGTTTATGGGTGCATGCCGTTGCCGTTGTTGTCATGAACATCTCACGCTCAGATTTCGAGGGGGAAATTAGTAATGTCTTTAACCCGTTCAGTACCAGAGACATCCTTTCCCTCATATTCTGGCAACTATTAAATGCTATTATTCAGCTTAAGGAGGGCTTCAAACTATCTAAGCCAACCCATTTAAATACCACAGATACTTCCTCAGCTGCACAATATCGTTTAAATATAGCGAGAATAAAATATACCACACGTCGCTGGTACTAAAGGGGTTAAGTCTCTAATTTTTGAACAGCTAGTTCTGCCTTCTGGTGTTCAATTTTCTGCATTACGTGATGTACTTCGACGCCAATTGTTGGGGCGGACTTGTGGAATTGAGGCATAGCAAGCCTATTTGTAATATTGCTAAGTATGATTAATATACAATGATACAACATGCCAGGTACACAGCGCCGTTGGAATATAAGTATACATGCTCAGATTAATATGCAGGATTCGAAACTGCATAATAAATCGTAGGCTTGTCCATATTTCTTTAACTGTCTTGATAGTGTAATGCATAGTGCGCGGAATTTCGATGTGAGTATCCTGGGTTCGAGTCCTCGGAGTGCCACATGTATTTGTTGATTTAATTAATTGAGTTTAGATGTGAAGTTGGTTGGTGTAAAAAACATAATATGGTTTCAAGATATGAGGCAGCTTCACTTGGTGTCATGTGTACTGACTATTGTTAACTGAAGAGTTACCCATACCATATCACAGACTTTGAATATGGCTGCAAATAAGAGTTAATAAGGGGAGGCAGTTGTTATGAGATTACAACACATTCGCCCCATTAGTTTAGCGATTTTCAGACCTTTTGCCCCATTTCTTTGCCAATATCAAGACCTTTCATGCCATTTAGCTGTCGATTTTTTTCCTGGCGAGCGATAGCGAGCCTGTATTTGAAGAGGAATCGGCCTTCGGCCGGGACATTTTTCTACCGAAAAACGTACACATTTGTATCGAAGGGGGGTTTTGTGGGTGTTTTTTTAAGCTTGATAGAAGTTTAGAGAGCAAAATAAACCCCCTCCTTAAACCATTGAGCCGAACCAGTAAATCATGCTGCACAATACCGTCTGAGCTGCCTTAACAGAGACATTTGAGCACTTCCTAATATCCTCCTACTTCCTCTTCTACCTCTTTTTCCTCTATCATCTTCCTCATTGTCTTCCACGCGAGATATTGGGGTAAATTTCCAGAAAATGGTCGTGGTCCTAAGCCGACAGACAGACAGACAGCGGAAGACAGCCTAAGCCGACAGGGTGGTCACGAGAACAAATTGGGTGGTGGTGGTGATGGTGATGGTGGTGGCGGGGGTGATGGTGGTGGTAATGGTGGTGGAGGTGGTGGTGGTAATGGTGTTAGTTGTGGTGGTGGTTATGGTGGTGGTGGAGGGGGTGGTGGTTATGGTGGTGGTGGAGGGGATGGTGGGGGTGGTGGTGATCATGGTGATGGTGGTGGTGGTAATGGTGTTAGTGGTGGTGGTGGTGGTTATGGTGGTGGTGGTGATGGTGATAGTGGTGGAGGTGATGGTGGGGGTGGTGGTGATGATGGTGATGGTGGTGGTGGTAATGGTGTTAGTGGTGGTGGTGGTTATGGTGGTGGTGGTGATGGTGATAGTGGTGGAGGTGGTTATGGTGGTGGTGATGGTGATAGTGTTGGAGGTGATGGTGGGGATGGTGGTGATGATGGTGTTAGTGGTGGTGGTGGTTATGGTGTATAATGCTGGCTCGCCAGGAAGAAATCGACACCTAGATGGGGATACACGTCTTAAAATAGTTGGCTGAATGGGGCCGAATGGATACAAGCCAGAGAAAGATAGAAAAGGACAGAACAAAAGCAGGTACCCCTTAAGCTGAATAAAATCGTGGTGATAGTGGTGGAGGTGATGGTGGGGGTGGTGGTGATGATGGTGATGGTAATGGTGTTAGTGGTGGTGGTGGTTATGTTAGTGGTGGTGGTGGTGGTTATG
Organism: Paralithodes platypus; assembly: GCA_032716605.1. Taxonomy (NCBI): domain Eukaryota; kingdom Metazoa; phylum Arthropoda; class Malacostraca; order Decapoda; family Lithodidae; genus Paralithodes; species Paralithodes platypus. The sequence continues at coordinate 17,472,145 of CM064493.1, read as the reverse complement.
GTGGTGGTGGTGGTAATGGTGTTAGTGGTGGAGGTGGTTATGGTGGTGGTGGTGGTGGTGGTGGTGGTGGAGGTGGTGGTGGGTGGTAATTTCGGACGCTATTGTGAGAGAGGTAGATAGATGGATAGCGAGATAGATAGATAGATAGATAGATAGATAGATAAGAGTTGCAAACACGTATAAGGAATATTTAGTATCTCAAAATTATTGCGACCTTTATTCTATAGATAGATAGATAGAGAGAGATAATTACAAGGAATATAATACATCATCTCAAACACAATGCGGCCCGATTTAAAGAGATAACGTTTGGTTAAGAAAGCCAGATTGTTCAGTACAGTGCAGTTCTCTCATTGCAAAGTGTGTTGCACGCTATCTTCTCTTTTCGCATTGGTGTGTGTATGGGGGGGGGGGGGGGGATAGTTTGTTCCTCAGACCTCTATCAAGCTTGAGGATTATGACGCATTTTTACCATCATTTCTGGCTACCATTAGACGATTTTATAAAACTTAAGACTGATCTTCGAGCTGCAAAGAGGTATATGCTATCTCAATTAACTATTTAGCTCCCACAAGTTCTTGTTAAGGGGGGTGACCTGTTTTTGTTCTGTCCTTTTCTATCTTTCTCTGGCTTGTATCCATTCGGCCCCATTCAGCCTACTGTTTTAAGACGTTTATCCCCATCCAGGTGTATTTTTTTACTGGTGAGCGGTAGCGAGCCAGTATATTTTTTAATTTTGTTTGACAGCAGGCTAAATTTGTAAATTTTTCGATGGAACAATGTTTCCGGCGAAGCCGGATTTCTTCATATAATACTGGCTCGCCAGGAAGAAATCGACACCTATATGGGGATAAACGTCTGAAAATAGTTGGCTGAATGGGGCCGAATGGATACAAGCCAGAGAAAAAGAGAAAAGGACAGAAATAACAAAAAGCAGGTCACCCCCCTTAAGCTGAATACAATCGTCTAATGAATAAACTGTTAAGATGCGTCATAACCCTCAAAAACTCTAACATACAAAATTCAGCCATGATGAAAGCGAACATTTCAGCTAATAGAGTAGATTTGAGTTACATGTTGACTCTGATATTGTGACTCCGATCCATCCACCGCTACAGTACTCGTGTGACACCGGCTTAACCCTTTCAGTACCGGTGCTGTGCTTTTAACTATATTCTGGCTGCTATTAGACGATTGTAATCAGTTGAAAAAGGGCCTCCAGCAATTAACAGGCTTCGAACTATCTCACTTAACCCTTTTTATTACCACAGATCCTTCTTAAGGGGGGTGACCCTGCTTTCTTTTCTCTCTCTCTGGGTTGTATCCATTCGGCCCCATTCAACCTACTGTTTTCAGATGTTTATCCCCATCCATGTATCGATTTATACCTGGCGAGCGATAGCGAGCCACCATATTTTGAATGAGTTAGACGGCTGGCTAAATTTTTATATTTTTCGATAGAAAAATTTCTCCGGCGAAGCCGGATTTCTCCATAAAAAATGCTGGCTCGCTATCGCTCGCCAGGATAAAAGTCTTGAATCAATAGGCTGAATGGGGCCGAATGGATACAACCACGAAAGAGAAAAAAGCAGGTCACCCTCCTTAAACTGCATTAAATCCTCTCTATATATAGCTAGAATAAAATAAAATAGACGTCGCCGGTACAGAAGGGGTTAAGGACTGTCTTCTTATTCCTTTATCTAAATGCATCTTAACCCCTTCTGTACCGGTGATGTACTTTTCATTTTATTCTGGCAACTATTAGACGATTTTGTTCAGCTTAGGATGGACGTCTACCCATTAAAAGGCTACAGACTATCTCACTTAATCCTTTTAACTACCATATATCTTTCCTAAGTTTCATAAAATCGTCTAAATGTAGCTGAAATCAAATTAAAAAGACGTCGCCGATACAGAAGGGGTTAACCCCTTGAGAATTATGACCGGTTTTAAAAGTACCTTCTGGCTGTCATTAGACGACATTATTACGCTTATGAAACGCCTGCGGGAGTTGGAGGCATAAATGAGTTGGTCTGATCCTGAGATTCTTGGAGGTCTTTCCTAATCTGCATAAAATCGCCTAACTGTAGCCAGCATATGTGGGAGAAACGCATCATCATATGCTGGAAGCTTAAGGGGAGGCAGACCGTTTGTCTGGACCCCCTTCTCCCTAATGTTTAGCCCAACTAGTTTTGAGATTATAAGACGTTCGGCCCATTAGTTTGGTGATTTTAACACCTTTCGCACCGTTTCGTTGTCAATGTTAAGACCTTTCGTGTCATTTAGGTGTCGATTATTTTCTGGCAAGCGATAGCGAGCCTGCAATTTAAAGAGGAACCGGCCTTCGGCCGGGACATTTTTCTACCGAAAAATGTACAAATTTATCTTGAAGGGGGGTCTAAGGGGTTTTTGTCTACGCTTGATGGAGGTTTAGGGAGGAAACTAAACAAATATATGAATAAATGAATTAATAGACCAAACAAACGGCCAGTCTCCCCTTAACAAGGCCAAATAATGTCTAGCTTCCTCTAGATTTTGTTTTCCATGTGAGTGAGGGAGACAAAAGGCAGAACTGCCTGTAGCGAGTGCCTCCCCGATAGTTGAAAGAGTGACAGGGCCAAAATCAAGGGACGTTCGAGCTAACATGCCTGGACACACAAGAGTTTGAAGCAATTTAAGTCATAGGAGGAGGGAAAGACTGATTCTGGGAGAGAGTTCCAGAGGTCAGCTGTTGAATAGAAGAAAGACTGAGAGTAACGTTTCAGTCATGGGTTGGAGAGTTGCACAGAGTAGGGGTGGGATTGTGTTGCAAGACAGGTACCACGTACCCTACGTAGAGGAGGTGGTATACACTGGGAGAGCTCCGAGGAGCACTGATTATTGTAGTAGTGATAGAATAGCGAGAGAGATGCAACATTGCGGCGAAGAGAGAGAGAGTTTGCAGAGAGTTGGTGAGTGGGCGGGAATTAATGATACGAAAAGCCTTCCTTTCTACTTTGTCTAGGAGTGCGGTGTGAGAGGATCCTCCCCACACATGTGAACAATACTCAATATAAGGACGCACTGTGCCCCTGTACTGAGCAAGAAGCTGCGCAGGGGTAAAGAACCCCTTGAGGCGGTTGAGCACACCCAGCTTCTGGGAGGCTGCCTTAGCAAGACTGGCAATATGGTCCTTCCAAGTGAGAGCAGAAGAAAAAGAGACACCAAGAATATTGAGAGAAACTTCTCTCACTATTCTTGGTGTCTTGATTTTTGTATTGTTGAAGAATAAGGGATAGTCCTCTGGGAGTTTCGAACGGGTAGATAGATGGATACATTGGGTTTTGGAAACATTAAAGGCAACAAAGTTTTCTCTCCCCCAATTGAAAATAGTAGTTAGATCAGAAGATAAGACTGTGTTCTATGGCCTCATTACATTTGTCTTTGAGGGATTGCTGGGGCGTTCTGGAAAACTAATTGAGTAGTGCAAGGTAGAGTAATTTGCTTATGAATGGATGAGACTGGAGGTACAGTTGAGAAGATCATTTATGAAAATTAGAAAGAGAATAGGAGATAGGACAGAGCCCTGAGGAACACCGGAGTTGATAGGATGAGGAAGTGAGCGATGGCCGTCCATAACCGCAGCTATGGAATGGCCGGAAAGGAAATTAGAGACAAAGGCACAGATGGAGGGATAGAAACCGAAGGAGGGTAGTTTAGAAATTAAAGATTTATGCCAGACTCTATTGAAGGCCTTCGATATGTCTAGCGCAATAGAAAAGGTCTCACCGAAGTCCCGAAAGGAGGATGACCAAGATTTAGTAAGATATGAAAGAAGATCACCAGTAGAGCGACCCTTAAGGAAGCCTTACTGGTGATCTGAGAGCAAATTATGAGAAGAGAAATGCTTAAGAAATTTGGAAGCAAGAATAGTTTCAAAAACTTTAGATGGCGTGTAGTACCACATACGGAGTCAATGAGGTACTGATATTGACTATGACTATTGATATATTTAGCTATATTATTGACTATATTTTAAGGATAGCCATGCATTACAATCTGATCAAATCAGTACTGTATATGTGTGTACAGTACGTAAGACTGCAATTCAATGTATAGATCTTTACGAAAAAATCTCATTCATAATTTATAATGCAATAGATTACATTTTAATTGAGTTGTTATGGACCAAAACCTGTATATAAAGAATTGTAATGTATATTTTGTTGCGGTCAACAAACTATCTATCTGTGAGTGTGAGTGAGTATGTGTGTGTGTGTGTGTGGAGAGAGAGAGAGAGGGTGTATTCGTGCGTGTATTATTAAAACATCTGGAGAGGGCAGTAGAGTCATTAGAAGGGAACATAAACTAGCCCAGACGGACCCTCACACAGACCTCCTCCAGTTAACAAGTTTGCACAGCCTTCCCTTGGGACCTTGTTAGCTCTCATAACAACCAGGCCATCACATTTGTTTTCCAGTCGAGATGGGCCAGGTCGAGCAGTTGAGGATTATTTAAGCTAATGCAGGGTTGAGTCATAACAAGAATGAACTCATTTAAATTGGTATTGAAGCCAAACTAGATAATGCATTGTTTTATAGTACCGGTATCTCAAATGATTCTAAATTTGGCTCTTCAAATGAGTATAAGTAATCTTTGCTATACCAGGTTATCATGCAGTCTGGACTGACCACAGAACGTGGAGAGATTGGGCTGCCACTACTTGACCCCAGGGCATTGTGAATTACAGTGGCTTACTAGTGTACAGTACATCCCCATTTATCCTTCGTGCCCGCAATATGCTGCCTCGGAACTCCAGCCCATAGAGTAAAGAAGGATAGAGAAGAAAGCGTGATGTCACAAATCTGAAAATAGTGATCCGCGTGTTCGAGAGATAGCAGCACGATCGCAAAAGGAAATGGGAGGGTCCCCATTAATTCCTAATAATCCCTACCTTGTACTAATAACGCTATTAATAATCAATTCAACGTTATCCAGAGACTCTGTAAACATGATAGAGTTCAATAGACATAAATAAAGGCTGCTGTAAAGGCCTAATCATCGTGAAATTGTCGTCATTATGAGGAGATTCACAAGCAAACATCCTCCAACCCCGCCATTGTTGTTGTGAGATTGCCAACGTCAAACAGGCTGGGACAAAATATCCCTAGACGTCATAAGTATAACCTAAGAACGCATTTTGTGTAAATGTCCAGTTTTAGTGCAACTTTACAAATTTACATCCACACAACATGTAACTAATAATATATATTACAAATTAAATTTTCACTCTTGTTGTGTTGCTTGGAGTTATACAGCTTATATCATATATAAGTATTTTTTATAGTGTATATGTATACTTAATTGTTTTCCTCTTGCTTTTATATATCCATTTTATATTAAATAATTTACAAGAGTTTTTACCAACATTAATTCACTCTTAAAGACGTTCCCTCTTTAATCTAACGCCCTCTCAGTATGCGGACTTTCCCTTAACTATGGTAACACTGCAAACAAGCCAGGCGCGCAGATATCAAGGAGTATTTAATAAGGAATAACCACTGGGGCCTTTTGCTTAAAATATTATGCTCCACGATAGTGCTGACACTCTTAGTTCGCGCGAGGAAATAACCGTGTGACGTCACGCTTTCTTCTCTATCCTTCTTTACTCTATGATCCAGGCAAATAGTTGGTACTGTACATTCGGATGCCATAGTCGCTAACCCAAAACATAATAATTCCTAGATCCATTATGTGTTTCTTTATGCAATTGTAACCATCTGAATTGATTTTTGGATATACATTGGAGAGACTTTCAATCTATAATATATATAGCTTTATATTTGATGAATAGAACATTATTCACACAAATTTGTTTCCAGAGATAAACTTCCATAATTGGAAATATGTGAAATCCACAAATATTTATGAGTGGGCTACATACTTGGCATCCGAGCTGAGAACCAGCAGAACAGTAATTCATATGGTGGCATTCCTTTTTAAGGGGAGGAATTTTATATTTCTAGACCCCCTTCTCCCTCATGTTTAGCCCTATTGGTTTTGAGATTTTAAGACGTTCGCCCCCATTAGATTGTAGATTTTAAGAACTTTTGCCCCATCTCTTTGTCTGTATTAAGATCTTTGGTGCCATTTAGGTGTCAATTTTCCCTGACGAGCCTGTAATTTTGCAGGAAACTGCCTTTGGTCGAGACATTTTTCTACCGAAAAATGTAAAAGTTTATCTTGTAGGGGAGTCTTGGGGATGTTCTTTTTTAAAGCTTGATGGAGGTAAAGGGAGGAAACTAAAATACTATATTAATCAATAAATAAACAGAGAAATAAACTCTATCCTCTTTCAGGAAAAATGATATAATGGGAGCTCACCAACAACAAACACCACTCTCACCTCGTGTACAACAGATAATCTGAAGGCAACATTTACAACTATACCCTCATCCAAATAGGTAGGTCTGAAATCGTGAACCCTAACCTCTGTAAATCAAATAGGGCTAAAGCAAATGGGCTGTGTATTTGACACCTATTTCCCAGGTTGACCCTTCCCAAATGGTAAACATATTAGCTCGATCACTCTAGTCGTTTGTGAGTTAGTTATGTTAATGTTAAATTTGTTTGGCCTACTTAGTTGGAACAGGGCATAGCAATACTGTTTCGTTTACAACAAGCACTGCATCGCCTGCAACAGACACCCCTCTTGTCTCGTTTACAACAGATCATCTGCAGGCTACGTTTACAACTAGCACCAAGCCAGACTCCACGACTTTATAGCTTCAGTCAGACCGACACATTCTCCCTACCAAGAGTACACTTGAGACCCCTGGTGGCCGCTTCTGAACTAGCGCCAGAGCTATGACTGTCGACATCAACAATATTCAACACCAAGAATATGTACAGTTTATCACACATTCTTGTATTTATACATGGCTCTAGGACCTCGAATGCTCTCAACTTGTTAGTCCAAGTTTGCTGTATATAGTGACACTTTCATAGTCGATATCTAGTTTTCAGGTCCCCTTTACCGTAGCTAATTTATATTCCAGTTGCCTATTAAATACCTGTGTCAATGTTAATTCTTCCACTATGGTTATATTGTCACATGTCTGTCTAACCTCTAGGTTGTCAGGCCTCTGCATAACTATAGGGGAAAAGCTCTGCCATACCCACACTTACACTAGCTGCCAGCAACACCGAGTCTAATTTGGAGTCTTTATCATAATTACTCCTCCAAAGTGTGTGTTGTATTATTGTGTATCTTGTGTATCCTTATGGTTTGTCAATATTGGTTTCTGTACTATTGCTTTCATGACTTATGATATATGTTCTTAAGGGGAGATTTCCACTTGAGGGATTTTTTTCTTTACCCCTTTCTCCCTCATGTTTAGCCACATTGCTTTTGAGATTTTAAGACGTTCGCCCCATTAGTTTGGCGATTTTAAGAACTTTCACCCCATTTATGTCACTTTTAAGACCTTTCGTCCCATTTAGGTGTCGATTTTTTCCTGGTGAGCGATAGCAAACCTGTAATTTAAAGAGGAACCGGCCTTTGGCCGGGAAATTTTTCTACTGAAAAATGTACAAATTAATCTTGAAATTAATCTTGGGGTGTAATTTCAAGCTTGATGGAAGTCTAGGAAACACACTAAAAACCTCCCCTTAATGCATTGCTCTTGTATAAATAAACTCACTAATTCATACTACACTACTATTTAAAAAATATATCCTGTACGCCTGGCTCTTGTATCCTCTCATTACTTCCACCTCAGTAAAACAGAACCCGTGACATAAAGTTTGAATGTGAGGCTACTCTCAGTGTTTTTTCTTCTATATTCCATCTACTCCCTCTCGGGCATAGGCTGAGAGCCTGTACACATTCAACCGTTATTGAACGGTGAAGCCCGTGAGGTCTCGTTCCAGTCTAAGGGGCGACGAGACTTGTGAGTTGTGAAGCACTTTTTTAGCTGCAACCAGCCCCTGCCATCTTGCCTTCGCAGGATGAATGGAGCTTAGCTGCTCACTCACGGCTAGAAGCAGCCCCATCTCTGAAGCTGCCTCGCTCTAGTACATCACTGTCTCACCTAGTCTCGAACCCTCACTCTCAGAACGCCACCTATTGAGCAATAAACTCACTAGGCATTGCCCCCTATAGCATATTTTTGAATATGGGAATATTCATACAGTGCTATTTAATCAGGGAACAATGAGGGTATTTATTTGGCATTTCGGTGAGCTTTGTGGTAATGCACTGATACTAGGTACAGCACAAATTCCATCCCAATAATATCTTCCCATCGACATATCGGGGTTCGAACCTGGGTCCATTGGATTACCAGTCCAGAGGCAAGACCATTCCACCACACCTCCCCTACAGTAGTCGGCATCTTAAGGGGACCCACCTCGCTTTCTCTCCCTCTCTCTTTGGCTTGCATCTATTTGGCCCCATTCAACCTACTATTTTAAGACGTTTATCCCCATCCAGGTGTCAATATTATTCTGGCGAGCGGTAGCGAGCCAGCATATATTTATTTTTGTTTTGACACCAAGCTAAATTTATACATTTTTCGATAGAAAAATTTCTCCGGCGAAGCCGGATTTCTCCATACAATGCTGGCTCCCTATCGCTCGCCAGGAAGAAATCGACACCTGAATGGGGATAAACTTCTTAAAACAGTAGGCTGAATGGGGCCGAATGGATACAAGCCAAAGAGAGAGGGAGAGAAAGAGAAAAACAGCGAGATGGGCTCCCTTAATAACAAAGGTCTCTCGCATTCTTTTCACTGCACTTAATCAGATGTTATCCTATTTTGTCCATTCTTGCAATATTTTGTATCATATTCATCCACTTGTGTTCCGCTTAATAGCTTTTAGGTAATCCATCTGTGTTCATTAATTCTCTGAAGAATATGATGTTTTCTGACAGTTTATTCTGGCTATTATTAGAAGAATATATATACTTTATGAAGGATCTGTGGGAATTATAAGGGAAAAGACTATCTCAATTAACCCTCTGACTTTCATATAACCTTCCGAATATGAATACAATGGTCTAATTAAAGCCAGAAAACGGAAAATAAATGCATCATTGTATCTCCTAAGGATTAATTCGAAATACAAATGACCTTGCACAATACCATTTATAATTTCTTTTAACCCTTTCAGTGTGGCGGACTTCTATAGGGAAGATAGGGCCACTCTGGGGTGTTTCGGCTAATTTGTGTTCACTATAACTTGCCCTAGAGCGATAAGTATGGAAGCGAGAGGAATGAGACTATGCTCATCGAAAATTGCAGGTCAGAAGGTACCTATAAAAGTCTAGTTGATTCACATATATACACTTGGATGTCATAGTCTCTAGCCCACTCATAAGGAGTCCTGGCCCCCTAATATTTACTTTATGCAAATATAACCATCTGAAGTGATTTTTGGGAGATAATATGCTTCTCAAAAATAGTATATCTACAGTTGTTTTGTAGTTGATGCATAGAAAATTACATTCATAAATTTGTAGCCAGAAATATATACTTCCAAATTAGAAATAGGTGAATCCACAAACGTTTATGATTGGGCTAGAGGCGATGGTATCCGAGTGTACCTGGGATCAGTTGATGCTATCATGGCAATAATGTTTCCGATTGAGCATTCATGTTTATGATTGAGCAGGGTGAACAACATGATAGCCAAACATTAATTGCCGTTGCTGATTGGTCAGTGGCTGTGAGCACGAGGTTCATAATTATCGATGATTCCCACGAAGGTGTTAGGCCCTGTTACACATGTACTTTTTCAGTCAATTAATTTCGATCAATACATCTTAATAAATACAATTCATCAATATATTGCCTAAGGTTATCACACGGTCAGCTACAGTCAGCATCCATGCTCAAGACAGATGGACTCGGGTAGGTTGTATTCCATCAGGCTGTTATAATCTTATATTAAAGTTTTCGCCTTTAATTTTCATCAGGAATATTTGAAAAAGTTATTACCGTTCGTATTACCTGGGGGTAAGGGAATAGAATATGCCCCACGTGCCTCCTGCGTGTCGTAAGAGGCAACTAAAGAGGTTGGGTCGGTGGGCTTGCGACCCCTCACCCGTGAAAAATACTTACTGCAACGATGAACGAATGAACAGGCTCGGATGTGGACGGACCTAATGTTGACGAACCCCGACCTACCATTGACAGTCTTAGAATAGCGACTTGGAATGTGACAGGCGTGAATGACGCCACAAAAGAGAGAGAGGTTCTGGAAGGGTTAGTGAATGCCAGGCTGGATGTATGTGGAATGTATGAGACCAAATGGAGGGGTACAGATGTGAGAGAGTGAGAGTGTGGAATGGGTGTGTGTGCTTGAGTGAGTGAGGGAACAGCGATAGAAGGTGTGTGTTTGTTTGTAAGTAACAAATGGAAGGAGCGTGTAAGAGACTATGGGTCTGTGGCTTCAAGGATTGTGTGGGTGAGAATGTAAGTAGGAATACAAACGTGGGTGGTTGTGTGTGTATGCTCCGACAGAGGATAAACCTGTAATAGAGAAAGAGGAGTTCTGGGTGAATGTGGAGGCGTGCCTGGATAAGTTTGGCAAGAGCGAAAGAATATTTCTGATTGGGGATATGAATGGGAAGGTGGGTGATAAGAAAGTTGATGGAGTGGTGGGAGGGTGGGGTGTACCGTCAGAGGTGAATGGGAATGGTAGTGCACTTGTGGACGTATGTATGGGGAGGAGGCTGTGGATGACCAACACCTTCCGACACAGAATAATACACAGGTACACATGGAAAGTGGTGTGGAATAAGACAGATAAGACAGTGGTGGAACGAAAGGCACTGATTGATTATATACTGTATCTGTGGATGAACGAATGAAGAAATCTGTGCTAGATGCAAGGGTGTATAGGGGTATTGGAGGGGGTCTGTCTGACCATTATGTAGTAATAGCTAAAATTAGGATACAAAAGAAGTGGGTGAGGAGAGCTGGAGGGAGGCGAGAGGAAGGTGGATTTGCAGGGTCTGGTAAATATGTTTGGAACAGTGTGCGAAAAATGGAATCTGAAGGTTAATGCGGGGAAGAGCAAGGTTATGGTCTTCGAAATGGGTGAAATCACAGAGTGTGAGGTGAAGTTGAACGGTCAGGCTATGGAGATTGTCAGCTCATTTAAGTATCTGGGCAGTGTGCTGAGTAAAGATGAAGAAGTGCGGGAGAGGATGCAACAGGGGAAGAGGGTTTTAGGAATGCTGAAAGCAGTAACAAGAAATAGGGTAGTCAGTATGGAAGTGAAGAAGTCCTTGGATGACAATGTGATAATCCCGACACTGACTTACGGAAGCGAAGCATGGACGTTGGTGGAGAAATTCAGACCAAGAGTGAGAGGGGTGGAAATGAGTTACTTAAGAAGTGCCTGCAGAATTACATGCAGGGATAGACAGACGAATGAGGAAGTAAGAAGGTGTGGTGTGAAGGTAGATGTGCTGGAAAGTGTGAAAAGGAACACCTTGAAATGGTTCGGCCATATGGAACGTATGAGAAGCGAGAGAATGACTAAGAGAGTGTACGATAGCGAGGTGGAAGGACAGAGAGGGAGAGGTAGATCGAGTGAGAGGTGGATGGATGGAGTTTAGAAGTATATGCATGAAAGCGGTGCTGGATGGGAGGAGTTACGTTGACTGACTGGGGACAGAGGTGCATGGGGTCGTTTCGTTCGTGGCCACCCCTTCAGGGATCATGGCGTCCGGCAATAGATATATATATATATATATATATATATATATATATATATATATATATATATAGACATCATATTTCCACGTATAAGATCACGCAGAGGAACAGAACTTATATGGGCTACTGTACATGTAAGTCTGTGTTATACATGCAGGTATCGAAGCCTTTCAAAATGAAATTATTATTCTTGTGGATTTTGAGCCAATTCTTTGCTGGATTAACCCTTTGAAGATTATGACGCATTATGACAGATTATTGTGGCTAACAATAAATGATTTTATCCAGTTTCGGAAGACATTTTGGGTGTCAGTGTTCATTGAGATAGATTTTACCCATTTGATTCCTATAGGGCCTTCCAAACCTCAGTAAGATCGTCTATTGACAGCCCGAATAAACTGACAAAGCACGTCATAATCTTCAAGGGGTTATTGGAGAAAAATAAATCTACCATGTTTCTGCGTCGTATTAAGGGTATATTTTCACTTAAAAGGGTGTATTTTCTGGATCCCTTCTCCCTCACGCTTAGCCCCATTAGTTTTGATATTTTATGACGTTCACCCCATTAGTTAACCCTTAGAAAATCCGATGACGCATTTAATTTCTGTTTATTTGATGATTTATGTTAACCACTTGAGGATTATGGCGCGTTTTGGCAGCTTATTTTGGCTATTATTAGATAAATTTATTCAGTTTAGGAAGGATCTGTGTGAGTCAGAGGCCTCGTCAAGTTAGTTTTAACCCCTTCAATTCCTAGTGGGCCTTCCAAACATGAGTTATATCGTCTAAGGATAGCCAAAATAAATTGCCAACACACGTCATAATCCTGGATTGTATCAAAGCTGTCAGAGTTACCGATATTTAATGAACAAAATACATGTATGTATGTATATATGTATGTATGTATGTATGTATGTATGTATGCACTTTCTACACCAAATCAAATAATCTAAGACGTTGACCCCATTAGTTTGGCGATGTTGAGACCTATCGACCCATTTTTTTTGTTCATTTTAAGATTTGTCGTGCCATTCAGGTGTCGATTATTTCCTGGTGAGCGAATGCGAGCCTGTATTTTACGAGGAATCGGGACATTTTTCTACCGAAAAATGTACACATTTATTTTACACAAAATGGAATACTCTAAAGCAAGGCAAAACACGATGGAAATATGCTCAACCCTTTCAGTACCAATGATGCCTTTTATATTTGGTTCCAGCTACATTTAGACGATTTTATATAGCTTAGAAAAGATATAGGGTAACTAAAATTATTCATTGAAATAGTTTGTAGCCTTTTAATGGGTAGATGTCCTTCCTAACCTGAATAAAATCATCTAATAGTTGTCAGAAAATAATGAAAAGGACGTCCTCGGTACTGAATGGGTTAAGGGGAGTCACCTGCTTTTGTTATCTCTCTCTCCTTTTCTCTCTTTCTCTGGCTCATATCCATTCGGCCCCATTCAGCCAACTGTTTTAAGACGTTTATCCCCATCCAGGTGTCGATTTCTTCCTGGCGAGCGATAGCGAGCCAGCATTGTATGGAGAAATCCGGCTTCGCCGGAGATATTTTTCTTTCGAAAAATTTACAAATTTAGCTTGCTGTCAACACAACAATATATATATAAACTGGCTCTCTACCGCTCGCCAGGAAAATATTGACACCTGGATGGGGGTAACCGTCTTAAAACTGTAGGCTGAATGGGGCCGACTGGATACAAGCCAAAGAGAGAGGGAGAGAAAGATAAAAAAAAGCGAGGTGGGTTCCCTTGAGGGTGGTGTAGGGGCTAATGTTACAACCTATAGAAGTGATACACGTTCTTGCGTCGCACCATCAGAGAGGTATCGATTTTTTGCTTGTGACTGTACCGGGAGAAATATTATTATTATTATTATTAGTAGTATTATTCATTGGTGGTGGGTGTGAGAGTCTGGATCAATCAGGGTTGCCAATTTTGCTACTTTCATCTAGAGGTATTTACTTCAATCTAGCGGCAACTTTTTACACCTAGCGACATGAATTCTAGCAACATTCTAAAGATTGTGGCATTTACTTACTATCCATTGGCCTTCTAGCGACTTTTGAGAACGGATCTAGCGGTATTTTGTGTCTTGATTTGGTAACCCTGCCAGTGTTGCCAATTTAGCTACTTTCCCACTAGATCTATACTCGATTTTTTTTTTTTTAACTTTGCGGATATTTTACGCCCTTAGCAGCTCACTTTTCGATAGCCAATGGATATAAAAGAAACTGCTGACTCTACATCATATTATAGACAAGTTTTCACAATTAGCAACATTATTTGGCTATGAAAACTTTGTGATGGATGAGTAATTGATATGGGAATAAGCCTCATGCTAGCTTAAAACAATACTTTTTTATACAGAGGTATTTACTTCAATCTAGTGCCAACTTTTTACATTAGCGAAATTTATTCTAGTGGTATTCTGTAAATTTGAGCCATTGTGGGCGATATTCTAGAGATTGTAGCATTATTCTAGCGATTTCCGGCATTGACCATCTAGCGACTTTTGAAAATGAATCTAGCTGTATTTTGTGTTTTGACAATAGATCTAGCGGGATTTCGTTTTTGTTGGAATGGATCTAGCGGTATTTTGTGTTTTGAGAATAGGTCTAGCAATATTTCGTGTTTTGAGAATGGATCTAGCGGTATTTTGTGTTTTGAGAATGGATCTAGCGGTATTTTGTGTTTTGAAAATGAATCTATCGGTATTTTTGTTTTGAAAATGGATCTAACTGTATTTTGTGCTTTGAGAATAGATCTAGCGGTATTTTTGTGTTTTGAAAATGGATCTAGCTGTATTTTTGTGTTTTGAAAATGGATCTAGTGGTATTTTTGTGTTTTGAAAATGGATCTAGCGGTATTTTTGTGTTTTGAAAATGGATCTAGCTGTATTTTTGTGTTTTGAAAATGGATCTAGCGGTATTTTCGTGTTTTGAAAATGGATCTAGCGGTATTTTTGTGTTTTGAGAATGGATCTAGCGGTATTTTTGTGTTTTTGAAAATGGATCTAGCGGTATTTTCCTGTTTTGAAAATGGATCTAGCGGTATTTTTGTGTTTTGAAAATGGATCTAGCGGTATTTTTGTGTTTTGAAAATGGATCTAGCGGTATTTTGTGCTTTGAGAATAGATCTAGCGGTATTTCGTGTTTTGAGAATGGATCTAGCAGTATTTCGTGTTTTGATTTGGTAGGAGTGGTCGTGATTCGTCTTGGTTATAATAAATTACAACGTTAGTGGGATAAGACCTCACGACACCGCTGGGGTGAGGGATGGAGTCTCGTGTGGGGCAAAACCTAGACGCACACGAGGCCTTACGTACATGCACACATACTTACATGGATACATTCAGGTAATACATATACGTACATTAGGCCTTACGTACATACACACATACTTACATAGCTACATACAGGTAATACTTACATAGATACATACTGGTAATGCATTATGTACATTAGATCTTACGTACATGCACACATACTTACATGGATACATACAGGTAATACATATATGTACATTAGATCATACGTATATACACACACATTTACATGGATACATACAGGTTATATTTACACGTACATTAGATCTTATAAATACATTGATTTATACACACACTCATACTTACATAGATACATACACGTTATGTCTTTACGTGCATTAGACCTTATGTACACATGGATTTATGCACATCTTCCGTGCTAACTCCCTGCCTAGGCAAACTCTTTAATCTCTGTCTTTCCTCTAACGTCTTTCCTTCTTTGCTCTTATTCAACCTGTCCCAAAGAAGGATGACCGTTCTCAACCATCCAACTATCGTCCAATTGCTCTCATTTCTTGCATCTCTATAAAGTTTTTGAAACTATTCCTAACTCAAAATTTCTTAAGCCTTTACCTTCCCTTAATCTACTTTCAGATCGCCAGTATGGTTTCCTGGCAATGAATGGCACTCTGCTTAAGACTGTAGACAGAGAAACCGATCTGAGAGTAACAATATCGAGTAACCTAAAACCGAGTCAACAATGTTCAGAAGTCGTTAAGAAGGCAAACAAAATAATTGGCTTTATAGGCAGGTCATTTGAGCGTAAATCTAAAGAAGTTATCCTAACTCTTTACAATTCCTTAGTCCGCCCTCTTCTGGAATATTGCGTTCAATCCTGGTGCCCTTATTACCAAAAAGATGTAGACAAGCTAGAACGAGTTCAATGTAGAGTTACTGAAATGATACCTAGCCTAAAAAACAAACCATACGAGGAGCGTCTTAGAGAATTAAATCTATTTCCTTTAGCCCAGTGCAGATTAAGAGGCGACTTAATTCAAGTGTTCAAAATCATCAAAGGCATCGACAATATGAACTGTAGTAAGTACTTCACTATCGACCAATCTAATTATAAGCGGGGAAACGGTTGCAAAATTATTGGTAAATCTTTTAACTCGCACGAATCTAAGAATTTCTTCTTCAATCGAGTTGTCAACTTGTGGAATGGGCTTCCCCGAGACGTTATTGACTGCAGCACCGTTGATTCTTTTAAACTTCGCCTAGACGAATATCTTGCATCAAACTCGCGACTGACTGCGTTTGTAAATGAATAACTTTATTTTATTCCCCCCTCAGATTCATCAAGGATTTTTGCGTATATACAGTATATTACTAAGACGTTATTCTTTTTTTCCCAGATATACGAAAGATCACGTACAACTGCTTTATGTTACTAACCCATCTGTCCTCTACTAACTTCCTAATCCTGCCACGGACATTAGTTCCAGGGCAGTAGTTCCCTTTCCAATTTTCCCTTACCCACTCTAAACCACTGTTTGAACACCTGATCCTCAGTGTTTTGGAGGACAAGCAGCCTAGAGGGGTCACTTGATCTGTTGTTGCTTGATTTCCTTTGTACTTCTTTGTACTCCTTAAGGGCCGCTCTACTGATGATCTTCTTGCATATCTTACTAACTCTTGGTCATCCTCTTTCGGGACTTCGGTGGGACTTTTTCTTTTCTAAAGTACCCTCCTTCCGTTTCTATCCCTCCATCTGTGCATTTATCTCTAATTTCCTTTCTGGCCGTTCCATTGCTTTGGTGTGGACGGCAATCATTCACTTTCTCAACCTATCAACTCTGGTGTTCCTCAGGGTTCTGTCGTGTCTCCAGTTCTTTTTCTAATATTCATTAATGATCTCCTCAACTGTACACTCGACCAAAAAACAATCACTGGTGATTGTAACACTGGTTGTACAATTGTAACACATTGTAACACATTGTAACACATTGTAACTGGTGACACTGGTGAGCTGTAAATAATCTAGTGTGAACGTAATGAATCGGGTGAAACATACGTCTGTGAGGTATTACCATAAGATTTCGACCCACTTCCAGAATGTTTAGAGCGTTAGTGTAAAATTGTTTTTTGGTCGAGTGTACCTCCAGTCCTATTCATTCATATGCTGATGACTCTATCTTACACTATTAAACTAGTTTTTCAGAACGCCCCAGCAAACAATCGCTCAAAAACTCACGTGATGAATGAAGCCATAGAACATTTATCTTCTGATCTATCAATCATATCCAATTGGGGCAGAGAAAATCTTGTTGCTTTCAATGCTTCCAATACCCAATTTCTCCATTTCTGATCTCTCTTGGGAAGACCATACATATTACCACTCTTGTTAAAACAGCTTCCCAGAAGCTGGGTGTGCTCAACCGCCTCTGTATAGGGGCACAGTGTGTCCATGTATTGAGTACTGTTCGCATGTTTGGGGAGGATCCTCTCACATAACACTTCTTGACAAAGTGGAAAAATAGCTTTTCGTCTCATTAACTCACGTCGCCGCAGTTTTGCAACTCTCTTGTTATTTTACCGCCATTACAATAAATAGTGTTCCTCAAAGCTCTTTTCAGTGTATACCACCTCCTCTGTGTAGAGTACGTAGCACCCCACTTGCAACACAATCCCATTCCTACTCTGTGTAACTCTCCAATCCAAGAGTGAAACAATATTCCCAAACTTTCTTCAACAGCTGAACTCTAGAACTCTCTCCCTGAATCCATCTTCCCCTCATCCTATGACTTAAATTGCTTCAAACTCCGTGTGTCCAGGCATTATGGCTCGAACATTCCTTGATTTTGGCCCAGTCACTTTTTCAACTCTGGGTGAGGCACTCGACACAGGCAGTTCTGCCTTTTGTCTCGCTCATCCACATACAAATATGAACAAAAAATAAAGGTCGCATGTGACCTTGTAGTTAAGATAAAATAACCAATGTAATGTACTTATGTTAAGAGAAGCTTTGTAGATATTCAGCTTCAGGGCTACAATTGTACAATAAACCAACAATTGTCATTATTTGTTATTACATTGATTATATCGACTACATACAGACCCACAAAACCTATATGGTGCACAGAGAACTCTGAACAACATATATTTTTAGACGTATATATACACATATTAAAGGCGGGTGAATCCGCTTATTCCCAATTCCGCTACACTCCGTTTTAGACAATCTTGCTGTGTAAGTACTCTTAGCAACTCTCACAGTTGTTAGCGGAAATTTGGCACGATCACTTTTGTTCATTGTGGTTCTGTGAACCACTTTGGTCTTAGTGTTTAATGTTGTGGAGGCAGCCGTTTAGGAAGAGTAGTATGTCAAAGGTTCTGCAGACAATGAAACGCGCCGAAACGACCTAATTAGCGAGTGTAGTGGAATTCTGGCAGGGTTACTTTCTTCATTTTGGCTCTGCAAACAAATTTGATTTTAATGTTCAATGTCATGGAGGTAGCCGTTTAGGAGAAGTAGTGTGTGGAATATTCCGATGATGAAACAACAAAACTCACTTAATTCAGCAAAACACAGCCCTCTTCCTAGCAGAATCTGGAATATACACTGTATATGCACATATATATATATATATGTATGGTACATTGGCAAAACACCCCGACTTACTTAGCAAATTCACAAAAACACATACATTCATGTATAGGTAGGTTGCACCCATACCGCACTTCTCGAAAGAGTAGAATCAAAAGCCTTTCGTCTCATCAACTTACTTCCTCTTGCTATACTCGGTTTCATTTCATCTGACGGTAAATTGAATCTCTTAGCAACTGATTTTTCGATAACTACCGGAAAAATAAGAAACTATTGTTTCTCCTTCATATTAATGCCAAGTTTTCATAATTAACAACATATTTCGCTACAAAATCTGCATAATAGCCGTGTAATCTAGTTCAAGACAGCAATTTACCGTAAGTTGGAAAAAAATAGGGTATAGTTCACTACAATCTCTTTCTACACACCACAATGTTTAATTTCTTTCACTCTACTCTCGCTATTGCAACAATCAGTGTCCTTCAGAGCTCTCTCAGAGCATACCCCCTTCCTTGCGGCGAGTGCGAGGCACCTGCCTTTCAACACAGTCCCACTCCTATTTTATCCAGGTCTCCAACCCAAGAATTGGCAAAGATTCTCAGTCTGTCGTCTACTCAACAAGTGAACTCTGGAACTCTCTCCCTCAAACAATCTTTCCTTCATCCTATTACTTAGACTGCTTTAAACTTTGTGTGCACAGGCATTTTGACCCCAACGCCCCTTGAATTTGGCTCTGTCACTCTTTTGCCTTAGGGGGAGACATTTGTTTCAGGCAACCTGCTTTTTGTTACACATAGGAAAACCCTCCACATACTGTATATATATATATATATATATATATATATATATATATATATATATATATATATATATATATATACACATTACAGTATACATGGAGGCAGTCACAGTGATATTAACCCCTCTGCCGGTGTTTTGTTATGGCATTTCGCTTCAACTCTAGCTCTTCCCAAGCTTTCTGGCATCTAGCCAAAACACTTTCCAACAATTTTTCTTCCTTGTCTTTCCCTCCCCTTTTTCATTCTGATGGCACAACCATCACTTCTCCCTCTGACAAAGCTGAACTCTTCGCTCAAACTTTTGCTAGAAACTCCACCTTGGATGATTCCAGTGCTATTCCTCCCTCTCCACCCCCCTCTCTCCTACTTATGTCTGATATCCTACTCTCTTCTAAAGATGTACTTTCTACAGTCTCTGGGCTTAATACTAAGAAGGCGTACGGTTCGGACGGTGTTCCTCCTGTTGTACTAAAAAACTATGCTTCCGTGATGACCCCCTGCCTAGGAAAACTCTTTCGTCTCTGTCTCTCCTCTAACGTCTTCCCTTCTTGCTGGAAGTTTGCTCTCATTCAAGCTGTCCCAAAGAAGGGTGACCGCTCTCAACCCTCCAACTATCGTCCAATTGCTCTCAATGAGGGTATTTTATTGACGTTTTGGTGGGCTTGTGGTATCAGTGCATTACCACAAGCCCACCGAAACGTCAATAAAATACCCTCATTGTTCCTTGATTAAATAGCACTGTATGAATATTCCCATATTCAAAATATGCTATAGGGGTGCAATGCCTGGTGAGTTATCTGCTCAACAGGTGGCGTTGTGTGTGTAAGTGTGAGAGTCCGAGTGTATGGGGTGAGACAGTGAAGCACGGGAACGAGGTGGCTTCAGAGATGGGGTCGTTTCGGGCCATGAGTGAGCACTGTGGCTCATGTGAAGGCAAGATGGCAGGTGCTCGTTGTACTCTACGTGCTTCACATGTCTCACTCCCTAGACTGGAACAAGACCTCACGGGCTTCACTGTTCATTGTAAAGCGGTGAATGTTAAGGCTCTTAGCCTATGCCCGAGAGGAAGAAAGTTGGAATATAAAAAAAAAAAAAAAAAAAAAAAAAAAAAAAAAAATCTTGTATCTCTAAAGTTTTTGAAACTATTCTTGCTTCCAAATTTCTTAAGCATTTCTCTTCTCATAATCGCCAGTATGGCTTCCTAAACCCCCCAAAAACGGGGCCGTTTGCAACATCAACTACCTGCCAAGCGGGCATATTTACCCTAAATGAGCTTCATTCCATGCTCTTTTTCATGCATAAAGAAGAGCCAGAGCGTAATACAATTATGTATCCGTGAAAGGGCGATAATAGAGCTTTCCAATGACACCTGAATCATGCTTGTACGACCATGGGCTATCCTGTAACGATCGCGTAACCGGAGGTGAAAAATTTCTAAATAAGGTAATTTCCCCAGTTTTTCCTGATCTCGCGAGGCCGAGGGTGTGAAATGTTGCAGTGGCTCTCTCAGTCGTGGCACTGTGGTCGTGCAGAACGGTCAGAGCCCGCCTATCGTCCTCCCAACGCGAGGACTCTCTCTCAGAGCCGATAATGTGCTCAAGATGGCGCCCATCATATGACAGGTACCGGAGGATAGTCAATTTATCTCTCACCCCTCATATGACGGGCACCGTCAGTTAGGTGTTAAGGGTCGCTCTACTGGTGATCTTCTTTCATATCATACTAACTCTTGGTCATCCAACTTTCGGGACTTCGGTGAAACTTTTTCTGTTGCACTAGACATATCAAAGGCCTTCAATAGAGTCTGGCACAAATCTTTAATTTCTAAACTACCCTCCTTCGGTTTCTATCCCTCCATCTGTGCCTTTGTCTCTAATTTCCTCTCCGGCCATTCCATAGCTGCGGTTGTGGACGGCCATCGCTCACTTCCTCATCCTATCAACTCCGGTGTTCCTCAGGGTTCTGTCCTATCTCCTATTCTCTTTCTAATTTTCATAAATGATCTTCTCAACTGTACATCCAGTCCCTTGCATTCATGTGCAGACGACTCTATTTTACACTACTCAATTAGTTTTCCAGAAAGCCCCAGCCAGCAGTCCCTCAAAAAAAAATGTAATGAAGCCATAAAATGCTTATCTTCTGATCTAGCTACTATTTCTAATTGGGGTAGAGAAAACCTTGTTGCATTTAATGCTGCCAAGTCCCAATTTATCCATCTTACTACCTATCAGGAACCTCCAGAAGACTATCCCTTATTCTTCAACAATACAAAAATCAATCCTTCATCTTCTCTCAATATTCTCGGGGTCGCTTTTTCTTCTGCTCTCACTTGGAAGGTCCATATTACCAGTCTTTCTAAAGCAGCTTCCCAGAAGATTGGCGTGTTCAACCGCCTCAAGGGGTTCTTTACCCCCTGTGCAGCTTCTTGCTATGTACAGGGGCACAGTGCGTCCTTGTATTGAATATTGTTCACATGTGTGAGGAGGATCTTCTCACACCGCACTCCTGGACAAAGTAGAAAGGAAAGCCTTTCATTATTAACTCCCGTCCACTCACCAACTCTCTGCAATCTCTCTTTCTTCGCCGCAATGTTGCATCTCTCTCGCATATTCTATGCGCTACTACACATACATCCAGTGTTCCTCTGGAGCTTTCCCCAGTGCTTCATGTGGGGAGGAGTGTATAGGGCACCAATCGATCAGGGCTAGACCCATTGGTGAGGTTATAGGCATGTGATAAAGACAGATCACTGGAACATCCTGTTTCATTTGCTTGGCCTCTCTTTAGCGGATTTTCTTTGTGCCTCATTTACACTTGAGAGCAATCCAGCTAGGTCTTACAAACACCTTCTCCTTCCTATCCACTTCACTACACT